>CM051837.1:29382083-30076337 GCA_028451465.1 Erethizon dorsatum
ACTTAAGCTGGTATGTGTGATAATACACTGTAGTCTAGAGGCGATCCATAGAATATGGAGTTGTAGACTCAGGTATGCTTTGTTTTGATATTGTTCAGGGCGGACCTTGCCACACTTGTGCTCACAGCTACACAGGGGTTATTGAGCTCCTGGACTGGCTAGGGAAGGTGAAAGCCACTGGGAACTGAGGGGCGGTGACTCCTCCCCCAGTGTGCTTCTTCCCTTGCACCATGGTCAGTCCATGTTCGGGACAATTTTGCTTTCCTCGGGGTGGCTGTGCCCTCTCCCTCCTCCAGTCTCTTACTCTTGTGGGGCAGATGACCCCCAAGCCTTACTTGTATTTCCTTGGAGCACCAGAGGCTGCTGCTTCTCCCCGCCTCTATAAGATTTCGACTGTGGTCACCGGAACTGTAACTTCAAAGAACTATATTCCAGACTTTTTTTTTTGGAGACAGGGTCTCCCTATGTAGTCCAGGCTGCCCTTGAACTCACTTTAATCCTCCTCCCTCTGCCTCCTGAGTGCTGGGAATACAGGTGTGCACCACCATCCCCGGCCAAATTTATTTTAATATGAGCATAAAGATAATGCTTATGTGTATACATTTTATTCTTTCTCATCTTCCTCTTGAAGTTCCAAAGATATTTCTAAAGATTGAGGATGTCTAAAGACAAAGCCCAATTTAAGCAGTGGGTTAATATCTTTGATGTCAGTAAGAGAAAAACGACTTATCCAATCATTGATTTATTCACCTTTAATGTCATGATGCATATCAGTGTAAAAACTTCAAAACTTGGGCTGGTGAGATAGCTCAGCGGCATAAGCGCCTGCCTGGCAAGCGCGAGGTCCTGAGTTTGACTCCTAGTACCCACATAAAGGAAAAAAAGGGCCAGTGATATCGCTCAGTGGCACAAGTGCTTGCTGGCAAGCGTGAGGTCCTGAGGTTGACTCCCAGTACCCACATAAAAAAAAAACAACAAAAAAACTTCAAAACTTGGTCAGTAAATTACAAGTCTCTAAACCTCTTATCTGGTAGTAACATTTAGTTATTGGAGGTGTTATGTAGTGGAAAGATAAATATTTGCTTTCATTTATTAGTGTATTTCCTAACAGATTGCATTTTCTTTGTTCTCTTTAGAAAGGGGACGTAAGATTCTTGATCTGCACAGATGTAGCTGCTAGAGGGATTGATATCCATGGTGTTCCTTATGGTAAAAAGACTTTTATGCTGCAGTTTGAATTTTATACAATCTAAGTAAAGCTACTTCATGTATCCTAAAAATTTAGAAACTAATGGCACTTGGTGACATTGCTTTTAATTTTAGTTATAAATGTGACCCTGCCTGATGAAAAACAAAACTATGTCCACCGCATCGGCCGTGTTGGAAGAGCAGAAAGGTACTGCTGTCGTCTCCCCTCCCCCTTTAAGCTTCTGATTCAGGAGTAGAGTCTAATAAGGACTTCTGACCCCTTCCAGGATGGGCCTGGCCATTTCCCTGGTGGCGACAGAAAAAGAAAAGGTAATCTTCCTGGTGTTTTAACCATTGTGTGGCTTGTGATTTTAGACGTTGGAAGTAAAAGGCTATTTGGTTTTTTCCATTTAAATTGGATTCAGTTACAAATAGAATAAAAATGAACTTTATATGATATCTTTTTCTTTATACTTGTTGAGTAGAAAAATAATAGGATGAGGTTTGAAAAAGAAAACTGCACATGGTGGTTTTCCCTAATAGCATTAACATAGTTATTTTCATGAAAATAATATGTAAGTACTCTGGCATGGTGCCACAGAAGGCTGTTTGGGGATAAGGTAACTTACTTTAACATAACTGCAAATTTGTAGGAAAGTGTCCCTGAGTACCTCTTTCCCAAATTTGCCAGTTGCACATTTTGCCTTGTTTGCTGTGTTATCCTTTTAAAGAAGACATTTCTACTTGATTTTTGATACTGGTCTTGAGGTAGCATTCCCTAATACTTACTTTTACATCCTTGCCTTATCTGAGAATTCCTTTCTGAAGTTGACATTTTAGGAAAATCTTTGATTATTCTCCAAAAACTCAGCAGATCCATGTAGTGAGCTACTTCACAGCAGTAGTAATTGAAGGAGGTATATAACCTGTTCTCCCAGTGCCTTAAGGAGCGAAATGTTCACAGAAGAAATTTAGAGTAGATCTTGAGTGTGCTGCCCTCCTTACCTGTCCTGGGCACCTGTCCTCTTGCTGCAGGTCTGGTACCATGTGTGCAGCAGTCGCGGGAAGGGCTGCTACAACACAAGGCTCAAGGAGGATGGCGGCTGCACCATCTGGTACAACGAGATGCAGGTGAGCTCGGCGCTGCGGGCCTGAGGCTGTGCTTGCCTAGCAGTGGGAGAGCTAGACTTGGATCGCTGTCCGGAGTGGAGAAGAGGAGTATTGGTTAGGTCAGCTGTGGTTTGTAAATGGCAACTTGGGCAACCTGACTTCTACTTACACCAAGCCTTCTAGGGCTCGTGGTTTTATTTAATGCCGTTAAAGTGCAGCTCTGTCCAAGTGAAATTTTTGTTTGAGAATATTTTACTTTTTTCCCTTTCTTAGTTGCTCTCTGAGATAGAAGAACACCTGAACTGCACCATTTCTCAGGTGGAGCCAGACATAAAGGTCCCAGTGGATGAATTTGATGGGAAAGTTACCTATGGTCAGAAAAGGGCCACTGGGGGTAAGCGTTTTCCAGTCTGGTGTTTATGCAAGCTTGGGTTTGTGAAGGTGTGGGTTCATGTCGTTGTGTATCTTACAGTGTGTCACAGAGCGCTGCCTGTACTGTCTCTCTCCAGTGTGTGTGTGGTATGGTCACAGCGGGGGAGGGACAGCAGCTTAGCTGCTTCCCGTCAAGGGTTTAATGTCACACAAGTACTTGAGCTTTGTATGGAATTGTGAGGAAGTAGCAGTAGTGTCGGAAGCCTTTAACATAACTGCGTCACAGTCTGGTTTACGTTCCCTGTGCCCAGGATGCTCTTCACTTGCTTGCCCTTGATCATTTTTGATTCGGAATAAGCTGCTAGTTTGTAAGTGGAGAGGTGGTGGGATGGGGGTGTCGGTGAGGCCTTGTCTTTCGGTCTTTCATTCACGTTGAGACAACTGATGGGGCGTGCTAGAGCTGGCAAGCCCCGCAGCACAATCTTATGGGGGAAGTAGTGTTACAGTCACAGGACCAGCCTGACCGTCGTCCACAAGCATGTCAGGCATGCCCTTGTGCTTTGTGTGTGATGCAGGTGGAAACTACAAAGGCCATGTGGACATCCTGGCTCCTACTGTCCAGGAGCTGGCTGCCCTGGAGAAGGAGGCCCAGACATCCTTCCTGCATCTTGGCTACCTCCCCAACCAGCTCTTCAGGACCTTCTGAGGGGGCAGCCTGCACTAACCCCTGCCTGCTGTGGCACGCAGTGCATGCACCAAGTCACGAGCGCAGCCTTGCATGTCAGGAACCTTGCATGTCAGGCATGGGCTTCTTCAACAGGTGAAGCCCTGGAAAATAAACCTGAGGAGTGCATTTTCATGGCTGTGTGTCTTATTTCAAAGTTGTAGTTACGTATTTTCTTTTTAAGTTGGTACATGCTCATAGCACATCTTAATTCTTGTTACCTCCTCATTCCTCCTTCCCTCTCTTGGTTCCTTTCCATTTGCAAAAGATGTCTCCCTACTTCCCATTATCTGTTTTTATTTTGCTCTCTATTTACACTTTGAGTTTCTCATGTAAGAGAAACCATGCAATATTTAAGTGTCTGATTTATTTTACTTAACATTCTGGTCTCAACATGCATCCCTTTCCCTACAGATGACTAGTTTGTCCTTTATGGCAGAGCAGCACTCACTGTGTAAAACACTATTTCCTCTACTGTTTCATTCTGAAAGCACTCTGGGGTATAAAGTAGTCTGTGGAATGTGAATTGGGACGCTTTAGCTCACATCCCTAGGGGGAGCAGGCCTTCAGAGGGCTGCGGCTGTGCAGGACAGTGAGGGCTGGAGGAGCATTGTCATGAGGGAGTCAGGACCCCAGGGTGAGAGGGTGGCATGGGGCGTGTGGAGGCCTGGACAGCCTGAGTGGCAGCATTCAGGTCTGGGGACTGGCAGTGAGTGTGGGAGGTGGTGCAGAGGTATCTGAAGGATCGCTGCCTCTCGACAAGGGGCATAACCAGGGTAATAAGACGAATCTGTGGCCCCTCCCACCCTAAAACCAGAATTCAGTCAGTTCTCCAGAATACACTTTTTAAAGGTTGTGTCTTGCCTGAAACACCACAGGGAAAGATGAAAATTTAAGTAAGTACAATTGCATTGTTCTTTTGTTCCTTTTGACTCTTAGTTTATAAGGTAGTCTTTTCTGAAAATTATTCTTGCCCGAAGGTTTTCATAAGAGCACAGGCTAAGCTGGGCCTGGTGCCATACACCTGTAATCCCAGCGCCCTGGGAAACTGAGCCAGGAGGATCTCAGTTCAAACCCAGTTTGGGCAACTTAGCAAGACTCTATCTCAAAAGAAAGCAAAAGAGCTGAGGCTGTAGCTCAGTGCAAAAAGCCTGTCATTCAATCCCCAGCACCTAAGAAGAGAAGCCACACAGGCTGCTGAAATTTGTGATGGTCTTCAAGCCCCTTAGCACTGACACTTCTTCAGAATTCAGGAGCTCTGGAGAATGGGAGAGTTGAGGTGGCTGTAGCGGCCTCTGCTAGGCGTGGTGCTGTGAGAATGGCGCCCAGCCTCGGCGACGGCCCACTCGAGGCCCAGCCTGTGAGGATGCCGGCCTGTGGGCACTCCGGGTCTGTGGGGACGCGCGTCTGTGGTCATCCCGGGTCTGTGGGGATGCCGGGTCTGTGTGGACGCGCGTCTGTGGGCACCCCGGGTCTGTGGGGACGCCGGGTCTGTGGGCACCCCGGGTCTGTGGGGACATGGGTCTGTGGGCACCCCGGGTCTGTGGGGACGCGTGTCTGTGGGCACCCCGGGTCTGTGGGGACGCCGGGTCTGTGGGCACCCCGGGTCTGTGGGGATGCCGGGTCTGTGGGCACCCCGGGTCTGTGGGGACGCGGGTCTGTGGGGACGCGGGTCTGTGGGGACGCGGGTCTGTGGGCACCCCGGGTCTGTGGGGACGCGCGTCTGTGGGCACCCCTGGTCTGTGGGGATGCGGGTCTGTGGGGACGCCGGGTCTGTGGGGATGCGCGTCTGTGGGCACCCCGGGTCTGTGGGGACGCGGGTCTGTGGGGACGCGGGTCTGTGGGGACGCGCGTCTATGGGCACCCCGGGTCTGTGGAGACGCCGGGTCTGTGGGCACCCCGGGTCTGTGGGGACGCCGGGTCTGTGGGGACGCGGGTCTTTGGGCACCCCGGGTCTGTGGGGACGCGCGTCTGTGGTCATCCCGGGTCTGTGGGGATGCCGGGTCTGTGTGCACGCCGTCTGTGGGCACCCCGGGTCTGTGGGGATGCCGGTCTGTGGGGACGCGCGTCTGTGGGCACCCCGGGTCTGTGGGGACGCGGGTCTGTGGGGACGTGTGTCTGTGGGGTGTGGGTTGGTGGGGCACGGGTCGGTGGGGGACGCGGGTCTGTGGGCACCCCGGGTGTGTGGGGACGCGGGTCGGTGGGGGCGCGCGTCTGTGGGCCCGCTCCCTGTCCCCGTCACCTCCTGGGACTCCTGCCGGCTCCTAACCCGGACCACCCCGCCAGGGGCCGCCGGGCCCCCGCTTGTCCCCCAGCCCACGGACGCGGCTGCGGGCCTGTCGGTCCCCAGAACTTGCGGGGCTAAGTCCCCAGTGTTCACGCTGCCCGCCCCGCACGGGGTGAGAGCCCCAAGTACACTCACGGGGCCTTCCCGGCAGCCCGGCCACAGGACGAACCACAGGACTCGGCGGACCCGCAAACACAACTCACTGTGGACAACCAGGGGCAGCGGCAGCGGGCCTTGACTGGTCCACATTTGAGGCTGCTGAGTGGCCCAGACCCGAGGCTAGTAATTGGTCTAAACTCAAGACTGCTGATTGGTGCAAATTCAAGACCTCTGATTGGTCTAAAATGAAACAAATTCCAGCATTCTGTGGGCCAGGCAGGTCTCTGCCCGGAGCCGCTGAGGGACGTCTAGGGCATCTGTCAATCAACGCGCGCCCCCTGCTGGCTGTCAGAGGGAAAAGACGCCTTTCTGATCTGTCTCAAAGACAGCAAATCAGGGTTGCTATGTGGCCACTCTTAGACGTGATATCCACTCACCTTATACCAGGGTGCCGACAGTGAGATCCCAGGTCCTCAGAGACGCCTGAAGAGGCTTTCACCACATTCGCCCTTTTGTTCTCATGGACAGGAACACGCGGCCTTCTGATCTTGTGGGCTGGGGAGCTGTATTGCTGCTGGAACCCAGGGCCTTTACACTGAGCTACATTTCTAACCCTTTTTATTTTGAGACGGGGTCTCGCTAAGTCACTGAGTTGCCCAGGCTGGGCTCAAACTTGCGGATCCTTCTGCCTCAGCCTTTCAGTGTGCTGGGATGACAGGCATGCGCCACCAGGCCTGGGTACGATGGCACTATCGCGTAACCATAGTTACACAGTCGCGACAACTAGGAAATCGCCGTGGGCACCCGACACAAAGCTGACCCAGAGTCACCAGTTCAGGAACTGTGTGTGCCGTGCCGAGCTCCGCAGTTGCATGACCTGTGCATTTGCGCAGCCGCCTGGCGATAGTTCATCATTCTCAGGCCTGCAGGTTGGGAAACAGCTCTCTGGAGCTCTGACACACTCGAGGGGAGCCGAAGCTGCAGCTCAGTGCTCATCCCGCACCCCGCATCCTGTTCCAGCACAGCCTGCGCCATCGGAGCAGGGATCGCGCGCCAGCTGCAACCCAGCACTGCGGCCAGCCCTGGCGCATGAGCACTCTCTTCTGTGCAGCTGCTGCCCTGCACTGCAGCCCAGCCGTGGCGCACGTGCACTCTCCTCCATGACAGCGGCAGCCCTGCACTGCAGCCCAGCCGTGGCGCATGTGCACTCTCTTCCATGACAGGCAGCCCTGCAATGCGGCCAGCCCTGGCGCATGCGCACTCTCATCTGTGCTGGCTACATCCCTGGGTGGCCCAGCCCTTGCGCATGCGTACTCTCATCCTGGCGCACTCTTGTCGAGGACCGGATCCTCAACCCCAGACCGGAAGCCTTGGCCTTCTGGGGGCACAGGGGCCCCTGGCGCGGTACAGCCACGCTCTCGTGTGGCCAAACTCAGAACTGCACCTCTAGAGACGCTAAGACATGTTCAACCTGGCTGCCCAGCAGAGACACAACCCGCAACAACGCAGCGATTCATCAAGAAGTCAACCAGTAACCAACACTGCCAGGCTGCGGGGAAAACAGAACCCTTCTCCACCACTGGGAGTGTAGACTGTGCAGCCACTGTGGAATCAGTGTGGAGATTCCTCAAAAACTAAAACTAGAGGTCCCATTCAACCCAGCTACGCCCCTTCTTTGTGTCTTCCCGAAAGAGCTAAAGACATCACATTACAGTGACCCATGCACACCGTGTTCGTAGAAGCACGATTCAGCCTATCTGTCCATCAGCAGATGAGTGGATAAAGAATATGTGTTTACACACTGTGGAGTACTACTCTGCCATAAAGAAGGATAAACTTGAGTCATTTGTAGGAAAATGAATGCTTTGAGACCATAATATTAAGTGAAATACATGAGACAACCAGCTTAAATATCTCATGGTTTCTCCTTATGAGAGGAAATTATAAATAAATTAAAGACCAAAACAAAAGACACAGGAAACAGGGAGGCAGATTTTTTGCAAATGGGAAGATGACTGAGAGATGGAGGGAGGGGAGAAAGGGGAATGGGAGACAAAGAGAATTCAGATGCGTTGTGTCCGTGCGCCAGCTCTCTGTAAGGAGCGTATCCTTAGGTGCTGCAGACGTGGACTATGAAAAAGATAAAATGAGGAGGCAGTGGGGACTGCGGGCGGTGGGGTCTGCCCAGGGGCTCCTCGGGCGGCGGCCCCAGCAGGAGCAGCCTGGCGTGGCCAGGAAGGCACTCACATGATGGCCTCTGCCCAGCTAGCGGCGCCGGGTTGTTTGGGCTGAGGCAGTGCAGGGATGTCGTCCAAGCCCATGTGCAGGGGACAGGGATGGAGCCTGGACAGGGCGACAGGGACCAGGGGCTCGGGCTGTGTTCCACCCCTGTCCCTCATCAGCCGTGTGACCTGGAGCCCAGCGTGGGCTCTCTGAGGCTCAGCTTTGTGACCCAGGGATGGAGATGGGGCCCATGATGGGTCCCTGGCGCGGCTGTCACTGAAAGTCGTTCCTAGGCGCGATTCGAGGCCATGACAGGTTTGGTCTGTGGAGGGCGATTGTGTCGTGAAGCTGGGTGCACAAGGGAGGGAGCACTTGAAGTGCAGGGGTCAAGAGGGCTTCACGAATGGGACATTTCAGCTGGGCTTTACAGGATGGATAGGAACTTTCCGATCAAAGGGTGAGGGCAGTGCAGCTGGGTGGTGCACGCCTGTAACCCAGCACTCTGGGAAGCTAAGACAGGAGGATCAAAAGTCCAGGCCCAGGCTGGGCAACTTGGCAACTTTACTAAAACTGTGCTCAAAATAAAAAATAGAGCTGGGGATGAGCTCAGTGGAAAGACCCCAAGAAGGGGCCACCTGGGTGGGTGGTGGCACAGGAGGCTCCATAGCGCGTCCAGGAAACTGGGTGGTTTGTGCGGTCCAGGCCCAGCTGGGCGAGGGGCATGGGAGAGGCTGAGCAGCCTCCAGGCTGCAGGACCTGCACCGCTGAGGAGATCCCAGTGTCCACAGCCACACGGCCGGTACCCTGCACCGCCCTCTCTGGCCCGCGCCTCAGTCTGGAAGGAGGGTCCCTGTCCTTGCTCTGTACAGCGGGGCAGGACACTGGGGCTGAGAGGTCATGCAGCTTCCCTGGGGTCACCCAGCTCCCACAGTGGGTGCTCGTGCTCCTCCAGATGTGCGGCCAGCTGTTCCCCAATGGCCACCCGGTGGGGTCCGAGGCACCCACTCCGTGCTACAGCATGTGTCCTGGCTGCAGGCTCGGAAGGGGCCCTGCCCTGCCCAGGAGGTCGCGGGTGCCATCTTGTGGGCACCTTGGACACTGTGGGATCGCACAGGTGGAGCCACTAGTGGCTGAGGGGGCCTCACACCCCCCACACCTGCACCTGCCCCATCTCCATCCCTGGGTCACAAAGCTGAGCCTCAGAGAGCCCACGCTGGGCTCCAGGTCACACGGCTGATGAGGGACGGGGGTGGAACACAGCCCGAGCCCCTGGTCCCTGTCGCCCTGCTGTCCAGGCTCCACTCTCAGGGCCCCGAGCCACGGGATGAAAGGATGCGCGGTTCGGGCGCCAGGCCCAGAGTTGGATCTGGCTCTGACCCACCCCAGCAGGACAGAAGCATACAGTTTGGTTTCTATGAAAACAGTAAAAATGATTTGGGAGGCTGAGGCAGGAGAACCTCAGAGAGTTCCAAGTCAGCCTGGGCTCCACAGTGAGTTTAAGGCAGCCTGGACTACATGGGAGACCCCGTCTCAAAAAACCAAAAAAACTTGGATTTTAGTTCTGTTGCCCGCATGTTTCTGCCCATAAACTGCCCCTCATTTTCCTGTGGTGTCGGCTCACACCCCTGTACCCCCAGAGCACAACCTGTGCACTTGTGCAAACACAAGCGAGTTTTGTGCTTCACAGCCCAGGCACCAGGTGGCGCCAGTGTCACACTGTGGGGCCTGCACAGCGGCTCCAGCTCGCTGCGGCCACGTGGGGTTGATGACCCGACCTCCTTCCTCAGGGAGCAGTCGGGTGGGACTCCCTCCCTGTCCCCAGGGCTCTGTGGCTTCTCCTGCCCGGGGCACTGGCGGGCCACACCCAGGCCGGGCCGGGGCGCTGGGCACAGGGACTGCGGGTGGGGGTGGGCTCGGCCAGGGCAGGATGCCTGGGCCTGGGCCACCAAGCCCTGTGCCCTTCACTCCAGGAGGGGCTCGAGGCTGCCCGCTTGGGAAGCCAAAGTGACAGCATCACGAGGGACAGATGTCCCGAGTGTCCCTCTGCACACGCGAGTGACCTGGGGAACTCGGCCCCGAGAGATCTGTCTGTCTCTGCCTTGAGTTTCTGCCAAGATTTCCACCTTGAGGGCTGGGAGCCGGAGAACAGCCTCTTCCCGGCGGGCTCGCCTGTGACCCCAACATTCAGGAGGCTGAGGCAGGAGGATCCTAAGTTCAAGCCCAGCCTGGGCAACTTAGTGACTTGGTGAAACTCCGTCTCCAAATAAAAAATAAAAAGGGTTGGGGATGCAGCTCAGGGAGAAGACCCCAAGCTCAGTCCCCAGTGCTAGAGAAATGAAACCAAAAACAACCTTTCCTGGTATGATTTAAACCTGCGACAGGAGTGCGGTTGGCTTCTAGCACTGCACTCACAGCGAATCCGTGTCCTCCCTTCAGGGACCTTCAGTGGCAGCGAGTGTGAAGGACAAACTCACTGGGTGCTTAGTTTCCCTCACGCCTGACCCACCCCTCATTCTTGAGACCCTTACTCCTCTCCCAGTCACACCTTCGGTCCACAGGGAGTGACAGTGCTGGGTACCAGGTGCTGTCCCGTCCGCCCTGCCACTGTGCACGCTCCTCTTTGTCTTCCCTTACACTTTTCTTGTTTTTGAGACAGGGTCTCACTATGTAGCCCAGGCTGGCCTCAAACTCAAGTTGATCCTCCTGCCTCAGCCTACCAAGTGCTGGGATTATAGGCGTGGCCACCACGCCCAGCTCAGCTGATTTTTTGTATCATCGCTGATGGCGATGAAAGTCCTTTGGTGGTGGCCGAGACCGCAAGCTGAAAGGTGCCTGTGACCAGTGAGCCTGGGGGGAGGTGACTCACGGTGACAACTTCTTGTTTTCCTTCCTCTCCTCCCCCTCCCATGGGGTCATGGGGGCAGGGAGGTTATGAAACTCCCGCGTTGCCACCTTCCAGGTGGCCTTGCTGCTTTGTGGCTGCCCCAGCTCTGTCCCCCGGGCAGGGACTTCTTACCATATCACCAGAGCTTTGTTCTCTCCCTGTGACAGCGTTTATCACCCTCTCGGTTATTTGTATTCTTCACTGTTTTTTTGAGACAGGGTCTCACTGAGTTCATATCAGGAAAACCAGCATGACAAGCTTCCCCAGGAGAACCAACAGCACACCCTCTTCCCCTCCAGTTCTCCTTTTATGCTGTCGGCAACAATCCTCAGGTGGGCCCTCGGCACCCAGCACCACGCTGACTCAGTTCAGCTGGGTGTTACCAGCTGCCCATTAGTTAACCCACCACACCACGTGATTCCATATGTGCCACAGCTAGACTAGTTCACAGGGACGGAAAGCAGACGAGATCAGCAGGGGCCAAGGGTGGGCCAGCACGGCTTAGTGGGTATGGGATTTGCTTGGAAGATGGAAGGTCCCAGAGTGGATATGCTGATAGCTGCACATCATTCTAATGCTGCTGAATTGCACACTGAAAACCACTAAAAATAATTGGGCCTGGTGGTACATGTCTGTAATACCAGCACTTGGGAGGCTGAGGCAGGAGGATCACACAAGTTCAAGCTTGGCCTGGGCTACATAGTGAGTTCAAGGACAGCCTGATCTATGTAGTGAGACCCTATCTCAAAAAAACCAATCAAACGAAGACCTGCTAAACATAGCTGGGCATGGTGGTACAGCCTATCACCCCAGCACTTTGGGAGGCTGAGGCAGGAGGATTTCAAGCTCCAGCCCAGCGAGGGAAATTAGAGACTTACAGAGGTGCTATCTCAAAACCAACACACGGGGGATGCAGGATTTCATAAGGGAGCAGGCAAGGGGAAGCAGGGCAGCTGGAGGGCAGGCCCCTCTCTGGAAACCCTGCCGCATGGGCCCTGCTGGTGGGCTGTGGCCGCTCCTGCGAGTGCCCAGGAGACTTGATCACTGTCCCTTCTGTGCCCTCACCAGGGGTCCATGAAGGCTGGGGCAGACAGACGGGATGCCCGCCCGGACAGGTGAAAGGCCCTGCAGTGGATGTGCCAATAGCCACACATTGCTTAATGCTGCTGAACCGCACCCTGAAAACCACTGAAAAGAGTTGGGCCTCGGGGCGCACACCTGTAACCCAGGACACCACGACGTGGAGATGCTTCCTCCTGCTGCAGGGACAGCGCAGTGACCTGTGGAGATGTGGCCATGGTGACATCACTCTGGGCAGTTGGGTGCCACAGCCTGAGGTTAGGGAAGAACACAGCCTTTGCGGTTGCTGGGAGACGCTGGGAGCAGTGTTTGATGGCACCAGCCAGCTCATCCTGGGAGGAACTGGGGCTCCCCAAGTGGAAGGGTTCATGTAACCACAGAACCTCAGAGATGCAGGGAGAAGAGAGGTCTCCACTCGTCACCTCTCGGGGTCTCTTGTTACCCTGTGAAGTCCTTGGGAAATGTGCCTGTTAGGTTTCGACCTAAAATGTCCCCCAAAAGTATAACGTATTTGGATGGTGACCAGATCACAGGGCACTGTGCTCATCAGTGGATCCATCATGGATGAGTTCAGGACTCAGTGTGTGTAGGAGGCGCGGCCTGGCTGGAGGTGGTCCCTGGGGTGTGACCTGGAAGAGTTCATTCTTGTCCCAGGCTCCTCTCTTCTCTCTCTGCCCCCTGGTGGCCATGAGGTGAACAGCTCTCCTCCACCAGACCCTTCCGCCTTGATGTTCCTGCCTTGAAGCAGCAGACCATGGACTGAACCCTCTGAGACCATGAGCCAAACTACACCTCTCCTCCAGCAGGTTTTGGGTGTTGGATACTTTGTTCCCACAATGGGAAAGAGACCAATCCGGGGTCCCACTGCACTCCTTTTCCCCAGACCCCACAGCCAGCACCCCTTCCCTTCTGCTCCTCCATGTGAATCGAAGGCTGTGGTCTTGTTGCTGAGTCTTGTCACTTTGCTCTGAATATGCTCAAAATGACACAGATAGACCCCAGGCCAACTGATGCCCAGTAGGGGCACACTGGTGTGGATGGAGCACAGTCCTCTCCTCCCGGGACTTGGACATTTGTCCTCTCCTCATGCAGCCTCAGGAGGCCCAAGTCTGGCAGCTGTCAGGTCTCAGATGAAGCCCGGCGCCCCTGCTGCCCCAGCCGTCGCAGGTCCTGCTCGGGGACAGGACATGGCTCTCCAGCCCACACTGGCTCAGCTCCCTGTAAAGACTCCCTCAGCTTCACTCCATTCTGTTCCCAGCGTTTGTTTTCCACCACGAGGAATATGGTTGCTCATTGTTTCCAGCCACCTGATGTTGAGGTGAGTGCCTCAGCCTTCCAGGGAGAAGCTGCACCCCATCCTCTTGCGCGGCCTAAGCAGCCAAGCTTCCTGCAGGGAGAGGGTCACACCTGTCCCATCCTCCACCCCCGTGGGACAGGGCGGCTGTGTCGTCTTTGGTGCAGGTAGGAATTTGCTCTCCACCCCTTCCTTCCTTGGAAAACTTTTCTCTCTCTCTCTCTCTCTCTCTTTTTTTTTTTTACAAATAGGTATTTAATGTAAAAGCTCCTTTCCCCATAGTATTTTAAATTCTCCCTTTTGTAGAGAGGTGTGCATTGCTATTAAAGAGAGCATTTCATTTGGAAAATGATTCCACAAAGCACATGTGATCAACAGTCTATCATAGAGCCTGATTTTCTTCTTTTTTCCTATTTTCTTGTCATCAGTTTTTAGATTTTGTGTTATCAGGGAGAACATGTGATATTTGTCTTTCTGAGTCTAGCTTATTTTATTCAACATGATAGTCTCCAGACTATCCATTTTCCTGTAAATGACAAAAGCCTCTTCTTTTTTATGGCTGAATAATACTCCAGTGTGTGGGTGTGTGTGTGTCTATAAACTTGCATTTCTTTATCCACTCATCTGCTGACAGGCACCCAGGCTGGTTACGTCTTGGTCACGGGGAGCTGTGCCGTGATAAACGTGGCCGTGCAGTGCCCGTCCTGCACCAGCCTCAGCCCTCCAGGAAGATGTTCAGGCGTGGCATTGAGGGGTCAAACGTGGCTCTATTTTTAGACTTTTGAGGAGGAGCCTCCCTTCTGATTCCACAGTGGCCGTCCAAATCTCCACCCACAATAGCAGTGTGAAGGGCTCCTTTACCCCACATCCTCACCAGTGTCTATTTATTTTTTGTTCTTTTTGTGTCAGGGTTTTACTATGTAACCCAGGCTGGCCTCAAACCATGGTGATCCTCCTGCCTCAGCCTCCTGACTGCTAGGACACACACTACGGTCAGCAGTGCTGTGTCAGTCCCCTTACGCCCTCCCCGGTGCTGTGGGCCGTGTGTGGGCTCGGCAGGTCAGATTGCAGGGCGGGGAGGGGCAGTTAGAGCCCAAGCTGCCTGGGTCTGGGCTCACACTTGTCTCCATACAGGGACTTGCACATTGCTACCTGGAAAAGCCCCTGTGGCTCCATTTCCTGTCGCCCACTTCCTGTCTCCAGGGCTAGGGACAGGGCCTCGGGGGCAGGGTGGCTTCCCTGGGGAAGCAGCACAGAGATGTTCAGAGCCCTGTCCTCAGTGCCACCACTGTCCTTATGGCCCTCCAAGCCCTGGCTGCGGGGCGGCAGGTCCCCCTCTTTCCAGGAGGAAGTGGGGCTCCGTCCACAGGGACCAGCACCCCAGCTCTGGCAGCTGTGAATTATAGGCCTGGGCCTGGGCTGTGAGGCTGGAGATGGAGACTACAGGGAGGGTGCCAACCACACCGCCAAGTGACCAGTTGTTCAGATGCCCACAGGCATCCCAGCCCTGCCCAGATCCCCCCTGGGGACCCAGCCTTGGGGGCCCCGCAGACGGAAACTTCACACACGCTGTGGAGCGAAGACCCGGACTCAGACGTGCGCTTGAGCCGGGCCTGAGCCCTGCCTGAGCGACTCTGGTGGCGGGTGCCACAGAACACAGGGTGGAAATGACTAGACTGGGACAGGACAGGAACCACTCCTGGGTGGGTGATCCCGGGCAGGAAAGGACGGCACATTCCTGCTCTACCCCACCACAGATTTCCGTGACCATTTAAACTTTCCTAGGTCTGGGTGAAATAGATGTTATTAATTGTATTATTATTTTTGTTTTTTTGAGACAGGGTCTCGCCACGTAGTCCAGGCTGGGCTTGAACTCGCAGGGACCCTCCTGCCTCAGCCTCCCGAGTGCTGGGATGGCAGGCATGCGCCACCACGCCTGGCTCCGAAGGCCCGGGTTCTGGGAGGAGGCCCAGGCACTGCACCCCTCCTCGCCCCAGGCCTGCTTTATATGGCAGCCTGCATGCAGCGACCCCCATGTGTGACAGCCGAGGAAGCAGGAATGTCACACAAAAGGAGCCCACGGGGGCCTGGCCAGCATCATCGCCACGGCAGGTGCCAGGTGGTCAGCATTAACGGCGCTACTGCAGGGCAAGGGCTGACTCCGAAGGTCCCAGCAGGAGCGGGGCTGTGTGGCTGTCCCTTGTTGTGTCACTGTCACTGGGGAGCCCTGGGGTCCCATCCCCATGGCTGCTCCTTCTGGGTGACATGGCTTCCCTGGGATAGGCCTGGCCCCCCTGCCTGGCCTTCTTGCAGCTGCCACTGGGCAGCGCCAGCCTCGGCCCTGCCCCCAGCTCCCAGCTCCCGCATGGGCCTCCTCTGCGTCCCCTGCGTCCCCTGCACATGCGTGCTCACCAAGTGACCAACAGCGGGGTCGCCAGCCCAGCAGGGAGCCCCACACTGTGGCTCCTTCTTTCTGAGGCAGCTCTGGAGTCCTCTTTCCTGGGGCTCTTTAGTTGCGCTGTCCTGGCTGCCTCGATGTCCTGAATGGATTCAAAATGCCTCCCTTTCATAGTCATTGTGACTTTGGGAAAGAGCCAGGAGTTGCATAGTGACAAATCTGGAGACTAAGGTAATGAGGACACAGCGCCATGTTTCCACAAGCTGCCTTTCCATTGGGTGGTGCTCGGCGTCAGCAGTCACTGTACTTTTGATCCCACCTGGTAAAGACCCTCAAGAAAGAGGACTCCAGAGCTGCTTCAGAAAGTGGCAAGGACAATGGGATGCGTGTGCTCAAAGCAGGGGGGAGGAGTTTGAGGGGACTCATGGCAGTGTTATTTTTTTGTTGTTGTTACCGGGAATCAAATTCAGGGCCTTGCCCTTGCCACAGTATGTCTTTTACTGTAATTAATTTTGAAAATGTAAGCATTCTTCATGGTGCTGGTTTCCTTCACTTCCCTCGCTGTGTCCCACAGAGAGGGTTTCCGCGCCCAGCGCTCTGGGCTCCTTTGCTGTCCCCAGTCTCAAGTTGTGGGTCGCATTAGCGTGGGGGCGGACACAGCCCTCCCTGGCGGTGCCTGACGAGGCTCCTGGGGCTGCCTCTGCTGTCTGCTGTCTGCCTGGGCCTGGAAGGCGACTGAGGAGCAGCACAGGACGCAGCCAAAAGAGTCAGGTGGGCGGGTGGGGCCAGGTCAGGGCCCGCTTCTTAGCAGGTGCAAACTGCAGAGTGTTTTATTTTTATTTTTGGCACTGGAGCTTGAAGCCAGGGCCTTCTCATTGAGCTGAATCCCCAGCCCTTTCTATTTTTTATTTTGAGACAGGGTCTCGCTAAGTCACTAAATTGCCCAGGCTGGACTCGAACTTTCAATCCTCCTGCCTCAGCCTCCCAGGATGCTAGGATGACAGGCGTGCACCACCATACCTGGCTTGCAGTGTGGTTTTAAGCAGGAATGAGATCTCTTCCACTTCCAGGTTTAGAAAGTCAGGTTGGCAGCTCCACAGAAAACAAACTGGCAGAGGGACATGGGTGAGGCAGGAAGGTTGCAGCCATCGGTGTGAGGGGCTGAGGATGGCTCCACTGAGGGCTGAAATCACCTGGGCCTATGCTGGGAGAGGGAGGGGCTGTGGTGGAAGGAAGGGCACTGGGTGGGGAGGAGATGTATTTGCCTTTAAATCAGGATCTCCTCAAAGCACTGTGTAAAAACTTGAAGCCTGTAGTCCCAGCACTCCAGGAGGCTGAGGCAGAAGGATCACAAGTTGCAGCCCAGCCTGTGCAACTTGGTGGCTTAGTAAGACCCTGGCTCAGAAATAAAAAAGTCCAGGATGCAGCTCAGTGTGAAGGCCGGGCTCAGTCCCCGGACCGCATGCACGCAAAGCCTTTGAAGGCCCCGCTGCTCCGGAGCTCACAGCTTGTGGGAGGGGCCCTGAAATCTGCTGTTCCCAGTGATTCTCAGCCATGCTGCTCTGGGGATGGCACAGAGGGTCCCGGTCAGTGGCTGTCTCGACACCTGTGTTTCCCGTGAGCCCAGTTCCTGCCCAGGCCGGTGTTTGTTGAGTGCAGGAGTGATCTCCAAACCAAGACTGCGACTTCCTCTCGGGCCCCGTGGGGGTCTCCTTGGCTGGCTCGGCTGTCTGCTCCCCTCGCCCCGTTCTGCCCACAGTTCATGTTTCTTTGCAGCCTCTGCACATCCCAATGCCTCCCTCGGGTCTCAAGTCTTCACGGACTCTCCCGAGCTCCCTCTTTCCAAATGTGAACCCAGGGACACCCACCTGGAAGCCTTGAAGCCAAACAAAAGTGAAAAATAATTACCCCTCTCCTTTTCTTAATAAGAGAGGAAATGTTAGCAAAGGCAAGGCTTCCCAAAGGCCGCCGCGCACACCCTGACTTTGGCCGAAAGCCACACTCTTGCTAGAAGGGGGGCTTGGTGTGTTTCTGATTACACGGGTGACCCTCAGCCTGGAAACCCTTTGTAGATGCCCTTTATTCCCAGACAACCTACTGATGAGCAAATGATCTAAAAGATTTCACACCACATAAATTTAAGCCTAATAAATGGCTTCAAATTCAGAGCTCCTAATTCTGGGTTCAGAGATGTAGACCCCTTACAAAAGCAATCGTGTGGATGATTAATAAACCCACCCACCACACTGGGGAAGGACCAATTCCAGCCCCAGTCACCTGCCCCAGACCAAACTCCAAATAAGTAGGTTTAGAAAATATAGACTTCCGGGCCGGTGAGATGGCTCAGTGGCATAAGCGCCTGCCTGGCAAGCATGAGGGCCCGAGTTCGACTCCCGGATCCCACATACGAAAAAAGGGGCCAGTGATATCGCTCAGTGGCACGGGTGCCTGCTGGCGTGCGAGGTCCTGAGGTCGACCCCCTGGTACCCACAAGAAAAAAAAAAAAAAAGAAAGAAAATATAGACTTCCTGTGGACATTTTGTTAGGGGAGAAGACATAGCCTTAGTAAGAGGTCACATGGCCATAATTACCTTCTGTCATGTCCAGTACAATCACAACCAGCTATTGCTGCTTAACTATGTGGCTGCTTAAATCTGTATTAACCATATTTAAACATAATCCTGGCCACATTTCACAGGTTTAAGACCCACATGTTGCTGGAGCTCCTCTTACAGCAGAGGACAGAACATTTTCTATCATCACAGAATGTTCTGCCGCACACAGCCGACCCTCCCAGGCCCAGCTTGCTGCTGTTTTGCCTCAGTTATCAGTAACTGTGCCTCTCCTGAGCTGTTTGATTGCATTCATTTGCAAGCAAAATAAGGTTCATATTGAAGAAAAACACAGATTAAAAAAGAAATCCTATTGTTAATGGGAAGAAAGGAAACTGTTTAAATCTGCTGCCAAGCTGGTTTTGTCAAGCCCTTTGCTATTTCGGGAGATGTACTTGCAGCTTCGGGCGGTGAACAATCTTGATTATTCAGGGCCAGAAAAGAAAACCTGCTTTCTCAGCCTCGTTAGACAATTTCTGTCTGACTTCAGGGAAATCGTGTGTAAGAGGCTGCTGGGTCAGCGAGGTTCTGGACCTTCTGACGTTCAGGTCCGGGGTGGGTAGCAAGGCAGGAAGGAGCACTGAGCCAAGCCGCAGGGCCGGCTCGAGGCAGAACAGCTTGCTTTCCTCAGCAAACAGCACACCCTCTCTCTTTGTGGCCCTTGAGCCTCAGTTTACTTAGCTAAAAGGCCAAGAGGAAGACAGACTTTTCACCACATGGCAGAGAGAGCTAACGTGGCGTGGAGCTGAGACAGAACCTTGTGGGACCTCAGAGGTCCTGGAAGCTGTGGGCCCAGATCTAAATTGTTGCAGGCCACCTCCAGAGATGGGCTTTCAGCTTGTACAGGGGAGGTGGGCTTTGCTCTGTAACACAGGAGCCTCCATGCAGCAAGCAGTGCTCAGGCGAGACAGCCCAGAAGAATGACAAACGTTAGCAAACCTCAATGCACAGATTATGGAAACTTCACAACCATTCTAGTCCAGACATTGCCTGTAAGCCCTGGGCCTCTACAGAGTACTACTTGTTAAAGGCATCTCAGATTTTCAGTCTGCAGATGTCTTTCCTGGTAATGTGAGTTTCTTGCAGGCAGCATAGAGTTGGGTCTGGACTTCTTATCCAGTCGGGAAGTCTGTGTCTTTTCACTGGGGAATATAGTCTGCTTAGACTGATAGGGAGGGACCGACTCCTGTCATTTTGTTAATTCACTTCTGTTTGTTCTGGATATCTTTTGTTCATTTTTATGCTTTGGTATTTACTGTATTGCTAAGACTTGATTCTTTTCTATTGCTCTTTTGTGCATCTGCTGTTTCAGTGGGCTTTACACTTTAATGTGTTTTCATGATGGTAGCAATCTTTCTTTCACTTCTGAATGTAGGATTCCCTTAAGCACCTTTTGGCTAGGCACACACCTGTAATCTCAGCTATCTGGGAGGTTGAGGCAGGAGAGTCCCAAGTTTGAGCCTACCCTGGGCAACTTAGTGAGACCCTGTTGCACAATAAAGAATCTTTTGTGAGTGGTATAGTGGTGATGAATTCTCTTAGTTTTTGCTTGTCTTGGATGGTCCTTATTTCTGAAGGATAGCTTTGCTGCATATAGTACCTTTGCTTGGAAGTTATTTTCTTTCAGTATTTGAACTAACATATTTATCTGAAAGAAGGCTTAGCTGGGGCAGCCACTGAGCAAGAGAATAGTAATAGCAGATGAGGCAAGGATAGGCTGATTGGGGCTGGCATTTTTGATCTCTAGTCTTCAAGACTGATTATTTCCTGGCTAGGTCTTATTTTCAGGGAAAGGAGGGTGTATCATTCCATTCCCTCTTGGCACATAGGTGTCTGTTGAGAAATCTGCTGTTAGTCTAAAGAATGTAACCTTAATGTGACTTGGCACATTTTCTTACAGGTTTAGAATTCTCTCCTTGTTATCTTGACAATGTGATGATAAAATGCCATGGGGGGGGTCTTTGCTGGCCATGTCTGTTCAGATTCCCACAGGGCTCCTGCACTTGGACGTCTGCATCTTTCCCAAGATGAGGGAAATTTCCAGGTGTCAATTCACTGAATCGTTTCCTATGCCTTTCCCCTAGGCCTCACCATCAGCACTCCACAAATGAAAGTACTCACTCAGTACTATCCCAAGTGTCTCAAAGGCTGTCTTTATTTTTCTCTATTTACTTATTTCTGCTCCATCTAATCTGTTGTTTCCCTCTCAAAGTATTTTCAGTTTCACTTGAGGAATTCTTAATTTCTAAGATTTCCGTGGTGTGTTTATTTATTTCACGGTACTGGGCATTAAACTACGGGACTTTGCACTGAACTACATGTCCACCCTTTTTATTTTTTATTTTGAGACAGGGTCTCACTAACTGGCTAAACTGCACAGGCTTAACTCGACCATTCGATCCTCCTGCCTCAGCCTCCCTCAGTGCTGGGATTATAGGAGTGTGCCACCACACCTGACCTGTCTACCCTTTTTAAAGATATCTATCTTGTTGGATTTCTGATTTGTATTATGAATTGTTCTTCTGATTTTGTTCAATTGTCTGTGTTCTCTTGAATCTCACACTAGAGTAATTCTTTTGACTTCATTTTTCTGTTTTCTTTTTTTTGAGACAGGGTCTTGCTATGTAGTTCAGGCTGGGCTTAAACTCTCTATGTAGCCCAGGCTGGCCTCGAACTCAAGGCGATCCTCCTGCCTCAGCCTCCCAAGTGTTGGGATTATAGGCGTGTGCCCGGCTTCACTTGACTTCTTTATCAGGCACTCTGTCACTATGCTTTTCTCTTGGGTCTCTGCTAAAGAGCTGTGGGGGTTCTTGGGAGACATCACATGACCGTGGTTTTACATATTTCCTCTGACCCCACATTGAGATTTATGTGTTGGGGGAGCAGCTATCTCTACCACACATGTGAGGGGCTGGTGGCACGGGCACTGTCCCGGGTGAAGACGCCTCTTGGGGTGCCAGGCTGTAAACCACGAGGCTCTGCTTGCAGTGGGTGCATGGCACCGCTCCCTGTACTTTCTCCAGCTGTGACCATGAGTTAGGGTGCAGGGTGTGTGGCAGCCGAGTCTGCGACCTCTGTCTCCTGGGGCCATGGGCACCATAGGTGTGGCTCCCAGAGCATAGGGTGGCGCCCCCGTGTGGCCACTGTGGCCATGGAGCTGGCCATGCGGAGACGGGGTGCAGAGCGGGCACTCTCTGGGCAGGGACACAGCAGCTGGGGGCCTGGGCTGTCCTGGTGCTGGCTCCCTGGGCCGCGGTGAGGCTCACCCTTTGCCCTCAGCGGGAAGTCCCTCAGTGGGGCCCTGCACTGCTCTCCTGGTCTCTGTCTTGGTGCCCATGCCTGCCTGCTGGGCTCTGGCGCCATTCAGTGGCCACTGTGGGCCTTGGTGGAGGAGGAGGTGCGCTGGCACCTCCCTTGCCTGTGTCGCCTTCTCTGCATCTCAAACGTGACGGTCCCAAAACAGAAGTGACGATCGTGTCCTCACGCCTGGTCTCCCCAGTGTCCTGGGTCTGTGAGTGGCACCGCCATTGCCTGAGACGCAGGGCCAGTGAGCAGTTTTGTGGGTCCCTTCCCTCCTCCTCGTCCCATAGTCGACCCACGTGCAGTTTCTGTGCGCCCAGCCTGCAAAGCGCCTGAGTCGGTCAGGTCTCTCCAGAGCCCCCGGCCTCACCGCGCTGGGGACCCCCTGCCTGCTCCTTCCTGGCCTCCCCCAGGGCCTCCCCACTGCAGCCAGAGCAGGCTCTGAAACAAAACCTAACTTCATCACCTCTGCTTTCTTCCTTAGTGGCTTCCACTGGCTTTAGGACACAGTCAAGCTCCTTTGCTGACTTCAAAGCCTTCCTGTCCGCACACCTGTCTGCTTCTCCACCACTGCAGACCCTCTGCCGGGCACCTGTCGGGCTCCCACAGTCCTCTGCTTCTTTCCTCACAGACCTTTGCTGCTTTCCCTCATCCTCGCCTCTCCACCCTTCAGGCTTTCGCCGGTTAACTCCATTCCCCTTTTTCTTTGGCAGAGGGTGGTACTGAGGTTTAAACACTAAGCTGCATCCCCAGCCCTGTTTTATTTTTTTATTTTGATACAGGGTCTTGCTAAGTCACTAAGTTGCCCAGCCTGGGGTGGAACTTGCGATCCTCTTGCCTCAGCCTCCCGAGTGCTGGAATTTCATCCAGAGATGGGGCACAAGTCCCACTGTGACCCACGCTGTAAGCTGCATTGGCTGCCCTTGGTGGGAGGGCCTGAGGAGGTGGCCTGGGCCCCTGAGCCGTTTTCCCGCCCCACCTGGCTGCGGGGGTCGTGTCCCTGGCCACTCCCAGGAAGCCTCCAGCTCTGCATCAGCAAGTGAGGCCCAGAGTGCCTGCAGAGCCCCTTATCAAGTGGGGTTTGTTTGCCTTCTGTCCCAACCATTTCCGTCTCACGGGCACGTCGCTGTCTGCCTCTCAGTGGGCACAGGGCAATAAGCCCACTGCTTATTTAACAGCTGTCAGCAGGGCCGGGGTGGGGGGCACACAGTTTGCCCTGTGGGAGCCTGATGGCACCCTGTGGACCATGCACTTCTGCTCCCTCCCCGAAATTGTCTCTGCTCCTCCCCCTGCACCAGGAACCGGACCCTGGGGAAGCCACTCACTTCAGGCAGTGAGAGGACGGGAAAATGGGGAGAAGCCAGAAAGTTGCTTCAAGCTCCAAGCCCCACAGAATGGAAAACTTCTTTTCCTGCCTCCACCGACCAATGATGAGAGGAGGTTCTGGATTTTGAGGCTATTTTATTTTATTTTATTTTATTTTTTTAAATTAAATTAAATTTTATTTTATTTGAGGCAGGGTCTTTCTATGTAGCCCAGGCTGGCCTTGAACTTGTGGTGATCCTCCTGCCTCAGCTTCCAGAGTGCTTGGATTAGAGTTGTGCGCCACCACACCTAGCTAAGCTGCCGATTCTAATGAAGACCGCTACAATGTGGACCAGAGTAGAGTTTTCTGTTGGAGTTATAGTAGCTTAATAAAATCTGTGATCTCTATGACATGTCTAGAGGGACATGATGCCTGCCGTTTCATGGAATAGTTTGAGTTTAAAGTGCATGATTCCTTTTATGGTTGCTCTTCCCTGCCACCACCAAATAAGGAGGTAAACAAATGGCCTGGTGACTGTGCCCCAAGCCCAGGGCTGGGACAGCTATTGGGATGGTAGATTCACATTATCTCATTATGCTGTTACCCCCGCCCGCGGAATGTGCATTACAGTTAGTGGAGAGCCCGGGCTGAGATGGGCCCGACCCGCTCCTCGCAGATGCGGCTCGCCTTGCTGTTGGGCTTCGAGCCAGAGTTCAGGCTGGCAAAACCTGGCTCCACCTGCCTCTGTCACGTCTGCCAGACCATCAAAGTGACTGGTGACCGGGAGATTAAAGATGAGGTGTGACCGAAAACGGCAATGAATGCTTACATTCAACAAATTCAGGATGCATCGCCAGGAATCCTCTCAAATCCTCCCTCACTTCGAGCACCCTCATCCCATCATCCTTGCCGCTTCCTGCAGCAGCTCTGGAGTCCTCTTTCCTGAGGGTCTTTAGCTGCGCTGTCCTGGCTGCCTCCATGTCCTGAATGGATTCAGAATGTCTCCCTTTCATGGTCATTGTGACTTTGGGAAGAGCCAGGAGTCCGACGGTGCCAGATCCGGTGACTAAGGTGGATGAGGACACAGCGTCATGTTTTTATGAGCTGCCTTTCCATTGGATGGCGCTCGGCAGCAGCAGTCACTGTATTTTTGATCCCACCTGGTAAAGACCCTCAGGAAAGAGGACTCCAGAGCTGCTGCAGAAAGCAACAAGGATGATGGAATAAGTGTGTTCGAAGTAAGGGGAGGATTTTGAGAGGATTCCTGGTGATGTGTCCTTTACTGTAATAAATTTTTTGAATGTAAGCATTCACTGTTCATTCTGATGGTCCCTTGCACACTACACAGACAGGCATTGGGGTGGGGCGGGTGTAGGTGACTGACACGCAAGGATTAAGTCAGTAAACAAAAATTAGGTTGGAACACCCCGAGAGGAGTTACCTGGGCTATATGGCAGTAACCCTAGGTGAGAAAGTAAAATAAACAGCAAAGCCAGGCTCAAAATGATAACCCACTGCCTGGTCAGCGGTGTCTGACCTTCCAGCCTCCGCGGGACAAGGCTGCGACACTCACCCTGGAGAGGCCGCGCACGCACAGATCTACCGCTCTGCAGAGCCACAGACGCTGCTTCGATGTGCGGAGAACAGGCCCCTTCGATCGAGAACCAATGTGTGCCCTGTGTTTCTCCAGGGACTGCGGCCGGGGCAGACGCTGGGGTCTCCTGCCTCCGGGTCCCCAGGTGCTCACTGGCGGGGGGCATTATTTAGGGAAGCCATTTAGCAGCCTATGGAGACCCTCTTGTGGCCCAGGGAATGAACGCTGTCCCACACCCTCAAATCCTCGGTGACTCAGACCCCCGGGGCGGTGGAGGCCACAGCGCTACAGGAGAAATGTCTGTGACTCGACCTCCCGCCAAGTACGAAAGGACACAGCAAACAGGCCGCTGGTCTTCAGTGAGTCCAACGCAGGGTGATCGCAGACCACGCAATTCCAGTGCTAGGTGAGGTACCGTCGCCCTGCACGCTGCAAACGTGCTCAGAACCAAAACTCACACGGGAATGCTAACCATAACACTATTTACACCACTGAAAGGAGAAACAACCCAACATCCATCAGTTGATGAGTGGATAAACAAAGTGTGGTCTAGCACATAGTGGAGTAGCACACAGCCCGAGGAAGAACGAAGCATCGTTATGCACCACAACACAGATGAACCTTGAAACCACTACGCCGGGGCCACATGAAAGAAATGTCTGCAAAGAGAAATCCATACGCACAAAAGTCGGATCAGTGGGAGTGGGGGGCGCACAGAGAGAGGAACCGAGAGTCTCTGTTTAATGGGTGCCCCGAGCTGAGTTTGGTGGTGCACGCCTGTGATCCCAGCACGCTGGGAGGCTGAGGCAGGAAGAGCGCAAGTTCAAGTCCAGCCTGGGCAACGTAGCCAAGTCCTGTCTCAAAGCAAAAAATAAACAGAGGGCCGGGGATGTAGCTCAGTGCAAAGGCCCTGGGTTCAATTGCCAGTAACTGCAAAAAACAAACAAATGAACACAAAACAAAAAGAAAGAAAAAAGGGGAAGATGGGCACAGCACAGGGTTTCCTTTTGGGGTGATGAGAAGGTTTGGGAGCTGAAGCAGTGTCAGTTGTACATCATGAACGCACCGAATGCAGTCACACACTCGAAGAGGGTCAGCGGCAAACTTGATGTTACGTGCATTTCACAATAATGTTTTTTAAAGAGAGGGTAAACAGAAGGTTCCTCAATACTCCAGGGGCACCTTGGGGAATGCTTTTGTTTTTGTTTTTGTTTTTGTTTTGAGTACTGGGGATTGAACCCAGGGCCTTTACATGGGGCTACATCCCCAACCCTTTTTCATTTTTTATTTTGAGGCAGTCTCACTAAGTCACTCAGCTGTCCAAGCTGGGCTGGAAATTTTGACCCTCCTGCCTCAGCCTTCCAAGTGCTGGGATGACAGGCGTGCCCACTGCACCTGGCTGGATGGCTTGTGGAGCCAGCGAGCCTGCCCTGGCCAGTCCGGCCTGCGAGGTCACAGTCCCCACACCAGGGCTGGCGGGCGCGGTCCCCAGGCGCTGCTGCCAGCCGGGCTGCGGCAAACAAAGCCCTTTCTCTCTGTGGCCGCGGGCATGGTGCACGTGCAAAGACAGCGGAAAGGTGGCCGGCTGAGCGCTGCCGAAGGCCCCTGACAAATGAGAAATGCAGTCGACCTCAGGCCGGTCAGGCTTTTAACAGCGGTGTTTACTTAACCCAGTAAATGGGTTCGGGCGCCTGAGCCTCTGCAGGGCAGGGGAAGGGTTTTCCAGCTGGCTCTGCTCTGGTGGCACCACTGCCCCGCACTCCCTCCCACCGCAGGCGAGGCCGGTGTCCCCAGCCCTGCTGGTGTAAGGACAAAGGACATCCATCCCCGTGGAGGGCACCAGCGCAGCCTGGGAGCGCAGCCAGAGGGCACGGCTGGGGGAAGAGCTGAAAACTCCCGCCGTTGACCTTCTGCAGAGAACCCGACCAATGCCAGTGCACTGCACCAAAGGCCATGGGAGAGCCGCTCACCAAGCACCTCGGACCCGGGCTGCAGGAAGGGCTCTGAGCCTCCCTCACTTCTGCAACACCAGGGACGGAACCTAGGGCCTTCACCCCAACCTGCACCTCTAGCCCTTTTTATTTTATATTTGGGGACAGGGTCTCACTAAGTCACGAAGTTGCCTGGGCTGGGCTGGAACTTGCCATCCTCCTGCCTCAGCCTCCCAGACTGCTGGGGTCACAGGTGAGCACCACCAGCCCAGTTTGCAGAGTGGTTTTAAAGAGACTGTAACCGGGTTCTGAAGGTCCCTCGGAGTGGAAGCTTGGTGTTGTGCCACCCAGGCGTGTGGGCGTGACATTGGAGGGGCTCACCGGTCCCCACGCAGGCTGAGGTTTCCATCTGTGGGGACACACGGCCCAGGCCAGTAGGACACCACCCCGGCAAGTGGAGGTATGGTGGGCACCGGCCACAGGGGAACCTGTGGCTGGGAGGTACAGTGGAGGCAGCATCCTGAGGTGCTGAACCATCTGGCTGAGGCTCCCAGGAGCCCGCCATGGGACACAAGGCTCTCAGTGTCACCAAGAACGCAGGACCAAGTGCGGCCCCAGGGCTTCCTCCACCCCAGCCACTCGAGTCGTGGGCCACGCGGATTTCTAGCTATGTGAAAATGTGCAGGACAGGGTGAGGTTCCTTTCCAGCATGGCAGCAAGTCCAGTGGCTTCCATCATGCACTGAGGACATCGCAATGACACCTGCCAACAAGAGACCACACCAGGCTTTGGGAGGGCTCAGCCTGGGCAGGTCCTCTCTGTCTTGGGAGAGACTGCCCTCAGCAAGCTCAGAAGGCAATTCTGGGCTGAAAGCCCACTCTGCCAGTGATGCTTGTGGGCCAGGTACAGCCCTCATCTATCCATCATCCATCCATCATCCTCCATCCATTCACTTATCCATCATCCATCCACCATCCTTCCATCATCCATCTATCATCCATCCATCACTTCCATCCATCCATTATCCATCCATCCGTTCACTCATCCATCCACCATCCATACATCCATCCATCATCCATCCAACCATTCACTCATCCATCATCCACCCACCATCCATCCATCCATTATACATCAATCCATCCACTCGTCCATCCATTCATCATCCATCCATCCACCCATCATCCATCCATCATCATCCATCCATCCACCATCTATCCATCCATCCATCATCCATCCATCATCACCCATCAATCCATCATCCATCCATCCGTTCATTCATCCATCATCACCCATCAATCCATCATCCATCCATCCGTTCACTCATCCATCATCCACCCACCATCCATACATCCATCCATCATTCATCAATCCATCCACTCGTCCATCCATTCATCATCCATCCATCCATCCATCATCATCCATCCATCATCATCCATCCATCCACCATCTATCCATCCATCCATCATTATCCATCCATCCATCCATCCACTCATCCATTCGCTCATCCACGCATGTATTGTTGGGCAGCTCCTCTGTCAGCCCCCAGGGTGTCACAGCACACACAGGAGCCCTGCAGCCTAACCTTGCAGAGGTGCTGGGCACAGCACTGGGCACACAGGGTAGTGGACTTCTGGCCTGGATGCCCACCTGTTCCCCAGGTGCCCTTTGGTGGCCATGCTGTGACCTCCCCAGGCACAGAGGGTGCCATCCAGGCCCAGGGCAGGTGAGGGCGATGTGGGAAAACCTGCCTGTTCCCACGTGATGTCTCCTGGGGGGGCTGAGTGAGGTCACACTTGATGGAGACAGGGACCCCACCCCCGAGCCCTGTGCACACCGGTGCTGTCCCCAAGAATGACTGTCACTTCCTGTCACACCCAGCACTTCCTGGGCCCGGCACTGCATCTTGTTTACCTACAGGGTCATCAAAGAGAGGTGTGTGCCAGCCAGTTCCTGCTGCAGGTGGCAGAGTGTGGGGGGCTCGGGAGTGGTGACACCTGGTCATTCAATGCAGGCGTCTCTGTGACTCGCACAGCAGGTGATACAGAAGCACAGCTGCCCATGGGTTGATTGAGACAGGCTGGCCTCGAACTCACAGCAACCCTCCTGCCTCGGCCTCCCGAGTGCTGGCATTACAGGCGTGCACCACCATGCCCAGCTCGTCTTTGTGTCAGACTGCAGACATCAAATTTCAAGCCGGGAAGGAATGTATTCTTGCTTGCAAAATGCTCAGCTGCCTCCCAAAGTCGGCTCTGTCTTGTTTTGCAGGAAGGACTCTGCGGGGCAGAGTGATGTAGAGTTCTCCCCTCAGGACAAGCAGCCTTGCTGATCTGAGACGGCCCACCTCCTCTGGCCTTCCTGACAGCCCAGGGGGCGCAGCTGGGCTTCTGGGCGAGAGTCCTCCCCAGTGCGGGTGCTAAGTAATAGTGACCCGACTCACCAGAAGAGGAGATGATTCTGGGAGCAGCCGGGGGCTTAGGGTTTCAGCGCTTGCAGACTCGGGGAGGACAGGTTCAGACCATGTCATGGAGGCAGCCACACATAGTTTCAAAGCCAGGCATGGTGGTGCATGCCTATAATCCCAGCACTCCGGGAGGCTGAGGCAGGAGGATCTCTGTGAGTCCAAGGCCAGCCTGAACTCCATAGCAAGACCCTGTCTCAAAAACAAAAACAAAAACTGAAACAAAAAGGCATGTGTTGGCCGGTGAGATGGCTCAGCAGCTTAAGCGCCTGCCTGGCAGGTGCAAGGGCCCGAGTTCGACTCCCAGAACCCACATACGAAAAAGGGGCTGGCGATATCGCTCAGCGGCACGGGTGCCTGCTGGCGCGCGAGGTCCTGAGGTCGACCCCCAGTACCCACAAAAAAAAAAAAAAAAGGCATGTGTTTCAGAATCCCAGGTCATGGGCCGGTGAGATGGCTCAGCGGCATAAGCGCCTGCCCGGCAAGCGCAAGGGCCTGAGTTCGACTCCCAGAACCCACATACGAAAAAAGGGGCCGGTGATATCGCTCAGCGGCACGGGCACCTGCTGGCGCACGAGGTCCTGAGGTCGACCCCCGGTACCCACAAACAAAACAAAACAAAACAGAATCCCAGGTCAGGGCTGGGCAGCTGTGAATCTGATTTGCAAGCAAGGAAGGTTAGCAAGTGGTGGGCTGATGTCGCATCCACTTGCAGTGATGGCAGTGTGCACAGCCGGGCAGGGGTTGGTGAGGCAAGCTCCCTGGTGTCTGGGCCAGGCCGGCTCCCCGGAGCCGAATCCCAGCTGGGGAGCCGGCACCCTGTCTGTTCTCCCTGAGTCGGAGGGGTGGGTGCTCACTCCGTCCATCCTGGCAGGAAAGAGATTTTCCCCGCAGGGCAAACAGGGCTCGGCTGGACCAGCTGTTGTCACCGCGCTGGGCTCAGGGCACGCGGCGGGGCAGGAGGCCAGCAGCGCTGCTCTTGGCCCACAGGAAATAGCTGGTGTAAGTGGAAAGCAGAGGGAAGGGGTGGCTGGGGGAACAGAGGACTTTCCTCACTCAACACTGGGACCACCGACGGCCCCGCCAGGCCACCCCTGTCCTCCAGGTCCTGAAGCTGTCCATGCTCACTCAGCAGCTGGTCAACCAACGCGGTGTGGGGAGCAGCCGGGGGCATCGAAGGGCACAGGACGTCCGCACCCAGGGCTGACCCTGCAGCCCGCAGAGCCCTTCCGGGTGTCGACTGCTGGGAAAGAGCAGGCACGAGAGGAGGGGGCCTCAGGCAGCCCTGAGTGGGGACAGAGCCCAGGCCTTGGGGACAGTGAGTCGCAGCTCTGCGGGCCCCGCTGCTGGGAGTGGCCACTTCGCCCAGAGGACGGCATAGGGCTGGGAAGGGACGCGCTGCTCACCCCCTGCAGCCCCAACACATACGTCCTGAACTTCCTGCCAGCCTGGCGGCTCCTCCCCTGCACACAGGCGACACTGTAAACGCCAGGACTTTATTTTTACATTTAAGGTTTCTGATTTATTTTGTTTCCTTTTATGGCACCGGGGACTGAACCTACACGCTGAGCTGCATCCCCAGCTGTGTCTAGTTTTTATTTTGAGGAAGGGTCTCAAAAAGTGCCCAGGCTAGGCCAGAACTTGAGATCCTCCTGCTTCAGCCTCCCAGAGCACTGAGACTGAAGGCGTGCACCAGCATGGCTGGCTTGACTGGTCAGTTTTAAAAACAGCTTTACTGGGGGTATAAGTGATACATACGGAGATGTACATACTGAATGTGAACACTCGAAAAGACTGGACAAAGCAAACACTACAACGCTATCACCAGAAGGCAGACAGAGCCAACTTGCCAGTTTCCTCGCGGTATTGCCCCTGTGTGTGTGCGTGTGTGTGTGTGTGTGTAATAGGAATACTTAATGTGAGACCCATGTAAGACTCACCCTCCTTCCGGCTGTGGTGGCGCATGCCTGTCATACTAGCCCTGGGGAGGCTGAGACAGGAGGATCGCTGAGAGTTCAAGGCCAGCCTGGGCTCCACAGTGAGTTCAAGGCATCTTTTGGTCCACTAATGGGCCACGCACACGGCTTTCTGGGAAAGCCTCACAGACACGGTACCTGCATAAGTGACCCCTCGGAGGCGGGGGAGAGCCTCGAACCCAGGGCATGTGGCTCTGCCCATGAACAACGGGTCTTGAGGCCCAGCCAGCAGAGGAGCGGAGGGAGGAAGACAGGGGCAAAGAGGAGCCGGAAGTGTGGCAAGCAGCGACCAGAAGTGTGGCAGAATTTCGCGATGTGGCGGAAGACCCAGGAAGGCCAGGCATTGGGTTCCAACACCCCGGGAAGGAAGACCCCCAACTAAGGGTGGCTCAGACCTCAGCTTCCTCTCTGCCTCATGCAGCCTCTGGCTCTGAAACTGGAAGGTCTTGAGGGTGAGAGTCAGGAGTGGCCTGCTGAGCTGGACACAGGAAATGAAAAGCTCAAGGGGAGCTGGCAGTCGAGTACACAGATGGCCCCAGCCTGAGAGGCCTCAGCCCTGAGAGAACCACCGAGGTGGCCTCTCCTGCCATCACCCAGCCCTGAGGCCAGCGAGGGCTGGGGTTTTGAAGCCAGGGATCCCTGGGTTTGGACCCGCCTTGCTCCTTGTTGGCTGTGTGACCCTGGCCACCTTGCGGACAAGCTCTGTCCCTGTTGTCTATTCAGTTTACAAACCAGGGGGCTGGCACGGGAGGGACGAGGGCTGTGAACTCTCTTCCTCGGCCTTGTTCATGCAGTCACATTTTTTACCGAGTGATTACTCTACACAGGCACTGTGCGCGATACTGCGGATTCTGAAGGGTTTGCACAGCACAGGTGACATGGCTTTGCAACCAGTAGTGGGAACCTTTCTCAGCACATAGTAGGGCTTGAGACCACGAACACAGCAGGGCCACTCCTAGAACACCATGGAGCTTAATTAACGCACTGGTTGCAGCCGACTGCCAAGGTGGCCCCCGATGACCCTACTCCTTGGTATTATGCTTGTCTTCATTGTTTTCCTTGTTGCTGGGACAAAGTACTCAACACCTTCAATTTACGGAAGATGAGTTTATTTGGGCTCATGACTGAGTCCATAGTCCGCTGCTCCAAGGCAGGGTGCAGGGAACAGGGGTCTGGTGGAGGAGAGCTGATCACGGCATGGTGAACATGAAGTGGCGAGAGAAGGGAGGAGCCGGGAGGGAGATGCACCTTTCCAGGCCACACCCCTGGGGCCGCCCCTTCCACCAGGCCCCGCCTTCTAAGCACCCATCGTCCAATCAGCTTCCAAAGGCCCCGCCTAAGCACTCCTGAGGCTCTGGGGACATCTAGATCTAAACCGTGACAATGTTCCTGGCAGTCCCCTCTGATGGGGATCAGATGGCCTGGTGCCTCCTCAACTGAACAGGTGTGACCTCTGACCCAGGTCACAAGAGCACTGTGGGTCTCGCCTTGGTCCCGTTGGCCACCCATTGAGGAAGGGCAAGCCTCACGCATGAGGACAGTCAGCACCCCGGGGACAGCCGGGAAGGTGGGATGAGGCCCCCAGCCAGCAGCCAACTCCCTAGGGCCGTGAGAGCGGCTACCTGCGGTCTGCAGGTGACCACGGCTCAGCGACATCCGACCAGAGTCTCAAGAGCGATATCCACACCCTGCCCAGACTCCTCGCGCAGAATCTGGGATAGGAAAGAGAAACGACAATTAGATTATTTGCAATTCACCCCTGCACCGCCAACGGGCACACACCGTCCCGGTGCCAGCCTGTCCGTCGTTCTAAGTCACCGAGTACCCTACGAGCCAGCACTTTTCGCCTCAATCCCCAACCTTGGCTTTTTGCTCCACTGGGTAGCATGGGTACCGAATGGACTGAGGTCAGATGGCCAAGGGGATGGAAGGAAAAACCCCTGGGGTCAGGAGGGAGCCTGGCCAGATGGTTCTGAGCCAGACAGCGAGACAGGCTTCAGACACACCCAGGCTGCAGGTGCACGCTTGTCATCTCTGCACTCGGGAATCTGAGGCAGGAGGATCGTCACGAGTTCAAGGCCAGCCCTTGACCCTGTCTCAAAAAAAAAAGAAAAGTGAAACATCGAGGATGGGGTCACCCCACTGCAGTGGAACTGTGACAGGAGCCAGTCCGTGGACTCTGTCCAGCGCTCCTTCACAGCCCCTGCGGCCCCAGCGAGGACTCGAGCAGGAAGAAGACGGGGCTGCGGTTGTGCTGGGGACTGGAGAGCTGGGAGGAGCAGGGAAGCTCTGGGTCCACAGCAGGGAGGGGAGCCAGCCCGCGCCGCAGCTGGGGTCCTCCCCAAGCGTCCCCCCGGGACGAGGGGCGGAGGGCGCTGGGACTTACGCGGCCTGGACCTGCCCGAGGTCTGCGGGCTGCCCTGCTGGCTGTCTGGCCGGGCCTCAGGGAAGGAAGGGGCAGCGCGGCTCCTCCAGGGCTCCTCCTGGGGCTCGGCCGGCTCTGTCCTGGGCTGCAGTCTCTGCTGTGTCCCTGAGTCACTGTGGAGACCTAGGCAGGTGTCACGGTTTAGATCCGGATGTCCCTAAAGCTGCTTGCACACAAAGAGTGGGCCTTTGGAAGCTGATTGGACGATGGGTGCTTAGGAGGCGGAGCCTGGCTGAAGGGGCTGTTCTGGGGGCGGGGTCTGGAAGAGTTTGTCTCCCTCTGGCTCCTCCCTTTGCTCCACTTCCTGTGTACCATGCCCTGAGCAGCTCTCCTATGCCAGACCCCTCTGCCCTGCAGCCCTGCCTTGGAGCAGGGACTAAAGGCAGGACTAGCCATGGACTAAAATGGACTAAAATCTCTACAAACTGAGCCCAAATGAACCCCTCTTCATACGTTGTGGGTGTTGAGTTGTGGAGGACCACCTGGAAGACTCTCCTTGAAAGAAGAGCAATTATCTCCATCTTGGCTAAATCTGGCCCTATTTCCATGTACTGATATGTACAGAGCTGGCTAGGACTTTTCCTTATCCCCTCAATTGGCTTTAAGCAATGCAAATGGGTCTAGCTGAGGTGCTGATCTGTAGTAGCTCCCAAAAAGCATGTGTGGGCCAATCAGGAGAGAAAGCCATGCTCCATGCTGTCAGCTGGGATGGAGCCTCGAGATAAGAGGCTATGATTTCCCAGGGTGTGAAAGATTACACATCAGAGCTGAAGCACCAACCCCAAAACGTTAGATACTACCTCAGATTGTGTTATGCAGATGACTCCTTCTGCATATCCTTTGCTCTGCATACTGCAGAGGTGATCTCAGACTTCCTACCTAGCCCAGCTCACAGCACTCACGTACTTCCCGCCACTCTCACAGTCACTCATCCCTGAGCCACTCCCCTCTTCACAAATTAATAAAACCTGTGTTCGGCCCTGGGTCGGGCCTTTGTTCTGGTTAGCCATCTTACTAGCTGGACTTAGGACCCCCTTGGCTCCCCACAACTACAAATATGCCTTAGTGTCTTTATTCTCGCCGTGGGTTGCACTAGAAGTGGTAGATTGGAATTAACTTGCTAGGATTCCAATAACTTTTCCATGGGATTACAAATATAAACTTTCTGGACCGCAACGAGGTCCAGGAAGGGCTCTCTATATTGGGTACTGTGTCCCAGTGACAAGGGAAATATCTGAGACAGAGAGCACTTTCTGAGTGTGGCACAGGAAAAGGCGTCCTGGTTGTCTCTGCCCTGCAGGGATTTGATGAGCTCTTGTCTGAGAAAGCTGGGTCCCACTGTGTGGTGGCTTCGGAAACACGTGGCCCAGCATGGAGGGGTTGCAGCCTCCTGCAGCCCTGGCCTCTGAGTTTAAGCTGGGGTCCTGCAGGGAGGATGGCTTTCAGGGAGAAGCACCACCTGCCATCCCCCCTGAAGTCCACCCGCACAGCCCCAGAGGAAACAGGGAGACAACCAACATATTTATTTTATTATTTTAAATTTAAGTTTTTGAGACATACGTTGGCACACATCTGTAGTCCCAGTGCTCTGGAGGCTGGGGCAGGAAGATCATAAATTGAAGGCCAGCCTGGGCCACACAGTGAGACCAATATTACATGTCATTTAGTTCTCGTAATTTCCAGAGCACTGGTTGTTTCCATTCTAAATTCTTTTTTTTTTTCTACTATGGTTAAATAATTTATCTGAATTTCCAAAATCAGTGAAAAGGTACAATCATTATTGTGGTCATTTCAGTAAAGGAATGGCTGAATTACCTTTACCAAAATGAAAACCAAGTAAAGAAGCAGGATTGGGAAAATATGTGAAAAAATCAAAAAATTAGAAAACTGAAAATTAAAAGTGTTACTCAGTCTTGGTCTAAGGGCCTACTTTTTGTTAATTTTCATATTTTTGCTGTGCTGGTGATTAATCTAGGGTCTTCTCACTGAGCTACAGCCCCAGTCCTTTTTAGTTTAGATTTTTGAGACAGGATCTTGCTAAATTGCCCAGGTGGGACTTGAGATCCTCCTTCCTCAGCCTCCCTTCATGCTGCGATTATAGGTGTGCACCACTGAATCCGGCTAAGGGCTTTCTTAAATTTTCACCTTGTGTGACATATGGTGACCAACAGCAAACACTTTTCTGTACTGATTTATTGATTTTTATGGTACTGGGGTTTGAACCCAGGACCTTCACACTAAGCTACATCTCCAGTCTCTTTTTAATTTTGAGACAGGGTCTTGCTGAATTGCTAAATTGCCCAGGCTGGGCTGGAACTTGCAACCCTCCTGCCTCAGCCTCTTTGAGTGCTGGGATTACAGGCGCGTGCCACCATGCTGGCTGACCACCCAAAGTTTGAAGAGAGCTAACGTTTATGCCTCAGCAGCCCACGCAGTCTCCATGGTGCCGTTATCCTTCACATTCTAACTACATTCTAACCATCAGAACCCCAAGGCTCAAGGAGGTTAGGGAACGAGCCTAGGTCATCGGGCGGGGAGGGGAGGCCTGCATGGGACCCCAGGTTCGCACAAGCTGGATTGCGTCCTCTTTCCAACGCTGCCCAGGGCCGGGGCTGCTGGAGGTGATTTTGTTTAGAGTTGGCTGTGGGCCAGGCCTCTGAATTTACTGAAACATTCTACGAGTTACTGGGAGAAACGGAGCTTTGAACTTGCCTAATATACCACAGGCTGGTTCTCAAGATCATAAACATATTTCTGAACCTAATTAAAGAACCTCAGGAAGAGGACGAGGGCGGGACTGAGACGTAGCGGTCGGTCTGTAGACTCCTCTCAGGGCAGGACTCAGGAGGACAAGCCCTCTCCCAGGTGGAGAATTAAGAGCTTAGCAACAAGAAAAGGCCCTTTACAGTCCTGGCAGGGGACCTCGGCCATGTGAGAGGGGATGTAGGAGGCATAATTGGGGCTCGTAAAATATTTCCAGACAAAATCAGTTAATGCATTTTGGAAAGGAAAAGGCACCAGCACCAGGCTCTATGCATGGGTAGCATTCTGTAGTCGGTAGGGCAGGATGGAGGGAATCAGAGGCTCAGCCAGGCAGGGCTCCCCATGCCCCATGCAGCTGCCTGTGAACATGGCTCTGGGCACTGGGCCCTGCAGTAGCAGATGCTAGGCTTGGGACTCCAGCTCCAGCCTTCACTTACCATGTGAGCTTGGGCAGCTTATTTATCCTGCTGGGCCTCAGTTTCCTTCTGTGGAAGACAGGGTGTATTCATCAGCTGAACAAAACACCTGACACCCACAACTAATAGGAGAAGTTTGATTTGGCTCATAGTTTTGGAGAATTCAGTCCATAGTTGACTCCGAGGCAGGAACATGATGGTAGAGGGTGTGGAGAGTTCAGTCTGTGGCTGGCTCCTAGGAAGAACATCATGGCACACAGGCATGGAGAATTCAGCCCATGGTTGACTCCAAGTCAGGAATGTGATGGCAGAAGGGTGTGGACAATTCAATCTGTTGTTGACTTCAAGCCAGAACATCATGGTGGAAGGTCATGGAGAATTCAGTCCATGGTCACCTTCAGGGCAAAATATCACGGTGGAAGGACATGGACAAGTCAGTCCATGGTTGGCTCCGAGGCAGGAATAACATGGTACAAAGGCAGGGAGAGTTTAGTCCATGGTCAGCTTCAAGGCAGAACATCATGATGGAAAGGCATGGAGAGTTCAGTCCATGGTCAGCTGGCTCCAAGGCAGGAACATCATGTTGGAATAATGTGGTGGAGTGAAACTTTGTTCATAGCAGCCAGGAAGCAGAGCAGGGAAACACTGATAGAAGGAGAGAGAACCTGATACAGTCCCCCTAAATTATGCCTCCATGCCCCACCCAGACACACCCAGAGTGTGCTTTGCTGATCTCCTACACCACTCCCAAGCCAATCAAGTTGACAATTAAGCTTCCCCATCACATGGAGATAAAATAGTACCCAAATCATAGGCTTGTGGGGAGGGTAAAGTAGTATTCAAAATGTTTAGGACAATGCCAGGTTGCAGGAGGGAGGTGCTTATACAAATGTTCTCTGTTTTCATCCTGCTGCCTGGGCTATGACCAGTCAGGACAGAGCAGTGTTTCTTCCAGAACAGGCCACCCAGGGAGAGATTCAGGCCTTGCATCAGGTCTTTGGGATTCTTCTTCCCATTTTCTCCAGCTACCAGCACTGGTTACTCCCATCCATTTCCAACAGCCTCCTTTCCAGTATGATCTTGGATCCACCTCTTTCCTCCACTCAAAGTCTGGATGACTTCCTAAGCCTCTTGGGGTGAAGTTCAAACTTCTGGGTGCTTTAGACCCAGTTGAAGTTTCTGGGCCACATCCAGCTGTATCCTCTGCTGGTGTCACCCTGTGCCAAATGCTTCAGGTTTCCCTTCCTTCTAGACAAATGGTAAATATTGCACTTCCTGGCTCCCTGGTGGTTGGCTGGGACAAATGACGTTTGGGCCAATGGATTGTGAGCAAAGGAAGCATGTGGGTTTGGGAGTTTTTTCCCTCTCCATAACAACTGGGCAATGGTCTCGACCAGGTGCCAAGAAACTTCCGATAAATGTGTTCAGCCTTGTAGCTCATGTGGTCCACTGTTGCTTTATGAGAAGAATCATAGACTGTACCCAACTGGGAGAGCAGTAAAGTATTCCAGTACAATTTTCATTTAAAAAACAAAATAAGGGCCGGTGATATAGCTCAGTGGCATAAGCACCTGCCTGGCAAGCGCAAGATCCTGAGTTCGACTCCCGGTACCCGCATATATAAAAAAAAATAAGAAGCAGATTGGATTTAGCTTATAGGCCAAAGTTTGCAGACCAGGATTCTATTTATTTTTTTATTTTTTTTTTTGTGGGTACCGGGGGGGACGACCTCAGGACCTCGCGCGCCAACAGGCACCCGTGCCGCTGAGCGATATCACCGGCCCCTTTTTCGTATGTGGGTTCCGGGAGTCGAACTCGGGCCTTCGCGCTTGCAAGGCAGGCGCTTACGCCGCTGAGCCATCTCACCGGCCCTAGACCAGGATTCTAGACCAGGCTGGCCAATGGAACTTTCCAGTGTGGAAAATGTTCTGTGATGTCTCTGCCACCCAGTGAACAGCCTCACATGGCCAGTGGCTACCATATTGGACATCAGTTCTGGACAGTGGCTGTTCTATCAGTCAGGGCCCTGGAGTGAAGACAACATGGACAGTTACTGCTGACCACAGTGGCCATGTAGTCTAATTCTTGGTGCTATAACTGAGATTTGCAGATGTTTGTTATCATGGCAAGATATAAAACATTCCTGACTTCACACTCATCTAATCATTCCACGGACATCCGGGCCTCTGCTCATGCTGTTTACTCAGAATGCCCTCTCCTATCCCTTGTTTCACTGGCAAATGCTGCCTCACTGTTTAAAGTTCAGCTTGAAGATTACCATTTCTCAGTGGTTTTCTGCTAACCCCCATACCATCTCCATGGTGTGAGAATTGCCTGCAGCCTCCTTAGGGTACTTTGCAAGTCCATTGTGAATACAATGTTGTAATGTAATCATTTATTTTTTCACGTTTTCCACTAGATGTTGAGCTCTTGGGGAGCCCCTATCATACTTTAATCTTTTCAGTAGGAACCTCAACAGATGTTTGTTAAACTGACCCAGGCTGTGGGGTCTCTCTTGGTCTTCCCCTGGCACCGGTTTAACTTTGGAATGTTTCCCCATGTCTTCTTATCCTCTTGCCCACAGTGATAAACTTCGGGCTCCAAAAACCAGGCAATGATATTGGTGAAGGATGAGGATAAGGGGAGAAAAGAGATACCTATTAGTCTTACCTATTAGTGTAAAAATATCAGTCTTGTTACTTCCTAAAAATGGGCAGCTGTGACTATAAACAGAGTTGTACCCCTGCTAATGGTTCCAGTGCTCTAGGAGTTACTGTCCCCAAAGTGGGTTGGGTTTAGGAGACTGTGCAGTTCAGGGGCTTACTTCTAAAGTTTTTTCAGTATGTGTCATGTTATGGTTTATATCTAGATGTCCCCCAAAGCCTCATGTGTTCATAGGCGGGTCTTTGGTGAATGGATCATGGGGGTGTGATACTCACACTGGACTAGTCCACTGATGAGTTTACAGCTAACTGTGATGTTGGGAGGTGGAGCCTGTTTGGAGGAGGAGGGTCCCTTGGGGGTGAGGCCTGGAAGGGTCTATCTCCCTCCTCCCCCCTTGATCACTCTCTGCTTCCTGCCTGCACTACCATGTACTGCTTCTCCTCTGCCATGGCCCTGTGTCATGCTGCCCTGCCTTGGAGCCAGCCGACTATGGACTGGAACTGCTACAAACTATGAGGCAAATTACCCTCTCCTCCTTAGAGGTGTGGGTGCCAGATACTGTGTCTCAGCAAAGAGAGAACTAAGATGTAGCTTAATAAAAATCCAATTTTATTCTTTTAGTCATTTTTGCTCCAGCTGAACAAAAGAATAAAAGAGAGAGAGAGAGAGAGAGAGAGAGAGAGAGAGAGAGAGAGAGAGAAGCAAGCAAGCAAGCAAGCAAGCAAGAAAGAAAGAGATATAGCTAAAGTCCCTTGGTTAAAAAAAGAGGTTTTGTTTAATATCTCAATTATTTTTGCTACACCATCTTACATTAATAATTTTCAAAAGGATAGGGAAAGCTAGGTTTAAATAGGGTTTGATTCCTCTGTTGAGACTAGGGCAGGCCCATATATATGTACTGTATATCTTAGCACTGACGTTGGCCAGTGACTTAAATGATCTGATCCTTGGTTTCCTTATAAAATGAGGGGGAAAGGATTTGTTATGTTTTATATCTAGATGACCCCCCAAAACCTCCTGCTTTTGGAAGATGACTGGGTCATGGGGTGGGTGCTATACTCATCAGTGGATTCACCCACTGCAAAATCCATAGCTATCTTGCTCTGAAGATGTGGGGCCTGGTGGTAAGAGGGGGCCTGCAAGGGTTTATCTCCCTCCTGGGTGCCTCCCTTCTCTCTCTGCTTCCTCTTCTCCATGATGTGAGCAGCTCTTCTCTGCCAGACCCTTCTGCCATGCCCTTCCTGCCTTCAAGCCAGCCATCTATCCACTGAAAAAACAAAAATCTCAAAACTGTGAGCCAAAATAAACCTCTACTCCTTTAAGCTGTGGGTGTTAGGTATCTTATCCAGCAATGAGAAAATAACTAAGACAGGATTCAAGGTACCTGAAGGAAAGGACAGAATGAATGGGGTCATAGTTGTCCCCCTGGCCTGGGTCTCAGATCAGAATTCAGGGAGGGAAAAAGCCACCACCATCACCCGGGGTCTTGGCTCAGCCCTGGCGTCTTCTCAAAGCACCACCCACCTGCGTGCACACGTGCCCACGCACTCCTGTGTGCGTGTGCGCCACCGTCAGTACTTACCCGTCGTCCTCAGGCTGTCCTTCTTTCCCAGACTCTGGCCGCCCTGCACATGCCACACTGGGTCCTCTAATGAGCCTGCAGTGGTGGCCTGTGTTCCTGCCTGACAGATGGCGTCTGGGTTTACACACGTCCCCCACACCCAGTTTGGAGGAAGCCACTATCCATGACTGTTCAGTGATGGAATGAGGAAGGGAGAAGGGAAAAGCTCCCATGGGCACCATTCCGTGGACTTCTCACAGACATAGGCATGCTCCCAATCCAGCCGGAAAGAGGGCTGCTCTACGTGCTTCCTCCAAAAACAATCCTCAGAGAAGGCAAGAAGGAAGAGGTGAAGAAGATCCTAAACCCAGCAGGGTGGTTCACACCTATAATCCCAACTATCCGGGAGGCTGAGGCAGGAGGATCACAAGTTCCAGCCCAGCCCGGGCAACTCAGTGACTTAGTGAGACCCTGTCTCAAAAGATAAAAAGGGCTGGAGGTGCAGCTCAGGGCAAAGGACTTGGGTTCAGTCTCCAGTACCACAAAACTAAATAACTGACTAACTACTGTGCATTTTAAGGAAGTAATAATCTTTCACATTTGTTCAGCATTGTCGTTCATAAGGCAGTTTCACAAACATTCCCGTATTCGGTGTTGATAACTATCCATGCTGGGTGAAGTTCTAAGACAGACCCCACAGCCCTGTGCCTCTGGTGTATGTGGATATGAATAAGCCCGAGTTTAATCCCATGTCTGGGTGACGGGATAAGGCACGGTTGCAGGGAGACGCTCTGGCAGGCCTGCCTATCACGTGCGCTCTTTAAACGGAGGCTGGAGTTACAGACAGAGTTAGCCAGAGATCTGCAGTCTGAGGGGTTTCCACCCGAGGGATGTGTGCCATCGCTGGCTCTGAAGAGGGAGGGGACCATGCGGCAGGGAATGCGTGTGGTCACCTGGCACAGTGTGTGGCCCCGCCTGATCACTGGTGAGGGAATAGGGGCCTCAGCCCTTCAGCCACTGAGCTCCACATGGACCCTGAGCTGTCGGTGAGTGTGTGGCCAGGCCACACCTTGATTTGGGCCTCTGGGAACCTGGGCTTCCTACCTTCAAAGCAGGAAGATCATGGGCAAGCTTTGTTTCAAGCTGCTGAGTTTGGAATAATTTGTTACACATCAGTAAACAATCGTATTAGCTTCCTAGCACTGACCTAGCAAGTTGTCCCAAAGTGGATGGCTTTGAGCAACACAGATTGATTCTTTCAGTGTCTGAGAGTCCACAAACGTGAAGTCAAATTGTTGGCAGGGTTACCCTCCCTCTGCAGGCTGCAGCAAAGAACCTCGGGTTTCTCTGGGCCCTGGTGCTCCCCGGGTTCCTCGTCTATGCAAGGCCTTCCCCTCCTTATGTGTCTGTGTCTTCTCTCTCTTATAAGTACTCTTGTCGTTGGAGCTGGGGTGCACCTGGGTAAGCTAGGATGGTGTCCTCATCTTCACGGTCTGTATTAGTCAAGGTTCTCAAGAGGAACGGGGTCAATGTGAAACATGTGGCATAGACAGAGGGATTTATTGGGTAGGCTTATGGGGTCAGAGGCAGAAGAGTCACAGTGGCCATCTGTGCGTCCTGGAGAGCTGGGGACCCAGGGCAGGTGAAGGCTGAAGGCTCACTGGAGACACAATGTAAGTCTGCATCAGGAGGCTACAGAGTTCGCATGGGAAGGTTGAAGAAATGAGCCCAATGTCCAAAGGCAACGGTAAAGTTTGGAGCTCTTAAAAAATAAAGGGAAATTCTTTCTTCTTCTTTCCCTTTTCATGCTTCCAGGCTACATGCCCATTGGTTGGTGCCACCCACATCTGAGGAGGTCTTCCTTTTCAGTTTGCTGGCTTATATGTCAATCATCCGCCGACACACTCAGTGTTTACAGATCTGCTAGGCGAGGTGGTTCTTACCCAATGAAGTCAATATATGACAATTGACGATCACATAGCCTTAATTATCACCTCTGCAGGATCAGGTTATGAGAGCATGGACCTGTCTCTTTGGAGACACCATCCAATCCACTCCAGTGACTCACAGCAATTGGTCTCCTTATCATTTTTAATTTTTAGCCCAGAGGAAACTACAGAGTGAACAGACAAGCATAGGGTTTTCAAGCTCGAGTCCAGTGGGCTCTGCACTGTCCTGCAGGTGTCTGTTTCTCTCACAGTATTTAGCACAGTGCTGTGTAGAGATGAGTGCTAAATAAATACCCGTTGATTAATTGAAATTGCAAATTAGTCAGGAGTGAAGCTGCACCATGTTGAGAAAAAGACTCAGTGCTAAGGGGAAATGATCTCTTCTGGAAGTCCTTTGAATCCGTCTAGAGAGGCCCGTGATGATGAATATTTCCGTTCTTGATTAATATGATTAAGGGTCCTTGTGAATGGAGGGTCTCGGAAGTTTTCCAGGAGACACTTTCCTGGGAGGGTTAGGAATACGAAACAGAGGGGAGCCTCCCTTGCCTTGTAGAGTCTGGAGTCCGACAGCTGGGGTATAAAATCCAGTGGTCACTTCCCAGCCAAGCAGCCCGGCGTAAGTCACTAAGCCTTTCTGAATCTCCTTCCTCCGACCGGTGAACGTGACCTTGTGCCATGACCTCTATCGCCACGTGTTTAAGGACAAGCTGAGATGACAGTAATAAAAATGCCCAGGATGTGGGAAACACTTGTATGGTTGCTTTACACGTGAGGTGAGCATTTTTCTTTCCATTCTACAGATGGAGAAGCTGAGACAGAGTGGTGATATCAAAGGTCAAAGGCTGTCAAGCAGCAGCATCGTTAGGATCTGAACCCAGGACCACCTTCTCAGCCACAGCGCTGCACCCGTATCCAGCGGGGTTCCTCAGGGTAACAGGACCAGTAAGCGATGCAGAAGGATTTGGAAAATGAGAATTAGGCTCGATGAAACTGTTGATGCTGAAAGTCATCCATGCAAGACTGTGTATGGCCTTGGCCTTGGCCTCAGCAGGCCCAGGGGGGATGGGTATGAGGTAGGAAGAGCAAGGCCAAGCTGGAACCAGGAGGGGAGCCCATGGGGAGCCTCTGGCCCTCACAGCCTCCACCCTGGGCAAAGCAGGTGACCTGCGGGCAACTGCACACACAGCTGGACTTGCACCTGGCCTGCACCTGCACCTGGCCAGGCCGAAGAGGCTCAAGGAGCAGTCGAAGCCCAGGCTGTGTCTGGGGAAGGGAATTCTGGGAAGCAGAGTCCGGCTCAACTAGGTCGACACAGTGCAAACTCTGTATCCCCTCAGAAACAAACTCCAGAGAGCAAGCAGACCAGTGGGATCTTCCCTTAGGCTTGGGACGTGTTCATTCCCTTCTTCCCGCTATTCTTGAAGGGGAACAAAGGATGTGCCTGCCCGTGTGGAGGGGAGGCTCTGAAGGATCTAAGGACCAGGGCCAGGAGGGGTCAACGATGGCAGAAGGGGTGGAGGTGGGTGTATTGGGGTTCACTAGCAAACCGAATCAGTATAAAATAAAACTAGACTAGGGTTTACTAGGTAGGCTTCTTTCTTTTTTTGTGGGTACCAGGAATCGAACTCAGGACCTCATGCTTGCCAGGCAAGCACTTATGCCGCTGAGCTATATCACCAGCCCTAGATAGGCTTAAGTATCAGAACGGGAGAAGGCTCAGTGGCTGTCTGTGGAGTCAGAGGCGAAAGAATACAGATTGGTGTCTGTGTGCTGGAAAGATGGAGAATCCAGCAGCAGTGGAAGCTCCCTGTAGCATCACCAGTGTGGGTCTCAGCCGGAAAACCAGAGTCTGCATTGGGAATCTGAGGAGTCTGCTCTGGAAGCCTGAAGAACTGGAAACCAACCTCTGAATGGTGAAGACCAGAGCGCCTCCAGAGAAGAAAGGAGAAGATTCTCTCTTTCCCTTTTTATTCCACCAATGCTACAAGCCTATTGGCTGGCATCAGTCACATCTGGGGTGGGTCTTCCCCTTCTGGTCTGCTGGCCTACATGTCAATCTTCCACAGACACACCAGAGTTGACTAATCTGCTCAGCGGTCTTACTCAGGTCTAGTTGACACATCCCAATTAATGGTAACAGTGGGGGACCCACCATCGTCATACGCCTTCTACCTTCCTCCCCACCCCCTCAAATAAGACATAAATAGAGATGTTTCCCAACAAGCGTTTTAGTGATGCCTCCTCCTCTGCCCCCTCCCTTTCCTGTCCTGGGCAGAAGTTCGGGGGACGTCCCCAGTGCACCCAGTGAGGGCTGTGGCAAGGCTGGGGACCCGACCTCAAGGGGCTAGCTCGGGCGGGAGTCCTCCCTGGAGCGACAGGGGGACTGGGAAATGAAGGTCTTTAGTGGACAGGTGGGGCAGGGATCCTGAAGCCCAGCACCTAGAGGAGGGGGTGGTGAGCGCAGGAAGGAGCAGAGCAGGGAAGGACTCAGAGTCTGACCGATGTAGGAGAAGCAGGGGCGTGCGGGTGGGGCAGGCTGGCCTCGGGCTGAGACTGAGGCATGCGTGAGTGCATGTGTGTGTGTGCGCATGTGTGCACACGTGTGTGTGTGCGTATGTGTGCATGATCACACCTTACTCCTGGAGAATAAGAGGTGGCCAAGCTGAGCACAGGTGACAGTCATTTCTTGCGTATTTCACTGGATCCAGTCCCTGAGCACATAGGGAATGTCTCTCTCTGTGCCACTAACAGTTGCCTTATGGGTCTTCCCAAGGGAAATAGCCAGGAGATATTCTGAAGCCTTGCTGAAATTAATCCTTTCCTTAACTCTGCAAGGTGAGATCATCAGCTTTTTATGTATATTGGAGCTTGAACTCAGGGCCTTGGCACTGAGCTATACCCAAGCCCTTTCTAAATTTTTAATTTTATATTTTAAGATAGGGTCTTGCTAAGTTGCCCAGACTAGCTTGAACTTGCAATCTTCCTGCCTCAGCCCCTCAGAATGTGGGATTACAAGTATGCACCACCATGCCTGGCTGTCATCAGGCTGTCGTGCCCAGCCATGAATTTTTACAGAATTCAGGAGCAGTTGGTAAAGGTGAGATTTGAACCCTGGCTGGTCCCATTTCAAAGCTCTTGCTTTCTTCAGTGCAGAAGGGATAGAGAAGGAGCTGGAGTTTTGGCCTTGAGTCCTTTGAGGTTCTTCAGTACTGAAGGTCGGTGAGGTTTTTGGCAAAGTGAGGCTGGGCCTTAAAAATATGTTTTCAAATATTTAACTGAGTTGCTTAGGACCTGAGAGGCCAGGCTGCGTTGTTCCTTTAGAAATGAAGCTCGTTGGGCCAGTGAGATGGCTCAGCGGCGTAAGCACCTGCCTGGCAAGCGTGAGGGCCCGAGTTCGACTCCTGGAACCCACATACGAAAAAAGGGCCGGTGATATCGCTCAGCGGCATGGGCGCCTGCTGGCACGGGAGGTCCTGAGGTCGACCCCTGGCACCCACAAAAAAAAAAAAAAAAAGAACTGAAGCTCGCTTTGAAGCCTGCATTCACTGTAGCTCTTCCTCTTCTTGTTTTCAGTCTCCAAGTCAAAGCGAAATGTTAACAATAATCTCTGGCTCTAGAAATCAATTGCAACTGCCATTTTGTTCCTTTACTCCAGCCGCTTTGCAATTATCCAAGTATTTTTGTTAAGGAGTATGTTTTGCTTCCCTCACATGATGATTCGGATTATTTTAAGAAGAAAAAAAAAATAGGTCCCAACAGGTGTGTTGGGCTGAGATCGAAAAGAGCCAAGAAGTGACAGGGTTGTCATTAGCAGGGCCTCTGCGGCCAGGGCAGGGCTGGTCCAGCTGGTGCTGGGACCCAGCCTTGGGATGCCGCGAGGGGGTCCCCGCCATCCTGGCCCAGGGAGCCCAGTGTCGCCTAGCACTGTCTCTCTCTGCTCTTTATTCCTCCTTTATTGTGCAATTCTGCATTCACAGGTGGTCACACTGGGCTCTCTCTTGTCTGACAAAACCCCATCCTGTGGAAGTAGAATCTTTGCCTCTGTGCAGCCAGGGCATGTGTTGCTGTTGTGGGCACAGGGGTGACAGTCACCATCTTATCTGATGTTGATGGCACCAGGCCTTCCCCATGCTCAGGACAGGGCCATGGATGCTCTGTGTGCTCCCAGAGGATGAAAAAAGCCAGCCCTGCCCCATGACAGCCCTGCATCCTGAGTTAGCTGCCACACAGATTCTTGCTGTCCCAACTGCTGACAACACAGGAGTACTGAGCTCATGGAGGGGCCTGGATATCAATCAAGCTCCTCTGTGGCAGAAAGCCCTGCATTCCTCTCATCATATCCATCAGCTTTCCTGTCACTGGGACACAGCACCAACACCTACAGCTAAAAGAAGAGGTTTGTCTGGCTTATGGTTTCAGGGGATTCAGTCCATGGTCAGCTGCTCCAAGGCAGGAACATCATGGCAGACAGGCATGGGGGAGCAAAGCTGCTCAGTTCATGGTGGCTGGGAAGCAGAATGGGGGCAGCACCAGGGAGGAAGGGCAGGGACCAGATATTGACCCAAGCTCACCCTCCATGAAGCACCAGACACAGTCTTTCCCCTCCTCCTGCTGTCTGGGATGTCACTCCCCACCCTGGGGCTGTGGTCCTCGAGCAGCTGTGATGCAGAAGGGGACTGTTGGTGACACAAGAGACGCAGGCTGCAATGGTGTGACCCATGAGCATCACCCTAACAGAAGGAAGGGGATTCTGGGAGGCGCATCACGGTGAGACCTGACAGAGAGGGACAGCATCTTCAAATACACCCAGCAAGGACCAAAGACAGTCTGATTCTGGCAGGGTGACAAAGTGGCAGGAGTGTTACCAGCTTGTGTGGCTGCCTCGAGAGGGGCTGCAGCCTCCGCACTGCTTCATTCACTGCGCTCCAAGCAGGTGCCGCCCAGGGTGGGCAGACCTGGTACTCTGAGCCCGGCTCTGCCAGGATGGCGTGATTCTCCACGAGAAATGTTTCTAAAGCGGCTTCCATAGCAACCTCAGAGAGCTGCAGATGCCGCCAAGGGGCCTGGTTGCTTAGCAAATGCTGGCATCTGGGGAGGTGGCAGCCACTCTGTCCCTGCCTGGGCAGCTCCAGGAGGCTGCAGGTTGACTGTGCTGCTGTCACCAGGCTGGGTGGTGTCCTCAGACTGCCATCCTTGGTAGCCCTGAACCTAGCCCTGCATCTGGGAGCCATGGCCTCAGGGTCTGTGCCTAGCCGGGGCAGCCAGAAACATCCGCCAGGTTCAAGAGTGAAACCTGTGACTACTTGCCTGGCCGCTGTTGCTTCTCTTCAAAGCAATGACTTGTTTTTCAAGGAAGACGCGGGGGCCACAGAGCTGCGGAAACTGCGTAAGCTGATCTCTAGGCTGCACCCCTTGCCCTGGTGTCTGGGGCCCGAGCCCACCTTTGGCAGGTGATGACAGCCGAGGCCTGCGGTTGCAGCCTTTGGAGGGGGGGGGGGGAAATGTCTGAAGTAAGAGTGGCCGGGTCTGTGGAATGCTGAAAGTAACTTGAGTCTTCATGATGTGATCAAAAATATGGTGACTGCTGCAGCCAAGCACCAACACAAAGGCAGCTCATAAAAACACGACGCTGTTTCCCAGTCCTCCTTAGTCACCGGATCTGGCACTGTGTGACATCCAGCTCTTCCCCAGAGTCAAAACGACCAGGAAAGGGAAATGTTTTGAATCTATTCAGTACATTGAGGCAGCAAGGACAGAGCAGCTAAAGACCTTCAGGAAAGAGGACTCCAGAGCTGCTGCAGAAAGTGGTGAGGATGATGGGATGAGTGTGTGCAAAGGGAGCGGAGGACTTTGAGGGGCTTTGTGGCAGTGTGTCTACTGCTGCAACACCTCATAAGATGTGTCACCGGTATGTCTGTAGTAAGTAACAACCCCACGTATTTGTGCATTGGCACACAAGCCTATTCCATCTTCGTCTTGTATTACCCCTCCCCTCCCCTTCCCTCCTTACATCCCCTTCCCAGCTTCACAGTTTACCTCCCTGATTCCTCCCATCTCTTTTTTACTTTGCTCTTTATATTGTTTATGCTTAGGTCTCTCAAATAAGAGAAGCCATGCACTATTTAATCACCTGTGTCTGATTTATTTCATTTAGTATTATGGTCTCAGGGTGCGTCCATTTTTCCCACAGACGACTCAGTTTAGTTTTCTTCATTGTTGCATAGTATTCCATTGATATATCTTTTCTGTATTTAAACTGGGCATGGTGGCGCACACCAGTAGTCCCAGCACTCAGGATCCTGAGGCAGGAGGATCACTCTGAGTTCGAGGCCAGCCTGGGCTACATAGTGAGATCCTGTTTAAAATAAATAAATAAATAAATAAAATAAATAAAATTTAAAAGTCAATTATTTGTATTTAAACAGTCACGGTGTTTTTCAGTCACACCTCCTACTACCCAAGTGCCACATTACTTACCTAGAGGCAGGACCAGCACCATTACTGGGACTGTGTCGTAAAGGACACTACTGTCACCCTGAATTCTGCTATCTGCTTGCTTGTGAATAATCCTTCCTCGTCTGCTGAACTCTCCCACATGTGAGCTTACTCAGCACTGCTCACCTGGGGGGTTGTCACATCTGGGGCTGATGTGGCTCACCTGGGGCAATTATGGGAACTCAGGACTTCCGGGGAAGGTTTTCTTACTCCTAACACATTTGAAACTGTTGTGTGAAGCTGTGATGTTCAGATCTATTGCAGCCATCTCATACTTGTGACCGTGAGGGGACAACCCTGAGACTAAAAGTCTCTTGTTGAGGGCGGCAGGACAGAAAGACAGAAGGGACCTGGGTCATGATGCTGTCACTGAACTGCTGGGTAACTACCCTGGCTCAGTCCTAGCTCAGAAGCACTGGGGGAGATAAACATAGTTCCATCTTCTAATTTTAGTTTTGCATTCTTACTGTTTATGCTACCTGCAGCCGAGTCTTGGCTGCAGTGGGAACAATTGGAACATCCCAGCAACATCTAGCCCACCTATTCTGGGCTTTTGCCCAGGGTATTCCCCTCCACTAAAATGGGAGCGCTTTCTTACCCATCTGGTGAACTTGTCCCTAAACACTGGCCCAGATGTTCCTTCCTGTAGGAGCCCTTCCCAGAACCTCATTGTCCTGGGGCTTGTCATTTCCCCCTCTGTGCACTCTCTTGCCCTAGCCTGTGTTTTCGTGGCTTGTGCTGGATATTGCAATGTGCATGTCAGCTCTGTGTCACTGTCACTGTGTCTTTTTTGTTGTTGTTTTTTGTGTTTTGTGACAGGGTCTCGCTATGTAGCCCAGGCTGGCCTTGAACTCACTATGTAGTCCAGCCTGGCCTCGAACTTGCAGCAATCCTCCTGCCCTGGCCTCTCAAGTGCTGGGATCGCAGGTGCGTACCACCACGCTCATCTCTCTAGCTCCTGGGACAGAGCCTGGCCCAGAATGAGTGTTGGCTGACCAAGTCGTGTGCTATGGAGCTATAAAGAAGCAGCCCGAGGTAGCATTAACTTGACAGATGGAGTCCCTGAAGCATTAATCGCTTTTTAATGAGCTTCATTCAATTAAACAGATGCTTATTTAGCTGTGGCGTAGCTGTCTACGTCGCCAGAAGAAAGCGGATGTTCCTGACATCTTTCTCCCCTCCCAGCAATGGCTGTGTGAAGATTGTGCTCCACCCTCGGCACTGCCTGGTTCTTTCTTGTCCCCCACAGAGGTGGTGGAGGCCCCCAAGAGGGGACCAGCTCCCGCGCTGCCTGGGCAGGTCAGGTCACGCATGCACTGCCCTGAACCGCCTGCAACACGGGATTGTCATCCGCTCAGCTGCCCAGAACTGCCGGAGACTCCGAGACGCCAACACCGGCAGAGTCGGCCCTGTCTGTCTCAGTCGCTTTCTCATCACTGGGACACAATACCTAACTGTGAGACTTAAAGGAGAAGTTTATGGTAGCCCATGTTTCAGTCCACGGTCGGCTGCTCCAAGGCAGGGTAGCAGGGCAGAGGGGTCTGGTGGAGGACAGCTGCTCAGAACATGGTGGACAGAAAGCGGAGAGAGAAGGGAGGAGCCGGGAGGGAGAGGAGCCCCTCCAGGCCACGCCCCAGGACCGCCCCTTCCACAGGCCCCGCCTCCTGAGCCCTATCATCCAATCAGCTTCCGAAGGTTCAGCCTATGCGTGCACAAGGATTCAAGGGACACCCAGGCTTTAGGGGAGGACACTGCTGTCACAGGCACGATCCTTCGCAGCGCTCACCGCGGTGCTTGCCGGCCTGTCTGCCCTCAGCTACATGTGTTTTCTTTCTGATGCTCCACACCTGGGTGGCGTGACCCTGGAGGGCGGTCCCCTTGTCCCCAGGGTTACCGACGCCCAGGGATAGAAGCCGACCAGGTGGCAAACCGGGGACAGCACCTGGCCCCCTGCCCGCCCTGCTCACCCGGGGCTACAGCCAAGCACCTGGGCCCCTCCTGTCGCAGAGCCCCTGATGTCATCCAAACTAACTGCCCACGTCTGTCCCCGGCCCTACCGCTGCTCCCTTCAGAGACGGCAGACACGGATGTGGCTCTTGCCACATCCCTGGGCCCTCGGCCTCCTGACCGCTGGTGCTGCCCGTGCTGCCCTGTGGGCTGTGGCGTGGCCCCTTGGGGCCGAGTGACAAACAGTCGCCCCATGGCGAGTGTCTTCTTGTCCATCCTCACCACACCTGAAGAACCACAACGCCTCCCTTTACCTCAGCCTCAGAGCAGCAGCAGCAGGCGAGGGCGCGATGGGCGCAGCCTCTGCTTAGGGGCTTGGGCATCCAGGTGTCCCTTGATCTGCTGCAGGGACCCTCAGCCCGGAGCCCGCACCGTCTTTGGCCCATGCAATGGACTAGCCGCGTGGGAACAGTGCCCCTGTCCTGGCTGTGAACTTGATCCTTTCAACTGCTGGGTACCAAACCCCGGGGTGTGCTGCGAAGACCACCCTAGGAGCCCCTTGACGTTGACCACCGGCCTCGGAGCCTGAAGCTCTAAGCCTGGAACTGGAAGCTCTTAACCTGGAGCGGGAAGTTCTAAGCCTGGAACCGGAAGCTCTAAACCTGGAACCGGAAGTCCTGTCTGGAACTGGAAGTTCTAGGCCTGATTCTTACACTGATAGGAAGGCTGTGCCTGAGCACACTTTCCTGGGAGGCTTTGCTTCCTCTTACTCCTCTTTCTCTTTCTTCCTCGTCCTCCTCTCCTTTCTCCTCTTCGTCTTCCTTCTTTCCTCTTTCTCTTCTTCCTTCTCTTCCTCCTCCTCCTTCTCCTCCACCATACTGGGGATTGAACCAAGGGCCTTCTCGCTGAGCTACATCTCCAGCCCTTTAAAAGAAAAAAATGTTTGAGACAGGGACTTGCTAAATTGCCTGGGCTAAACTTGCAGTCTTTTTTTTTGGTACCGGGAATAGAACTCAGGACCTTGCACTTGCCAGGCAGGCACTGTGCCCTGAGCTATATCTCCGGCCTAAACTTGCAATCTTGAACTTGCAATCTTCCTGTCTCAGCCTTCCGGCGTGTGGGATTACAGGTGTGCACCAGCACTTCCGCAAGGATGCTGGTCCTCTAAAGCGAATAGCACATTCTCCAGGGAGGAAACACTGCTGGGCAAGGCTGCCCTGAGGCTCAGGAACCTGGGCTCCAAGGACCCAAGTAAGAAGGATGGGGGCAGTGGAGAAGCCTGGTGGGCCGCTGGTCTCCAGGGTTTTGTTGGTGTCCCTGGGGTAGCACTTCATGGTTGAATCTGCTACCTCTCCCAGCCTGGGGCAGGGCCTTCCAGGTCCCTGGAAAGGGAGGTCCAGCTGGTTTGGGAAGAGCCTAAGCCCAGCCCCCTAAACAAAGGGCTGCCACTGACTCATCCACTCCTGGGTCCTGGTTGCCAGTGTCAACTCAGGTGGCGACTTGGAACATGTGACGTCCAGGAACTAAGCTCAGCTGGGCCCAGGAATCGGTGCCACATTTAAAAGCACTTAGTTCTTCTTGAAGGGGCTCATGCTGGCTCTCAAGGATCCCTCCAAACACCAGCTCATGGAGCCCCCAATGCACTGCTACGATGCCTGAACCCCACGCTCCTGGACTTGGGCAGCCAGAGCCCCCAGGGGCCTGGATCGGGGACATGGCCACCTCAAAGTGCATCTTCGGGGGGGTAGGAATAACACATCCCCATCCAAACAAAGCACTTCTGCCAGGCATTTCCTGTGGTTGTGCTAATGTGAGTGCTCAGCGACTCTTTCTTCTCCAAGGGTGTAGAGGTGCAGGACCCTGGTCCCCTCCACAGTCAGCCACGTGAGCAGGGCCCAGAGGCCCTGAGAGGCTGGTGCAGCATTCCCTGACTCCCCAGGACTCTATGCCTGTGTACATGATGGAGGCTAAACAATTCCCTGCTGTCCATAGCCCCTACATGAAGCCGCACTCCCCACCCTCCTTCCTGAGCTGAATCCCTATTTAGAAAGGCACATCCAGGTTTTTTTTTCCTCTGTCTCCCTTAAAGTGAGATTGGAAAACAGTGGAGAGCTCTACCAGCCCAGGGCCAGAGCAGGCCTTTTATCACCAGAGCCCTTGGAGAAGCACTCAGAGACCACTTCCTGTCCAGAGAGGAAGTGGCGGGGTCTTGACCTCCAGCATATGCTTGTGTCCAGTCATGCTGCAGCCTGGAAGGCAGTGATTCAGTTTCCATTTATAAAGTGAACCAAGTGCCTGTTGCCTCCTCCACTGGGGAAGGGAGTAGGAAGGAGGAAGCAGAGCTTCTTCCAAACAATTTGGCCCTATTTAGCTTCCAAACAACCTGCGGGGAAAGGATTTCCTCATGTTCAAGGTGAGGGCAGTTTCTCCCTGGAAGGGCCTTCTTCTTTTTCTGTAGTTAAGAAAAAGAAAAAAGAAAAGAAAGTAAGAAAAAAGAAAAGGAAAGAGAAGAGCTGCAGTGGCCATGTGACTTGGTGGCAGCTTGGCTATAACTGAATCTCATGTTTCTATGGCACTTTGTGCTTTTCAGAGAACTGTCACGCGTGTTGCTGCCGCAGAGCCTCAGAGCACCTGAGGGAAGCAGACAGGAGTCAGCGCCCTCATTTAACTCACTGTGAAGGAGAGTGTGCTCATGTCAAGAGCTTCTGTGGAGACGCGGCCTGGCTGGTTGAGACACAGTGGTGGCCGGTAACGCAGACTGGACAGGACATCCAGAGCCCTGACTGCAGCCTTCCTTGGGCCTCTGTCTCCCTGCATGGCTCTCTGGACTTTGATTTATTCACTGTGACACAGGATAATAGGACAGAATTTGTGGGGATGGGCAGAGCACACGTGTGAGGAGACAGGATTCACACTTGGGTGGCCATCATGCTGTCACACTGGTTCTAGATGGTTCTGGAGGGAGCACATTGGTTCTAGAGGAGAAAACCCTGGAAGATCCCCTGGAGGACCCCCTTAGCCAGGGTATAGGGCCACCAGGGCCCACTCATTGCCAAAGCTTGGTGAGCAAGGGACTGACTGATAGCCTAGAGTGCCCCTCAGATAAAGTGGGGGTACACAGGACAGAGCTCTTAAACCAGGGTCAGAAGTCCCTGCCCTGCCTTCAAGGATGTGTCCTGTGGAGGGTCACGCAGCCAGGTACTAAGAAAGTGATCAGACATGTGGAAGGGCAAAGCGACCACCGAGTAGGGCCACCTGTGACCCCTCTTGAGGGGAGGGAGGAGAAGGATATGGCCAGGAAAGCCACCAGTTGCCACTGAGGTCCATGGTGTGAAGCATTTTTCCTGAGGCCTTCCTGCTCTTCAGAGAGCTTTCCCTTGTAGTTATGGCTTAGAGCTAAAATGTCCTTTGAGAATCTTGTGTTCAGAGGTGGCACCAGGTCAGAAGAGGCAAGTCATGGGGTGTGACCTGGAAAGGTACATTCTTGTCTCCAACTCCTCCTTTCTCTCTCTGCTTCCTGGCCGCCATGCTGTGAGCAGCTCTTCTCCAGCAGGCCCTTCTGCAATGATGTTTCTGCCTTGGAGCAGCTGACCATGGACTGAACCCTCTGAAACTGTGAACACAATAACCCTCTCCTCCTTTAAGCTATGGATGTCAGGTATCATGTCCCAATGACAAGAAAGTGACTGCGACACCAGTCCTCAAAGTCTCTGTATTATCCTCTCCCAGGCCTGCTAACATGACAGCCACTCTCCAGCAGACAAGAAATGGCTGAGGGTCTCTCTTGGGGTCTTTCCTGGCCTTACATGATGTCACTGGTTCCATCTCTGGAAGAGCCAGCCCTGCAGGAGCACAGGGTAGGGTGCGGTCTGACCACTCAGGTCAACAGGAGGAAGGGCCTCGCCGACCCTGGTGACCGTTGCCTTGAGGCCTCCTTTCTTCTGGGTCTGTAACCACCCTGGCATCGGGAGGCTCCTCTCCTGCCCGCTTTCTCAGGGCTGGCACTACCTGGGCAGGCCAAGCCCTCACCCAAGGTTCTTGCTTTCTTCCTCAGGCACCAAGCCTGTGAGGGACCCGTCCCCATGAGGAAGGCGTTGAGGGCAGCCACCGTGGCCACAAGTCTTCCCCGACCAAGGTCAGCTTTGTTTGTTTGGTTGGTTTTTTGAGATGGGGTCTCACTATGTAGTCCGTGCTGGCCTTGAACTTGCAGTGATCCTCCTGCTTGAGCCTCCTGAGTGCCGGGGTGACAGGTGTGAGCCACCACACCTGGTGAGGTTAGCATTTTTTAGGCTTGAGCTTCCCACTGGTGAACATGTCGCCCTTCCATGGAGTCTCACTAATCACCAGCTAAACCCAGACACATTTTTAAAAGCCAAATAGTTTCTTTTCTTCCTGGAGTTTCCAAGGACAAAATCACTTTTGGTCAGGATAGATGCTCACCCTGTGGCCTGGATGATGCTTTAGCTCTGCGCTCCCTCCGTGGCTTGGTCCTCCATCCATTACCATCTCCCTGGCTCTGCCCACAGGGTAGAGCCTTTCACCAACACGGAGGACAGCACTGGGCACAGTTGGGAAGTCCAGGCCAAGAACTTCCAGTTGGAAGCTGTGCTGAGCACCCCCAGGTGCTGGGTGCTGGGTGCTGGGTGCTGGGATGCAAGAGGAAAATCATTTCACCCTGACCTCGAGCTGCTCCTGGGTCCAGAAGAGACAGAAAAATCACTGAGGATTTGTAGGAGCAGCCGCAGAGGCATCAGGAATGGATGTTCAGACATCACATTTCATTTCACAGCTAAGAAATTGAGTTAGGCATGGTGGCACAGGCACGCGGGGATGCTGAGGCAGGACAATCACAAGTTCCAGCACAGCCTGGGCAACTTAGCAACTTAGCAAGAGCCTGTCTCAAAATAAAAAAGAAATTAAAAAAGGGCTGGGGATGCAGCTCAGTGCAAAAGCCCTGGATTCATTCCCTGGTGCTGCAAAAAATAAATAAATGAATAATAAAAAAGAAAAGAAACAGAGGCCCAGGTTGGACAAGGGACTTTGTCATGTGGTGAATCCCCAGGCCAGGACCTGAGATCACACATCTGTCCTCACTTCAGGATCTGCTGTCCCAGCACCAGTAGCAGGTCAATGACGCCATCACTCACATGCACTCACCAGGGCTGCCAGGGTACCTGTGTGCACCGCCCACGTCCTCTGGGCATGGACCCCAAGTAGGAGGACTTTTGGGGCCAGGGACACCAGGGAGGAGGTTGGAGTGCCAAGGTCAGGCTGCTAATCAGACCGGAGGGGCTCCACCTTCACCCATACCTGCACTCCCTTCCTGCAGCACACATTAGCGCATCCCTAGACGCCTGGCATTTGCTAGCTCTTCCGGTCATACCCGCACCGCACTTTTGCACACGCCTCAGCGGAAAGTGGAGAAACAAAACATTTGGAGCAGCAGAGGAATTCACATGAGCAGGAGCGGCCGATGGGGAGATGGGCACTCGGGAATCACATCACTGGCCTCTCACCTCTGTCTCTGTTTCCTGGGGCACGGGGGGTGCAGTGGCTGCTGCTGAGTGTCCTGTGTTTGGGGACCCCAGGGACACAGAGCCGCAAGGGAAGCCAGCCTGGGGTCACCTGCCTGCACCCTGATCGCAACTCCCAGCACGACTCCTGGGCTGGTGATGGTGAGCACCTTTTCATGTGTTCTGTGATGTGTCTTTTGCTCATGATTTCGAAGTCCTTTGCACACTTGTGTGTGGTGTGTGTGTGTGTGCACACTGGGGAATTAACCTGAGGCTTCGTGCATGCTAAGTGCACACTTTAGCTCAGAGTGATGGCCCACTATTGTAAATGCTCAATTAAAAGAAATGTTTAAGAGCTTTAATGAAGTTGCACTGATGCATATTGAAAGTGTACAGTTTATTTTTGGTCTTATTTACATATAAGTAAGTCAACATCACCATCAAGGCAATGCTCACATCTGCCCCCAGAATGTTCTTTATGCCCTTGTGTATCCCCACCAAGCTCTCCCACACTTCCTGTCCCCAGATCACTATGGGTTGGCTTCGTGTCCTTATGGACTAACTTTTATTTTTTAGAATTTTATATAAACACAATCGTAGAGTAAGTATTTTGGGAGACTCTCTCTTCTTTCACTCATCATAAATACTTTGAGATTTACCCACATCATTGAGGATGAACTGGTTTAGTTTTAGCTCCGAGTGCATGGCGTTGGGTGTGCAGAGGGGCATTTACCCGCTCGCCTGCTGCAGGTGGACCCGGATTGTGTGGTGCTTGGGCACAGCGCGCATCGCAGTCCACGTCTCGTGTGAGCAGAGGCTCCCGATTCTCTGGACGTCTTGAGCTGGCCTGGGCGTGAGTCGGGATGAGTTGCTGCGTTACGCAGCCTTGCGCCTGCCTTCCTTCCAGCAGAGGTGTCCAAATGCTTCGTTCCCGCACATCCTCGCCAGCACGTGGTGTGGCCAGGCCTCCTGGGTGTTGGTCACCATCGCGGGCACACACTGGTACCGCACGGAGGCTTAATTCATCTCCTCTTACTGGGCAGCGATGCTGAGCATCTCCTCCTGAGAACGTAGACGTCTGTGGCTTGCTGTCTCCCTTGATGAAGTATGTGTCCGAATCTTCTGCCCACTTTTCACTAGACTGTTGGTAGTCTTGCTGTTGCCTTGGGGGTTCATCTGGTTGTTTTGGGACGAGGTCTTGTGGTGTGTAGTTCAGGCTGACTTGAACTCGTTGAGATTCTCCTATCTTAGCTGGTCACTAAATTGTCAAGCTGGGCTTGACCTTGTGATCCTCCTGCCTCAGCCTCCCAGACTGCTGGGATGACAGGTGTGCACCACCACCCTCAGCTGCTGATTTCTTGTTTAATGCCACTGTGAGCCTCAGAGAACACACCTTGTGTGATTTCAGTTCATTCATTGTGTTAAGGCTCTTTGTTTGTGACCCAGGACATGGTACGTGTTGGCATGTTCCGTGTGCACTTGGAAAGGTGTGTGTGCGCTGGGGGACGCGTCCTGTCCCCACGTGGTGCTGAGGAACCGTCGGTCCGTGCCGCACTCAGTTCTGCTATACGCTTGCTGCTCTTCTGTCTGCTGTTCTTTGCACAGCTGCAGATGTGCGTGAAGCTCCCACTGCCGCTGTCCCGTGCATTCGTCCCGGTTGGGAAGTGCAGGCTGGCAAGCGCTCGCCCTGTGTTCCCAGAACCAGAGCCTCTGCCACTTTGCCACACCGCCGGGTGCCGGTTGCCCAGTGCCAGCCACCTTCTGACCTGGCCGTGTCCGCACCGAACTCCCAATCCCTTCCCTCTCTGGAGCCAGGCCGTCCAGAAGGGCTCCCCCCCACGGAAGAAGGGCTGGGTGGTCACTCTGGCCTCTGCTGCTCACCCCCGGGTCATGGTGTAAGCCTGGCTCCCGCTGTGCACCCCAGACGGTGAGCAAAGCACCGTCTCTGGGCCTCCACCCACAGGAGAGGAAGGCATGAGCCTTCGCAAATGCCCTGTCCCCACCCCTGGGCTAGCATCACAGAATTCAGGTTGCCTCCCTCCTGCCAACCTCTGTGCTTTGAGAGTTCTGCCCAGGGAGCTCCCAAGGCCAAATGAACCCTCATCCCCCATTGCCTGTGACACCTCCCTTCGCAAGGGACATCGGCTTCTCCAGGGCTGACGTGGTTCCCAGGAACTGCACCCTGCCCTAACCTGGAGGGGGCACCTGGGAAAACACTGAGTTACTTAGAAACCTGGCCAAGCATGGTGGCTTACCCCTGTCATCCGAGCACTTGGGAGGCTGAGGCAGGAGGATCACCATGAGTTTGAGGCCAGCCTGGGCTACACAACGAGACACTATCTCAAAAAACAAAACACAGAAAAGGAAAGGAAATGTTTCCTTTTACAGACCCTTATATCCTGTTGCCTGGGTGACCACATTTATTCTTCACAGTTGCCTGTGAGGCAGATATAATTGCAGCAGATCTCAGTTCACAGTGAGGAAACTGAGGCATGGAACTGTGTAGCCCTCACCCAAGCTCACGCACCAGGAGCACCAGGGAGCCGGGACGCCCACCCAGGCCCCCGCCCGCCCTGCCCACCCACCTGTCCCGCTGCAGCCCAGCCTGAATCCTTCTGGAGCCAAATGACAGCATTCAGCCCCCTTTGCCCTCCTGGGGGCGCTATGCTGCGGGGGCCCCAGGGGGCCGCGACCTCCGTGAGCTTTCCTGGAGGACAAGCCTGGAGGTGCCTGCCCACCCCAGGGTCCCAGCCCTCAAAGGAGGAGCCTGGCCTCCTTCCCTGCCCTCCCAGGAGGGACCCAGCAGCAGGAGACCGGCAGAGGGCAACCTGCACCCTCACCCTGTCCACCCTGTCCGTCCCACAGGCGGTGGTCAGAGGCCCTTCCTGCAGAAGGCCTCCCGCCGTGCTGTCGAGGGCCGGCTGGGCCACGTGCCCTTCCCTGTGGGACTCGCCTGTCTGCGGCTCTGTCCCCTGGAGGAGCGAACCGCCCCGTCCCACATGGCCCACGAGTGTCTGTGGTAGGTTGGCTCTGCAGGGATGAAATGAGCCAAGACTGGTTTATTTTATTTCCCTTGAGATCCGGCCTTGTGACAGCTGAGCACACAGGAAGTTTAACAGCCCAGCTCCCAAGCACCTGGGGAAAGCGTGCTCTCCTCTGCTGCCTCAGGGTTCGCACCCTCAGGTGTCTCCGGGTACCTTAGACCTCAAGGGCCAGTGCCTGGTGCTCGCTGAGGCCTCAGCTCTGCTGAGGACAAGGAAAGGAGGCTCAGAGGGGACCAGCAACTGGCTGGGCTCACACAGCCCTGGAGGGCAGCTTGGGCTGCTCTGACTGGTCCTGGCCTCAGTGTGACGCAGAAGACCCCCTGCCACCGCGGAGAGCAGGCCCTGGGGACCAACCCTAACCCTCAGAGCTTGGCAAGAGTTAGCGCCTCACTTCATCGTGTCACTGTCCCCAGCCCTTTCATCTTTTATTCTCAGACAGCCTCTTGCTAAGTCTCCCAGGCTGGGCTTGAATTTGTGATCCTCCCTGCCTCAGCTTCCCAGAGTGCTGGGATGACAGGCACATGTCACCAGCCCAGCTGTGGTCTTATCTCTTTTCTTTAGATTTTTAATTGATAATTGATGTCTGTGCTTAGTTGTGCTGCAGTGTTGTAGCTGACACATGTACACAGGGTGTGCTGACCGAGGCAGAGGAACTAACATTGCCACCTCTGTGAATGCCTCCCTTCCTGGGTGTGGGCCTCTCTCCCGCTTACCTACGAGGTGAGCGCCACAGCCTGCGCGGAGGGATGGCCTCCCCAGTCTCACACAGTGCCCTCCACAGGGCCCCATCCCTCATCCTCTTTGCCAGCAAGCATGCTGCGTTCCCAACGGTCAGGGCTCCAGGAGGAGGTGGAGCAGAGTTCCCCGGCCCTGTGTCCTGCTCAGCCACCCCGTCCCTCCAGGCCACTTGCCCTTCCGTTCATGCATCCACCCAGCCAGCCAGCCAGCCAGCCAGGCGTACACCCACCGTCCCATCCATCTGTCCACCCATCCATCTAGCCACCTAACCACCCACCACCCACCCATCCCTCCTTCCACCCATCCACCCACCTACCTACACATCTGTCCATGCACCCACCAACCCCTCACGCGTGCACGCACCCCGCCACCGCAGGCCACGACAGAGCCCTCCCTGCCGGCGGCCGGCCCGCTCTCTGTGGAGAGGGGTGATGGATGGAGACAGGATTAGCCCGACTCAGAGGCCCTGGCGGTGCCAGGAGCGAGCAGGCGCATTCCAGGAAGGCTTGTGTTGATGGATGCCCGGAGGGAGGGAGGCCGGGAGGGCGGGGATTCCTGACATTCCTGGGGCTGGGCCGCAGAGCCACCCGGACAGCACAGCAGAGAGCCCCGGCCCCCGGGAATCTTATCTGCGTGCTAATCGCTTGCAGCCCAGAGCAGGAACCTGTGCCCCTGCTGCCGGCCTCCTTCCTGCTGGGTGGGGAGCCGGATGGGCGCGGCAATGGAGGCAGCACGGCTGTCAGCGGAGGCTGCCTGGGCCTGGTCCCATCCCAGGACACAGTGCGGACCCTGGGGCGCAAAGGGCTGGTGAAGGGCTGGCACCTGGGCTCCATGGGAGTCCCGGGCAGAGCCTGAGCCGCAACCACAACCACCCAGAGTGTCATGCTCAGAGTCGCACCTCAGGGGCCTTTCCCAGGCCTCAGTTTCCCCAGCTGCAGAAACAACCGGTTGGACATGGTGGCCTCCGAGGGCTGCTCTGGTGCTGCTGTCCTGGGGCTCTAGAGCCTCCCTGGGCAGCAGGGCAGAAATGGGAGCTGGGGCGCCAGTGGGGAGCTGGGTGGGTGGAGGGAAGCCCTGCGGCTGCCGCCTCAGGAGGCCAGGGCCGCGTGGACGCTGGGTCATTCCTGGTTCCCTGCCCAGCCACAGCTACAGCTGTGTGACCTTGGGCAAGTGACTCTGCCTTGCAGGCAGTGGCCTGCTCGCTGGGCTGTGTGGGCCTGGGAACATCTCTTGCTCTGTCTCTGGGCTCCTGTCCTGGCTGACCTCACCTCAACTTGTGCGGGAGTCCAGGCTCGGCGGAGCCCTCCCAGGGTCTCCAGAAGTTCAGACAAGGGGTCTGGGGGCCCCCGAGGCTGCATAGCTCTTTGTGGTTCTTTTCCATGGGGCACTTTGTTGCCAAAGTGTGACTTCATGATGATGATGATGATGATGATGATGATGATGATGATGATGGTTTGCATACAGGGACTGAACCCAGGGCCTTTGCACTGAGCTGCATCCCCAGCCCTTTATTTGTTTTTTATTTTGAGAGAGGGTCTTGCTAAGTTGCTAAATTGCCCAGGCTGGGCTCAAACTTGGAATCCTCCTGACTCAGCCTCCCAGAGTCCTGCGATGACAGGTGTGCACCATCCCTCCCGGCCATGAGTTTCTTTTCTAATTCCAGTCTTGTAGCTGCTGCTGTCGTGGTCACACCTGGACATCCACTTCCGGTGTGCACAAGCTGCCCATGGCGCCCCGGGACCTGCTGTGTCCATTGCACTGCTTCTGTTCTTCCTAGAGCAGGAAGCCAGGATGGCGAGGGCGGGCGGGGGACAGAGACTCTGCCCAGGGGTTCACTGGAAACCCCCGGTGTCCTTGGCGTCAGCCCCAGCAGAGCTTCCTGGACCTCGCCACGCTGCCGAGCCCAGGGACATGGCCGTCCCATGACTTCATCTCCTCCGCGGTGCTCTTTCCTGGCCAAATCAAACGAAAACAAAACTTTTGCCTGCGTTTTCCCTATGGAGCAGGAGCCGGGTCAGGAAAGCTAAAATTAGCCTGCGTGCCTCAGGACCGGCCCAAGGTGCGGGTGACTCAGTTTCCATTTGCATGTGCCACTCTGGACAGAGGCAAAGCACGGTGGTTTAGAGCCTGTCAGGCCAAGTTTGGGTCCCAGCTTTCAGTGCTGCTAGCTTCAGACCCAAGGATGGCCCTGTGAACTGCTCTGGTCTCCAAATGGAAAATCCCACTTCAGATGGCCATGTAGATGGTGTCAGAGGACAGCACATGGACAGGCCGACGAAGCATTTTTCCCAGTCTTTTCAAATATTGTTGCCTGCAGTTTGTAATAGCCAAATCTTGGAAACAGCTCAAATGACCATCAACTGGTGAATGGATAAAGATGTGGTTCTTTTATATAATGGAGTACTACTCTGCCATAAAGAAGGATAAACTTGAGACATTTCTAGGTGAATGTATGAAACTTGAGTCCATACTCTTAAGTGAAATAAGTTGGACACACATGTGTAAACACCACATTGTTTCTCTGGTGTGACAAACTGAAAGTGTAAATAAGGACCAAAGTGTAATAGATATTGTGAAATAGGAAGAAAATGTTAAAATGGGAAGGGGAACAAGGGAGGGGGAGGGGGAAAGGAAAGAAGGGGAAAGTAAAAAAATGAGAAAAGAAGGAAAAAATAGAAACAAAGCTTTTATAAATGGGGGAGGAGGGGTTGAAGGGAGGGTAGAGGAATGGGAAAAACACAAGTTATATCATGTACAGATACAAATTCTCTATGATGAAAGTGATCATTGTGTATATCTAAAATGTACCAATAAAATCTGATTGGAGAAAAAAAAAATATTGTTGCCTGGTCCGGTGTGGTGGTGCACCCATGTAATCCCAGCACTTGGGGGGCTGAAGCAGGAGGATTACCATGGGTTTGAGGCCAGCCTGGGCTGCACAGTGAGTTCAAGACCAGCCTGAACTACATAGCGAGACCCTGTATCAAAAAACAAAACAAAACAAAACAAAACAAAACAAAACAAAACAATCGCCCCCTAAATGTACTGTTACTTGGGAGGTCCTGGAAGACAAGTCGTCTTAGTCGCTTTCTTGCTGCTAGAACAAAACACACAACACCCACAATTTAAGGAGTATAGGTTTATTCTGGCTCAGGTTTCAGTCTATGGTCAGCTGTTTCAAGATAGGAGCGCATAGCAGAGGGGCCTGGAGGAGGAGAGCTGTTCACAGCATGGTGCTTAAACTGGGCTTGAGCTTGGGATCCTCCTACCTCAGCCTCCCAGAGTGTTGAGATTATAGTTGTACGCCACCGTGCTTGGCTTAGAAACTTACTCCTATCCCTGTCTTGTCATCCTGCATGACCTTGGCTTGTCCTGGTCCTCAGTTTCTGCCTTGATGTGGCCACCCTGAAGGGTCTTGTGTCTGCTTAGACTTCGTTGTTCACAGCCTGGCTCCCGTGCCCAGTGGTCACTGTCTCTCTGAGCTGAGCCCAAGGACAGACTCGACCGAGGTCAGAAGCAGGAACCTCTCACCTCCACATCACACATCACTGGAAGGAAGCGGAAATGGCCACAGATCAGCTTCCACAGGCGCACACCGGTTTTCCTGGAGCAGGCCGCCAACTGTGGGGACTCTTGCTGGAGTTTGGTGGCATAACATTATGTGTGATGTGAACCTCACTGAATCAGCTGAAAGCCTGCTTTCCTCTGGAAAACACAGCTTCCTTCTTTGTTGGTGTGAATAGGAGCTCAGGAGCGACTGGGACTCGGGCGTAGTGATGTGCACCTGTCATCCCAGCGCTCTGGGAGGCTGAGGCAGGATCACTGCAAGTCTGAGCCCAGCCTGGGCAACTTAGCAAGACCCTGTTTCAAAATTAAAAATTTCTGAAAAGGGCTGGGGACGGAGCTCAGTGGCAAGGCTTTGGGTTCAATCCTCAATGTCAAAAAATTTAAAAATTTAAAGAAGGCGTCATTTCTGGCTTCTCATGCGTGCAAACGGCACCTTCCGCTGAAGCTGTTTCCTTATCTGTAAAATGGACCGAAACTCACCTGCCCGTGGAGCTGCGTGGAGGATTGAGCAAGACTCGATGGTGAGGCACTGGGCCCCAGCCAGTTCCGAGCGCTGCTGAGTGATCGCCTCTGCCGCGTCTGGGGCTTGAAGGGAGAACTCGGCTCCGGAGTTTACAGGAATCGGAACAGTGCTGAGGACGCAGTGGCCTCGGGCGGTGCCCTTGGCTTCCCGGCCTGTCACCCTGCAGCTGTGAGCGCGAAGGGAAGGTGGCTCCTGTCCCTCCTGTCTCTAGGAGGCGAGCAGGGGGTCAGTGCACCTGGCTTTGAGCGTCAGTTTCCCCACGCGAAAACGCAAGCTGATGCTAGGGTTTAGGTCCGGATGTCCCCAAAGCCTCATGCGCGCAGAGAGGGGGCCTTTACAAGCCGATTTGAGGACGGGAGCTTAGGAGGCGGGGCCTAGTGGAAGGGGCGGCACCTGGGCGGGGTCTGGGAGGGCTCCTCTCCCTGTGGCTCCTCCCTTCTCCCCACTTCCTGTGTACCGTGCCTGGAGCCGCTCTCCTCCACCAGACCCCTCTGTCAAACAGCCCTGCCTTGGAGCCACCGACCGTGGACTGAGCCCTGTACAAACTGTGACCAAAATGAACCGGGTATTTGTCCCAGCAATGAGGAAAACAACTAAGACAGGTGATAATCCGCCCGGATGGCCCCTAAGACAGTGATGACTTCCCGTGGCATGCGGGTTTAAGGGCACTTAGGGAACTTGGAGGAATGGCAGGCCCGGGGCTGGGGAGGGGAGGGGCCACGGCAGAGCTGGGTGCCTCCCCGGTTGGGTCACTGCTGGCTTCTCTGTCCTCTTACGGCTGCAGCTCATGTCCACAGTCGTTCTTGAGTCCCTGCTGGGCCTCCTGCCCAGGCCGCTGCCATGGGGCCATGTTGGAGGACCTCCGGTTCCCTGGGGGATGGCCGCAAGAGGAGCGCGGCACCTTGGACCAGGCGCAGGGGCTGGGGAGCAGGTCGTGTAGACGGCTTGGCCCCAGGGCTCCCAGCTCCCAGATCTGTGTCCACCACGAGCACTGCCTGATGGTCTTTTGACCCCTCTGTCTGTCAACACCACGTGCACATTAACCCAACATTTTATTTCCTGATGTGCAGTCAGGGAGTATCCCCAGCACGCTGTCCAAAAATAATATTTTTATTCTCCAGCAGCAAAACACACAATATCCATCCTTGTCATTTTTGAATCCCTGGCAACCGTTCACACATTCTTATTTAGAACAATATAACAATCTGACTCCTGTTTTGGCCCCTAAATTCTTTTGTCCCTTCCAGCAAAGTGTGAAATATTCGTTTCCTGGCCGTAGGACAGCGGCTGCTGACAATGGAGAAATCATAACAAACAGGAGGCAGGGCAGGTGGGGATGGCAAGCCTGGAGATCCCAGGCCCCTTGAGATCAAAAATAAGTGGCTGTCAACAACTGCTTAGTGACAGTGGGTGGGCGGCATTTTCTGGTATTTTTTTCCAATCAGGAATGGTGTGATTTCAAAGGTTGTCCCTAACTCACCCTGTGGACCTCACTCCCTTTGACCTGTTATGTCACTTTGGCTTAAGTCACTGCCTCTTGACATAAAATGAAGGAACACAAATAAAGAGAGCAGAAAGGCAGAAAGATTAACCCGTGTCTGAGTCACGGCTTCCGGCACTTGGAAAACAGCACGTTGTAGATTCTAGCAAACATTTGTTGAAGAAATGAGTGATCAGAGAAGGCTTCAAAGAAGAGACAACACAAAAGCTGTCTTTGAGGTTAAAGGGGGGTGGCCACTGCTCAGGCAGAAGGGTCACCGTGTACAAAGCTGGAGACCAGAAGTCCATATGGCTTGAGTGTACAGTGTGAGGTAGGGATTGTGGAAGGTGCAGTTGTAGAAGCCAGCAGGGCTTAGATATGTTAAGGAACTTGTACTTGGCCCTAGAGGTGATAGAAGCTACTGAAAGCTGGAGCCACCCAACAATGGTGCCAGCAACCACAGTACAAAATAGAATTTGCCACATATATGGGGTGCCAGGCTGTGAGATTGCTTTAACTCATTTAATTCTCTGAACAACATAATGAATCGAGTCCAGTTTTTATCCCATTTTAATTATGAGGTATGATTGAAAGATATGGTAAATGTTTAAATTTTAAAAATGTATTTCAGTAAAAGCCACATTGCCATGAATCTCCTTCCAAATCCTCCCCCTTGCTTTGAACACACTCATCCCATCATCCTTGCCGCTTTCTGCAGCAGCTCCGGAGTTCTGGGTGTGTTTGAAGCGAAGAGAGGATCTGGAGGGGACTTAATGACAGTGTGTCTTTTACTGTAATAGATTTTTAAATATAAACAGTGTGATTGATCACACCCCATACTTGATTGCAGATAGCTGTAAACTGTCACCCTCTCTCATTCAAACTGCACTGCCAGGTTCCCTTGGGAGAGAGGTCTCCCAGGCACTCCAGATATCAGGGTCCCTTCTGCCTGCCCGGTCCCCTCTGCTGTGGGACCAGGGCTGCCCTGACCAGTGGGTGGATTAAAACCCCAGAGCTGTGCTCTTCCCCAGGGCCGGAGCCCAGCAGGTGTCAGGCGCTGCCTCTGCTGGAGGACGGTTTGTCCGTGTCTCCTCGCTTCTGGGGTTGTGCACAGTCCGTGGCGCCCCCTGGTCAGCAGCCACGTCATTCTCTCCTCTGTCACTATTGGTGCGTCGTCTTCATCTGATCTCCTTCTCTTCTTCTGTAACAACATTGGCCATACTGGATTTAGGTTTCACTCTAATCCAGAATGACCTCACCTTGGCCAGGCATGGTGGTGCATGCCAGTAATCTCAGCACTTGGGAGGTTGAGGCAGGAGGGTCTCCATGAGTTTGAGGCCAGCCTGAGCTACATAGTGAGTTCAGAGCAGCCTGAAATACATAGCAAGACCTTCTCAAAAAAAAACAAAAAAAACCCAAAACCCAAACCAAAAAATCCCAAAAACAACACCGAGAGAAAGAGAAAGAGAAAGAGAGAGAGAGAGAGAGAGAGAGAAGAAAAAGAAAAGAAGCCCAGCCTTTGCAAGACACCAAATCTGCCACGGTCCTGCTCTTGGTCATCCCACCTTCCAGAATGGTGAGAAATACACTTTTGTTATTCAAGGCCACCTCTTTTGTTATAGCATTGTGAGTCAACTAAGACGCATAAAGTTATTCAGAAGATGAAATGAAATGTGAAAATGAACAGAATTTATACAAACTAAAGCCCTTGCAACATGTTAGGCATCGTTTTTACAATCCAATAACAATCAGATCTTTCCTATATGAAGAATATTGAGCCTGGCATGGTGGTGCACACCTATAATCCCAGCACCCTGGGAGGCTGAGGCAGGAGGATCCAAAATTTGAGCCCAGCCTGGACAATTTAGCGATTATGGAGACTCTGTCTCAAGATAAAAATATAGCACAGGGGCTGGGGATGTAGCTCAGTATGAAAGCCCTGGGTTGAAACCCAGTGCGTGAAAATAACAATAGCAATAGCAATAACAATAACAATAACAATAATTCCCTGAGTTCCCAGGCAGCAGGCAACTCACCAGTGGGCAGGAAGTCGGAGAGCCCAGGGCCACCACGGTGCCAGTGGGCCGGCGTCGAGGGAGGGCCGGCGTCCCGTCCTGCGCAGGCAGAAGGCAGAAGTGCCAGCCCTCACCGCCAGCCGCCCCCCTCTGGGCCCACAAGGCCTGGTACACAAAGTTCCAAGCACAGTGGCCGAGTCTCCTGGGCTCTCAGCAGCCCGGGATGGGGATTGGGCACCCGGTCCTGTCAGTCTCCTCGCACCTGCAAGACATCGAGGAGGTAAGTTAGGTGCCCACTTGACACCTCAAGTATGAATGTCTCTTTCCTCCCTTTCTTTTTCTGTTTCTGAGACAGGGAGTCTTTATGTAGCTCGGACTGGCCTCGAATTCGTGGCATCCTCCTGCCTCAGCCTCCTGAATGCTTGGATGACAAGAGTGTGCCACCACACCCGATACACGTTTCTCACCCTCCCTGGCCCTGGCTGCAGAGGGACAGCGTTGGCACGGGAGGCCCCGGGGCTGCTGCTTGGAGGCGAGGACAGCTCAGCTCTCTCGCTCCTGGCCGAGGTCCGTTCGTCCTCTGGTCCTGCTCTTCCCATGTGTGCAGTGAGGACACTGGTGGAGTAGAGCACCCACCATGCCAGTTGGGGGCACCAGCATCTCCCTGGTGTGGACAGGGCCCAGGCATGGCTGCGTCTCCTTCTATGCCCTCCTGAGTCCCATGGAGGCGACACCCTGACACTGGGCTGAGCAACGCTGGGTCCACTGCCGGGTCCCTGGTGACCCTGCAGCCCCTTCCATGCACGCAGGCATCTATGACCTGTGACCCCGAGGTGCTGACCCTGATTCTGCCTCCTGGAGCGGGCAGGTCACGGCCCTGCGTTTGTGCAGACAGATAAGGAGCAAAGTAGCTCATGAATAAGGCCGGGGGTAGAACCGAATCCTTCCGCGCCCCTGGGATGCAGTAGTAAGGGCGAAGTCCATGCAACTGGCTGGGCTCGACAGAAAGCAGGGAGCCGGGAAGGACTCTACAAGCTCTTGCGTCCCATTGAGACCCTAGACGCATGACACCCGGCCTCAGTCTCCCCAGCCGCTAACTGAGCAGTTAATCAAGCATGAGGCCGGGGGCTGTGCGCTGTCCTGGGAAGGACACAGCCCACAGTGGGCCCGGGGTGCCAGAGCTCAGGCCCCTTCCCCGTGTGTCCGGAGGACGGGGTGCGGGGACCCCTCCCGAGACCCCAGGCCTGTCTAGGTGCTCAGGAGACAGGAAGTGTCTCCTCCTCCACGCTGTCTCACCCTGTGGAACTCGCAATCCCAGCTCGGGCAGCACGGGAGGCGGAGAGGCGGGGCCCTGCCCTGGGGCCTCCTCTCTTGGGCCCCTGCTCCACTCCCAGATGCTCCTGGAGTGGCCGCCTGTCCCCATTTTCCTGGGACAGAGGGGACTTCCATGGCAAGCGTGTGGCTGCCGGATTGGCTCCCAGATCTGTCGTTGCCTGGCACAGCAGCTGCACCGTGTCCCTCACGGTGCACCCCACCCAGCTCCCCGGGCTCAGTCGTTTTTAGACAAGGAGTCCTCGTAGCCTACAATTGAGCCCCAGTCAGGGCCACTCGGCCTGGCTTGCAGAGGGAAACGGGGCCTCGAGGGCAGCTTGGCCTTGGGACTGGAGCTGCGCTGTGGCCTCTGCCCCGCCCGTTTGTCTTGTGCTGTGTCAAGGTGGGCTCGGGGGACAAGCGCTCCAGATGTCAGGGAACGGGTGTGCGCCTGCGGAGAAACACGCAGCTTCGGGCACAGATGAAAGCGGAGATTGAGCTGACAGGTTGGCTTTGGGAAATGAGGGTTAAAAATCAAATTTTCCGCCGCTTCCTGTCGCCGGACGGGCCAGGAAGGAGCAGGGCAAGGGAACCAGGTAATTCCAGGCCTTGCCCTGCGACCTCGATCACCCGGCCACTTGGAAGCCGCTCGTTTGCGGGTAACGGGTGGTTGTCCCAAAACAGAACCGTGGCTCCTGCTTTGCCCCTTGGCATTCGAGGGTCCAGGCAGCGGGCAGGTCGCCGGGGGTCTCCAGGACCCACTCTCTCTGCCCACAGTGCCCGTGGGCCAGGTCCTCCCTCTCTCCCTTTCTCCCTTTTTCTTTTCTGAGACAGGGTCTGACTGTCTAGTCCAACTCAGCCTAACTTGCTGTGTAGCTCGGGCTGACTTTGAATTCAAGATCCTCCTGCCTCAGACTCCTGAGTGCTGGGATTTATAGGCATCGCTGCCACGCCTGGCCAGAGATTCACTCTTAGCCCCAGTCTGCTCGCTGCCAACTCTCACTGTGAGCAGAGGAGGTGCCTCCCTTCCCTCCGGGTTCTCCCCAGAACAGCGCTGCCCCCTGGGGCAAAGGGACACAACCAGGTTGGGCAGAGGAACTTTCCGCACTGACTGCCTGGGCTGGGCCCTTTAACAGCGCCAGCTCCTGTGTGAGGTGGGGTGTGGTGGCCCACACCTGTGATCCCAGCACTGGGAGGCTGAGGCAGGAAGACCTCCAATTCCACCCCAGCCCGGCGATTTAGTGACTAGCGAGACCCTGTCTCAAAATAAAAAATAAAAGGGGCTGTGAATGTGGTTCAGTGTGAAGGCCCTGGGCTCAAACCCACTACCAAAACAAGCAAGACAATACCACACAAAACCAAACACTCCCTGGTTTAGTGCAACACGAGAGAGGCCGGAAGACCAGAGGTAAGTGTGCCCGAGAAGGCACTGTGTCGTGTTCTGGGCGCGGCCCTGACTCCAGAGCCTGGTGTGGGTCTGGCTGTCTGCACCCAGGCAGCGCTGTGGGCCGACTTCCCACTGCCGGGCCTGAGGCCTGGGGAGGTGGCAAGACATGGCCTCGCGGGCACCATGTGTGCCCATACCAGGCCCTAACTTCCAGCCTGAGCCGTGAGGGAAGCAGGTGTTTGCTGTTTGAGGCACCATGTCCAGGTGTGTTCGTCACAGCAGCGCGGACTGACCGGGACCTGGTTAGGACCCAAGATGCAGGGCCGCAGCTGTGGAGAGACAGGCGGGGGGGGGGGGGCGGTTAGCTGCGCTGTCCTGGCTGCCTCGATGTCCTGAATAGATTCAAAACGTCTCCTTTTGTGGTCGCTGTGACGTTGAGGAAGAGCCGAAAGTGGCACCGGGCTGGATCCGGTGACTGAGGAGGTCTAGGACGCAGTGCCCTGTGTGTAGGAGCTGCCTCTGCGCGGGACGCTGCTCTGCGAGGACCCTGCCTTCCCCTCCACCCTCTGGGCCCTGTGGGGACCCGGCCCCCGCGCAGAAGCTCTCCGTGGCCCCTGCTGGAGGCGTCGATGGGCACAGGGGTGGCCAGGCTGGAGGGCAGCAGCCGTGGGCCCCCTCGTCCCTCTGGTCTGGGTCTCCATGGGTGACGCTGGCTTTGGAGCTGAGGCCCCAGGCCTGTCCCAGGCAGGCGGCTCCGGAGCTGCTGCACACAGGGCCCCTTGCTGTCACGGCTGGGTACCATCCATAACCCCGAAAGCCGGCCGTGTCTTATCGGGCAGCGGGGTCTTCGCAGCCCCTTCACTCAGCCCGGAGAACAAAGGCGGCCCCGGCTTCCTGAGTGCAAACACTCTGTCACCCCGGGTGTGAGGGCCGCGCTGTTTACAGATGGAGGAGATAGCCGAGCGGGAGGTCGCAGGCTGCTGGCCACCCCCACGCTGTCCCCTGACCACCCCGGAGCTCCAGCTGGCTGGGCCTCTCAGCCCCCAGAGGACTGTGGGAGAGCCGGTGTGGAGAGGCTGGGGCCCCCCTGGAAACCAAGTGCTGGGCCTTTGAGGACCAAACCCAGGGCCTTCACCTGATCTCCTCTGCAGTTCTTATTGTGAGAATGGGTCTCGTAAGTTGCTAAGTTGACTGAGCAGGGCTGGAACTTTGCCCTTTCCTGTCTCAGCCTCCCAGAGTGCTGGGAAGACAGGCGGGCATGGCCATGCCCAGGCAGAGCTGTATTTTTCGGGTCACATCCGTTGCTGCTAAGGGGAAGGAGAAAGCCAGAGTCGGGGCAGTGGGTTAACCTGGAAACTCCCTGGGAGAACGAGGACCCCTCCGAGCTCTGAAGTCAGAGAGCTGGGCAGAGCTGCTTGCGCGCACCCTGTGGGGAGATGGCGCCTCCAGGGTGGCTTGCTCGCCAGCCAATGCCTCTCGAGGGGAGAGCAGCCGCCCCCAGGTGTGTTGTTACTCATCACTGCTGAGCAGAGCCGAGGACACTAGCTCTCATCCGCGACTCCGCCTTCTGCACGGCTTTCACCCCCAAGGGCTGATGGGCTCCCCGTGTGAAACCCACATAAATTAGCTTTATTGTAGCCAGTGCAGTGGTGCACATCTGTCATCCCAGCACTCAGAGAGGCTGAGGCAGGAGGATCACAGGTTTGAGCCCAGCCTGGGCAACTTAGCAAGACCCTGTCTCAAAATAAAAAATAGAAAAGGTTTGGGGCTATAGCTCAGTGCAAAGGCCCAGTATCTCAGAAAAACTTGCCTTAGTTTTTCCAGTAAGCAAACAAGGGCCTGGAGCAATGACATCACAGGCGTAAGGATTGGCCCCGCATTGCACACCTGGCCCTTCCGCAGCCCACACCAGCCTGGGATGTCCCGGCGGGCGCTATGCACCTGCAGTGGTCCCACCCTGCCCTGGGTGGAGGTGCTGCTCCGACACCCGGGCCCTGCTCTGGAGGGAACGTGCGCCCCACTGGGCAAGGCCTGAGGTCTCCCGGGGCAGGGCTCGGGTCCTGGCCAGGTGCGCGGGATCCGGGCCCCTTGAAGTCTTCACTGCCAAAGACCCCTCCTGCTGGCTGGTGCCTGAGTGCAGCTCTGTGGCTCTAGGCACAGCCCCCAGGGCTCCTCCTGGGGTCTGGGCTGCCATCGCTATGCTCCTGGCTCTTGCTGTGCCTCCGTGAGCCCTGGACACTGAGCTAGATCCCTCCCTCCCTCCTGCCCTCCTCCGTCCTTTCTGCCCACCTTCTGTAGCACTGGGACTCGAACCCAGTACCAAAATCCATCCCCAGTCCTTTTAATTCTGTATTTTGAAAAAGGGTCTTGCTAAGTTGCCCAGGCTAGGCTCAAGCTTGTGATCCTTCCTGCCTCAGCCTTCTTGAGTGCTGGGATACAGGTGTGTGCCCCCACATCTGGCTTCAAGCTCACTGAGACCCCTTTCTTCCCTGAGCCTCCGGGCCGCCTGCAGACCTGGCATGTGTGGCATGGGATGCCAAACAGGCGGGGGGCCGTCACCCTCCACACGGCTGTGTCCCCCCAGCCACTCCTGTGCCGGCCTTCTCTCCCTCCAGCGGTGGTTAGGGACCCATGGGTTTGTCCTGGCCTCGATACCCCAGCAGGGCATTGGTCTCGAGGGGTGGGGCCTGGTCCCCCAAAAGCACTGTCCCACCAGGGGCTCGCGGCTCTGCGTGCCTGGCCCAACACCTGGCGCTGCTTCGAGCTGCGTGGAAGTCTGTCCCCCTCCAGCTAGGGGCAGGTGCAAGGGCAGATGCGTGTGAGACGTATGTGTAACATGTGACACACAAGGCACAGTGTGCACGACACACACACCCAGCACACACAGCGCACACGACACACACAACACACTTGGCCCACACTCCAGGCCTCGCTGTCAGCTTCAGACCCCAGCGAGTGCAGCACATCTGGGCCTGGGGCAGGAGTCCTGGGCAGGACGGGCAGCAGAGGGGCGGACGTTCAGGATGACTCCGGGCTGCAGCGGCCCGGCTCCTTGAGCACAGTTCCCAGGGGGCCGGCGCTGGGCCAGGACGAAGGACTATGCTGGGCTGGAAACCCCGCTCTGTGCCCCCACCCGCCTCCTGCTGTGCGGCCGGTCCTTCTCAAGCCAGCCGGGGGGCTGGGGACCTCTGGGGACTGGGCCCTGGAGGCCGCTTGGCTGGCTCTCGGGTCCCGATCCCTTGCTGTGCCGTGGCCAGGCCCCAGCGTCTCTGGGCTTGCTCTGGGGTACAGGACGGCTCTGTGACCCTCACGGCTCCCAGCTGCTGGAAGGTGCTCCGGTCCCAGGGAAGTGACCTCCACCTGCCCTGAACAGCCAGAGACGACTCTGCTCTGGCCGCAGGCCACTGCGAGTGACAGTCGTGGCGCTAACATCACCCCGGCTGGACGCAGGCTCCCTTTCCAGTCCCTGGGCAGTGGCGTCCTCAAGGCTGGGGGACAGCGCAGTGGAGGAGTCGCCCCAGGCTCCCCGCAGCTCTGGCTTCGGCCCAGGCCCCTTCCCAGCCCGCCGCCAGCGCCCTTGGGTGTCTAGGGACGGGGATGGCACACCTGGCACCCCAGGACACACGGCCCCACGGGCGCAGGGGATCAGGCCCGGGCACATCGGGTGAGATAGCATCTCTTCGGCCCAGAGCCATCACAGCCAGCTGTGCCTCCCACATAATCAGTCTCAGAGCTCATTAGGCTCGGAGAAGTAAACTTTCAAACCCAAAGCACGTGCCACCCTCGGAGAACAGAAGCCACATGTGCGCAGCCGCCCGGGCAGGGGCTGCACGATGCCTGTGGCAGCCGCTCGCGTCTCCTGGGGGCGCCGTCCTCACTCACGGGCACGCGAAGTGCAGAAAAGCTGCTGCCCGTCCAGCGCCTGCCCTCGAAGCGCTATGGGGCATGGGGCGGGTCGTGTGGCCTCGGGACATGGGCACGGCAGTGACATCTGCGTCTCAGGTCGGCGGGAGGCGTCCTCATGCGGTGTCCAGCGCCAGCACAGCAGCTCCCTGCCCTGCCGGGACGTTGCTGTTCCACTCAGAAACTTCTACGAGCCGTAGTAAACAAACCGGATCCGCGTCAGCCACCCTCTGCGGTGCTGAGGTCAGCAGACAGGCCGAGGGCTTTCCCAGGGCTGCACGGCGGGTCAGCAGCGCAGCCAGGTGCCCACCCGGAGTCCGCGTCTGCAGCAGACTGGGCCCGGGGGGCAGCACCGACTTGGGTGTGGCTCCCCCAGTCCCGCGCGGACCATGCGGTCTGGAGGATGAGGCTGCTCAGGCCGGGGGTCCCTGAGTGCAGTCGAGAGACTCTAGCTGCTCCCAGTTTCAGCTCCAGTGGGTCCTCCAGCAACCTGACATTAAGGGTGCTCCCCAACGAGTGTCTCAGGCTGCCCCCGCAAAGGCAGGAGTGGCGTCACGGCCCAAGGTTTATTTGGCGTCTGTCAGGCCATGGCTCGTGACAGGAGGAGAAGATCAGATCCGTGAGGGAAGGTACCCGGGAACAGGGCTTTGTGCTGAGACCTCATGAACGAACAGAACTGGACATGGTGCACATACCCCACAGTCTGGAAGGCTGAGGCAGGAGGATTGCAAGTTTTAGCCCAGCCTTGGCAACCTACTGGCCTAGCAAGACCCTGTCTCAGAATAAGAAAAAAGAAAAGAAAAAGGGCTGGAGATATACCTCAGTGCAAAGGCCCTGGGTTCAATCCCAAGTACCGAGAGAGAGAGACAGAGAGACAGAGAGACAGAGAGACAGAAACAGAAAGAGAATGAGAACTAGCAAAGTAACAAGTGAAATAAGGACGCTCCTGTCAGCTTTCTCTCACCTTCGTATAGTCGGTGTAGGCACAGAGGCTTCAGTCAGTGCAATCTCTTTCCACATCCGTCATCACCCATCATCCATCGCTCATCTATATCCACCCATCCATCACCATCCATCCGTCATTCATCTGTCATCTATCCATTAACACCCACCCATCATCCGTCATCCACCCGTCAACCATCCATCATCTCCCTATCCATCCATCATCCATCCATTCCTACATACATAACCCATTCATCCATCCATCCATCCATCCATACATACATCATCCACCCATCCATTGTCTATCCATCCATCATCCATTCATTCAAACATCCATCCATTCATACATCATCCAGTCATCCATGCATCATCCATCTATCATCCATCACCCATACACACACACACACACATCGTCCATTCATTCATCCATCATCCATTTGTTCTTCCATCTACCCATCCATCCACCATCCATACATACATACTTCCATTCATCCATCCATCATCCATCCATCATCTATCCTTCCATCATCCATCCATCCATCATACACCCATACATACATAGATACATACATACATCATCCAGCCGTCTACCATCCATCCATACATACATGCATCATCCATCATCTATCCATATCCATCCATCTATCATCCATGCATCATCCATCTATCATCTATCCATCCATCACTCATACATACACATACATCCATACATACATATATCATCCATTCATTCATCCATCATCCATTCATTCTTCCATCTACCCATCCATCCACCATCCATCCATACATACATACATTCATACATACATACATCATCCATCCATCATCTATCCTTCCATCATCCATCCATCCATCATACATCCATACATACATAGATACATACATACGTCATCCAGCCATTTACCATCCATCTATCCATCTATCATCCATCCATTCATACATGCATCATCCATCATCCATCCCTCATCTATCCATATCCATCCATCCATCATCCACTCATCACCCATCTATCCATCCATCCTCTGGCTATCCCTCATCCATCCGTCCACCCACCCCTCCATCTGTAGAATATTTGCTGGGTACACACATGACCACCTGGTGCCTCATGGGCACTTGGTTGCCAGCAAGGGGCAGCCCAGGGACAGTGTCATTATCCATAGGCAAATTGCACATGTCCAGGCCCCAGGCCGGGGGGAGGACAGTGTAGCCGGGGAGTCAAGATGGCAGGTGGGTGAGCACAGCAGGGCCAGGGAGCTCAGCCAGGGTTCTCAAGCAGAGCGAGTAGACTGGGCATGCGGGTGTGGGGACCCTCAGCACTCTTACCTGCTACCTTGTGCCTCAACAGCAGCTGCCTCTCTGGCAGCCTGGCTGGGCCCACACGCCCTCGGGGGCATCCTGACTGGAGGCCACACCCATGGTCTCTCGCAGCCCCTGGTTCCGGATCGCAGGGCGGCTGGAAATGGTTGGAAGGCCCAGCCCTTCATTTGTTTCCGGGTCAGCGGCCCCCATGCCCCAGGGACACGGCCTCCCAGGCAAGAGGCCTGCATGCCGGCGGGTCATCCATCATCACCGCTGCCCCTGCCCGGATGCTGCCCTCTGGGGCCATGCTAACCCCGCAGGAACCTCAAAGGGGCCTTTGTCACCACATGGCAGAGCTGTGCCCCCCAAGAGGCCCCAGGAAGGAAGCAAGAGGCCTGCACTGTGCCCTGTGTCCCCCCGGTAGCCAGTGCTGTGCCTGGTGCCACCACACCAGCGCCTGACGCCCAGGGAGTCCCACCAGGCCACCTCGTCTCCCATTTCGCAAGTGACAGGTGAAGCCCAACTTTAGCACGCTTGTCTGCTGCAGCCTGAGAGCAACACGGATTGGAGGTGAGCACTGACCCAGTGGCTGAAAAACATGAAGTCTTGTTCGGACCGTGTCCACCATAGACTGTGACCCCAGCACTCTGGGAGGCTGAGGCAGGAGGGTCACACTTTCAACTCAGTGACTTAGTGAGACCCTGTCTTAAAATTTAGAGTTGTTTTTAAAGCACTGGGGATGCAGCTCAGCGTGAAGCCCTGGGTTCAGTCCTCAGTACAGCAAAAAGAAAAAAAAAAAAAAGAGCTGCCAAATTCTGACTGGCCATGACTTGTTGAGGTTTGAGATAAAGGTGGAAACCTGCACAGTGTGGAGTGGCTTCATTTGCTGACTCTTTCCCCAGAGTTCACCCAGGTCTTTGCTCATCAACACACCCCAATTTTAGCCAGCATGACATTTACTGAATACCTGGTACGTGCCAAGGCTCTGTCCATCTCTTGCTGGCAAAAAACCAGCCATCGCACATCCCGCACAGCAGGTACCCTCAGCTGCACTGACCTCATCACTGTGGTTGTCGCCACTTCCTGTATGTGGAAACTGAGGCAGGGTATGATTGGTGAGTGCCTCCAGGTTTGCACGGCCAGGCCGCAGGCACGGAGGGAGCTGCAGGAGAAAGGACTCGTGCCAGAGAGCAGGGGCTCGGAGCAGTGTGCCACGGACATTGGCTGGGAGCAAGGGCAACATCGCCTCCTCCAGCTCTGCCCTGAGCCCTCAAGGCACTGTGGCCAGGGGAGCATGGCGTCCTGCTCGCTCGGGCCCCTGCCGGGTGCTCTCTGTCACAGTCCTTTCTCCTGCAGGTCCCTGGTGAGCGAGCTGGGGGTGGGGAGGCTGGATTTGGACCTGTCCAGCCTTTCTCTGTCTGTTTCTTTCTGGTCCTGGGGACTGAACCCAAGGCCTCTGCACTGAGCTACATTCCCAGTCTTTTTTCATTTTGCATTTTGAGACAGGGTCTTGCTAAATTGACCAGGTGGCCCAGACCTGCCATCCTTCTGCCTCAGCCTCCTGAGACACTGGGGTTCTGGGCATCCCAACCCCGCCTGGCTTAGAGCAGCTTTTCTGCATCTGGCTTTCTCCTTAGTAAAAGGGGATGGCCACGCCTCCCGCTGGTTTGGTCATGAGTGTCAAGTGCTCAGACACACGGTGGCATCGACAGGAGCGAACCCCTGTGCTGCAGCATCGCACATTTCCCTTCCTGGGTGGACTGGGCGGAATGCTCAGCACCTGCAGGAAGCCGCGCCTTGGACAAGTCCCGACTTGGGGACCCGAGGCCCCTGCAGTCCACTGCGTCTGCTGTCCCCGTTGCCCACAGCCCCTGGGCTTCACGGTCACATCCCTTACTGTCCTCCTCCGTGGCCCTCACTGTCCCCCGCATGGCTCTGGTGCTACTGCCTTGCCTTCTGCGTGAACAAGGGGCCCGAGCACAGCAAGGGTTAGAGAGGCTGAGTGCAGTCCTGATGTCACACAGCCTCTGGGCCCAGGGACATTTTACCCTGCAGGAGGGATCAGAGAGGCCACTGAGGGCACCCAGGGTCACCCCTGCCGGTCCTCTTGTGCCCTGGGCTCTGGGGTGGAAGGGGTGCCCCCTTCCCAGGAGATGAGGCCTGGCTCAGCCACGCCGTGTGCGGCAACACGGTCACTTCTTGACACTCAGGCACGGTGACTCGGGCGTGTCACTGTCACAGCCTGGAGGAGCAGAAACACACATCCTCGGGTTACGAACAGGAGAAGGGGGCTGAAGACTGCCAGACGAGGGCAGCTCTGGGCTGGTGGCACCTGTTACATACACCTGCCCAGAGGAGGGGCCAGCAGGAGTGGGGAAGAGGAAGCAGACCAGGATGGGAGCAAGCCACGCCTGCCATCCCAAGCTCAGAGGCTGAGGCAGGAGGATCTCTGAGGGTTCAGGCCAGCCTGGGCTACTTGGCAAGACCCTGTCTCAAAACAAAACAAAACAAAACAAAAAAGCAAAAAATGGCAAAAAATGATTCCTAGAACTCTTGGAGGTTGAAGCAAGTTTGAGCCCAGCCTGGACAATTTAAAAACTTAGTGAGACCCTGTGTCAAAATAAAAAAAGGGCTGGGGATGCAGTTCAGTGCAAAGGCACTGGTTCAATCCCCAGTACAATAATAATAATGACAATGATAACTTTTAACATGTTGAGACCCCCACACTGTGAACGGAGAGCTCTGTGCAGGGGTGCGACCGTCACCTGCAGCCCCACCTGCTGCGTGGCTGGCACACTTGTCAACCAGAGGGACAGGATGGATGTGCCAGGTTGGCACACATCGGGAGCCCAAAGCATGGCCCCAGGTGCCTTTGGCTTCTTTTCTTAGTAACCCGGCAGGGTGCTGGCCAGGGTGCCTGAAAGGAGTGACCGGAGCCCTCCTGGAAGGAAATCGAGCCAGGAGTGCGAGAGTCGAGCCGCTGGTGGGGCGTCTGATCTTCCCTCTCTCGCTTAAGGAGGCATGGGCATTGCCCTTCGGGGTCCTGAAGGTGGACGAGGAAGCCGACAGGGCCCCATTCTTAGGGTTCACAGTGGTGGCTGGAGGGCAGATGATCTCTATCTCTCCTGCAGCACTGGGGGTTTAACTCAGGGCCCCTCACCGAGCTCCACCCCCACCCCTTTTTATTTTTTATTTTGACACAAGGCCTTGCTAAATTGCCCAGGCTGGGCTTCAACTTGTGATCCTCCTGCCTCAGCCTCCCAGAAGGCTGGGACACAGGTGTGTGCCCCCACACCTGCCCGACTACCATGTCACCATCTCTACATGTAGTGTTATGACTTGGATCAAGTGTTCCCCAAAGGCACGTGTGTTCAGAGTGGGGCTGTTGGAGGGTGCCTGGGTCATGAGGGTCCCCACCATGCTGACGGGTTGATCCACCGATGAGTGTGCAGCAGTACAGGCTGGTGGAAGGGGCTGGATGGTGTGACCCTGAGGACCATGTCTCTCCCTCAGCCCTTCCTCTCTGGAGCTCTCTCTTTCCTGCTTCCTGACTGCCTGACTGTGCTCTGCCATGCCCTTCTGCCATGATGTTCCCCCCTCCCCAAAGGCCCAGAAACCAAGGAACCAACTGACCATGGACTGAAACCTCCGAAACTGTGAGCCAAGACAAATCTTTCCTTCTTTGTGTTGTTTTCCCCAAGTATGGTGTCACAGCAACAGAAAGCTCACTAACGTGTGATATCCAAAGTCATTGTGGCTTGATGCCCTTACATGTCTCAGCTCAAAGGGACATGTATGGTTCTGCCCCTCTCATTGGGCTACACTGGTCACTCAGCCTCACCTAACAGCCATATTATCCTATGCGACCAGGAAGGGGAGCTGAGGCAGAGTGGGGGGTGAGCTGTGGAAAGCAGCCCTCTCACATGGGGGAGAACTGATGTGCGCCAACACCAAAGGAGCTCAGGGTGGACTACGGCTGTGAGAACCTACTTAAAGATGGCGGAGTCACGGTGGAATTCCAGGTGGGGAGTGGCATGGCTAAAACTGTGGGTGGCTAGGCCTGGGACACATGGGAAAAGTCAAGGGTTCTCAGACAGGAACAGGAACTAAAACAGTTCTAAAACACTTCCATGTTTTAGAAGTGTGGAAGGCCAGGACTGTGGCAATAACCAGGGTCAGAACACCAAGGCAACATGAGCCTTTATTTCCCATTTCCCAGCGGAGGGCTTTGGCTCTGCTTGAACCAAGTTAACAGAGACCAAGAAGAATCCTTCTAGAAGCTTCTCTGGCAACATGGCTGCCTCAGACCTGACAGGAGTCTCCTCCAGCAGCACCAAACGCTCTTGGAATTCCTCCACCACAAATGCTTCCTGTGCTGCAGCCGAGAATTAATTGGAAAGGAAAAAACCACTCACGTCAAAACACGTATCTCACAACCTATTAGCGTGAAGATTAGCATTAAAAAAAGTTGGAAACTATAACATTTTAAGCACAATTTATAACTCTAATTTCCTGCGTGTCACTCTCAGATAATAAATGCTTTTCCTTCGAGTTGAAAAGAAGTCTTGGTGGAAATGTGGGGGGTTGGGGCAAAAGAAAGAAAAAGTTAATTTAAGGCCTATTAGTTTATTTTTAGTCACTCAACATCTGAGGGCTGAGGAACATTTCCCTTTTCTAATAGAACTCGCCTTCCGGTGGAGCTGGGAAGTCCCCTGAGCCAGGCCTGGCTGCCTCCCGGGTGACATTGATTCTCGACAGAATTCCTCAGGCCGGGCTCTGAAAAGGGGGCGGCTGAGGGCCAGGTCAAGCGCTGCTCGGGGCTGAGCAGGAGCAGGGCGCGGAGGGGCCGCGCTTCCCGCAGGCTGGACGTTCATCTCATCGCCTCCATCGTGCTGCGGCCGAGCAGGACCTTCCTGCCCATTCGCGTTTCAGATCTCAGCTTGGGTTGCAGCGACTGTTTTTGTTTTAGATGGAAATTAACTCGGCAAGATGGGGAGCTGGGGGCGGGCGCAGGGTGCATCACAGTGACAGAGACGTGCGACCTGTGCCTCCTCAGGACTGGAGGCCAAGCGGAGGCCCCAGCTGCCCTGAGGCACGGGGACCCCGAGCGAGCTGTGACAGACGGATGCGCCTGGGCCTTACCCAAGTCCTCATCCACGGGTTCATCAGGGACGGCCTGGGACTCAGCCTCGTTCTTGTCTCAGACAAAACAAAGGACCCGGGGAAAACTGAGGCAGCAGAAGCAGCCCTGGGCCAGTAGCTCGCACACATCCGTGTCTCCTGGCTGCGCCTCCTCCCACCCTTCGGTGACCTCTGGCGGCCTGGTTCTCCATCATCCTCCCCACTCTCCTCCAGCGGCCTCTCTTCCTGCTCTCAGCCCTCCTTGCCTCCAGCTTCGCCTTCCTGGGGGCCAGTTTTGGAGAGTTTGAGAAATTCTCTTCATCTCCGCCTCCCCTCTTCTTCCAAACCACCTCTTAAACTGGAGACCAAGAAAGCAACTGCCCCCCAAGAAGCAGATGATGCATGCCTGTCATCCCAGCGTTCTGGGAGGCTGAGGCAGGAGGATCTCAAATTCCAGTCCAGCCTGGGGAACTTAACAACATAGTGAGACCCTGCCTCAAAAAACTAACTAATTAATTAATAAGGACTGGGGTAGTTCAATGAGAAAACCCTGGCTTCAATCCCAGTACTGGAAAGAAAAAAAGAAAGAAAGGCAGGCTGCATTTACTGAACACCTATTGTATACTTGGCCTTATGCTGGGCAGTCATGGTTTTTTTTCTAATACAGAGGGAGGTGAATATCATTGGTATTACTACTTGTTTGTTTGGGTTTTTTTTTTTGAGACAGGGTCTTGCTGTGTAGCCCAGGCTGGCCTCAAACTCATGGTGATCCTCCTGCCTCAGCCCCCTGGGTGCTGGGGCTGCGGGTGTGCACCACCACACCCTGCAACGTCAAAGTCCCTTGAGTGTCCAGGTTGCCCCCTGAGCTGAGCCGCCCACGTCTCCCAACGGGCCCTGCACAGCTCAGTGGAAGAGGGCCCAGGACATGCACCGCGCCCCAGGAGGGGGTGTCAGGGGCCCAGGCTCCGGCTGCCCTGGGTATGAAGTCTCTGGGTGGACGAGGTCACTGCGGTCCGAGCTGGGTCGCTCAGAAGCTGTTGTCACTGACGGCGACCTCCGTCCCAGGGAGAACAGGCAGACCGGAGGCCCCTCTGCAGTCACTGAAGGGCTAGTCCAACCTCCTGAAAGACTGATGTGGAAGCCGGGCATGGGGGCACTCCCGGTCCTCCCAGCACTCGGGAGGCTGAGGCGGGAGGATTGCCAGGAGTGAGACCAGCCTGGGCTGCACAGTGAGACCCTGTTTCCACCCCCTGCTCCATAAATAACTACATTCTCTACAAGAGAGCTGTGGACACTGAGGGGGTGGCCATAGCCAGAGTCACACTGCGAAGCCCGGGTCTCTTCTCCGCCCACCCTTGTGGCACTGTCGCAGAGGTGGCTGTCACTGCATAGGACTCACAGGATGCAGAGTCCCCAGCTGTCGCGGCTCCGGGCGAGTTTGTAGAAATGCACAGACACGGATGACAGTTTTCCTCCCCAGCAAGTGTTTAACATTCAAGCGTCCTTTGTCCCTGCATCCTGGAAGAGCCGCGCTCGTCCTCGGGCTGGGAGACGGCGTCAGCGAGCAGTGTCCTGATGAAGCGCTGATTTCTCATTGTTCTCAAACTGCTCGCTTGCAGAATCGGTGCCAGACAAACCAAGGGAGGCTTTGAAGGGAGAAGCTGAACGCTGAAATCCACAGTGACAAATGACAGGGCAGGCGGCGCACTGAACACCAAGCCTGGGAATGCAGAGGGTGTGGCCAGGGATGGCTCAGCCCATGACCCTGGGCCTCAGTGTCCCTGAGTGGGGAAGGGACGAGGTTGTAGGTGCTCTGCAAGGCTCAGCTGCCAAATATGGGGTGTGATTGAAAATACGGTGACTGCTTCCATTTTAAAAATTTATTACATGGGGCCAGTGAGATGGCTCAGCGGCATAAGCGCCTGCCTGGCAAGCGCGAGGGCCCGAGTTTAACTCCCGGAACCCACATACGAAAAAAAGGGCCGGTGATATTGCTCAGTGGCATGGGCGCCTGCTGGCGCGTGAGGTCCTAAGTTCAACCCCCGGTACCCACAAAAAAAAAAAATTTATTACAGTGAAAGACACTTTGCCATGAATCCCCTCAGAATCCTCCCCCTTGCTTTGAGCACACACTCATCCCATTGTCCTTGCCGCTTTCTGCAGCAGCTCTGGAGTCCTCTTTCCTGAGGGTCTTTAGCTGCACTGTCCTGGCTGCCTCAATGCCCTGAATGGATTGAAAATATTTCCCTTTCATGGTCATTGTGACTTTGGGAACAGCCAGGAGTCGCATGGTGCCAGATCGGGTGACTAAGGTGGATGAGGACACAGCGTCATGTTTTTATGAGCCACCTTTCCGGTGGATGGTGCTCAGCAGCAGCATTCACCATATTTCTGATCACAGCTGGTAAAGTGTGTCTCTTGCTGTCATAATTTTTAATTTAAACATTCTTCGTGTTTTCCAAACACTAGGCTCGCTGAGGGTTAAGCTAGTTTTTGTGACCTTCAGAGGTGCAAGAACTCCCTCACACCTCACGGGATGTTCATGGGTCCTGGTGTGGAGGTTCTAGGAACCGTGGGCCTCGCCTCGGGCCACTCTGACCACCAACAAGAATCACATGCAGCCTCCACATTGAGGTTTGTGCCAAGTAGCCCTGCACGGAGACTGGAGCCCAAGAAGGGTGCTGGGAATGGACAAGGCTGTACTGGCCATGAGCACTGTTGGGAAAATCAAGGGCTTCTTGTGTTTATTTTCAAGACATAGATGTAAAACCCTAGGACCCGACCTAAAATGATCTTAATGGCCTGGTGGAACCTAAAATCTCTGCCACCTGAGCAATGAGAACAGCGCCTCATGGATCCAGAGTTCCAGCCAGGGTGCCAGCAATGGCTCTGTTATCCACAAGTGCCACCCGCTTTGTCAGAGGTGGTGTAGACTCCAGGTTACAGCCAACCTACCCTCCATTTCGCTTACCTCTGGGTACATAAACTGCTGAACTGAGAGGACAGACCCAAGAGCACCTCCTCCTCCTGTCCCCGTGTTGGGCACCCCACAGTCTAGCTCTTCTTTCTCACAAAAAGCCACCCCAAGATATTGGCTCCTGGTAGCGAACATCTGCTCAGCACTATTACTGACCCTGTGCTCCACGAGCGCTGGCACTGACGCCAGTTCCGCCCGCCCCGCGTGGGAGCCACCTCCTGGAGAAGGACTGAGCACCAACTAGTGAGCGCTGCCCGGGGGCTGCGTGGGGCATCCTGGCAGCCAGGACAATGGGGCGTGATGCCGGGTGCAGTGGCATACACCTGTGACCCCAGCACTCGGGAGGCTGAGACAGGAGGATCACCCTGAGTTTGAGGCCAGCCTGGGAAACACAGTGAGACTCTGTCTCAAAAAACCAAATTAAAATAAAACGGGGGGTGGGCTCGCCTGATGGGGTGCAACAGGGGCAACGGACACCTGAGCGATTGCAGCCAGCCCCCTTCCAGAGGAGCGGTCAGCTCCGTGGGGCATGGGGGCGCACCGCTTAAACTCCTCAGCGAGGGGCTCTCTCCCGCCTTTCTGTTCTGCTTGTGTGGCAAGCGTGAGAACTGCGTGCGGCGGGCCGAGCTGCCGGCAGGGTTGAGCAGCAGCCGCCCGCCCGCCGGCCCGTTGGTCTCTGGGGCCGCTCCTCGGGTCAGGCCAGTTCCTGAGACACTCCTTCCCTGGCGGCGTGAAGGTCTGGAAGCCGCTCCCTCTCTCCGGCTTCGGCTCTGAGAGAACGCATTTCCTTATGTCCGTTGTTTCCCGCCTCCCCGCCTCCCTGCGGCCTTCTGTCCCCGGAAGCCTGCGTCACCGGAGCTGGAGGAGACGCGGGACACAGTTCGTGGGTGCCGCGGACTTGGCCATCAGTCTTCGGATCTGCCTCGAAGCTATGTCTTCGGTCCCCTCCGCTGGGAGCGAGGGGTAGAGATGCTGTGGGATGAAGAGTGGCTTTGGTGGAAGTGAGGGAGTAAGATCTGGACAGCCCGGGGCCCCTGTGTGAGGGGACTGGGACGGGGACCCTACGGTCCCCCTGTCTGGTGTCCCCTTTCGGAAGTCAGCAGCACCCAGTTGGTGACTTTTCACCTTGAAGCCACCCATGGGAGACACTGCACTCAGCCTCCCAGGCAAATGTCACAGGTCGGGGCTCGGCACCTTCCGTAGCTCATGCTCTGTCAGTCAGCTTTCCTGTCATGGGAACACAGCACCAACCCTCACAACCTGAAGGAGGAGAAGTGTATTGGACTCACGGTTTCAGGGGATTCAATCCATGGTCGCCTGTACCAAGGCAGGAGCATCATGGCGGAAGGGTGTTGGGGAGCAAAGCTGTTCAGTTCATGGTGGCCAGGAAGCAGAACAGGGGAACAATGCCAGAGAGGAAGTGCTGGGACCAGATATAGACCCCAAGGTCACCCTGCATGACCAACCAGAGAGGAGTGAGCTCCACCCAAGCCTGGGTCACTCACAAAGCCAATCAAGTGACACTAACCACTACCATGTCTTCCAGACTCCCTCTGACCTCCCAGAAAAGCCCGAAGCAGAGCTGGAGGTGTTTCCTAAACATGGTTCCATAGTGCTGAGTCAACTGGCTGCGAGGTGGGTGAGCCAGCCCAGGGAGGCTTTCCAAACCCGTGCACCTTGCTGTCCACTTTGAACGCTGCGTACTGTCACCTAGAAGACCCTTGTTGGCTCTGCCGGGTGCGCCATCCTGGGCACATGGGCTGTGATGGAACCTGTCCCTGGGCTGGCCCCGCTCACCTGTCAGGAATGCTGTTCACCCCTGATGCCCTCAGTGACCATCCCCACCACCCCACACAGGTGCTGGACTGTCACACGCATGAGAAATAAGCCTCAGGGCTGCCTGTCATCACAGCCAGTGCTAAGTGAGACAACCCTCTTCTCTCCCATCATGGAGCCGCCCTGGAGCTCTGGGAGAGAAAAGGCAGCCCCAGTTGGTCTGCAGGCCTTTGAGGTGGATGGGCACACTTGCCATGCAGCTGTGTCCTTCAGTGAAGAAAGGTCTGTGTTTGTTTAATGAGTGAATGTTGGAAGCCTCTGGCTATGTACAACTGTAGCCAGAAAGAGGAGCTAAGTGTGCAGAGGTCTTTCTCATCACAGAGGGCTTCGAGGGGGTGGAAATCCCAGAAGGCTTCCTGGAAAGGGAACCAGAAGTTTAAAGGAGGAGGGGCCATAATCGAGTTAGCAAGGGAGGAACACCCCGAAACCAGGGGCCACAGTATACACGTGGAGGGTATTTCAATGGTAGTTGAAACGATGGCACATTGGGGTGTGCGTGTGCATGTGTACACACGTGTGTATATGTGCAGTACTGATTTCTTTTGTGAATTCTTTCTCTTTCACAGCTTCCTTTCAAGGCCTCTGAGACCAAGTGTTTGCCCAGGGCCACATACAGCCAGGCCCCAGCCCCAGACCCCTTCCTCCATCATGCAGGTGCCCCTCAACAAGGGGGCCACCACCCACCCCTTCCCAGCAGCGGGGCCCTCACCATGGAGCCTCATCCTTGGGCACAGGACACCTGCTCCCATTAGCTGGGTGCCCTGAAAATTCTTTCTCTTCTCTGAGACACAACTTGTCCCTCTACAAAATGACAAAGCTGGTCCCTGGGGCAAAGATGAACACCATTTCCACGAGGTTACTCTACTGAGCAAGTTGCTGGTGTAAACACCTCCTCCAGAACTGAGCATGTGCCACGAATTGCCACGGAGAACAGCACCTCCCTCACGTTTGGTGAGTTCATTCCCCTCCTTTCCTCACTCCCCATCTTTCCTCTTCATGACAGAGCAGGGAGATTGGGCTCTGTCTGCTGGTATTCTCCAGGGGAGCATATTCCACATAAACATTTGTACAACTTTCCAAGGGTCTTGCTAGGTGGGCTCATGGGACCAGAAGGGGAAGAGACCCAGTGGCTGTGGTTGGGTCAGAGGCAAAGAATCCAAAATGGCAGCCTGCATGCCGCCTCCTCCGAGATGGAGGATCCAGAAACAGCTGAAGCTCACAGCAGAGTCACAGGTGTGAATCTGTGCCAGAAAGCCAAAGAGTCTGTGTTGCAAGGTTGAAAAGTCTGCACTGGAAGCCTGAAGGAAATGGGGACCAGGATCCACAATGGCAGGACACGGAGTTCCTCCTAAGAAAAGGAAAACACTTCCTTCTTCTTTCCCTTTTTATTCCACCCAGGCTACGAGCCTATTGGTTGGTGCCACCCACATCTGGGGCGGGCCTTCCCTTTTACTTGGCTGGCCTACACGTCAGTCATCCATAGACACACCCAGCACTTACCAATCTGCTGGGCAGTTCTTACTCATCCAATTGACACATCCCAATGAAGGACCACAAGGTGGATGCCTTTGAGGGGATCAGTTGTTCATCGATTCATTCGTTCAATCCGTAGTATTGGGCACTTACTGCGTCCTAAGTGCTAGGCACCAGGAGCACAGTACAGAACAAGCCGGGCTTGGTGGAGCCAAAGGAGTTGGGACATAGACGTTAAATAGATGCTATTCTTTAAAGATTTTACTTTTTTATTTATCTATAGATGTTACTGTTTCATACTAGGTTGCGCACGAAGGAGCTCAGCACAGAGAAACGGAGCCAGCTGTGGACAGTGTCCCGGGAAGGACCCTGGAAGGGACGTTTGAGCTAAGCCGCGACCTCCGCGACGGGGCCAGGACCTCGCGGGAAGGGGGTCCGAACGACGCGCGGCTCGGGAGGAGCGAGGCCGCCTGGCACCGGGAGCCCTTCCAGGGGTGGCCCTCGGCGGTCCGCAGCGCCAGCCCTGATTTAGTGCCGGCCGCGCCTCCTTCGCGTCCGGAGCAGCCCTGATTTACAGCCCCGGCGACAGCCCCTCCCGCTCCCGTAAATCTCCCGCACGTTTGGGGCGGCCAGCTCCTCGGTGACCTCTCCCTGAACCGGCGCTTCCTCCCCGGGACTTCAGAGGTCCCCAGGAGGGACGGAGGGGCCGCCGCCCGGACAGCTGCGGCGCAGGCGTCTGCGGGAGCAGAGCTCCGCTTTGATGCCGCGGCCGCCTTGGGGGTGTGCGGACCCCGAGGAGCGGTTGGGGTTTATGGGGGCGCGGAGAGCGGCGTGCCCTGAAGCTCGCACGTCCGGCTCCTGGAATGAGCGTGATGCGGAGCCCTGGGAGGCCAGATGTGGGGAATGGAAGCCAGGTGTTGTACAAGGAGCCGACAGATGTTTACACCCACGCGCACGGAGTGCGCTGTCTCCCCGCCAGGGCTCGCCTCTCACGGGCCGTGCCGTGGGTGACTCTTGGGTCCGTCTCTGGCATCTGCATCCGTACCTGGCTTACAGGTGACCCTCGGTGAGCCAGTAGCGAGTGAATAGGTGATGGTGGGTGTATCTGGCTCTCCCGTGGTGAGGCCGGGGGCAGTCACTGTTTCCCCAAGCCCCGGTTTCTGCTGATCAATAAAAGACTCCAGGAGAAATCGTTTGCCTGCACAGGTTCGCTCCATGTCACCGACTTCTCCTTCCTTGTCGCTGAGCCTCTAGAGATGTGGAACTACAAAAGGGGCGTGTTGGGCCGCAAAGTAGCAGGTTTGGGGCTACTGAGGCCGGGACTTCGAGCTGCAGAGGCTCCACGACACTGAAAAAGTTGCTTAAGATGCATTTGCACAGGGAGGGCTTGGTGGTGGTGCACATCTGTCATCCCAGCACTCTGGAGGCTGAGGCGGGAGAATCACTGTGAGTTTGAGGCCAGCCTGAGCTGCACGGTGAGACCCTGTCTCAGAAAACAAAGAAACAAGTGGCAGCTGTGCTCTGGGGCCCAGTAGGCTGTACCTCCCAGGCCACAGGGGGCTAGTCAAAGGACTTCCTTCTGTCTGTTTTGCATACGGGGAACTGAACCCAGGGCCTCCACACTGAGCTCTGTCCCCAGCCATTTTTTATTTCTTATTTTGAGACAGGATCTCACTAAGATGCCCAGGCTGGTCTCAAACTCGTGATCTTTCTGCCTCAGCCTCCCTGAGTGCTGGGATGACAGCTGTGCATCACCAACAAGCCCTCCCTGTGCAAATGCACTCCCTGGCTACACAGCTGTCACATGATGCTTCCCCAGGAAGCCTTTTATTGGCCATGACAAAGCTGGATTCAGGGCATCCCCTGGGTCTCGGGGTTCCGCCGTCAGAGTGTCGCCCCTTCTCTCTGCCAGTTTGTCCCAGCGTCGAGGCCTGTTCCTTCCCTCTTGCGCACCTGGCTCCCTCTGCAGAGCTGGGCTCGGTGGCTCCAGGGCTGGCTCGGGGACGAGGTGACATTTATCCTGCACAGGGCAGAAGGAGCAGCTGAAATTGCTTGGTAAACATCTCCGCGGCGGAACAGAGCCCAGCCTCATTAAAGCGCAATTAGGGCCGAGCTCTGGCCCAGCCGGGCCACGCTGTTTATTTGGACGAGGCCGCGGCTGGGGCTGGAGGCCGCAGCGGGCTTGGGGTCAGGCGTGGCGTTGGATCTGCCCTCATTCTGGCTTTTGATAATGGGAAACCTCTGACCTCTGGCCACCAGAGCACTGGATTCCAAAGCATAGTGACCCGGGGTTGGCAGTTTGGGGCCCCCTCAAATGGCTGAGTAAATGGGGTGAGGTTGGTAAGGGGCTGCGCCCTGGGACTCACACGATGTGAGTCCCCTGTTGTGACTCGGGGCGACATCCATGTCCAAAGGAGGGGGAGAAAAAGGAAGTGGGGAGGCGGTTTTCACCAGAATTCCTTTTTTGTTTCTCCTCAGTACTGGGGGCAGAACCCAGGACCTTCACATCCAGCTACATCCCCAACCCTTTTAAATTAAAAAAAAATAATAATCGCTGGTGCAGGCCTCTAATCTCAGCACTGCAGAGGCTGAGGCGGGAGGATCCTTGTGAGTTTGCGGCCAGCCTGGGCCATTCAGTGAAACCTTATCTCAAAAAAAAAAAAAAAAAAAAAAAATCTCTGAGGTGAGTCTAAGATGCTGTGAATTATTTTATTTTCTGAATAGCAGAGCTCTGCAGGGCTGTGGGGTCAAGCGGGCCGGGGCTCCCCCCACTCCACGCACAGTAGAGACTTCCGGGGTCACATCTCTTCTCTGCAAGCTCGGAGGTGTCAGCACCTCCCCTTTCAGCACCTCCTGGGACTTCTGTCCCGTCAGAAGGAAGCAGCATGCTGGGCCTGCCAGGGGAGCAGACTTTAACCTCTGGGAAAACAAAATTTCCAGGAGGACCGAAAGGTCCCACAACTGTGCAGAGCCCTCCTGGCCAGCCTGGCCAAATGGGGCTGAGGGGCGTCTTCCGGGGCAGCGCAGCGCAGGGGCGCTTGTCTTAGCAGGGTCCCCTGGGCCAGAGCAGCTGGGCTCTGTTCACACAAGAACTGCAGGATCAGGTGACGCCGGTGACCCTGACTTCCAGCCTGGGCAGTGAGCGGGTTGTCTGGAGGAGAGCTGGGCTGGGAGACGCTGTCCCAACCCCAGGCTCCATGAAATTCGGGGGCAGCAGTGGATGCATTGGTGCACACCTGGAATCCCAGCACTTGGGAGGCTGAGGCAGGAGGGTTACTGAGAGTTCGAGGCCAGCCTAGGCTGCATAGAGAGACCCTGTCTCCAAAAAGAATAAGCTACAGATGCTCCCCAAAGCTGGCGTCTCAAGGCTGCTGTCCCTCACTTCTGGGATGTCCAGCCGCCGGTACGTGGATGGTTCGAGTGCGGTGCTTTGAAACCGGGCCCTCACGCTCAGCTCCACCCCAGCCTCTGCAGCTTTACTGAGACTGGATCTAAGTTACTTGGGCTAAGTAGGGATGCTCCTGCCTCAGCCTCCCAGAGTGCTGGGATGAGTGGCTTGTGTGGGGGATAGGACCCTTCTACCTTTTAACACCTGTGAGGGGATGGGGTCCTCCCCGCATGGCGACCCCATCCCAGGTGCAGGCCTGCATCCAGCTCCTCTCCTGCCTCCAGATGCATGCCCTGTGTGTTTTCCCCTGAGGTAAACCGAGTCATGGAGTCTTAATCGCTACTAATGACGGCTTTCTGATTGAATTTGTTTCCCAAACTGGGCTGGAATGTTTAAAATCTCAACTGTGTGATTCTGGCTTTACTGCTGAACCTCGCTGGGCAATGGCAGGTCAGTTATGGTGAGTGGACTCCTCTGATGGGCTGTGGGGAACCAGTCAGAGCAGGAGAGAAAAGAAGGGGTGGCCCTTGAGGAGCACCAGTGGGAGCGGGGCTGGGGTTCCCCTGACTTACAGCCTTGCTGAAGCACTGATTCGTCTTTTAAATAATTCTGGAGCCAGGTGTGCCTGTGATCCCAGCACTAGGGAGGCTGAGGCAGGAGGATCACTATAGGTTCAAGGCCAGCCTGGGCTATATAGTGAGGCCCTGTCTCAAAAAACAAACAAACAACAACAAAAATCTCAGAGTATTTTATATTCACACTCCATCAAACTGGCACTTTTTGTTAATTTACTAAAAGATACACACTTGGTTTTACCTCCCTATTTATTTACTTCCTATCTATCATCTTACCATGTTGTATATATGTATATAATGTATGCTACATTTAGAATTTTACATATTATATGTTAAAATATATTATATTAAATTTAAATATTAATATGTTATATTTAAATATTTCCTTTTTTTTTTTTTGAGACAGGCTTTTGCTATGTAGTTCAGGCTGGCCTTGAACTCACTATGTACCCCAGGCTGGTTTCGAACTCCTAGCGATCCTCCTGCCTCAGCCTCCCCAGTGCTGTGATAGCAGATGTGTGCCACCACACCCAGCTTTTCTTTCATAGTTTTAAAACCAGGATTCCATTTTGGTTTTCTTGACAATATCATCTGATCACAATACTTAATTTTTTCTTTCTCCAATGGTTTCCTTTTTCTTTTTTTGAGACAGGGTCTTGGTATGTAGCCCACGCTGGCCTCAAACACATGACAATCTTCCTGCCTCAGCCTCCTGAGTACAGGGATTATAGCTGTATGCCACAGTGCCTTGAGCTAACTAAACCTCTATCGGGGTGTGTGTGTGTGTGAGGTGGTAGGGCCTGAACCCAGGGCCTTTCCACTGATCTGTGCCCCCAACCATTTTTTAAAAAATTTTATTTTGAGACAGGGTGTTGCTAGGTTGCTCAGGCTGTTGAAATTGTGACACACCTGCCTCAGCCTCCCAGAGTGCTGTGATCAGAGACGTACACCACCATGCCCATCAAACCTTTATTCCTAATAAACTACCCGTTCCCAGTATGTTGTTATAGCAACAGACTAAGCCGGGCTCACATTCTGTGGTCCCATTTAAGCTCAGCATCGGCACTCCGGGCGGACGCTGCGTTGCTGGGCGATGGGATGGGTGGGAGCTTCTCACCCTCGCCAGCCACACTTCCTCGCTGATTAGCACATTTGGGGAGCAGATGGGCGGCGTGTGCAGGAGTTGCAGGCCTCTTTAAAGGGGGCCGTGTTTTCTAAAGAGAGATCCTGCGGGATGTCTCTACTCAGTTACCCCAAAAGCACTGGGGAATTTGAAGGCGTTCAGGAAAGGACCGGGGGCAGGGTGTTTACTGGAATAATTAAAGCAGCCCTTGTGGTAGGAGTTGTGATCTATATTTCTTTTCTTTGTTGTTGTTGTTGTTTTGAGACAGGGTCTTCCCACATAGTTCAGGCTGGCCTTGAACTCACGGTGATCCTCCTGCCTCAGCCTCCTGAGTGCTGGGACTATAGGCATGCGCCACCATGCTCAGGCTGTGATTTGTATTTCAAACACAAGGAAATGGAGGCTGGGGCGGTGAAGCTGAATTGGCAGCTTGACTCGATGAAGGGACCCCAGAGAGGCAGTGGATCGGGGCACCGTGCTCAGTATGGATTAATCCGTGGCACGCAGGGCTGACTGTGCTGGCAGGGCTGGGCCTGGTGGGAAGAGAGGTCACTGGGGAGACTTCGGGGGGCACAGCTCTTCCTAGTGCTGCTCCCTGCTCTGCATCCCGGCCACTGTGAACTGAGCAGCTTTGCTCCCCCACGCCCTTCCGCCGTGATGTTCTCACCTTGGAGCAGCCAATCATGGGCTGAATCCCCTGAAACCATGAGCCAGATCCAACCTCCCCTCTGTAATGTGCAGCCCTGCCTGGAGACACTGGCTCCTGGAGGGGTGGATCAGGAGGAATTGTGCAGGGAGATTGCTCACCAGCCTGGGCTGAGAGCTTGTGTTTTTGTTTGGTTTTTGTTTTTTGTCAGTACTGGGGCTTGAACCCAGGGCCTTTGCACTGAGCTATGCCCCCCACACACTTTCTTAAAATTTTGAGACAGGATCTCACCAGGCTGGGCTTGAATTGTGACAATCCTCCTGCCTCAGCTTCTCGAGTGCTTGAGGGATTACAGGGCGGAAGGCGGAGTTGCTGGGGACAGACAGACAGGACGCGGTGCTGGCCTGAGGAGCTGGGCGGGCAGATGGGTCCCAGGAGAGCGACCAGTGTCCTGGCAGAAGCGCAGTGGCTCTGGGGAGCCCGGGTTGGTGGGGAGCTCGGTGGAGACAGCGTGGGGCTGGCAGGTGTGGAAAGCCAGGCCGCAGGGACCCTGACGCTGAAAAGACTCAGGAACGGGGAGCATGAGAACACAGGACACTCGGAGCCCAGTCCGAGAAGCAGCTCAGGCACCGTGCAGACCTGGGCTGAGATGCTGTCCTCGCCACGGCAATTGGGAGCCACGGAGGGTTTAGATGGGACACTGGCTAATGGGGTTCATGCGCTAGAGACCCCTCGGGAGACTGTGGGCACTCAGGGCTCAAGGGGCAGCACTGGAAACGGGAGGTTTAGGAGGACCGAGCCTGGCCTGGTATCTCTGACCCCAGGACTCGGGAGGCTGAGGCAGGCGGAACGCTGTGTATTTGAGGCCAGCCTGGGCTACAAAGTGAGTTCAAGACCAGCTTTAACTACTTACTGAGGGCTTACCTCAAAAAACAAACAAATTAAAAAAAAAAAAGAAAAAAAATGACAAAAACTTTAAATAAGAAATAAATAAAATGGGAAGAAACATTTATTGAACTTTGTCCTAGAAACACATTTTCCTAACCCTCCAAGCAACCTCATATCCTCTAAATTTCTTGTCATTTGCACAGTAAAAGAAAAAAGCTGGCCCAGAGAGGCCAAAAGGTTGCTCAGGGTGTACAAAATGTAATCAACTTTTGTATGTTGATCTTCTATCCTGCAACCTTGAAAAACTCACTTATTAATTCTAGCAGCTCTTTTTGTTTCTGATAGATTGCCTTGGCTTTTCTGTTAAGTGATCATGTTGTCTGTAAAATAAAGCAAGCTTGCTTTTTTCCTTTCCATTTTGGATGTGTTTTTCCTTTTTTCAAACAGTATCTTGCTATCTATTTGAGGCCGGCTTGAACTCACTATATAGCCCAGGCTGGCCTCGAACTCCCAGCAATCCTCCTGCCTCAGCCTCCCCAGTGCTGGGATGACAGGCATGTGCCACCATGCCTGGCTGGCAGGCATCAGATTTGCACTCAGCCTCCCAGACATAAAAGCCCGAGTCTTCCAGCAACAAACCGACTCCTCCTTCTGCCCTTGCTGGCTCGGCTCACACAGCTGGTTTACTTTTTACGCCAGGCTCTGGCGAGTAGCAGATTTCGCCGCAGACTTGATGGCGGTCCTGGGTGCTGGTGAGCCTGCGTCTTCATTAATCTCGTGCACGCGGTGTAATTAAAGCCACTGTTAATTGGTGCATTGCCGAGGCGCCGTCGTGCGCGTGACGAGCCCTAATTAGCGTGTGCTCTGGCGTTCTGCCCTCAGTGGATCTCAGAAACAGCTCCAAGGTGGCAGGGAGGAGAGAAGCCGTGCAGCTCTGCCCGCAGGAGGGGGCTCTCCCCGACCCAGAGCAGACTGGACAGGACCTGGAGACCCGGCTCCCGTCATCCAGGGCGCACAGCTCCCTCTAGCCACAGGCTGTGCTGTAAATGGGCACTGGCTGGGCATGGGGGTGCAGCCTGCCATCCCAGCACTCGGGAGGCTGAGGCAGGAGGATTGCTGCAGTTTCAAGGCCAGCGTGGGCCATCTAGTGAGACCCAAAACAACAAGAACAACAATGAATGCATGTTTGTGATACATAAAACATACGTCCACCATGGGAGTAGAGCGACGCACATTGCATCTCCGTCCCTTTGATGGCCCAGCCTCCTCCCATATCCCCTGCCCCCCTTGTGGGCTCCACAGACGCTGCTCTGCAGGACACCCCGACCTTACTGAGCACACGGTCTGAAGTCCTGTGACCTGCAAGGCTATTGGCCAAAAAAGATGCAGGAGCAGCGCCCAGAGCACGAGGACAGGGGCTGCCAGGCTGCAGCCCAGCCCAGCACTGTTCCCACCAGAGGTCCTGCAGGCACCTTGCACCCAGAGCTCCACCTCACTGGCAGCCTTGCGGTCGGCCAGGGTGTTTACCAGGCACTGCTTGGGATGGGCACGTCGCACCAGAACCATTTCACACTTGTGCATGTACGCTATCCTACTTATTTATTTTTGGTTTTTTTTGAGACAGGGTCTCACTATGTAGTCAAGGTTGGCCTTGAACTAGAGAGGATCCTCCTGCCTCAGCCTCCAGAGTGCTGAGATGACAGGCATGCACGGCCACACCTGGTTTGTTAAAGTGAGCATATTTTGCGCACATATGTGAATGGACAGATATATTTAATGAATTTAGTAAAACTGCGCAGCAAGCAATCTGTAGACTGAGCCATGTTTTCAAGTAACAGCTTCCACAAAGCCTTCGGTGCCATGAGGATGGAACCGGGTGCTTCGTAGACACTGTCGGGGGTTTGCTGGGTGGTGCTTGGATTAATACCAGTCCCGTGGAGCAGGGGAACAAGTGCGTGGGTTCCTACAATGTACTCTGTGAAATCTTGGGTTTTTGGTTTTTGGCGTTGTTTTTAGTTTTCTGAGACAGGGTCTCGCCATGTAGTCCAGGCTGGCCTCGAGCTCTCGGTGATCCTCCCTCCTCAGCCTCCCAAGTGCTGAGATGATGGGCATGCACCATCACGCCCGGCTTACTCTGTGAACTCTTCAACCAAACAATTATGGTTTCTTCCCATAGAATTCATAGATGCTGCTGAATTTGTAAATTAAGAGATTTTATTGAGACTGCTTCACATTTTGTCCAATAGCGTCAGAAAAAAAAAGCATCGCATTTGATCAAAGGGTTAATGCTGAGTCTTGCGCCGATCTCCAGCGTTGGGAGTCGAGCCGAGAGAATTCTCTAAATATAGCTCACTACACAGCCTCTCTGGCTCGCAAAGCCTTCCCGCAATGAATGCCGTTATTCAGGGCTGCGACTGTCAGCTGCGCGCACAGAGAAAGGCAGCTCAGTCACTGTGTAGCTCGGTGTGGGAATCGTCGCGACTTCTCTTCGCTGAAGCTCAACAGGACACAAAAAATGACTGAAGACAATAGCTCTCACGGCCTCTCTACAGGGGCAGGGTTTTCTGAAATATTTCCTAACTTTGTAGGAATCCGGGGCTCCCGGATGCGGTGGCACACATGTGTTACCCCAGCACTTGGGAGGCTGAGGCAGAAGGATCGCTGTTGAGTTCCAGGCCAGCCTGAATTACACAGCGAGACCCTGTCTCAAGAAACAAAAGGAAAAACAACAACAAAGAAATGTGCCAAGATGCTTCGTAAACTGTGTGGCCCCGTTATGTGAGATAACAACGTAAAGTGTGCGCCTGGGTGCTGGGTGGGGTGGGTAGGCTGCAGGGAGCTTCGCCCACTCTCCGTGCTGGTTCTACCTCGATCTGCTCGCAAGCCGGTGCCCTCGAGGCTGGCGAGGCAGAGTTAGCGCCCCTTTCTGCCCTGCATAATGATCGATTATCTCCTGGGTGCAGCTGTGTTTTCCACAAGTGACCACGCAGCATTTCAGTGCCTCGTGTTTTTCCCATACCTTGCCACCCTTAGAGGAGTTTTGCCAGGCCCGGTGGTGCACGCCTGTCATCCTGGGAGGCTGAGGCGGGAGGTTGGCAAAGTCAAGCCCAGCCTGGGCAACTTAGTGACTATCTCAAAAATTTAAAAAGGCTGTGGATGCAGCTTGGTGTGAAGTCCTGGATTCAATCCCACACCAGTAGGAGCAGGAGCCCGAGTGCTCGGAGCAGGCAGACGGCTTTGGCCTTCGTTGCACCCCACGCTGCTGGGGCACTGCCCTTGGCATGCAGTCCGTCAGCTCCACATGGCCACTTTCAGATGTCCCTGTCCGAGCCGCGTTTCCCACACCCAGGCCCGAGAGCCAGCAGCAGCTATGAGCAGCTGTCAGCCAGGTGTTAGCTGGGCCCTGGGGCAGGAAGGCAGGGCAGCCAGTGAGGCCACAGAGAGGGAGCCAGAGCCGGACCAGCTGCGGGAGCAGACAGACTGATGGTCAGATGGACACACACACTTCCACGCATGCACCTGAGGGACAGACCGGCACACAGGGAGTGCAGTGTCCCGGCTGAGCAAGGGAGCAGAGTTGTTTCTAGCTGGACAGTCCCAATGCTCCAGGAGACTGAGGCAGGAGGCTGAGACGGGAGGGTCTTTGTGAGTTCAAAGCCAGCCTGGGCTCAAGGCAGCCTGAACTAAATAGTGAGACCCTGTCTCAAAAAACAAACAATTACATAATAAAATAATGAATTAAAAGTAAAGCTCAGCAGCAAGAATGCCACATATTCACACAAAAGCACTTAGCATCTCATTTTTCCTCCAACCCTGAGCTGGGACTGAACCCAAGCCTTTGCACTTAGCTATGTCCCCAGGCCTTTCAATTTTTATTTTATTTTTTATTTTGAGACAGGGTCTCGCTATGTGGCTAAGTCACTAAGTTGCCCACTCTGGGCTCAAACCTGCCATCCTCCTGCCTCAGCCTCCCAGGGTGCTGGGATGGCGACAGGTGTGCACTACCACACCAGGCTCATCTCAGCCCATACACAGGTGGCTGAGCTGGAGGTCACCACGTTTTTGTAGAGACCTCTACTGTGATAGAGAAGTTAAAATGGTTTGAAAAAAGGATCCCAAAGCAGTCCAAAAGTCCTTATCTAAATTTCAGGAATTCCAGAGCCATCGTTCACAGAAATTACACAAGAAAATCACACAAAGGTCCTCCAAATGCCTAACGTAATGTATGAAAAGAATCTAAGATTGTAAAATTTAATAATAGTAGATAAAAAGAAAATATTATAGGAACCCCCCCCAGGGAGAAAACTAGAAAAACAGGAAAACACCCAAGAGCTGGGTCTTTACAATCAGGAGGGCCAGGTGTGGTGGGCTCCCCATCGCTTGGGGAGGCTGAGGCAGGACAGCCACATGTTCAAGACCAGCCTGGGCAATGTAGTGACTTATCAAGACCCCACCTAAAAATAAATACAAAAAGGGCTGGGGTCAGAGCTCCATGGGAAGCTCTTGGGTACAATCCAGAGTACTGTAAAATGAATAAATAAATAACAATAAAATAAAATTCAGAGGGAAAATATTTTCCAAATATAGATGGTTAAGCCCAGCCAAACTGTTGCTCAAACGTAAACTGAGAAATAAAATTCCAGTTTGAAAGATCTCAAAAATGTATCCTGCCATAAACCTTTCGTCAGGCGACTCTGCAGAGTAAGTCCCCTAAAACAAGAGATCGGGAAACAGAAGAGGAGTGGGGTGGGGCTTGCTAGGCACTCAAGGCCCTGAGCCTGCCCCCAGCTAGGGGAAGAAGAAGGAAGAGAGAGGAAGGAGGAAGAGGAGGAAGAGGAGGAGAGAAAGTAAAAGACTTGAGATATGACAAAACATAGAGAACGGCAGGCCTAGTGGCACACGCCTCTAATCCCAGCACTCTGGAGGCTGAGGCAGGAGGATCACAGCAGTTTGAGGCCAGCCTGGGCTCCATAGTGAGACCTTGTGTCAAAAAACTAAAAGAATAAATGCGTGAACACAGAGAGCACAGTGGGGGCAGGTTCACCTCCCATGTGAAACCCCTACAGAACGGCACGAGACGCACAGAGCGTCAACTTCAGCTCTGGGACCCAGCGATGAAGGACGAGGAGTGCACGGGGCTCACCAGGCAGTCCCGGGGCGGGCTGGTGTCGTGTGCGGCTTGAGGGCCAAGAAGCGAGATGTTGAGGTGTCGGTGACAGATCCAGTGGGTTTAGTAGAGAGGGAGGACAGGGCTGAGACCTGGCTGGCTGACATGAAACTTTTCTTTTGTTGTTTTTTCTTTTCTTGGACAGGGTCTCATTCTGTAGCCCAGGCTGGCCTCGAACTCTAGGTGATCCTCCTGCCTCAGCCTCCCAAGTGTTGGGATCACAGGTGTGTGCTACCATGCCCTGCTTAGAAGTGAAATTTCTCGTGTCCAGCATGAAAAGTAGATTGGGCCGGATTTGCCGGCTTCTGTCCGTTTCTGCTGCTGCCCAGAAAGCCTTGGACCGTGAACAATGAGCTAAGGGCGTTTATGTGCGTTGTGCTCCTGGGGGCTCTGACGTCCACTTCGCTTCTGGTGAGGGCTTTTTGTTGCATCACAGTGTAGTAAAAAGAATCACAGGTCAAGAAAGCCACATACGAAAAAGGGGCCGGTGATATCGCTCAGCGGCACGGGTGCCTGTTGGCGCGCGAGGTCCTGAGGTCGACCCCCCGGTACCCACAAAAAAAAAAAAAAAAAGAAAGCAACAGGGCGTGGTGGTGGTCCCTGTGATCCCACTACTCGGGGGGCTGAGGCAGGAGGGTCGCAGCAGTTCGAGGCCAACCTGGGCTCCATGGTGAGACCCTGTCTCAAAATGTAAAGAGAAAAAACGGGTGGGGGGGTGTAGCTCAGTGCAAAGACCCTGGGTTCAAGCCCCAGTACTGAAAAACACAAAAGCCAAACAAAGCCACAAGCTCTCGGGCCGGCTGGCGATCAATCTCCCTGCACGATCCCTCCCGGTGCCAGCATCTGCAGCGGGGCGACACGCGGCCGGAGCCCTGCGCCTTCAGGCGACACCTGTGGGGCCTGGAGGGGAGAGCGCCGCCGGGAGGATGCTGGGCTCTGCCACTCCGCGGGAGGAGGGCTCCTCAGCCACGGGGCGGCCTAGGGAGGGCTGCGGCTGGAGAGCGTGCGGGTCCCCGGAGCCTGGGCGGGGCTGGGCGCTTCCAGTCAGGAGTTCGAGGCTCGTGGCTGTGGTGAACTCTGCGCCCCAGCACATCTTATTTCTGAAGAATGTGACCGTGACCCGCAGGTCCGGGGTCGTCCGCCCGAGCCTCGGCGCTGGGCCTGGTGACGCTGTCTGGGTGCTGCAGGGACCCCGCCTCATCGGAGTGGAGCAGCCGCCCCGGCCCCCAAGCTGTCCAGGGTCCCGGGTGATTCCAGCTTCCCACAGCCGCCTCTGGTGTTGCAGAGCAAACAGCAGGCGCCAGGCTTCCCTCGGCTGCCCCGTCCGCCCTCCTGCTCACCCTGGAGTCGAAATGGGAGGGCAGAGGGTGCTCGGACGGGAATTTTTCATTTGTTCGTTTCTTGAGACAGCCTGGCTGTTCAGGCTGGACTTGAACTCGCATGTAGCCCAGGCTGGCCTCGAACTCTCGGAGATCCTCCTGCCTCAGACTCCTGAGTACTAGGTGACAGGCGTGCACCACCACACCCAGTTTAGAACTTCAGTTTTAAAATTCAGGGGCTTGCTCTCACCCATGCACTCTCACCATGTGATGCTGTGTACCCCGTTAGGATGCAGCCAGAAGGCCCTCACAAGTGGCCAAGCACATAATATCACCCAATCTTGGATTTTTCACCCTCCAAAACTGAGAGATAAATAAAACTCTTTATAAAGTAAAAATAAATAAATAAATAAAATTCAGGGGCTACATCAACTGGTGAATGGATAAAGAAGATGTAGTTTTTTTATACAATGGAGTACTACTCTGCCATAAAGAAGGATAAGCTTGAGACATTTCTAGGAAAATGGATGGATCTTGAGTCCAAACTTTAAATGAAATAAATTGGACACACATGTGTAAATACCAAATTGTTTCTCTGGTGTGAGAAACCAAAAGTGTAAATAAGGATCAAAGTGTATAACAGATACTGTGAAATAGGAAGAAGATGTTCAAATGGGAAGGGGAATAAGGGGGGGGGGAAGGAAAGAAGGGAAAAGAAAAAAAAATGAGAAAAGAAGGAAAAAATAGAAACACAGCTTTTGTAAGTGGGGGGAGGAGGGGTTGAGGGGAGGGGAGGGGAATGGAGAAAAAAAGAAACAAGTTATATCATGTACAGGTACAAACTCCCTATGATGAACATGATCATTATGTATACCTAAAATGTACCAATAAGATCTGATTTGGGGGAAAAAAATGCAGGGGCTCTGGGTCTGTCAGGGATTCTGGAAAAGTCCTGGGCAAGTGGTCTTTCTCCTGCAGGCCACAGTGCAGCCCGGAAAGGGGCAGCTCCCACCTGGGCCCCCGCTCTGCCCCGGGTCTGGGTTCCCACCCCAGCAGAGGCAGGTGTGCCCCGTGGGCTAGGACGGGCTCCCCAGGGGCCAGGCCGGTGACAGTGGCAGGCCCTGCCCTCTTCACCCACGGCGCAGGGTGGGGCTGCAGCTGCGGCTTCGCTGTGGCTGCGGTTCAAACCCCAGCCCAGGAGTACGGCGCTCTCAGCCTTCGAGCTTTCTCAGAAGCACTTTCAGCTGGTGTGGTGGCGCACACCTTCGATCCCAGCACTCAAGAGGCTGAGGCAGGAGGGTCCCTGTGAGTTTGAGGCCAGCCTGGGCTACATAGCAAGAGTTAAAAAATAAAACAGGCCTGGGGATGTAGCAGTGCAAAGCCTTGGGTTCAACCCCACACACAAATGGACTGGTAATCCTTGCACCTGATAGATAGTTCCAAGCCCTGAGGCTGCCCCTTTCTGCTTGAAATAAACTTTCATCTGTTCTCCCAAGTCGAAGATGTGCACTTAGGCTGGGCGTGCTGGCACGGGTCTGTAGTCCCAGCACTCAGGAGGCTGAGGCGGGAGGATCACCGGAGTTCGAGGACAGCCTGGACTCCATAGTGAGACCCTGTCTCAAAAATCAAACTTCACTCTTCTGAGGGGGCCCTGTTCGCCGCGACACCCAGACTGAAGGAGATGTCCAGGGACACTGCAGCCTCCCCGAGGCCCTGGCAGACCCCGCACAGACCGGCTGGGGACACAGCGCTCTGTCTGACGCTGGCTGGGGGCGGCTCTCAGCTCGGGACCAGGCGTGGGCCCCGCGGTCTGCTCGGGCCGGCTGGGGCTTGCCTGCCTGCGTCCTGGAGACTGGGGATGTGTGCAGAGAAGAAATGGCTTTTTCCAAGCCCCGCAGCAAGACTGGGCTCCTCCACGCCTATTTCCCTGGGTGAATCACGGAAGAGAACAGAAAAAACGTTCTGCTGATGGTGATCACACACTCGCATTGTTCACATACTTGAGGCGCTGATTACAGCACCATTCGAGGCTCATTACACCCTCTGCGGATCGGATCTGTCCGAGGAGGCTCTTGGGTGAAATTAATTAGGACCACACAGTGACTGGGTGTCTCTAAAACCCAACTCGGGGCCCAGCCAGGCCGGGGTCCCAGCCCACGCCGCTGACAGGACGGATACGTCAGTGCAGGGCCGATCAGCCAGGGCCATGATGAGTCTCAGCCACAGTGAATGAAAACGCGGAACCTGAGGTGGGGAGCAGAATTTCACACTTAGTCCAGCCTCCAACCGAGACCTCTCCTTGCCACAGCCAGCGAGATGTCTCCCTAGTCTCGCCTTTTCCTTCCCTACCCCTTTCCCCCGGTATTGGCCTTGACTCCAGGGTCTTAGCACTGAGCTACACCCCCAGCCCCTTTTTTTGAGACAGGGTCTTCACTAAATTATCCAGGCTGGACTGGAACTTTCGATCCTCCTGCCTCAGCCTCCGAAGTGCTGGGATGACAGGTGTGCATCACCACATCTGGCTGTGCTCTGGAGATTCTGTGGACTGAATCCCCGTGGCTCAGAAAGCAAACACCCAGAAATGGAAACGGTGCCAGGGGCTGGGGGTTGCTGTGGGGAGAGCCTCTGGGGAGGGCTGTGGCCCGCTCCAGCTCACAGTGTGGGTCGGGCATCTACAACCTTGCAGGAGTTTAGGAACCTTGGTTCCACAGGAGCTCTAACTGCCGCGGCCACACTTAGGTGTAATGCATCTGAGTGTGGCATGTGCCTGTCACCCCAGCAACCGGGCAAGTGGACTTCTGGGGCTGAGGCAGGAAAATCACACAAGACTCTGCCCCATGACATGAAAGGGCTGGGGATGGAGCCCAGTGTGAGGTGATGGGTTCAATCCCCAGGACCACAAAAAAAAAAAAAAAAAAAAGGCAAAGCTCGAGAGCAGCCAAAGTCTCTGCTGCCCTGGCATTTGTCACAGGTCCCAATCCAAAGTCTCCTTTGAGCTACAAGGCACATTCCACTGGAAGGTTCACTCACAGTCCGAAGAAAGCCTGCACGGTTGCCTCTGCAGCAGGACCCTGCAGCCATGTTTTGCGGGGGCCCCAGCAGGTCTCATACTCAGGCAGACCTTGGCACTGTCCATCCAGTGCTGGTTTTGCAGGCCTGCAAATGTGCCTAGAAATTGGCAAGGCCACTACCCTCCCATAGACACAAATTTATTTTAATGAATTTCCAGGACAGAGTCTTTTGAGGAGAGCCCCAGCGTATGGACTGCAACACTGTCACTCACTGCCTGGCCTCCCAGATTTTGCTTTGAAAGCTCAGTGGAGCCCACTCTCTTTCTGATGGGAGGGTGTGGCCTTGCCAATTTCTGGGATACTTCTGAGTATCTTTCCTGTTGCTCCAGTGCAAAGCACCTGGCTTCTCTTCTTTAGCATTAGCCTCTGTCACAGCCACATGTGTGTGGAAGGCGATGGGATCACGATGTATTACAGCTTGGGTCTAGATGTCCCCACAAAGCCTCATGTGCTCGTGGGTGGGGCTTTTCGGAGGTGGTGATCTAGGATATGTGAATGTGGATTAAAGGCGTGTGATAACTAAATGGGTTTAGCACAATTTGGGGTGTGGATAATGGAAGCCCCACCCTGAATGTGGGTGGCACCACCCTGAATGTGGGTGGTGCCACCCAATAGACTCATAGCCTGGGTGGGATAAAAGGGAAAGGGAGAAAGCAGGTCGGCTTGCTGCTGCTGCATCTGCTGCTGCTTCCTTCCTCCTGCCCACACTGCCACAGACTGTTCTGCTCCATGATGCCCACCTGCCAAAATGCCTGGCTTTGGAGCTGGCCAACAATGGACTGAAACCTCTGCAAACTATGAGTTGAAATAAACCCCTCCTCCTTTAACTTGTTGGTGTCCAGTATTTTGTCTCAGCAACAAGAAAAGTAACAAAGACAGGGGACTGGGCTCAGTGGGTTCGTCCATGGATGAATTCAGGGCTGAATGTGCTGCAGGAGGTGGGCCTGGCTGGAGGAGGTCACTGGAAGGATGTGTCCTTGTCCCCGGCTCCTCCCTTCTCTCTCTCTGCTTCATGGCTGCCATGCTGTGAACAGCTTTCCTCCACCAGACCCTTACCTATGATGTTGCTACCTTGGAGCAGCCAGCCATGGACTGAACCCTCTGAAACTGTGAGCCCTATAATATTCTCCTCCTTTACACTGCAGTGTCAGGGTTGTGTCCCAGTGACAGGAAAGTGACTAAGCCTCTTGGGCCTCACCTTTACTCATCTTTTCTGGCCAAGCCGTAAACATTTCACATCTTCCTGCCCTGTTCCACTTGCCCCTGAGTCTCCTATAATGCAGACTACAAGCAGGAGCGACACTGGAGCTGCTGCCTGGGTGCCTGCCCTGCACTCCCTCCCCCGTCAGCTGTGCCAGCTCCATCTCCACCCCATCACTGCTCCTGGGTAGCTGAGGTCTCACTCGCCCTGTGATTGTCCCTGCCCCGGCCTGTGGATCTGTAGTGCCTGATGCGAAGAGGGAATGCTTAGATATAGTCCTCTACAGTTGTTTGTTGATGGACTGAATGAACGGAAACACAGCAGTTAGAGATTGTGTTTCCAAAGCCTGCTTATGGCCCAGCGGTTGCTTCTGGGGGGAAAGCAGCAGTCCGTCACTGTGTAGATGACAGGGCCCGTCTGCCAGCATCCCCTGACTACCAAGGCGAGATCTGAGTGCTTGGAAACCAGAGGGTTAGCAGAGGGCTGGGGAAGTTTTTTAGCACTCAGTGAGTACTGCTGAAGCAGAAAGAAGCCTTCCGGCCGGGGGTGGCGATGCAGCCCTCTAATCCCAGCACTCTGGAGGCTGAGGCAGGAGGATCGCAAGTTCCAGTCCAGCCTGGGCAGCTCAGTGGCTTAGCAAGACCCTGTCTCAACATAAAAAATAAAAAGGGCTGGGCGTGCAGCTTGGTGCAGGGCCCTGGTTCAATCCCTGGTGCTGGGGAAGGAAGGAGAGAAAAAGCCGTCTTCCTGTGTGCTTGTCGCCCACACCGAAACAATTTGTTCACATTTACAAGTCTGCATTTCTGTTTTCACTTCTAACTGGTTTTCTCTTTGTGCTAGCTATGCCATCTGTGCCTGTGACAGGGTTTTGGATTTGATGCCGCTCACCAGGAAATGTGAGCAGGCCAGGCGCTGAGCGAGGAGGACGCAGCGGCCCCGGCCTGTGGCTCTGCCCGGCGACTCCTGAGAATCCCATGCCAGCCCGGCAGGGGGTCCCACAAAAGGGTGTTCGAGTCCCTCTGTGTGTGTGAGGCCCCAAGGCCGACCTGAGCGGATTCACCTAAGACCGTGTAGAAGCGATCACTTCAGGAGGCCGAGGCAGGAGGGTTGCATGCTCGAGAGCTCTACCTGTGCAAGTTAGTGAGACCCAGTCTCAACATTGAGAAGTAGAAAGAGCTGGGGCTGTAGCTCGGTGTGAAGACTTGGGTTGAATCCCCAGTACTGGAAAAGGAAATCCAGAGTACCATGTCATTATGCTTCACTTCAGAACCCTCCTCTTCCCCTCCCCCTCCTCTTTTCTTCAGGCAACTTCACACTGCGCTGCTTCCCCAGGTCCTGTTTTACTTTTAATTTTGCGACAGGCTCTCTCTAAGTCTCTAAATTGACCAGGCTGGGTTTGAGCTTGAGATCCTCCTGCCTTAGCCTCCCTCCCATAGTGCTGAGATCACAGACCTGCCACGGCCCCCAGCTATTTTTCTTTCTTTTTGATTTCCCCAAGTAAATAACTTATAACCCTTTTTTCTCTGTGATCTTTGCTTGTTTTTGGGTTGAGCTGTTTTAACATCAGTTGACTTCAGAATCTAATTCATCCAGTCATCTGAGGTTTTGCAAAGATGTTTATGTTAGCCTTGCATGGGGCCCTCGCCTGGAATCCCATCACTTGGAGGCTGAGGCAGGAGGATAGCGAGACCCGGTCTGAAAATTAAAAATTAAAAAAAATAGGCTGGCGTGGTGGTGCATGCCTGTCAGCCCATGCTCAGGAGGCTGAGGCAGGAGGATTGCTTTGAGTTCAGACATTGGGTTCTACCCCAAGTATTGCAAGGAAAAAAGAAAGTGAGTGGTCCCGGCCTGCAGAAGCGGCTGGGTGTGGCCCACAGCTCAGCCCCTGCCTGGAAGGTGAGATGGGGGTTGGATTCCAGCACTGGAAAGGAATGAAGCTGAGCCCTGTCCTGTCCCCAGAGGGCGTGGGCTGCCTGGAGGACAGGCAGGGACGGGAAGACAGAGGACACCTGTGCTGTCACTGGGCACCTGGCATGCGCCACCCTCCTCACGGTGACAGCCCCTGGGGAGGGGACCAGGACCATGGTGCCCTCCTGGGGTCCCCAGGCATAAGGGACAGTTCAGGGGAGGCCGCTCCCTGCTGGGGTGGGGGAAGGATGAGGCAGGAAGATCCCGGAGACTTGGCCTCCTCCCCTCACAGGGGTGTCGGTTTCTGAGCCCCAGCACTAACGGCACTGTGGAGGCTGAGCCAGGAGGATCATCAAGAGGTCAACGCGAGCCTGGGCTACAGAGCGAGACCGCCTCAAAAAAAAAAAATTATAGCAATAATAACAGCAGCACCGTCACCACCTGCAGGACGCTGGTGGCGGCTCTGTCGCCCTTCTTCAAGCGCAGGTGTCAAAACTGCTTCTGGCTCCTGCGTGGCCAGGGTTCCTCGCTCTAAATGGGGGCGGTGGCTGGATTGTGGTCCTTTCTGGGAGGCAAACCCAAAAGAATTGAACCCTGAGAGTTGAACCCAGGACCGTTGCACTGAGCTATACCCCCAGCCCTTTTTATTTTTCATTTCAAGACAGGGTCTCACAACATTGTTCAAGCTGAGCTCGAATTTGGGATTCTCCTGCCTCTGCCTCCCAGCTTTGTTGTGATCCTGAAGAAGCCACACCTGTGGTTCGTCCCACCTCAGCCTCTTGGAACCCTTCTGGGCTGACGGTAAGTACTCCAACCTGCACAGGGAGGGAGGGTGCCCTGGAGGTGACCTGGGGCCCCAAAGGTCCTCCACTTCCCCTACACAATTAACTCTAGGGAAACAGCAGTTAAGAAGACAAAAACAAAAAGTGAAATTCACTGGAAATCCCAGTGGGTGGGGCGGGGTGGCCACACCTCTGATTCTAGCATTAGGAGGCTGAGGCAGGAGGATCCTCAATTCCTGGTCAGCCTGGGCTACAGTGGGACCTTCTCAGAATAAATCAGTAAAAAATACATAACGTAAGTGAATTTCAAACTCCTGCCACACCCCATTATGGTTCTATTCAGAGTGACCACCGGTAACAACTTGTGTCACACTGCCAGTGTGTCCCTGGGTTTAGCCAGATGATCCAAACACACACCTATCCAAAATGCCAGACGCACTGTCCTTCCTGCTCACGCACAATTTGCACGCCTATTAGATCTACATATCTAACATAGTATTTTTCATGGCTGTATATATTTCACAGCTTGGATATGCTACACAAATTCTCGGTCTCACAACAGGGCTGCATAGCAACAAACCCACGGGATGTCGGAAACATCGCGGTTGAGCTGGGCGCGGTGGTGCACACCTGCGATCCCAGCATTTGTGAGGCTGAGGCAGGAGCATCGCCATGGGTTCGAGGCCAGCCCGGGCTACATAGCGAGACCCTCCTGGATCACTCTCTTTACTGTGGATTCCTAAGTGTGTGAATGAAAGGCAAATTTCCCCGTTAGTTCTTATTCTTTTAGAGCTGTGTGGCCCAGGCTGGCCTGGAACTCAAGGCGATCTTCCTGCCTCAGTCTCCCGAGTGCTGGGATTACAGGGGTGCGTCATCAGGCCCCACTTTGAAGTTACCAAGGAAAACTGAGCTGGGTGTGGTGGTGCATGCCTGTCACCCCAGCACACAGGAGGCTGAGGCAGGAGGGTGGCAAGCGTATGCCCAGCCTGGGCACTTAGCGATTTAGCAAGGCCCTATATCAAAATGAAAAATACAAAAGGGCTGGGGATGTGGAGTTGTGCGAAGGCACTGAACTACACATCCTTTGCACTGGGTGTGAAACTCCTAGGAGCCGCCCTGGCCCTGGGACTGGATGTGTGCTTTCGGATCTGTGCACGGATATTGTGGCCTTGGCTTTATTCTTTCCAGACTTCACACGGAGCCCCAGCCCCAGCCACGCCCTCTGTGTTTTAAGTTTTGAGAAGGGCCTCCCTGGTTTGCTGCGTTACCCAGGCTGCACTTGAACACACAATCCTCCTGCCTCAGCCTCCCAGTGAGACTAGAACCACCTCTGACTTCTTGCTACTTTTTGTTGTTTGTTGATAAAGCAGGAATTAGTAGACAAAAACGTTTTCTCCCTCACCCATCTCTCCTTATTTATAAACCAAACCCTATCACCCGGGGGTGAGCCGGTCATCACAGTGGGTTCTGTTTCATCCTCAGCCCAAGGGCTTCTGGGAGTCTACCTCTTCAAGCCCTGTGCTCTGATCCGCCTTGGGGCTCAGGATGGGAACAAAACCCTGGCTTTCAAGTGGCCTAAAGATTTGTTTTGCCAGACTCTGGAAGGCTGAGGCAGGAAGATCTAGAGTTCCAGCTCAGCCTGGGAAATTCAGCCACCAGGAGACTCTGTCCCTAAAAAAAATACAAAAGGGCTGGGGATGTGACTAACGGTGCAGGCCCTGGGTTCAACCCCAGTGCTGACAAAAAAAAAAAAAAAAAAAAAAAAAAGGACTTTTTGGTGTGTGGTGTCCGCACAGCCCAAGTGTCCCCGGATTTGTAAACTCTCCCGGGTTTCTCGGCAAGCAGACCGGGACGCATCAGGCAGCTTCTCCATGTCTTTATCTTTCCACCTGCAAACCGAGGTACCAGCCAGTATCTGCTGAGCTTTATCATGCTGTGACCTTCTGATTTGCTAGCAGCAATTATGGCTGCACTGAGTCAGAGATCCGCCTCCGCGGAGAAGGGGAAGGGTGTGCGATCCCCCAGCTGCCATTTTTCCCCCAACCAAGGACAAATGGCTTGAAGTGCACAGGCTACCTAAGAGAGGTCTTTGCCTGGGCTACATAATGAGTTCAAGGCCAGCCTGCACTACAAAGTGAGACCCTGTCTCAAGAAACTAAAACCAGGGCCGGTGAGATGACTCAGCGGCGTAAGGGCCTGCCTGGCAAGTGCGAGGGCCCGAGTTCGACTCCCGGAACCCACATACGAAAAAAGGGCCGGGGATATCGCTCAGCGGCACGGGTGCCTGCTGGCGCGCGAGGTCCTGAGGTCGACCCCCCGGTACCCACAAAAAGAAAGAAAGAAAGAAAGAAAGAAAAAAAAAAAGCCAAAACTGAACAAAACCAAACCAACAAAATAAATAAGAATAAATTGCCCAGGTTGGGCTGGAATTTGTGATGCTCCTGCCTCAGCCTCCCAGAGTGCTGGGATGAAAGGCGTGTGCAACCACGCCCGCTGACAAACAGATCTTTTCCGTGCTCCCGGGGAACCCCCGGGAAGATTTTTGGCCCTCTCGCCAGGCCCACGAGGGTGGGCCCTTGCAGGTAAGGGGAAGCCGCCATGCACGACCTGCAGTTCCGGCGAAGCGCTCGGGCACCAGGGGTGAGCGGCGGCCGGGCGAGAGAGGCGTGAGAGGCGCGGGCTCCCGGGCTTCGCCTGTGTGAGGCAGAGCGTGAGCGGCCGGAGCCCGGGTCCCCAGGACTGCGGCGACCCGGGCCTCACTGCTAACGCGAAGGTTCCCCTCGGCGGCGAGAGTGCGGACATGGGGTGGGCGGCCTTCGCGTCCAGGCCCGGAGCGGGTCGCTCCGCTGGTCCAGGGGAGCCCCGCCCCTCTGAGTATTCCGCTGCGTAGAGGTATCTCCCCACCCCCCGTACTGAGGATTGAACCCAGGGCGTTCCCACTGAGCTACATCCCAATTCTTTTAAATTTAATTTACTTTTGAGATTAGGTCTCACTAAGTTGCCCAGGCAGGGCTAGAGTTTGAGATCCTCCTGCCTCAGCCTCCCAGAGTGCTGGGATTAAAGGCATGCACCACCACACATCTCTGGAGCAATAACTTTATTTCACCCCATTATTACCCAAACACAGCCAAGAAAATCTGACGGAAATGAGGGTTTGGTGGCGGGCTGGGCCGGGAGGGGCGATCGCGAGTCCGTGGGGGCGGGGTGTATATTTCCCCGGAAGATTCTACCTTGCTCTGGTGATGAATAATAATAGCTAACTCTTATCCTAATGATAAGGCGTTGTTCTCAGCATTTCCATAACACTGTAGAACAGCCCAAAGAGCAGCGCCTTTGCCATTGGGGAAACTGAGGCACGAGGCTTTCCTTTATGCCTGACTCCAACAACTCGGGGTCCAGGTGTCCAAGCCCGGGCCACGTGGACCACGGCCGCTCTCGTGCGCGCCCGCCGGCCCCAGCTTCCGGAGCCTCTGGTCCCTGGGAGCACCGACAGCGCCGCGGCAGCGCGCGCTCCGGGGCGAGGCCCGGCTGTGCGTCGGGGTGGCCGCCCCGCTCCGGCTCTGCTTTCTGCTTGGTCTCCGCAAGGTGTCGCCTTCGGCCGAAAAAACCAGCGGCCGGCACCACCCGTGTCGCCCGCACGTCTTCATTTTCAAACCGGAACGCCGTCTCCCTGGCGCGCGAGCCCGGATCCCGTCTGGGGGCTCGGCTCCCACTTGCGCGTCCCCCGCGCCCCTTCGGCCCCGGCCCCTTCCCTCGCGACTTCCCGCTTGCCGCCCCCCCCAGCGTGCCCGGAGCGATGTGCAGCGTTTTATTTTTGCAGCGCCAAGCTGTCGCCAGGCTCGGGGGGCACTGCCGCGTGCACCGCTTGGCGCGCAACTGGTTCGCAGCGCGCACCGGCTGCAAACGCGGGGCTCCAAAAGGGCGGGAGGAGCTCACCGGGCTCATCAGCGTTGCAGCCTCCTCTGCTAAGAAGAAAAGCAAGTGGCTTTTGGCGCGAAAGCCTTGGCGCCTCCCCTGATTTTTATGGAAATCAAGAGGGCGGGGTGGAGCCGCTCGCCGCCGCCTCGCTCCCTCCCTCTGGCCTGCGCCACAGCCCCCTTCTCTCCCCGCCCCCCGGGTGTGTCAGATTTTTCAGTTAATAATATCCCCCGAGCTTCAAAGCGCAGTCAGTGACAGTCATCTGTCTGTGCGGGGGGCTCCGGGGACCGCGTCGGAGCCAAGCGGGCGCAGGGCGCGCGCAGCGCAGCGCACAGACCGCGGCCTCCGAGACCCCGCGCGCGGCCCGGGAGGTAAGGAGCGGGGGTCGCGTGCTGCTCCCGAAACGAAACCTCTCGGGTTTCCGGGAAGCCAGCCCCGCTCCGCGGGCATCCGGGAGAACAGGCCCGCCCTAGTCCTTCCCCAGCCTCGCCGGGGAGAGAGCCGTGGCTCTGGCGGAAAGCGATGCGCCCTGCGCCGGAGACGGTCTGGGTTGGAGCCGGCGGGGACTCGTTTTGTCCCCACCCGAGCTGGGACTCAGGCCCAAAGAGTAGCCTCGAGGAAGGGAGGGAAAAAGGGTGAGGCGGGGTGGCGCAATCTGGGTCACGGCTCGCGGGGGTCGCGGCTGTCCCCGCGCCGTTCCCTGGTCGGGGCTGCGCCTCGCTCGCGCGCTCCCGGGAAGGGGTCGTCGCTGGGAACCTGAGGGAGAAGGGGGTGGGGTTGGAGGGATGCAGAATAAGCCGCTGGGAGGATTATGCGTGCAGCGGGTGGCTGCCGGAGGGCGCCCGCATACACTGAGTGTGCGTGGGGGGTGGGTTTTGGGGTGCCCGTTGGAGAGCTCAGTCTCTGGAGCTTCCTTGCCTTTGCAAAGTTTGCTACTCTCCTGCTAGCTTTTGCACTTTGGAGGTTGCATTTTTACAAAGGGGCAGTTGGAGGAGGAGGGCTGAGCCTGAGAATCCCCTGCTTGGCAGCCGGCTGGGGGTTCGCACCCCTGGCGCGGCAGCTCTGCCCCGGTGCAAGCGGGGTGCAAGCGGGGAGGTCGGAGCTCGGTTCTGCAGCGCCAGCAGCCTCCTCGCCCGGCGGGCCTTGTGTGAATGGAGAGGCTGTTTGCAAAGTTGCACGGCCACCCCACCCCCTGGCTCCGCACGCCCCTCCCGCCCCGGGTGTAGACCGCTTGTACACAAAAGAAGAGCGAGCGCGGGGTAGGACTTCCTGCACCTAGGGAGCCCAGGGCGCGCAGAAGGGCGCTCGTGGGGGGCGCCCCGGCCCACCGCGCCGTGCTTGTCTCCTGCAGGTCTGGGGAGCGACGGAGTCCGCAGGCGCAGTGGGTGCCGCCAGCCGCCGCTGGCTGGCTGCGTCCCGCACGACATGCCGGGCATGATCCGCAAGAACCCGGACCTCGAATTCGACTCGCTGCAGCCCTGCTTCCTCCCGGACGAGGATGACTTCTATTTCGGCGGCCCCGACTCCACGCCGCCGGGCGAGGACATCTGGAAGAAGTTCCAGCTGCTGCCCACGCCGCCGCTGTCGCCGAGCCGAGTGTTTCCGGAGCCCGCGGACTGGGCCACCGAGATGCTGCTGTGCGAGCCTGGCCTGTGGGGCGACCCGGCCGAGGAGGAGGCGTTCGGCCTGGGGGAGCTGAGCCGCCTCACTCCGAACCCCGTCATCCTGCAGGATTGCATGTGGAGCGGCTTCTCGGCGCGCGAGAAGCTGGAGCGCGCGGTGAGCGAGAAGCTGCAGCTCGGTCGCGTACCCCCGGCCCCTGCTCCCGCCGCCCCGGGGCCCCCGGGAGCGCGCCCCGGGGACGCCGCCGACTGCGTGGACCCCGCCGTGGTCTTCCCGTTCCGGGCCACCACCCGCGAGCCCGCGCCCGCCTCCCCGGACGAGGTCCCCGCGCCTGGCGCAGCCCCGTTGGTCGCCGGGGCTCCCGCAGTGGCCGCAGCCCCGGGGGGCGCCTCCCCACTCTCCGAAGACCGCGCGGACCCCACGGCGGCGCCGAGCACCTCCGGCGAGGACACGCTGAGCGACTCCGGTAAGCCCGGCCGGACCCTTGCTCGGCTCTCCGGGCGCGGGGCGCGCGCCCGCCTTTGTTGGCTCCGTGGCTCCGGGCCGCAGTGGCGCCGGTGTCCAGAGGTCCCCACTTCGCATGTCTCGGCCCCAGCTTCGGGGATCCTAGCTCTGGGTCTCATCCTGTCCCCCACCCCGGGCACAGGCCTGTAGGCGCCCGTGGAAAGGGGCTCCGGCGCAGGGCAGAGAAGGGGGAGGCGCCCCCAAAAGACCGGGGTTGTGCAGAGCCTATTCCGGGCGCAGGAAGTTGGGGAGACTGCACAGATTGCAGCTGCCAGTTTTTTCTTTTCATTTTTTTGCAAGAAAAGTGGGTGCGCCCCTCCCCCGCTCTCCGTGGGTGGTGGGCTGTTTACTAGCGCAGGAGCCGGGCCAGCGGCGGGCGGGGTCTGCAGGCCGGGCCACGGTCTCTCCCTCTCGCCCTCCCATCCCGAAGCTGGCTGCCACTGCACCATCGGTCGTGCGCATTCTCCGGGGACCGCCTCTTCCCAGCGGTCGGGCTGTGTCCTGTGGCCCTAATTCCTGGCCTGCTTGGAGACCTGAGGCTTTGGGAGGTGAAGGCGAGCACCCGGCAGCCCTTTAGGAGTGCAGGCGCCCTGGGAGGGCTGCTGGGTGAGCTCCATTGTGTGCGAGTCCCTGGAAAACAAGGGTTAAACCGAGCCTTTGCCGGAGGTCTGGGGACGCGATGGCGCCGTGCTGCCCTTGGAGCCGCAGCCGGGGCACTGAGCCCTAGGGCCGCTGTTTGCGCGATGCATGTGGACACGGCCCTGTTTTCTCCGCCGGCTCCTGGAGGAAATGGGATGCGTGCGGCTGCAGGGCCTGTCCCTTTAACGTCTGCGCCGGACGGAGGTGAGGAAGCGTTTACTTCCCACAGCTGTCTGCCTGGCAGGGCCCCAAAGCCCGGCTTAAAGGGCCGGCGAACGGCCGCGCCCGGCTTGAGAGCAAACCCACGGGGTCTGCTGCCCGGCCTTCGGCCAGCGCGGGGTGTGTTTCGACGTTCACGCCTGCATGCTGGACGTTTTCTGTTCCGGGAGGCCGTGGAGGGAGGCGGGCAGCGGGCATCGCTGGTAACCAGGAGCTGTGTCACTGGGGGACATCACGCATGTGGGTGGGGGCCTGGTCGCGTGGAGAGGTGGGAGGAGCACTCTGGGTCGGGGTGTGGGGCGCCCACGCCCGGGAGGAAGCCTCCTCTTCCTCCTCTTCCTCAGTGAATTGAAAGGATCTTCAGTTTAAGGACAGAAAATCAGCTTGGTCATGTGTTTTCACCACACGAGGCTCCTGAAATAAGGCTACGTTGTGTGGTGTGCTGGTGGGAATTTTTGGCTTTCTTTTGAAACAGCGTCTCACTCTAGCCCATTCTGGCCTCAAACTCATGGGGATCCTCCTACCTCAGCCTCAGTGTTGAGATCACAGGCGTGCACCCCCATGCTGGGCTGTATGGTGTTACTTAGCCTCTTGAACTGCCTTGGGAACCGAGGTGTAGAAAGGTTAAGTACTTTGTCCAGGATGGTCCTGTGGTCCTGCCATCGCCGGTGCCTTCGATTTCTGGTTTTGGTTTTTTTCTCATTTTGTGGCACTGGGGTGGAACCGAGGGCCTCCCAGGTGCTGGGCTAGAGTGGCTGCACCCCAGCCCTGCCTGCTAACGTCCTGGACTGGGAAGGAAAACGTGTTATGAATATTTACTTTTTTGTTTTCTGACTGCTTTTGTTGTTGCTTTTTGTTTTTATTTTTTTGTTTTTTTGAGACAGGGTCTCGCTCAGGCTGCCCTTGAACTCACTATGTAGCCCAGGCTGGCCTCAACTTGAGGCAATACTTCTGCCTCAGCCTCCCGAGTGCTGGTATTACAGGCGTGGGCCACCACACCCAGCCTGTTTTTGTTGTTGCTGTTGTTTTGGGGGTTTTTGGTTTGCTTTTGTTTTTCTGAGACAGGGTTTTGCTATGCAGTTCAGGCTGGCCTGGCTTTGAGCGATCCTCCTGCCTCAGCCTCCTGAGTGCTGGGATGACAGGTGTGCGCCACCACGCCTGGCTTGTAGGTACTAATTTAAAGAGCACTGAAGTCACTACACGCATGGACGAGCCCGGTGTGCGTCCCAAGCACATGCTCCGATCCTGCAGAGCCTGAGACTAACACACTTCTTTTCCCCAAGATGACGATGACGACGAGGAGGAAGATGAGGAGGAGATCGACGTGGTCACCGTGGAGAGGCGGCGGTGCTCCGCCAGCAGCAAGGCGGTCACTACTTTCACCATCACCGTGCGCCCCAAGGGCGTGGGCGCGGGCCCCGGCGAGCTGACCCTCAAGCGCTGCGCCCCCATCCACCAGCAGCACAACTATGCGGCGCCCTCGCCCTTCGCGGAGAGCGAGGAGCCGCCGCAGAAGAAGCCCAAGGGCGAGGTGGCCCTGCGGCCCCTCAAGGGCGTGGCCCCCGCCAAGCCCAAGAGCTCGAGCCCGCGGAACTCGGACTCCGAGGACAGCGAGCGCAGGCGCAACCACAACATCCTGGAGCGGCAGCGCCGCAACGACTTGCGCTCCAGCTTCCTGACGCTCAGGGACCACGTGCCTGAGCTGGTGCGCAACGAGAAGGCCGCCAAGGTGGTTATCCTGAAGAAGGCCACGGAGTATGTGCGCGCCCTGCAGGCGGCGGAGCAACAGCTGCTGCTGGAGAAGGAGGCGCTGCAGGCCCGGAGGCAGCAGCTGCTGAAGAGGGTGGAGCTCGCCAGGACTTGCTAGATGTCCCTCCGACGAGAGGCGCGCGGACGGACGCTCACTGCCACGTTTTGCACATTTGGATTTTTATTTTTAAACATTGTGTTGACATTAAGAATGTTGGTTTACTTTCTCTAGTCGGCCTCCTTTCGTGTTTGGATCTGGGTGGGGGCAGGACCTGTGGGGTTCTGCGGGATGTCCAGGAGCTCTCTCCCAGGGAGCCGGGTGGCTCCTGGGCCTCCTCTGCCGTTCACCCCCACGGCAGCTGCGACGTCGTGACCGTTGGGAGCCCGGGTCTGGGACTGCCGTCACCGTGGTTCCTGTCCTTCTTTTTACAATGGTGCTTAAACTCCAGCCACGTGTGCCCCGGGGACATCCGTGTAAATACTGTGGACACCGCCTTGTCCTGGTGAGGAGGGGCCGTTGGCCCGGCTCTCGCGAGTGCTGTGACGATACCTCAATGTTTGAGGGGCATGGTTTGTATACGAATCTGTTGTTAATCTCGGTTCCGTACTGTACTAATTCCCACACTGCCTGTATACTTTAGTATGACGCTGATATATAACTACATTTGATACTTATATTTTCGTATGAAAATGAGTTGTGAAAGTTTTGAGTAGATATTACTTTATCACTTTTTGAACTAAGAAACTTTTGTAAAGAAATTTACTATATATATGCCTTTTTCCTAGCCCGTTTTTGTTTTTCCCTTGTTAATGTATTTGTTCATGTTTGGTGCATAGAACTGGGAAATGCAAAGTTCTGTGTTGAATTTCTTCAAAATGTATATATTTAGTGCTGCATCTTATAGCACTTTGAAATACCTCATGTTTATGAAAATAAATAGTAATTAAATGATGGAACTCAAATGTTTTCCTTATTAAGCAGCTACTTTGCAAAGGGAACGTCGTGTCCAGGATGGGGACTTCGCAGGTATTTTTTGGGATGGTCTCGCTGTGTAGTGCAGGCTGGCTTCGAACTTACAGTGGCCCTCCTGAGTCCTGGGTTTGCACGTGCGCATCACCATGTGCAGCTGTGGGCAGGACTTCTGACATTCGTGCCGCCCTGGCTGGGGGTAAGGGTCTGGGCTTGAGGAATTCAGTAGTTTAGGCTGGTCTTGAACTCACTGTGTAGCCCAGGCTGACAGGGATCTGCCTGTCTCAGCCTCCTGAGTGCTGGGGCTATGGGTGTGTATCGCCATGCCTGGCCTTAAGGCACTTCCATGTTTGTGGGCCTGGATTAAAATTAAAGCTGGGACATTGGGTATTTGACATTGCTAATCTCTGTCCCATTGCCAAACAGTTCTAAAAGTTTTTACTGTACTGGGGCATGAACCCAGAGCTTTTGCTTTCACTCTGAGCTCTGTCCCCAGCCCTTTTTTATTTGGAGCACAATCCTCCTGCCTCAGCCTCCTAGAGTGCTGGGATTACAGGCCTGCAGCACCATGCCTGGTGCAAAATTGTGGTTGAAGCATTAGTAGAATAAAGAGAGGGGATCCCTTCAGTGTGACCCAGACCTACTTGGGGCTCTTGTCCTGGCAGGGCTGGTTGGCCCTGTGGCTGCCCATGGTGAGTGTTTCCCTTGGCGGGGTCTGCGGGAAGGAGCCGAGGCGAGCTTCCTGGCAGTGGGAGGGGATCGCCTTGCCTCAGCCTGCAGGGCTCCAGCGGAATAACCCATGTTTCTGGGTGCTTGGGCTTGGTGATTTCTGCAGCGTTTCATTTGCTTCACTGGAGAGAACAGCCCAGGATTGACCACCTGGCCACACTGCCAGGGATGGACGGGGACCAAAAGGGACCTGGGTGTGATGGTCCAGCCTGGTTTGTAGGAATTCAGAGCCCGAGGCCCTTGGTGGCACTGCTGCGGTGTCTGATGGGCCAAGTAATGGCCCTTTAACGTCCCTTCTGGTCCCCAGTCTGCAGACTGGAGCCTTCTTTTGTTTGTTCTGGTTTTTGACACAGTCTCACCATGTAGTCCAGGCTGGCCTGGAACTCACCATGTAGCCCAAACGTGGTCCTCCTGCCTCAGCCTTCTGGAGCACTGGTATGACAGGCATGTGACTCAGCCTGGCCCTTCATTGACCGTTTGCAGGCTAGAGGGCTCCAGCACCTCAGCCTCTCCCTTTTTCTGAGGCCAAAGGAAGGGGACTGACCTCAGACGCTGCAGCGCCTGGGACTCCGGGCCCAGCAGGCAAGTCGTGGAACTGCCGTGGTTCTGGGCAGGGCCTCCCCTGGGGTCAGGCGGGCCGAGCCCCCACTGTGGAGGGAAGGCCACCTGCCGAGGGGAGCCAGGTCTGTCCAGCCCGCTCCACAGGGAGCTCGGCCAGGTTCCATGGCCTCGCGCTTTGCTGGTGCCCGTTCTTGCTTTTTCTAAATGTTTACAGAGGTTTTCATTTGGCCTTTTTAGTTTAGCCTCCTTTTAAAATGCTGTTTATGTGACATAACATTATGTTCACATTTGGTAGTTCATGAATATGTACTAAAAATGTGAAAGCTGCAGTGAAAAAATGCGATTTGCCTTTCCTGACCCAGCTGTGGTGACTTGATTTAGCCTGCAATTATCTATCAATAATTGTGATGGTTTGAACCACTGGGTCTTGTTTCTTTTGAGATGAGGCCCGGGCTGCCCTTGAGCTCCCAGCGATCCTCCTGCCTCAGCCTCCTGAGTGCTGGGATGACAGGTGTGCACTGCCACGCCCGGTTGGACCGGTCATTTCAATAAGCTGAGAAAGCTGGGGGCTGACAGCAGTGGAGGTGAATGAAACTGAGAGCCTTGCAGGTGTGGAGCTGGCCGGGCCGAAGGACGCAGCTGCAGAGGGACAGGGACCATGGGACCGGTGTAAGGAAGTCCCCTGGGCAACCTGCTCCTCCTCCACGCTGTGCTTCCCCTCCTCTCTGACCTGCTCTGCCACATTCCTGCCCAGCCACCACTGCAGGGCCTGAAATCCTTCCCACCTGGGTGGGAGCTGCCCCCCCCCCCACCCCTGCCAACCCAGAGATTGACCTGCCTCTTTCTCCCTGAGCTGCATCCCCAGGTCTTTGTTACTTTTTATTTTGAGACAGGGTCTCCCTAAATTGCTAAGTTGCCCAGGCTGGGTTTGGATTAGAGATTCCTGCCTCAGCCTCCCTAGCGCTGGGATCACCCAGCACTCGGGTATGCACACCATGCCTGGCTGTCAACCAGGGTTCATGGGGCCAACCTGCGCTGGGTGCATTCCAGGTGACCTCTGAACTGGAGTTGAAACTGCCCCCAACCCTGGCTTCCTTGTGGTTTATAACCTAGGAGTGACCGCAGCATGAATAAACATAGCAAGCAGCAGGCGTGGAGGCTGAGGCAGCAGGATCGCTGGGAGTTCAAGGTCAGCCTGGGCTGCATAGCGAGACCCTGTCTCAGAAAGAGAAAAAAGGAAAAAAGGAAATCACCTCAGCAGGCAGAGCCCCCTCACCCATGGCCAGAGGGGCCTGGCGGCACAAGCCTGGTCCCTGGGCTGCGTGGGGGAGGGTCCCGGACCCCTGTGGACACCAGGCCCTCAGGTCTCTGCAGAGCTGGAGGTGTTAGTGCCTCAGGGTCTTGAGCCTTCACCCACCAGCCCTTCCCTCAGCCCTGTCTGTCTGAACCCAGGGACGCGTCTCACAGGTTTTTACGAAGCTCACATGTGCCAGCAAGCTGGAAATTAGAAAAATGTTTTTTCCCAGCACTGGGGGTCGAACCCAGGCCCCTCACACGAGCTGCATCCCCAGCCCTTTTTAAAAATTATTTTTTATTTTGAGACAGGGTCTTACTAAGCTTCTCGGGTGCCTGGGCTGGGCTTAGATTGGGATCCTTCTGCCTCAGCCTCCTAGAGTGCCAGGATTACAGGAATGAAGTCTTTTACAGACTCTCACCACACACCCTGGGCCACAGACTTCTCCCCAGAACCAGGAACTTCGGGCTGTCCCGCTGTCCCTGTGTCAAGGCTGTGAAGAGCACAGCTGCGCTGCAGCGTTTGTTGAGTGACTATTACCGATGCAAAGACAAGGCTGACTGTTCGAGCGGCCGGCAGGACCCCGTTTGCGCAGACGGACTGGGCACATGCCCCTGTCTCATCTGGAGCAAGGAAAATGGTGGCGAAGCCGATGTTTCATTTGCTTTCTTGAAGGCAAACAGAAAACGGTACACATCTCAGGCCTCGGCTTGTGCCTGCATCATGTGAGCCGCTTTTCTTTGGCAAAAAGCAAGAAAGAACTGGGAATTTAAACCAAGACGCAAGACTGGAGCCTGCTGCAGCGATGGCGCGGTGCGGTCTCCCGGGGAGGAGGGCCTCCCGGGCTGATCTCTGCCTTCAGTCAGGCGTGGGACTCTCGCCTGTCGTCCACATTGCAGCGGCATGGGAGGCTGGAGCAGGAGCACTGAATGTTCCAGCCAGCCTGGGTGGCTTAGCGATTCAGTGAAACCTGGCCCAGAATAAAAAAGGGCTGGGGTGCCGCTCGGTGCCAAGGCCCTGGGGTCAGCTCCTGGCTCCCTAGAGGCCTGGGTGCTCGTGCTGGTGGCCGAGTGGCCACTGCCTCAGGTCCTTTCGGCTGCTCCCGGCACTCGGGGCTTTCAGCGGGGAGAAATGCTCCTCGCGGTGCCCTCCACTCCCTTCCCAGGGCGCCTGACATGTTAGTTTGCTCATGACTCTCCAGGTTATTGATTGGTGATTGATTGCTCTTCCGGAACTGAACCCGGGGCCTTCCCTGAGCTGCATCCCCAGCCCTTTCATTCTTCGTGTATGTGTATTTTTGTATTGAAATGGGGACTCACTAAGTTGCTAAATTGCCCAGGCTGGCTTTGAACTCACGATCCTCCTGCCTCAGCCTCCCTGAGAGTCCTTTTTATTTTTAAGCTGGGATCTAAGTTGCCCAGGCTGAGCTCACCTTGAGATCCTCCTGCCTCAGCCTCCCCGAGTGCTGGGCTGACAGGAGTGGGGGTTAAATCCAGCCCTTTGGGGTCTCCGCTGTCCAACAGGTCTCTGCAGAGAGCAGAAAGGGGCAGCCAGGCAGGCATCTCCTCCACGCGGTGGGAGCCCCAGCGGACCCCCACCCCGATCCAGGCTTGGGGAGCATGGCCCTGTCCGGCGCCCGGCCGGTGCTGTCCTCTCTGCTGGGTGTGGCGGGCTCCGCGGGTGCATTCCACAGGAGATGGAAGCCTGTGGCACGAAAGGCCAGGCCAGGGAGTCGGGACCCCCGGGCCTTTCAAGCAGGGATTTGCATGCGATTAGCGGGGGAAGCGCAGTTAACTCCCAATTAGCGGCAGCCCGGCCTGCAGTCTCTGGTGGAGGGGTCCCGGCAGGCCTCCTGCAGGGGTGGGGTCTGTCATGCTGATGGCCCTGCTGGTCACGGGGGAGGGACCTGACCAGGGGGACAGCATTTGCTCCCTGAGCTCTGCACTGTGTGAATGGCACCCTTACAGGGTTGAAGGATGTGATGTCCTCGATTCTCCTGCCTCAGCCTCCCAGAGTGCTGGATGCCAGGCCTACCAAGGCAGTGTGAAAAAATTAGATGGAAACCATAAACAAGAAAGAAAAAATAGAATGCGTGACCCGCCTCTCTGGGGAGCCACTGCTGAGACTTGTGTAACACTTGGCAGATTTTCATGTATAACAAGAGCACGTGATGTCCGATGGCAGTGATGGCCAGCCTGTCAGAGCTCTGGGCACGCGTGCATAGTCCACCACGGTCCGCAGGCTTTGTCTTTGGAGGCATGACCAGCTGTCTGTTCTCCACAAGTGACTGTATCTGGGTTTCCCTCTTATTAAGAATAAAACGTCTCGAGCCGGGCATGGTGGTGTGCACCTGTAATTCCTGCACTTGGGAGGCTGATGCAGGAAGATCTCAATTTGGAGCAACTTATCGAGACCCTGTCTCAAAATAAACAATAAAAAAGGGCTGGGGGTGCAGCTCAGTGCAAAGGCTGGGCTCAGTCCCGGTACCGTGTGCGCACACACACGCACATAAAAAGGAAACATCTACCACCTGCAGCTCAGTTTTGTACTTTATAGCCACAGAAGCGTGGTGAGGCTTTGGTTAAAAGATTAAATTAAGCCGTACTCTCCTCTCCACTCCAGCAACTCCGTTTCCTACTCCTTCAGGGGAAAACGCCTGTCCACAGAGAATGATGGCTCCCAGCTTCCACCGCAGTGCGTTTTGGAAACAGCACGTGGTGGTGGCCGCCGCCTCCTTCCCTGGGCTCCGTAGCCCTGGGCTCGGGCTGAACACAGATCTAAACCTGGGCCACGGGCCAGGGTCTTGGCCACAGCGCAAAGGCCGGGCCCCGCCCCTCACCCTGTCGGCCCCCTGGGGCTTCCGTGGGCCCTGTCCCTGGCTCCCGCCTCCACTCTGCCTGGGCTGGGCCGGTGCTGCCAGGGCCTGAAGCCTGCGCTGTATCACCTTTCCCTGGTCCCTGACTGGACATTAGAAATGCCTTGGAGCCGGGTGTGGTGGCGCACGCCAGTAGTCCCAGCACTTGGGAGGCCGAGGCAGGAGGATCAGTCAGAGTTCGAGGTCAGCCAGGCTATAAATAAATAAAGTGGAGGGGCTGGAGGCTTTTAGGGTTCGCTGCCCCTGAAAGCGAGAGTATAAATAATTCTGCGAGGGCCTGGGAGAGCTGTGGGAAAGAGGAAGGAAACCAAGTCGGATCCAACCCCTGTCAAAAGGGGCCCCAGCAAGTCCTCATGTGCCTGCTGTGCACAGCTGGGCACCCTCTGCTGAGGTCGGGTGGAAGCTGGGACCCTGTTCTGCCTGCGACCCCAGGCTCTGTTCCAACTCCTGGACCGACAGCGCGCGCCCAATTCCGCGGCATGCTCCAGGTTTCCTTCTTCGGTACCGGGGTTGAACCCAGGGCCTTCACCCTGAGCTGCATTCCCAGCCTTCGTATGTCTTGTCTTGTCTTTTCTTTTCTTTCTTTTTCTTTCTTTCTTTCTTTCTTTTCTTTCTTTCTTTCTTTCTTTCTTTCTTTCTTTCTTTCTTTCTTTCTTTCTTTCTTTCTTTCTTTCTTTTTCTTCCTTCCTTCCTTCCTTTCTTTCTTCTTTCTTCTGTTTTTTAAGACAAGGTCTCACTGTGTAGTGCAGGCTGGCCTTGAACTATGGCGATCCTCCTGCCTCAGTCTCCTGAGTGCTGGGATTACAGGCATGTACCACCATGCCCGGTCTGTATGTTTTATTTCAAGTCAGCTTCTTCCTAAGCTGCTCAGTTGCACAAGCTGGGTTCCAACTTGTGATCTTCCTGCCTCAGCTTCCCAGAGTGTTGGGATTAGAGGCTGGCGCCACTGCCAAAATAAAACCAAAATAAAAAGTGTCCCCTAATCTCCTGGGACCCGAGGCTCTGTCCCATAGTCTCTCAGCGACCCTTCTCAGGTGGGAGGCACTGGATTCTCTAAGTGGAGGACGCATTTTGCTGACTGGAGCCCCTAGCTCTCCCGCTGAGAGAATCCAGGTCCCCATCCTCCGCCAAGCCGACTCGGGCTTTTTCAAGGTATTTTTTCTTTGCTTCGAAGGGTGAGATCTTTGCTCAACTTTGCGGTCACCAGAGCACCCACCCTCTGCTCCTCCTTCCTCCATCTTTGCTCCTCCTCCTGCATCCCCTGCATGGGAGCTCAGGTTGTGCACACAAACATGTGTGGGCGTGCTGGTGTGCATGCGTGTGCACGTGTGCCTGTGTGCCTGTGCTCGTGCGTGCACGTGCGTGCATGTGCATGAGTGTGCACGTGTATCCATTGTGCATGTGTGTGTGAGTACGTGTGCATGTGTGGGCATGTTTGTGGGCATATGTATTCATGTGTGTGCATGTGTGTGCACGTGCACCCTTGTGTGCATCTGTGCATGTGCGCATGCGTGTGTCTGTGTGCATGTGTCCATTTGTGCATGTGTGTGTGCACGTTTGTGCATGTGTGTTGTGTGCACGCGTATGTGCACATGCCTGTAGCAGGGTTGGGCCTCGGTGCCAGCCGGCCCCACTGTATCCAGGGCTGCTCATTGTTCGTGCCATCTCCATGGCGACAGCAGCAGGTGCTGGTCCTGGGCCAGCCGCCCTGCGCTCTCCTGCTGCCTGCGGTCCTGCCTGGCCAGGAGAAAGCACGTTTACTCACCCTGTGCCCATGGCGCCAGGCACTGCGCTCTGCCGGGGGACGGCAGCCGGGAGTGCCCCTGAGCCCATCCTCGGCAGCCAGGACCTGGCCACTGCCCATGCCGGCTCAGCTGCGGCCCCCACAGTGGCTTGGCCAGGACTACATCACTCAGGGCCAGGGGCAAGTGGTGCGCGGTGCCCTGCTGTGCCCCTCGTCCCCGCTGGCTCCGATTTTTCTTTTTTTTTTTTGAGAAAGGGTCTCATTAAGTTGCTAAGCGGCCCAGGCTGGGCTAGAACTTGCCATCCTCCTGCCTCAGCCTTCCGAGTGCTGACAGGATGACAGGTGTGCACCCCCATGATCCTGTTTTGCAGGGTTAAGTGACTGCCTGGCCGCAGTTCCATGCAGGACCCGGCTGTGAAAACTCCTCATCCCTCGAGGCACCCCGCCCTCCTTCCAAGCCAATTCTCAGCACCCTGTCCCCTGGGCATCCAGCAAGGACAGAGGTGCCAGCCGCAGCTACGCTGGGCTCGTGCTTAGTGCCTTGAGAGAGGCAAAGCTCTCCAGCAGCAGAAACTCTGAAAGAAAGCGAAACAGAAGAAACGAGGAGGGGAGGGATCAAAACTGACCAAAAGCTGGGCTTGGTGGGCTTCCCTGTCATCCTGGCACTCAGGAGGCTGAGGCAGGAAGATTGGTGCAAATTCAAGGCCAGCCTGAACTACATAGCGAGACTGTTGCAAAAAAAAAAATCAATGCACCATACACACACACACACACACACACACACACGATGTGATTGAGATGTAGAGTAAATGTTTACACTTTAAAAATTAATTACAGTAAAAGACATATGGCCATGAATCTCCCTCAAAATCCTCCCCTCACTTTGAGCACACTCATCCCATCGTCCTTTCTGCAGCAGCTCTGGAGTCCTCTTTCCTGAGGGTCTTTACCAGGTGTAATAAAAATACAGTGACTGCTGCTGCCGAGCACCATCCAATGGAAAGGCAGCTCATAAAAACACGATGCTGCATCCTCATCCTCCTTAGTCACCGGATCTGGCACTGCATGACTCCTGGCTCTTCCTCAAAGTCACGATGACCATGAAAGGGAGGCGTTTTGAGTCCGTTCAGGACATTGAGGCAGCCAGGACAGCGCAGCTAAAGACCCTCAGGAAAGAGGACTCCAGAGCTGCTGCAGGAAATGGCGAGGACGATGGGACGAGTGTGCGCGAAGGGAGGGGGAGGATTTTGGGGGGATTCATGGCCATGAGTCTTTTACTATAATTTAGAAAAAAGATAAAAATTCACCTTATTTTTTATTACACCTTGCATGTACAAATTTCCCAAAACAAATGTAACTATTGGGTATCACAGATGTCCACCACTACATTCGACACGATCACACTCACATGAAGTCTCCCTGCAAGTCCTCCCATGGAGCCGCGGAGCGGGACTCATGCCGCGCAGTCAGCAGCGTGACGGCATGTGGAGGGGCGGCTGAGGCGGGGCAGAGGGGACACATTTTGCTTTTTCTTAGCTTGTCTCCGCATTGGTTCACTCGTTACAACGCGTACTTATTACTTTAATAACTTAGAAACACCGAGTGCATCTCTCGAAGACCCAGATCTCACCGTGACTTGTCATTTAGCATCTGGGACAGCCCCGTAGACCCGGGGACTCTGCTTTGTGCAGTCTGCCCCTGCCACATGCCTGCTCGCTGTCTCTCCTCCAGCCGAACTGAGTGGTGCACACCTGCAACCCCAGCACTCTCGGAGGCTGAGGCAGGAGGATCGAAAGTTCAAGGCCAGTCTGGCCAACCCAGAGGGTCAGTGAGACCTCACCTCCAAATAGAAAACGAAAGGGCTGGGGTGCCGCTCCGTGTGGAGGCCTCGGGTCCAGTCCCCAGCACTCGGAGAGGAAAAAGAAAGTGAAGGAAGGAAAGCGGCCCCACTCACCCTTCCCAGATGAGGAGAGGACTCACACCCGCACAGTCCGTCCCAGGCCTGAGGTTGTCTGGACGTGCCGTCTGGCCCTCCCCACCTCCCTCTCCGTAGTCTCGAAGCCACCCCTGCACCCATGGCTGCTGTAGACCCTGCTCTGTGGGAAACGCCAGAGGTTCCCCGCTCACCCTGGCAGAACAGGAGGGTCTCCCTAAGTTGTTCAGTTGCCCAGGCTGGACCCAAACCTGCAACCCTCTTGCCTCAGCCTCCCAGGCAGGGTCTGGATGTGGAGTGGTGCAGCAGCTCTCGGGCAGCCGTCTCGGGGCACCTTGGCCAGCCCGAGGTTGCGCCCACTCCAGCAGCTGCCCTCCTGAGCTCAGGCACGTCTTCTTCACTCTTCCCCTGGTCACTGGTTGCCGCCCGTGCCAGAGCAGTTGATAGGGCGGTGCTGGGCATGCGGGTTCTCAGCTCACCCCAACAATAACCCACCAGGATCGGGACTAAAAAATCAGGAAAAAGGAGGTCAGGTGTCGAACACAGATCAGAAACTGAGGTCCTCAGGTCATCTGTAAAACGATCCAGGAAGCTGGGCGTGGTGGCCTTCACCTGTGATTCCAGCACTCTGGGAGGCTGAGGCAGGAGGATTGAAGGTTTGAGTTCAACCTGGGCAACTTAGTGAGATCCTGGCTCAAAATAAAAACAAAAAGAAAAGGGCTGGGGATGGAGCTCAGTACTTCTGGGATTCAATCCTCAGTATCTTAAAAAAGGAGGAGGACAAGCCAGGTGTCATGATGCACACCTGTAATCCCAGTCAGGAAGCTGAGGCAGGAGAATTGCTGTGAGTTTGAGGTCAGTCTGGGCTACCTAGTGAGACCCTGCTTCAAAAAACCAAAAACAGAAGAAAAAAAAAAAAAAAAAGGAGGAAGGCAAGGAAGAGAAGGAGCAGGAGGAAGAGGAAGGAGGACGGGAGGAAGCAGATGCCGACCCCGCTCTGTGCCAGGCGCCTGGGTCCTTTCGCACACATTTCTCTCTCATTGTCTCTGGTTCACAAAGAGGAGCAGGCAGCTCAGGCCGTCCTTTCCCTGCTGCCCGCTATCTCTCCCATCTTCTCAGCCGCCTCCTCGGCCCCTGCACCCCGCTGCCTCGGCTGACTTCTCCCCTGATCCACTCTGGCTGAGTTATCTGGCTGGATCTGAGCCAACCGCATTGCTGGCCCCTAACCCCAAGGCTGATCGGTGCCCGGGGCCAAGTCCTATCCCCCAAATTTCACTTTTCTCTCATGAACTTTCGTTTTAGTTAAACCAGGTAACCCAGTCTTTCCTGAACACTTGGGGATTTTTCCTATATCTGAATCTTTGGCCCATTTAAAATGACCCACATGCTGGGTATGGTGGCCCACACCTGTCATCCCAGCACTATGGGAGGCTGAGGCAGGAGGATCCCAAATTGGACCTCAGCTCGAGCTACTTAGTGAGACCCTGTATCCAATAGAACATAAAAAATGCACTGGGGACGTAGCTCAGTGTGAAGGCCCCGGTTCAATCCCTGCTACAAAGAAAAGAAGAGAAGCTGGGTGTGGTGATGCACACCTGTAATCCCAACATTCAGGAGGCTGAGGCAGGAGGATTGCTGCGAATTTGAGGCCAGCCTGTGCTGCATAGTGAGACCTTGTCTCATAAAACAGAACAAAACAAGACAGAAAGAAAAGCAGACTTGTGGGTAGAAAGGGCCCTGCGTGGCCGTCCCGGCTGCCCAAGCTGTGGGACAGTGGGGACCCAGCCCATGGCGCGCAGCCCGGGAGTGGCCCTGTCTGACGGCCACCTGTTCCGCGTGTGGCCACACTGAACGTCCCTTCCTTGTGCTCTTCAGTCCCGAGCCCGGTGTCCAGGCCGAGGACGGGCCCTGGGCGGTGGCTGCCACTCTCGGGCGGCACCCCGGCCGTGCCAAGTCCCGCCATCTGCCACTGTAAGATGCAGGTGCCGCCCCGCCGGCGCCGACAAAACCCGGCCGGGCACAAAGGCCGGAGCAGGATAATTGCTGAGCTCGGAGCCGGCGCGAGCGGCGGGGATTTGCATACAGATGGCTGCGCACGCTGGCCACTGCGCTGTCCCCTCGCCGGCCGCCAGGCAGACTGCCCGCAGCCCTGAGGCCTCCTCTGTGGCCTGAATAGGCAGCCTTTCAGGGCTGCTTTGGAACGTGAAAAGAGAGAGGGAGAGGGAGGGGAGGGGAGGGAGGGGGAGGAGAGGGAGAGGGAGGAGGGGGAAGGGGGAGGGGTAGGAGGGGGAAGGGGGAGAAGGAAGAGGAGAGGGAGGGGGAGAAGGAGAGGGAGGAGGAGGAGGGGAAGGGGGAGAAGGAGAGGGAGGAGGGGGAGGGATAGGACTGGGGAGGGGAGAAGGAGGAGGAGAGGGAGGGGGAGGAGAGGGAGGGGGAGTAGGGGAAAAGGGAGGGGAATGGGGGGAGAGGGGACAGGGAGAGGGGAGGGAGGAGCTGTGTAGGAAGATAGGAAAACAAGCAAATCCCTTTCTCTGTGAGGCCTGCCAGTGTCGGGGCGCGGGGCTTACGGGCCAGCGCTCCAGCACCAGGAGTTACGGGTGAGCGCCTCGGACCCAGCCTGCGTATGTATATATGGGGTGTTCGCCCTGTGCTGCACCCCAGCCCTTTTAGCTTTTTATTTGGAGATGAGGTCACTAAGTTGCTAAGTTGCTCAAGCTAGGCTGGCACTTGCGTCCTCCTGCCTCAGCCTCCCGAGGGTGGCATTTCAGGCACATGCCACCGCCCCAGGCCTAGACGTGTAGTTTTCAATGGGGCCAGAAGCGTGGCAGTGACCAGGGCCCGGGGAATCTAGCGATCCCTCTCCGGCGGGCGCGGAGGTGGTGCTCATCCCGAGGCACACGGAAGGGACGCCACGCCTGGCGTGAGCCATGATTTCAGAGATGGGGAAACTGAGGCAGCTGGGGACACAACTTCCCACTGTTGGTCAAAAGAAAACCCAGACCTTCTGCCTTTGTCACCGTGGTGTGAGCATTTGTCTCCAACCCAACAGCAGTGTCTTACGCACTGTTCAGAGGCCGATCATCTGTTCCTCGACGGATTTGGGTGAAAGCTGAAAATAAAACCAGGTGCAACTCCAAGAGAGAGCCTGGAGGGGACTGAGCTGGCTGGAAGGAGTGGGCATGGGCTCTGTGGAGGTCACAAGAGGCCACCTTGTGAAGCACGGTGGAAACACTCACCTGTGATCCCAGCACTGGGGAGGCTGAGGCAGGAGGATTGCAGAGAGCTGAGGCCAGCCTGAGCTACCTGGCAACTTAGCAAGACCCTGTCTCAAAATAAAAAATAAACAGGGTTGGGATGTCTCTCAGTGCAAAGGCCCTGGGTTCAAACCCTAGTACCAAACAAACAAGAACTATGGTGCTTCCTCCTCACTGTTTAAATCTTTCGATTTAAATTGTTTTTTGGCTTGGTTTTTTGAGACAGGGTCTCTCTGTGTAGCCCAGGCTGGCCTTGAGCTCACAAAGATCCCCCTGCCTCAGCCTCCAGAGTGCCAGGATTATAGGCATGCACTACCACACCCAGCTCCTGTTTAAATCAATGCTGCTTTTCTCTGGAGATTAAAAAGTCAGTCCAAGGGCTGGGGATGTGGCTCAGTGACACAGCACCTGCCTGGCAAGCTCAAGGTCCTGAGTTTGATTCCCGGTACCAAAACAAAACAAAACAAAACAAAAACAAAACCAGTCAGTGTGTCCTTCAGAGTCCTTGGAGGGAGTGACAAGGGACCATCACCTGTGCCCGGCGGCCAGTCTTGGACCCATGGACAGTGTGGCTAAACGAGGCTCATCTCTGGGGAGCCTGGCGAGAGGGCAGGTGGTGGGGATGCAGCACAGGCGGGGGCAGGGGGGTCCCAGCACTGTTTCGCTGACACCACAGTGGGTGACGTCTCTGTGCTGGACATGGCTCACATCCACTGGGAATTTTGTTTCATTTTGTTGTTTTTTGAGACATGGTCTCGCTATATGGCCCAGGAGGCGATCCTCTTGCCTCAGCCTCCTGAGTGCCGACATCACAGGTGTGGGCTAAGCTGGTCGGGCACTGGCGAGTCTCTCTGGGTCCAGGTGGCCCCTGCTTGCTCCCCGCTGACAGCACCCTGGCCCCTCTGGGGCAGGCAGCCGCGGCACTTATCCAGGGCAGGACACACACAGACCACCCACTCGCGGAAGCCACAATCCAGTGGACAAACACCGCGGGGATGCAGCACAGTGGCTCAGGGGCAACAGAGACACACAGCCCTCGCGGCCCACCTGGCACAGTGCTCGCCGTCCTTCGCGGGGCACAGCCCCCGCCTTGCCCCACTGTGCAGCCCCCAGATGGGCTGCTGTGACGACAGGGACAGGGCCGCCCTGTGGGGTCCCCATGTCCTCTTGCCTGTCCCTCCTGCTGCACCAGGCCGACGCCCGCTGTCAGGCTGAGCTGAGCTGAGTGCAGGAGTCCCCGCGGGGCAGCACGAGGCGGGCGGCCAAGGGGGATGAGCCGGTGACCTGATTCCCGGAACTAGGTCACTGCTGTCACCCAGTTCCATGCCGCTGTCCCTGCCCTCCCTCCCGCCTGTGGCTTTCTGGGAATCAGCGCCGACTGTCGACACAGGAGCCGCAGCTCAGCATCGCGTCCACCCTGCGGCTGCTGCTTGTGGCCAGGATTCCGAGCCGCGATTTGCTTTCCGCCACACATGCCGAGTGTACGCAGCCCTCTGCAGTTACTTATTTTTCAGCACTGGGGGCTGAACCCAGAGCCTTGGCACGGAACTTCATCCTGAGTTCTGGTTTTATTTTTTATTTTGAAACACAGTCTCGTTAAGCTGCTAAATTGCCCAGGCTGGGCTCGAAACTGCAACCCTCCTGCCTCAGCCTCCCAGCATACAGGGATGAGGTGTGTGCCACTGCGCCTGGTCTAACCTCAAACTACATCCAATCGCTTTTTTAGTTTTTATTTTCACATCAGCTCAGGGTCCCCACTCCGGGGGACAGGAGGAGCTGCGCCCTGAGCCCACTTCGGCCTCACAGGGCCGCCTGGCTGCTGTACCCATCCGACCGGCAGTCTGGGCCGGCCCGACCCTTCTCAGCCCCTCTCTGCAGACCCTGCAGGGACCCCAGCCCGCCCACCTTGCCGGTGAGGACCAGGAGGGGACCAGGGGCTCGGGGTGGCTGCTCCTGCCCAGATGCCTCCAGGCACAGTGAGGCTGCTGAAGCCTCGAAGGCAGCGGGGGGGGGGGGGCCCAGTGCGCCAGATTGCAGGATAAGGTACAGGGACCTGGTTTCCATTTACAAAGCCAGCAGGGTGCAGTGACGAGGGCCTGCCATCCTAGCACTGTGGGAGGCTGAGGCAGGAGGATCCCAAGTTTCATCCCAGCCTGGGCAACTGAGTGAGACCCTGTGTCCCCAAGGGCTAGGGGTTGAGGTCAGCAAAGGCCCAGGTTCAACACCCCCCCACGCTGCCCTGTCAGCTTCCCCTCCCCCCAGCAGGCAGAGATAAATCGATGCAATCAACAGCAAGCGGCAACTTTCTAATGCCCTGGCAGAGGGGCGCCTGCTATTTTTAGCTGGCCCAGTTTGCAGCGCCCACCCCGCATGACCTTGCTGTAGGAGAGGACAAGGAGCCACGCGGAAACTGGCTGCGCGCCTCGGGAGGGGCGACCCCCTCTGTGCCCCCCACGCCCCAGCTTCGGCTCCCTGACCTGGGAGGGAAGCGAGGGCTGCGCGGCAACCGCGGCCTCGGAGACGGGATGGAAAGCGGCTGGGGGACCCCTGGCGTCCACAGATCCCGACCGCTCCCTGGCCATTCAGAGGACCTCACCGAGGGCGCACTGAGGTCCCAGCTAAACAACAGGAAGTGTGGCGGTTTTGTGCCCGTTTAATCCCACGGGTTGTAGAGATCGGTGTGGAGCTAGGGTGCGTTCTTCCTAATTGTGCGTGTGTGCGCCCACGTGTTTGTGCGTGTGCGTGCTCACGTGTTCTTGTGTGTGTGCGCGTGTGCGGGGACAGTACTGGGGACTGAAGCTGGGGCCTCTGCACTGAGCTACGTCCCCAGCCCTATCTACCTATCCATCTATCTGTCATCTGTCACCTATCTTTGTCTATCTCTCCTGTACCTATCATCTGTCGTGTATCCATCACGTATCTATCATTCATCTATCTATTTATCATGTTTTATTATTTTTAGACAGCGTCTCGCTAAATTGCTAAGTTGCCTAGGCTGGGCTGGTACCTGGGATCCTTCTGCCTCAGCCTCCCACCCGCCACCTCTCCTGGGACAGCCCAGGTGGTGGTACTGTGCTGTCCTGCAGGCAGCGGCCACACCCTGCCTCACCTTGCCTGGCGTGTGCGGCTCAGCCCTCAGCCAGGGTGAGGGACCCGGTGCCCATTGCCAGGGGCAGCCACAGAGTGGGTGTGGCTGGGGCCAGCGTTCACGGACCAAAAACCACGCCTGCCGCCAGCTCCTCCAGCCAGGCTGCCTCGCTCGGGGAAGTCCTGGAGGGCACAGCGCAGGAGGGCGCGGCTCACTGGCGCTGCCCGGCGGAAGTTGGAGGGGTGGCTGACACTGTGCCTGCTTGCCTCCCTCCTGTTTTCCTCGTTCTCTCTTTCTCTTTTCTTCTCTTTGAAGCACTGGGAATTGAACCCAGGTCCTGTGCACTGGGCTACATCCCTAGCCCTTTAAAAATTGTTTTTTGGGCCTGTGAGATGGCTCAGCGGCGTAGGCGCCTGCCTGGCAAGCGCGAGAGCCCCAGTTCGACTCCCGGAACCCACATACGAAAAAAGGGCCGGTGATATCGCTCAGCCGCACGGGCGCCTGCTGACACGCGAGGTCCTGAGGTCGGCCCCCCGGTACCCACAATTTTTTTTTTTTGTGGGTACCGGGGGGGACGACCTCAGGACCTCACGCGCCAACAGGCACCCGTGCCGCTGAGCGATATCACCGGCCCCTTTTTCGTATGTGGGTTCCGGGAGTCGAACTCGGGCCTATCGCGCTTGCAAGGCAGGCGCCTACGCCGCTGAGCCGTCTCACCGGCCCCTGTTTTTTGTTTTAAGTCAGGGTCTCACTAAGTCATTAAGTTGCCCAGGCTGGGCTGGAACTTGGGATCCTCCTGCATCAGCCTCCAGGAGTGCTGGGAATACAGGTGTGTGCCACCACGCTTGGTGAGACACTGCTGATAGCGAGGGAGGCTCACTACGAGCTGCGTGCGTGAGCCTAGTGCAGGGTCCTCAAGCTCTGCGTGTCTCTGTGCGGGCAACCCCAATCCAGGATTAATGAAGGTGTGCGTGGATCAAGGCCAGAGCCCCGAGTGTGGTGCTACAGGCCTGGAATCTCAGCCCTTGGGAGGCTGAGGCGGGAGGATACCAAGTTGGAGCCCAGCCCCCCTACCTTGCCGGATCTGGAGGGTCCTGGGGGTTCCCCGGGGCCACCTGAGGGAAAAGGCCCGGAAATGTCTTCTCCCGTGGCCAGCAGCAACCCTGTCCAGAGTCCAGACTGGAAGCAGGAAATTCCAGACTGCAGCGCCGCGCATTCCTACCTGATTGGCCTCAGACCAGAAGTCGCGTGAAAGGCTTGTTTGTCTAACTGGGCTCTGCGCAAATCAGTCTTTCATGGCTGCTCCTGGGAAGATCACCTTGGGTCAGAGGTCAGAGGTCACTGCGGTTCTCAAATGCCGATCCCTCAGCTAGAGCTCCAATGCGTGCAATTACCCAGCAATTAGTGGGGACCAGAAGTAAGGGGCTCAGAGACGAACTGGGAAAAGGAGTGCAGTGTGGGTCATATGGTTCCCAGGGCTGCGCCACCCCAGTCCCCAGCCCCTTTCTAACTTCTTACTTTGAGACAGGGTCTTACTACCTTGCTCACGCTGGGCTTACACTTGCCACCCTCCTGCCTCGGCCTCCCAGTGTGCGGGGATTACAGGTGTGCGCCACCATGCCAGGCTGGAGCTGCTCTTTTTGATGTAGAGAAGATACCGTCCCCTAGGACACGCAGCTCCTGCACAGTGGTTTCCGCGAACTGTGACTCGGCGGCCACATGGCAGGGCAGCTCGTGCTTTCCTTCTTACCTGGCTCTAAATCAGCTATGGCAGCTTTGAGCATTGCTAATGGAGCTCTGTTTTCTGTTTTTTTATTCACTGCTGGGATAAAACCCAGGGTTTTGCTAGTTTGAAATCTTTTTTTTTTTTTTTTTTGGCACCGGGAATTGAACTCATGACCTCGCGCCTGCCAGGTAGGTGCTGTGCCGCTGAGCTACATCCCCGACCTGCTAGTTTGAATTCTTAGGACAATGATTAAAAAGAAATCCATCCATTCGTATTTGTTTTTCTTGTCTTTTGTTGACCAAAGATTCTCAGGAACTTTCCAATTCCTTCCTTCTTTCTGCTTTTCTTTCCTCCTTTGCTGTTTTTTCTTTTTTTTTTTTGGTGGGTACCGGGGGGGTCGACCTCAGGACCTCGCGCGCCAGTAGGCGCCCGTGCCACTGAGCGATATCACCGGCCCCTTTTTCGTATGTGGGTTCCGGGAGTCGAACTCGGGCCCTCGCGCTTGCCGGGCAGGCGCTTAAGCCGCTGAGCCATCTCACCGGCCCTGTTTTTTCTTTTTTAAATTTTTATTTTTACTAGTCTGTGTTTGCAGTACACATGATCGCCCTCCTTGCAGGGAGTTGGGGGTGTGCACGACACAGCTCAACTACTTTCCCGCTCCTTCCCTTGCTCCATTTCTTGGTCCCTTCGCATTTGAGAAAGATCCATTTCCTACTTCCTATCATCTGTCTTTTATTTTGCTCTTTATTTATACTTCGGGTTTCTCGTAGAAGAGAAACCACGCAACATTTAAGCTTGTGTATCTGATTTATTTCACTTAGCATTATGGTCTCAAGGTGCATCCGTTTTCCTACAAATGACTCAAGTTTATCCTTCTTTATTTTTGTCTTTTTGAGACAGGGTCTTGCTATGTAGTCAAGATTGGCCTTGAACTCACTATGGAGCCGAGGTTGGCCTCGAACTTGCAGTAATCCTCCTGCCTCAGCCTCCCGGGTGCTGGGACGACAGCACGCAGAGTTAGGACCTTCCTGAAGTTACTCAGCTGTGTGCTGAGCTGAGCTTCCAGCCAGTCTTTCTTTACTGCTTCTGCGGGTCCCCAAATTGCCCTGACGGCTGGCACAGGGCGCAGTTCAGGGGATGGCCACTCAGCCTGGGGTCTGGGGCTCCCGGCCCTTCCTCGGCTGGGCAGGAAGCAGCTGGGCCGTGATGCCCCATAGGCGTGGGTCTGGCTGTCGCTGCCTCGCTGAGCACGGGGTACCGCGGACCTCGCTGGAAGTAGAGCCCTGCCTGGTGCAACCTGGAGAGGGACGGAGCGTTTATGGGTGCGCAGGGGGCAGGACGGGGCGGTGGAACAGGGGCAGCTGGCTCCTTCCACCAAGCAGGAGGCCACAGAGTCCCGGTGGCACAGGTGAGGTGTGGTGGCCGGGGTCCTGGGTGCGCGGGTGGGAGCCATGTGGGCTCAGAAAGGGTGACAGATGCAACCCTAGGAGGCTGCTCTGAGGGTCACTAGGGCTGGGGCAGGGCCTGCAGGTGACAGACAGCAGGGACAGGGCCTGGGGCTTCCACCACAATGGCTTGGTTCAAGTCACAGTAGGCAGGGTGTGTTTGTGTGTGTGTGACATGCATGTATGTGTGTGTGTGCGCATGTGTGTGTGTGCACGCTCAGGGGCTGTTAAGAGATATGAGACCTAGGCGGGCATGGGGGTGCATGCTTGTAATACCAGCACTTGGGAGGCTGAGGCAAGAGGATTGCTGTGAGTTGGAGGCCAACCTGGGCTCCATAGTGAGTTCAAGGCCAGCCTGAACTACATAGTGAGACCCTGTCTCAAAAACCAGAACAAGGGCCGGTAATATGGCTCAGCGGCATAAGCACCTGCATGGTAAGCATGAAGTCCTGAGTTCGACTCCTGGTACCCCCATATTAAACAAACAAACAAACAAATAAAAAAAACAGGACAATAGGGAGTTATAAAAGGTATTTTGAGCAGGAAGAGAGAGAGAATCAGATATGAAAATTTTCATTTGACAAAATTTTCCTGAGCATCTATTACATGCCAGGTATTGTGCTAGGGAAATGAATGAAGGAAAGGGTTATTCATTTATTTATTTTGTAGTACTGGGGATCGAGCCGCACGTTGAGCTTCATCCCCAGCACATTTTATTTCTTATTTTGACACAGGGTCTTGCTAAGTTGCCCAGGCTGGGCTGAAACTTGTGATGCTCCTGCCTCAGCCTCCCAGAGTGGTGGGATGACAGGCGTGCACCCCAACACCTGGCTAGGAGTAATTTTATTTTCTGTCACAGTGGAGTGCTGAGACCGGGGCCAGTGGTGGGGAGGGTATTCAGTGGGGATAACAAACCACAGACGATGCCATGGCTCCTTCCACCTCTCCTCTGAGCCTGAGGCTGCGGGGATGCCACTGCAGCGTGGTCACAGGTCCCCGGGGACAGAGCCCCTCCATCCCCAGTGGTCCTGAAGGGGGCGGGAGGGGTCAGGCCAGGGCTCGCTAGGGACATGCTGCCTCCCGAGCTGGGCCTGTGGGCAGTGGCGAGCATGGCCTCCATGCCCTGTCCCCCCACTGCGACACCGTCCATGCGGCCACATCCTGGTCACCTCCGCAGCGTTCCTGCCGACATCTCCCACAAAGAGGTCCCTGTCTGCTACAGAGCCACAGCTGGGCCCAGGACCACAGCGATGGCAGGACACGGCCCGGATGTCACCCACGCGGCCCATGGCTCCCGAGCTAGCTGGAGGCAGCACTGCCACTGGGCCTGAGCTGCAGCCCAGCACTTTTTATTTTTATTTTGAGACAGGGTCTCACTAAGTCACCAAGTCACCACACTAGGCTGGAGCTTGCGGTCCTCCTGCCTCAGCCTCCCAGAGTGCTGGGATCACAGGTGTATACCACCACACTCAGCTTTCAATTCAGATTTCTTTTTTTCTTTTTTTTTTATTTTTTGTGGGTACCGGGGGTTGACCTGAGGACCTCGCGCGCCAGCAGGCGCCCGTGCCGCTGAGCGATATCACCGGCCCTTTTTTCGTACGTGGGTACCGAGAGTCGAACTCGGGTGCTCGCGCTTGCCAAGCAGGCGCTTAAGACGCTGAGCCATCTCACCAGCCCCTCAATTCAGATTTCTGACAGCGCCAGCCTGAGCTACAGTACTGACCTCTCAAGTGCATCCTGCGCCTGTCACTGTACAGTGACATGCTGCGTGACCCACAGGGAGAACCACGCTTACAGAGGAGCCTGGAGGGCCACAGTCTGCCCACGGTCACGGTGACATCACTCCAGAATTCAAGACAAAACAAATAAAACTAGACAAGCCCGAACTCTACCTGAAGTTAAATTTTAAAAGTATTTCATTTAGGGCAAGGGATGGTGGCACACGCCTATAATCCCAGCACTTGGGAGGCTGAGGCAGGAAGATCCCAGGTTTAAGCCCAGCCTGGGCAACTTAGTGATAGAGCTAGACCCCGTCTCAAAGGAAAAAGGAAAAGCGCTGGGGCCTTGGGGTGCAACTTGGTGTGAATCTGATCCCCTGTACTGTGAGGGGGGACTGAGACGCAGGCACACGCGGGCGGAGACCACGCAGGCAGGCAGAGGAGACTCAGGGACCAGCCCTGCGGGTGTCTTGTTCTCCGCCCCGGGGCTTCCAGAATGGGGCAGCTGAAAGCATCTTGCGTCTGCCGCCAGCCATTGGCTGTGTCATGGCAGCATCAGCGAAGCCACACACCGAAGACCACACTGTCCTCTGTGACCCTGGCCTCGGGCAGCTGATGACAGGGTTCACCTGAACTCAGGGCCCGGGCATCCTGGCCAGGATCACCCGAGCTGGGCGAGGACGTGGGAGACACTCAGTGTTCTGGTTCCAACCTAGAAGTCCCCAGAGCCCCTGCATGTGAAGGTGACACTGTGCTCATCAGTGGATCCATCTGGATGAATTCAGGGCTGAATGTGCTATAGGAGGCGGGGCCTGCTTGAAGGCGGCACTGGGGTATGACCTGGAAAGCTGTGTTCTTGTTCTCAGCTCCTCCCTTCCCACTCTGCTTCCTGGTTGCCATGCTGTGAGCAGCTCTCCTCTGCCAGGCCCTTCCACCATGATGTCCCTGCCTTGGAGCAGGCAACCATGGACTGAACCTGCTGAAACCGTGAGCCCCAAAACCCTCCCCTCCTCTGAGCTGTGGGTGTCGGGTGTTGGGTCTCAGCCCCTGGAGAGTGCCTGAGTCACCCAGCACAGCCTTGGACCTCGGGAAGGAGCCGGGTGTGGGTGTGCACAGAGGAGCCCTGTCCCTGCCGGGTGCAAAGCAAGGGGTGGAGGTGCTGTGTGTTCCAGTCCTGAGCCAGCTCCGCACAGTGTGGACTTGGTGCGCACAGGCCCGGGAAGGGGGCGTGGGCTGTCACAAACCAGAAGGGTGGACCTGGGCGGGCAGAGCGGCTGGCTCTGTCCCCCTGGTGGATGTGTCCACTGTAGTCCGCCCGCAGCAGGCGCGGGGCTCGCAGACTGAGAAGGGGCTCGGGGTCATAGCTCCAGGTGGGCAGAGCTCTTCCAGGGAGAGGTCAGGCCTGGCGAGAAAACGCCCACTTCTCCGCTGCAGGCCAGGCCATTTGAGGGTTTCCTCCAATCTTTCTTTCTTTCTTTTTTCTTTTTTTGGTTTTCTGAGACAGGGTCTCACTATGTAGCCCAGGCTGGCCTCAAACTCACAGCAATCCTCTTGCCTCAGCCTCCTGAAGCCTGGGTCACAGCCATGTACCACCATGTTGGCTTCCTCCAATCTTCCTCACCTTATGCTCTTCCCTGCATGTTTTCTGCTCCAGCCGTACCGTCCCATTTACAATCCCCCCATGAAACCTCCCCACTTACTCATTCACAAAATTTTTGATTTATTTTACAACATTTTCTGACACCTACTACGTGTAAGATGCAGAACTAGGTATACAGTATCCAGTAGGCTGTGGTCTCGAAAAGAAGGCCTGCTGGACGTGGTGGCGCACGCCTGTCATCCCAGCACTCCGGAGGCTGAGGCAGGAGGGTCTCAACTTTGAACCTAGCTTAAGCAACTTAGTGAGACTCTGTCTCAAAATAAAAATAAAAGGCTAGGGATGTAGCTCCATGTGAAGGCCCTGGATTCAATCCCCAGTTCTGCAAGAGAGAGAGAAAGAGAGAGAGAGAGAGAGAGAGAGAGAGAGAGAGAGAGAGAGAGAACAGGAGGTGGATGGCAGAACAATTCCTAGAGACCGTGTATCATGAGAAAGGCTGAGAGCTCCACAAAAGAACGTGGAAAGGGTTCCCAGCCTGTGGGCAGGCCTGAGACAGCCTCCAGCAGAGGCAGGGACAGCGCAGGAGAGGCAGGGACGGAGTGCACAGGCCCAGAGCTGCTTCCTGGGCGGCCGGCATCCTCGGTGCTCCGGATGGAGCAGATCCGATCCCGGCCAGCCCATCCCGGGAGGGACGGGGGAGGCGGGCCCTGTCCTTTGTGTGCCGGGGACCAGGATGGCCTGAAATTACCACGGGTTAGGGCAGGGCGAGGTCAGGCCCTCCGCCCCTTCCTCCGCGCTCGGGGTCAAAGGTGCGGCATCAAAGGCAGGCGCCGGACAAAGGCCTGCGGAGGAGCCGGGCAGGGCCACCAGGGCTGCACGCACCGGTGGGCCTGGGTCCTAGGACTGTGTTCGCTGGAAACCGCGGTTCTGTGAGGATCTAGACATTCAGGACACAGGGGGCAGGCGCTGTGTCCTTTTCTGCCCCTCGCTGGGCCAGTGTGCACGCTGGGGACAAGGAAGACAGTTCACTCCACAGGTCTTTGTCTCGGTGGGACACCTCCTCATGGCCGTGCCGCGTGCGCCCCTCCGTTCCCATGGGAATGTCCCTCAGTCCATGGGGCTGCTGGAAGTTGGAGGTTAAAACCGGAGTGGGAACTTGGCCGAAAGTTTACATAGAAGAATGTCAGGACAGAAAAGAGGAGGAAAAGAAAGTCCCCCGAGAGCCAGGCAGAGAGGGAGAGACAGATGGAAAGATTTTTGGAGAGAAAGTTCTCGTCTGAAACCAAAAGGGGAAACAGAAGAACCCAGGGCAGGAGAAGCAGGCCTGGCCTGTAGTCGTGTGCTACTTTAAAAAGTGACAGGCAGCTTCTTTTTTGGGGGGTCTTACTATGTAGTCCAGGCAAGCCTTGAATTCCAAAACCTCCTGCCTCAGCCTCCTAGAATGCTTGATCATAGCTGGGCGCCATGGAGCATGCTTGTGATCCCAGAACTCTGGGAGGCTGAGGCAGGAGGATCACAAGTTTTAACCCAGCATGAGTGTGTCGGACCCTGTGTTCCTGGATCTCCCCTCCTTCCTTCTCTCTCTTCCTTTTTCTGTTCCTCTTTCCCTACTGGGTATTAAACCCTAACCCTCTGCACTGATCTATATCCCTTGCCTTTTTTATTTTTATTTTATTTTATTTTATTTTTTTTGTGGGTACCGGGGGGACGACCTCAGGACCTCGCGCGCCAACAGGCACCCGTGCCGCTGAGCGATATCACCGGCCCCTTTTTCGTATGTGGGATCCGGGAGTCGAACTCGGGCCTTCGCGCTTGCAAGGCAGGCGCTTAAGCCGCTGAGCCGTCTCACCGGCCCTTATTTTTATTTTTGAGACAGGTTCTTGATAAGTTGCCCAGGCTGGACTCAACCTTGTGAAGAAGGATCCATCTTGCATCCTCTTTGTTGTCAGAAAAGAGTTAATGCTTGTTTTTTTTTTTTTTTTTTTTGTTTTTTTTTTTTGAGACAGGGTCTCGCTGCGTAGCCCAGGCTGGCCTAGAACTGGCGGCGATGCTCCTGCCTCAGCCTCCTGAGTGCTGGGATAACAGACGTGCACCACCACGGCCGGCAAGAGAGTAACACATCTAGGGAGAGCCTCTCAGTTCTTGGAGGAAAGTGTGTTTGTTATCATCTTTGCCAGTAAAGATGCGATTGTACCTGTGTTTGTTTATGTCCATTTTCCCTCTTTTCCAAGTGGACCTGAGCGTTACCAGAGCAACAGATGTCCAGGGAAGAAAGCAGGGAATTGCGGCAGAGAGAAAGCCAGGTGGAGCTACGGTGATAACAGGCGGGAGAGTGCGCAGCTGATGCCGGGTGGAAAGAGGGCAGTGAACGTAGCGGCCGGCGTGGAGGGAAACCTTGGCCGGGGGCTGGGGCGGCGATAGCTGAGCGCTGTGAACCGGTCAGTAGGGGCTGGAGGTGAACCAGGCTGGGTCCACAAAAGTAAAATAAATAAAGTTGGGTGTGGGGGCTCTCACCTGTGATCCCCGCAGTCTGGGAGGCTGAGGCGGGAGGATTGCAAGTTTGAACCCAGCTTGGGCAACTTAGCAATTTAACAAGATCCCGTCTCAAAATTAAACATTTTAAAAGGGCTGGGGGTGTAGCTCGGTGGGATCGGCTCCAGGTTCAGTCCCCCATGCTTCCAAAAAGTAAAATAAACAAACTGGAGGAGAGAGGCAAATGTTGCAAAATTTCCTAGGAAGTGAAACATCCGAGGGGGCAGGTTACCACTTGCTCGGTTCATTACATGTGGTGCACAGTATGGAAATGTCACACTCTACCCATAAATATGGACGACTGCTGTGTGTCCGTAACAAATAAAAAATACTAACAAAGCTGGGCCTGGTGGCAGACGCCTGTAATCCCAGCACTAGGGAGGCCGAGGCAGGAGGATCTCTGGGACTTTGAGGCCAGCCTGGGCTACACAGGGAGACCTGTCTGGAACAACAACAACGGCACTGTTCTGCCATGGCCCCCACCCTTTGACCCGTCCCCAGGCAGGGTCCCAGGAAATGGCTGTGTGCTCTCCGCACCTCTTTCCCAGGAAGCCCCGGTTCTGCCTCTTTGCGAGCGGAACTAAGTGCCCGAGACTCCCATCCGCTCCCAGGTTCTGCAGGGTTGGACCCCGAGCTGCGCCCCTCTGCCCCAGGAGTCAGCGTGGGCCCCAGGCCCTTCACACAGCCTGCAACTGAGCCCTGCAAGACGAACACACACGTGTCGTCGCCCTGTGCTTTCTGCTGCTGCCAAGCCCTTGTCCCAACAAACTGCCGCTTCTGTCTCACCAGGGCGGTGGGGGGAGGAGTGAGCAAGGAAGAGGCCCCGTCACATGGGCACCCAGCGGCTGGCTACCAGGCAGCACAGTAAATACAGGCACCTGCGGGTGCTTGGATATGGCAAGGCCGAAGCAGGATGGTCGCAGGTCTGAGGCCAGCCTGGGCTACATAGCAAGACCCTGTCTCAACACCCCCCTGGCCAAAAAAATGCTGCCCGTGGTGGTACATGGACTTTAATCCCAGCATTCGGGAGGCGGAGGCAGGAGGATCACCTGGAGTTCATGGTCAGCCTGGGCTACACAGCCAGACCCTGTCTCAAAGAACCCACCAACCCACCCAACGAACTACCCCTAAAGAGTAGCAGAGCACTCTGAAATCCACCCCCGATTTCTGGGGTCTTTGGGTGGCCTGGGGTTGCACTTTGGAAGCCTTATGGCTGCTTGATGTCATCGGTGCCATCCTGTTTGCCGAGTGCTCGTGGGCTCTGCCTCTGCCCCAGGAGCTCAGCTGTCCCCCGCTGTCCCTGCTGTGTCACCCACATCGCTGCAGTGGGCCTTTCTGGTGCTGCTGGCCTCCCTTCCACTGTCCTCGTCTCAGCCTCTCCGGCCTCGGTTTCTCCCTCCTGTCACCACAGGGAGGGGTCAGGGCTGCAGGATGCACCCGGCACTTACGGCCCTGCCTATGTCCCAGGCACCGAGCCCGCTGCGCTCCCATCCCGCTCGTGGGGCCTCGTCTCATGTGAAGAGTTGAGAAGGGGTGGAGACGCAGCCTGGAGTTCAAGGGGTGGAGATGCAGCCTGGAGTTCAGTCCCGAGCAGAAAGGGAAGGTACTTTCCTGGGCAGAGGCCGCAGGGAGGCCACAGCTGCCCTGCCGCTGAGGTGACCAGCAACCCCTACCCATTGCAGCACAGCCTGCTAGGGCCCCGCAGCTGAGCGCTGGCCGTTTCATGGGCAGCGACACCGGCTCTCACCCGAGGAAAGTCTGTGTGCCAGTCCCTGCGAAGCCAGTTTCCAAGCTGCAGAAGACAGTTTCCCGTTGCCGTGGAGACCATCTCTGCTGAGCATACTGGCTGGAGCTGGCTGCCTTTGTCTAAGCAGTGCCCTGAGGCAGCCATACGGCCTAGGGCTGGGGTCCGGCAGCAACCGCAGGGTTTCTTGACTTGTTTTAATGAGCACGCGCAGAGAATAAGGTGACAGGACTGAGGCGTTTCCCCCTGATTTTTGGAGACAGGGTCTTGCTGTGTAGCCCAGGTTGGGCTTGGAGCCGGGCTCTCCCGCCTCAGCCTCCCGAGTGCTGTGTTTGCAGGCGTGTGCCACCACGCCCGGCTCACCCCTGTGTTTTGCACAAACAGTTCCAGCTCCCGGGAATGCACACTGCTGTGGACATTTTTGCTATTTCTCCTGGCTCAACTCAAATATTCCCTTTCCTGGAGCTCTCTAAGCGGGGTCCGATTCTCACAGAGCCCACCGCACTGCTCAGTTACTGGCGAGGGCCTGTCTCCTCTGCTGTGCAGGCGCCACTTCGGTTCTGGCACCTGGGGTGGCACGGGGGGGGGAGGCCTCAGAGACCGAGGAAGCCCACACGCTGCCAGCTAACGTGCCAGGACCCCTGCGTACCCAGCACCGTGTGAACGATCACTCGGTCACACTTCCAGCACAAGGGCAGCGCTATCATTGCACCGTAGGGGAAACGGGGGCACAGAGAGTAACCTGCCTCGCGCCACCGGCTCTCTAGTGTTGGCGTCTGGATCCACTCTGTGGATTTGTCTCCAGATCCTGCAGGAGATGGGGTTCAGAACCTGCACCCCCAAACATAGCAGCAGTGGGACCTTGTGGCCTTTGCCCCTCTCCCCAGAAGCAGCACTCGGGGAGGCTGAGGCAGGAGGGTCACGAGTTCAAGCCCAGCCAGGACAACAGCAATTTAGAGTGGCTCTGTCTCAGGATTAAAAAAAAAGGGCCGGGACGGAGTGCAGTGCTTCGGGGGCCCTGGGTTCCTGAACAAAGCGACCTGGCCCCTGCTGTCGCGTGGCCCTGGGGGACCGTGTGGCGCTGTGGGCCTTGGGAGGAAGCGGCTCACCCACGGTCACAGCGACCGATCGTGTGTCAGATGCTGCCGCAGGCTGCACAGACGTGGCGGAAACGAACCCACCGCTGTGTGACCTCCTCCCACCATGCCCGCACCGCCGGTGACTCCTTGGGCCCACAGTGCCCTCCGTTCGGGGGAAGCAAGGGACGTGTTTGCCAAGAAGGCAGGACAGAGCCTGGAGAGAAGGGGCAGTCCTGGAGCCCAAGGACAGAGGGAAGGAATAGTGAGAGGCAGGAATTTAAGCCTAGGGCTTGTTTTTTATTTATTTTTGAGCCAGGATCTTGCTATGTAACCCAGGCTGGCCTCAAGCTAGTGGTGATCCTCCTGCCTCAGCCTCCTGAGTGCTGGGATCACAGGTGTGCGCCACCACACTCGGATTTGGGCCCAGAGTTTGTGGTGGCCATTTCCTTGTTTCTCTGGGAACCCTGATTGGATGACCTCCTCACTTCTGGCTCACAGATAAACAAACTGAGGCTGCGTTGTTCCCACTCCACACCCTGATCACAATTGCGGATTGAGGCTCAGTCCCAAACCGTTTTTATTATACAGGGAGGGAGCTGCCCGGGACAGTAGGGGCTGATTTGCATAATTCACTTTTAGAATATTAATTAGCAGGGATGGGTAATAGTTCCTGGGCAAATTTGTGTTTCGATTTCAAATGCAAACACAAATTAGCAAACGTTACTCCTGAGTAACTTAAGGAGGGGGCATCCACGGCTCGTGGTGGGGGTGAGTCTTCGCACAGCTGAACTGCTGGCCGAGAGGCAACATTGTCCTCCAATCTGCGGGGCAGCAGGAAGAGTCCTGACGGCAGCTGGGGTGAGAGAGGTGATTCTCTGCCTGCAAAGAGGAAGCAGCTTGCTAGGCATCTGTACCCCATCTGTTAAGCAGAAGGAAGCCCCTACATTTCCGAAGAACACGGACCTAGTACCAGGCCGCTCATACACTTACAGGAAATATTTGTATACATGAACAAGCACTCTATATTATGATAGTCTGTATAAGAGGAAGTCAAACGGCATGATGGCGCACTCCTGTAATTCCAGCACTCAGGGAGGCTGAGGCAGGAGGATCACCGTGAGTTCGAGGCCAGCCTGGGCTACATAGTGAGTTCAAGCCCAGCCTAAACTACATAGCGAGATCCTAGAGCAGAGAACACTGTTAGGCTGGTGGCTTAGTCACTCTCTCGTCGCTGGGACACAATACCCCAAACCCACAATTTTGAGGAGTAGAGGTTTACTGTAGCCCATGCTTCAGTCCATGGTCGGCTGCTCCCAGGCAGGGAGGTAGGGCAGAGGGGTCTGGCGGAGGACAGCTGCTCGCGGCCTGGTGCACAGGAAGTAGAGAGAAGGGAGGAGCTGGGAGGGCGAGGAGCTCTTCCAGGCCACGCCCCGGGACCGCCCCTTCCACCAGGCCCCGCCTCTGAAGCTCCCGTTGTCCAATCAGCTTCCAGAACCTTGCTTGTGATCACCCGAGTGTCCGGGACATCTAGATCCAGAGCAAGTTCAAGCCCAGCCAGGGCAGCTTAGCAACCGACCATGGACTGAAGGAACTCCTAGCAGTTAGGTCACATTTAGGGTGGTTACAATCCCCACGCCCTGTTGCTATGGAAAACCTCAAAAACCCGAACAATCTAACGAATGAGTAAACTCGAGCACGTAGAGTCTGGCAGCCGGCGGTAACCGAGGCTGTTTGTCTGTGTCTAGGCCGGAGCTGCTCGGCGCCCTCATCCTCCGAGGCTCACGTAAGAACCGGATTAAGACTGCGGAGCCGGGCAGGAATCCACGTGCACGGAGTGCTGGGTTTAGCAGGGACGCTGGCAAGCTTCCTTGTCACACTGCTGTGGCATCTTGGCTAAGGTAGACAGGGAGAAAGAAGGGTGACTTCGATTTGAGCTGCAAACCCTTCATTCCTGCATCACGAGGGGAAGGGTTAGGGCTCGAATCGCAGTGTCTGTGGGACTCGGTTGACTTCTAAAGATGTCGTTGCACTAATTTTTTTATGGCACCATTGCTCTTCCTGTGATTCTTTTTAGGAGTCCTTTATTGAGAAAGTTCTACACCATTGGTACATAATTATTTTGTGTGCTGTGTGGCGACAGTAGCTTAGCAGTGCAGAGTCCCGCAGGGATGGGAAGACGGGGTGCTTCTATAGAACGAAGAAACCTCAAGAGCTCTTGCCAGGTCTGGATCCTCACATTTCTCTGAGAACATCTCTAATGTTTAGACTTCTGCTCTTTCTCGGTCTTTCATCTACCAAACCTGGCAAGACTGTGAGTTCAATTTATATCCTAATTCTGCAACCTGTAAAATTAAATATAGGGCCGGTGAGATAGCTTAGTGGCATAAGCACCTGCCTGGCAAGCACGAGGTCCTGAGTTCGACTCCTGGTATCCACATAAAAGGAAAAAAAAAGATTAAAATTAGAGTCTGATTTTGTTCTGTATAAATCCTGGGGATGTAATAAATTGGAGATTCTTTTTTGTTTCCCCCCAGGGCACTGGGTATTGAATCCAGGGCCTTTGCACTGAGCTATACTCTCAACCTTTTTTATTATTTTGAGACAGGGTCTCACTAAATTGCTACATTGCCTATGCTGGGCTTGAACTTGTGATCTTCCTGCCTCTGCCTCCCAGAGTGCTGGAGTCACAGGTCTGCACCACCAGACCCAACTAAATTAGAGATTCTTTTAGGGCTGACATCGGAGCTTTCTGAGTTTCAGGTTGTGTTTCAGCTCAGCATTTAAAGCCAGATCTTGTCATTATCTTCATGCAAACCATCTAGTGGAGTCAGAAAGAACTCTCCTTCCATCATGCATCCATCCATCCATTCAGTCATCCGTCCATCATGCATCATCCATCCATCCATCCATCCATCCACTCATCCATCCATCATCCATCCATCCACTCGTCCATACATCATCCATCTATCCATCCATTCATCCATACATCATCCATCCATCTATCCACTCATCCATACATCATCCATCCATCCATCCATCCACTCATCCATCCATCATCCATCCATCCATCCATCTACTCATCCATCCATCCATCCACCCATCCATCCATCCATGAGACTCACCATTATTCTCTACCTCTCAGCTCTTCGTTTACACTGAGTGCGTCACCCAGACAGTCATGGCTGATAACCTAGTAATGGCTTTGTCCTTGCACAGCCACTAGTGTAATCTATTACCTGCCATTTTCACCACTATTCAGGAGAGCACCTCAGTTTCCCGACTTGAGAGCTGGCTGCTCAGAGCCCAAGACCCCTGATGCCACTGAGCTATGGAATGACTGCTGTCACTGCAGGAAATGACACTGCTTTTGGGGAGACGGGATGGAGGTGTCACGGATTCTTCTAATGACAGGAGACTTGTTCCAGGCTTCGGAAAAATAAGCAAAATTTCGGTTGACCCAGACACAAGAAATCTTCACAAAAATTGTGTGGTGACAAATAACTTAGTACAAAGAAAGTCTGGAGCATTAGGGAGCGCTTTGAAGAAGTCATTACTATTTTCTCTTCCACCTACATAAATGGTCTGCCCCAGGCTGTTGCTGAATCCTCTCAGAGCCATGAAATACATAAATGCACTTATGTACTCTTTTTTTGTGGTACTGGGACTGAACCCAGGGCCTTCACACTGAGTTACGTCCCTACCATTTTTTATTTCTTATTTGAGACAGGTTCTTGCTTAGTTGCCCAGGCTGGTCTCAAACTTGAGGTGATCCTCCTGCCTCAGCCTCCTGAGTACTGGAATTGCAGGTGTGTGCTACCAGGCCCGGCCCTCTGAGTTTTTTTTTTTGTTTGTTTTGATGGGTACCAGGGGTTGACCTCAGGACCTCGCGCACCAGCAGGCGCCTGTGCCACTGAGCGATATCACCGGCCCTTTTTTCGTATGTGGGATCCGGGAGTCGAACTCGGGCCCTCGCGCTTGCCAGGCAGGCGCTTACACCGCTGAGCCATCTCACCGGCCCTCTGAAGTTTTAAACCACCCAGTTTGTGTCACTTTGTTCCAGCAGCCCCAGAAGATGAACAGGTGTGGTTTGACAGCTGGCCTGGCAGCCGGCATGGTGCCCTCACACACTCACACACCCTGCTCTTCCCCACAGCTGTGGCCTGGTCAGCAGCTGGAAAAGTGGGGTCTCAGGCTGGAGGACCCCAAGGTCGTGGGGCAGCGGGGGGGAGAGCATTATCTCCGGCTTCCCCTAGAGCTCATCCATTATGCATGGCAGGAGAAGCTGGGCTCCTTCCAGGGCCCACGCAGCTGCGGGGGTAGGGGGTACGGGAGGAGCTGGAGAGCCACAGCCTGACATCCCTGCCCCCACCAGGGCTGGGCCGACTCCTGGGATCTGGGAGGGAGCACCGGAGGGCCATGCCTCCTCCCCAGCCCTGCCCAGCTGCAGGCAGATGTGCCAGGGCTTGTCAATAATTCACACCCAGGAAATGGGCTGGACCGTAGTCATCAGCGCCCCTGTGGGGAGGAGGGGTGGGTGGGTGCAGCTGTCCCTGCCCAGCCCAGCCTGAGCCCCGAAGTCAGGAAGCCAGGTCTGGGGGTCCCTGAATGTGCGTGAGTGTGCGTGTGTGTGCGTGGTACTGGGGGTTGAACCCAGGGCCTTCGCAGTGAGCCACATCCCCAGCCATTTTTGTTTTGTATTTTGAGACTGGGTCTCACCAAGTTGCCCAGGCTGGGCTCAAATTGCGATCCTCCTGTCTCAGCCTCTCAGAGTGCTGGGACACAGGCGTGCGGCACCGTGGCCGGCCAGGGACAGATTCCAACAAGTTCCATTAGGCGATTTTGTCATTGTGCAGCATCCCAGCGGGCACTCATGCAGCTGGGCTGGCCTCAGGGCCCCTGGTGCTGCCCTTCTGGGGCCACCATCGCTGCCACTGCATGCCCCCACTTCCTCCCAGGCGGCTGCGCCTCCGAGACTCAGCCTCGCACATCGCCCGGGACTGAACTCTGAGAGGAGGCTGAGAAACTTGTTGGGTGATTTCGGGCGGTCATTCGAGGGTCGAAACCCGCTGGGCAGAGAAATGACAACAACCAGAGAGCGGTCCCATTCAGGCCGGGCCAGCCCCCCGCTTTGTTTCTTAGAGTCTTTCCTCAGTGGCTGTGGGAATAAAGTGCTTTCAGCCACGTCTGGAAGAGATGAGGAGCCAGGGCTGGGGTGGCCACAGCCCATTGTGTCCCCAGGTGGTGGCGGGTGAGGCGGCTTGGTGGGAGGCACCGAGGTGTCGTCAACATGGCTCAGTGCAGGCGGGCAGGGCAGGAGGCATTGTGCCCATTCACGAAGCTGGGACAGGGAGGCGGGCAGCTGCCGTGAGGAGCCCAGGACGCGAGACTGGGGTGAGTGGTGGGGATGGGGGTGGGGCGGCCTCACGAGTGGACATTTTTTATTTTGAAGCAAGTGCTCGCTGAATCACCGAGTTGTTCTTCTGATCCTCCTGCCTCAGCCTCCCAGAGCGCTGGGGTCACAGATGTGTGCCGCCTCCCTGCCTCAGCCATGCAGCTTCCTTTCTGAGTCGAGCTTTTGTCCCCAGGAGACTGGGCAGGCGGGGCGCCCACGGAGAGGACCCCGAGCTCCTGAAGCTGAAAGCAGGAAGCCTCATTCCTGCCCCGCCCGGACACCTGGGCACCCGCCAGCTGCAGGCGTGCAGGTGCTGTCAGGCAGACCCGGGTCCCGCTTGGCCCAGAGGCCCACAGAATGGGGATGAGAGAAAACAGTGGCCGGCTGGGCTGCAACGTGCATTCCACACAGAGATCGGTTCGTACTCAGGACGCGGGTTCATTCAGCCCCCCAGCAACTCAATGAATTTGAAGCAATTATATCTGCACTTTGTCAACAGGGAAACTGAGGCACAGAGGGGAAAGGGAACTGGACACACAGCCTGCAAGTGGTGAGCATTGGAGACACGGGCCCCGCCCAGCAGAGACTGCGCTGCCTCAGCCGTGCACGCCAGGGTCCAATAGTGGCGCAGGTGGGCCTGGTCTCCCTTTCCGGCTGGCTCCACCAAGCCCCGGAGGTCTGGGGAGGCTTTGAGGAGATATTTCAGCAGGACAGGGACAGACACAGGCAAGTAGGAGCCCACACACACCTGGGGCTCCACCCTGCCAGGGATGCTCCAAAAAGTTTGCTTGCTACACTCTGGGAGGCTGAGGCAGCAGGATTGTGAGTTTGAGCCCAGACCTCCTTCTGACCGTGGAGGGCTGGGGGAGGCTGCTGTAATTGGATGGGGGACACTCACCCAGGCTTGGGCGCAAGTGGAGGATGGACTGCTTTCCAGACAGGCCTTCCTGTCCCTGTGGTATGGCCTTGGAGACCCCTGGAGTCCCTGTGAGAACGCAGCCCGGCCGTGCACTCAAGAGCAGCTCCTACCTGCCCGAGTCATACGTGGGCTGGGCCCTCGTCCTGGTTAATGATCACCGGGGTGACCATAAATCCCAGCCAGGACAGCGCTATTTTCTGCCTGTTGCCTGGGGTAATTATTAATGGCTTCCTTTTTGCTCCAAGTGCCCAAAAGGGCAATAAATTACACGGCCGCCCTCGGTCCCAGCACTGCAGTCACCGTGCTTGCGGAGCCTCCCTGCCGGACACTCACCTCTGCTGCCTCCTGCAGACCATGCACTGCCCGGCTGGGTCTCCTTGTCCTGCCAGGGTCTCCGGTCTCTGTGCCTCAGTCACACCCACCTCCCATGCCCCCGGGGCTACAGGCAAGGGCATGCAGGTGGAAAAGGGGGCAGACGCTACGTGTAGATTCCCCGCAGTGGGCCCAACAGCGCAGTGTTTGTTTTTACAGACACATCGCCATGAATCCCCTCAGAATCCTCCCTCACTTTGAGCACACTCGTCCCATCGTCCTTGCCGCTTTCTGCAGCAGCTCTGGAGTCCTTTTTCCTGAGGGTCTTTAGCTGCGCTGTCTTGGCTGCCTCGATGTCCTGAATGGATTCAGAATGTCTCCCTTTCATGGTCATTGTGACTTTGGGGAAGAGGTGGAAGTTGCACAGTGCCAGATCCGGTGACTAAGGTGGATGAGGACGCAGCGTCGTGTTTTTACCAGCTGCCTTACCACTGGGTGGCAGTGGGCAGCAGCATTCACCGTATTTTTGATCCCACCTGATAAAGCCCCTCAGGAAAGAGGACTCTAGAGCTGCTGCAGAAAGCGGCAAGGACGATGGGATGAGTGTGTCTGAACTGAGGGGAGGATTTTGAGGTTCACATCTATGTGTCTTTTGCTGCAGTAAATTTTTGAAAAACTTTGAACCTTCAGCGTACATCTTGATCACATCTCGTATTCCCCAGGAGCTAGAAGTCTACAACTCCATCACTCAGGCACCCTGGCCTCTGGCATCAGTGCATGGTCCTGCTAATAGGGGCGCCGGTGGGAGACTTAGCAGAGGGGAAAGGGAGAGTTCTGTTCTTGTCACACAAGGTGGTGCTGCTGTGGTGGCAGCAGCTGCAGCTCTGGCTCCTCCCTTCTCTCTCTGCTTCCTGGCCGCCTTGAGGTGAGCAGATTTCCTCCTCCAGGCCCTTCCACCGTGATGTTCCTGCCTTGGAGCAGCCTACCATGGACTGAGCCCACTGAAACTGTGAGCCAAATAAACCCCTTCTCCTCTAAGTTGTGAGCACTGAGTGTTTTGTCCCCATAGCAGTAAAGCGACTAAGACGATGGCCAGTTTCCTCCTTTCAGTTCCCTCCATCTGGAACACTGCAGCAAATGCTACCCAGCTGACACAAAGGCTGTGCAAACATCCTTGCCCATGGTGCTCGTGGGGTCAAGTAAAACAATCCCTTCCCATTGGTGAACCCAAAATTTAGTGTCTGCTCCTCACTGGCCACGAGCCCCAGCTGGCCTTCTTCTACCACTCTGAGCCTCAGTTTCCCTGTCTGACATGCCCACGATAACTTCTTTTGTTTGTTCCCGAGGTGGCTGAGTTATTGCCCATGCGTGGCTGTTCAGGGTTCCTCTGCCCTGCCCAGGTTTCAGGGTGAACCAGACGTGGCTGCTCCCTCCCCGTCCACCTTCAGCATCTGCTCTGTCTGCTCGGATGTCCTCGGCTGCCTGGACTGGCAGCCCCACGCTCAGACCCCAGCCCTTAAATATTTCATGGCAGCCGGCTGGGAATGAATATTTCATCACAGACTCCTTGGCACTTAAATATTTAATCCCTGTGCTGGCTGAGGCGGAAGGAATCCCGCCCAGGCAAACATTTGGTCTCTGGTCCCGCTTTTAAAGCCTCTTTGGTTCCGGTCTCCAAGGACAGAAGGGCCAGAACGAGGCCGTTTCCATACCAGGCACAGGAACATCTGATGCTTCTGAGTCCAAACCTTCGTCTCAGTGCAGCTGGAGCCTCAGAAGAGCAGGGGTGGTTGAGAATAAAGACAGAGGCTAATGTGACAAGGAACAATGTCTCTTTCTGTCCTGAGAAAGAAGGCTCCGAAATGGGAAAGAGGTGTTCACACAGGTACACAGTGGGAACTCAGGTCATCTTCTATTTCAGCGGTGATTGAGAACATGAAGGTAAGGAGAGGATTAGGAAAAACTTTGGATAAAAAGTAGGTACAAAGCTGGGCATGCTGTGGTGGCGCATGCCTGTGACCAGCACTCAGGATCCAAGAGTTCAGCCTGAAGACTTTCTCAACCTGGCTGGCACGGTCTTTGCTGCCTGCAGGCATGACCCTCATTCTTCTCTGGTGCTAGAAGGGTCTTGGGTTTGTTTGGGGCTCACCCTTCCTCGTCCAGGGCGGAGGGACTTGAGGCTGCCCTGACCACGGGTATTCCCCTCCCTTTCCTTGACACTGGGTTGGTCGTAGGTGTGCAAAAGCAACTCTGACCAGTGTGGTATGAAGGAAGGCAGGGCATCTGGTGTGGGGTCCTGGCAGGCTATTTTGGTAATGGAGCTCAGCGGGTTAGCTGATAAGTCTGACCCTGGTGACCTCAGGGGCTGTGAAGCTGCGGGATCTTTCCCACTTGCTGATCAAGTGTCACTTGCAGCCATGTGCAGAGGTGCAGGCCTGGAATCCAGTGCTCTGCAAGGCTGAAGCAGGAGGATCTCAAGTTCCAGCCCAGTGTGGGCAATGTAGCGATTTAGCGAGACGCTGCCTCAAAATAAAACATTTAAAAAGGCCGGGGATGGACTCAGTGTGAAGGCCCAGGGTTTGATCCTCAGTGCCGGGAGAGGGGGAGAAGGAAAAAGAAACCGAAGGACCCAGCGCTGCTGTGCTCCACATGGAGTGGGTCTGGCGCTTCTGGTCTGGCCCTGTTTTGGTGCTGAGATTACAGTGCCCAGGACGGCCCAGCCAGCTCCCCCGATTCACAGTGGAGAGAGGTGCGGAGAGTGAGGGCACCACATGCGAAGCCCTGAGCACCGCAGGAAAGCAGACGGGGCGTGCGAGCCGCCAGCTCTGTCCTTGGCCCCCGGTGTAGTGTCCTCTGCATCCGCTCCCTTCTCTCCAGGGCCCGGCGTTGGGTGCATGCCTGCGACCCAGCACTCGAGGAGGCTGAGGCAGGAGGATCGCAAGTTCAACACAGCCTGGGCAACTCGGTGAGACGCCGTCTCAAAATAAAAAATAAAAAAGCGCTGGGTTGGAGCTCAGTGGGACACACGCGCACGCACACACACACATACACAAGTGCTCATAGGCGCACCTGCGCATGCGTTCCTCCCTGCCGCCTCCTCCTCGTGTGGCTCCGCCGGCCCTGCCGTCCCAAGCTGTCCCTGTGGAGCTGCCCGGCAGTGCCCGGACTCGGCTTCCCCAGCACTGGCTAGTGCTGGTGGCCGAGCGCGGGACACTGTGCCCAACTCCCTTCCTCCTTCCTCTCTCTCTTCTTCCTTCTTTTCTGTTTTCTTCTGTGGTACTGGGGATTGAACCCAGGGCCTTTGCACTGAGCCATATCCCCAGGCCTTTTCTTATTTTTTTCGAGACAGGGTCTTTAAAAGTTGCCAAGTTGCCCAGACTGGGCTGGAACCTGTGACCCTCCGGCCTCAGCCTTCCTGAGTGTGGGGCTGGCAGGCAAGCATCTCCATGTCTTAGCTGCCTTCTGTCCTTGGTCCTTTGCAGGGGTTTCTGCAGTGACACAGGGCCAGATGGCCTGTGGTCGGTGGCTTCACTCTGGAGGTCACCTTGCACCCCATCATCCCGTAGTGCTCGGGGCTGTGCCTCTCTGACCAACCGGCCTCGGGGTAACCCTAACCCTAACCCTAGTGTGGCCCCCTGGGGTGGCAACAGCTGAGCCTGCCGTCTAAATCCCGTTATCTGGGAAAGGTAGACATGGCCAGCACTCTGTCCAGTGGCCACCATGCTGGCCACTCACTCGAGAAGGCAGGGAGGCTCTGAGTCATCCTCAGAGCTCAGGCTTTCTCAGCGGGGGTCTCACTGTGTAGCCCAGGCTGGCCTCGAACTTGCAGCAATTCTCCTGCCTCGGCCTCCCGAGTGAGTGCTGGGATCACAGGTGTGCGCCACGCCAGCGGCTGGGCTTCCTTTGAAATCTGGGCTTAGGCGTCTTGGAGGTGGGGGCCTCCTCTGGGCTGCACAGATGGGCTCGCAGATGCTGGAGCAGAGCACCCTACACCTCCGGCTTTGTGTCGCAGTGGGTCCTGGACCACGTCCAAAACATACTTAGACTTCGGGACAAAAGCTTCGCACTTCACACACACACTCACACTCACGATCCCTCTCATTTGAGGGTGAATGTGCTGCCCTAATTAGCTGCGTCTCTGAGCCTCGAGAGCTGCCTCCACTGTGGTTATTAACAAGGCGGGCTCTGATCGGCTGGTCCTTTTCAAAGCATCCAGCCCGCTCCAGCGTGGCTTCCGTGATTTACAAGTTTGGAATCTTTGGGGGTTTTCAACAGTGAAGGTGCTAACTTTCCACACCTGCCTGCTCCTGTGCGTGTACTGCCAGGCCAGGCCGCGCTTGCTCCGCCACCCGAGGTTCGCCCCGGGACCCAGCGGCTCCACGGAGGCTGAGAAGCTGGCAGACTCCGCCGGTTGAGCTGCAGGCAGGGCGGGCGCAGGCTGAACACTGGCCCGGCGCACGTGAGGAGCAGAGACGGGGAGCAGGAGAGCGGGGCTCCGTGCGCTCGGCGTCCCCTCTGGTCTGCAGACACTCCCTGTTGGTGAGAGGATCACCGGTACTGGCTTCAGGCTTCCCTGCCTTGGCCAGGGAGCGCGTGTGACTTTCGAGAAATTATAGATTTATCATTCCTAGGGATTGAACCCAGGGCCTTTACATGAGCCACATCTCCAGCCCTGACTTACGTTTTTGTGTTGAGACAGGGTCATGCCAAGTCACCAGGTTGTACTGGCTGGCCTTGAACTTGCAATCTTCCTGCCTCAGCCTCCCAGAGTGCTAGGACTGCATGTGTGTGCCACCACACCCGGCGTATTTATAGATTCTTTGATTAACCTGTGGCTTCCTTTGATCTAACACCAATCCCAGTGCAGGACGCCAGTGGAAAGCTCAAACATCAGTCCGTGATGTTGAACGGTGTGTCCCCCCCAGAAAAGACTTACTGCTATTAGTGTTACACAAATTATGGGAGGTAGGAGTTGAAGGGGAAGTCCAGATCTGCAGCAGAATCTACGCAGCGTGTAGCAAATGCGGAACGCGGCCTGTCTCATCACGGTAGAACGATACCCAGATCCCCCGCGCGGAGAAACAGGGCAGTAAACGTGACTCAGATTTAAAAAACGCTGTGTGCGTTTCACCCGCTTGCTTCCTCTGGGTGTAGTTATTGGGACCTGTAAGGTTTTTTTAGATGAGGGCTCACTGTGTACTCCAAGCTGACCCTGAACTCACTGTGTAATGCAGGCTGACCTCAGACTTGCAGCGATCCTCCTGCCTCAGCCTCCCAAACCTTGGGAAGACAGGTGTGCGGCACCACGCCCGGCTGTGATATTATTTAATTTAAACACTCATTGTGTTCTTGACCGCCCTGCACTGATCCACCAGTCATAGCCATTTCTGTCAGACAAAACGCGACGCGGCGTCCTCATCCACCTCAGCCGCCTGATCTGGCATCGTGCGACTTCTGGCTCTTCCCAACTCACGGTGACCGAGCCTCGTGCAAGTGAGGCCTTGTCTCAAAAAATAAGAGAGATTCTTCATTTGCCGCAGCGTGGACCGAACCGAGGATGTGAGGCTAAGCCAGGCACAGGACAAGCGCACGTGTTCTCACTCATGCGCGGAGCTTGCAGCATTGAGGAGGGGGAGGAGCAGCGAGGCTCGGGCCTGCAGCGGTGAGGAGAGCTCTGGCTGCGGGCTGTGTTTCACAATCCCGGCAAAGAGGATCAGATGTTTCCAGAGTGAAGAAATAATGTTTGAGGGGACGGAGCGCCAGTTACCCGGACCCCATCATTACACATCGCATGTATCTATAATGCACCCCATAAATAAGTACAATCACCTAGAATTATGTAACATATTATGAGCCCATGAAAAATAAGAATATATTTTAAAAAAAGTCCTATGAAGCTGGGCATGGTGGCACACACCTGTCATCCCAGCACTCCGGCAGGCTGAGGCAGGAGGGTGGAAATTTGTAACCCAGCCTGGGGAGCTTAGTGACTCAGTGAGACCCCCTCTCAAAATGAAAAATAAAAGGTCTGGGGTGCCGCTCAGTGTGAAGGGCCTGGGTTCAAAAACAAAGAAACAAAGACACAAATCTATAAGCACAAAGAAGGGGAGGGAATCCAGACACAGTGACACCTGGAAAATGGCACAGAAAGGGCAGAGATTGGAGCCCGCGGCCGTACACCCGGACGCCGGGGCCCGGGAGTGCGAAGTGGAAGGCAGGGCCCACCTGGAGGGTTTGGAGGCGGCAGATTTAATTTTGTGCCTCTCACCTTTGGAACATTGAGGCAGCCCCGTTCTTTGTCTTTTTTCTTTTTTGGTGTTTGGAGACAGGGTCTCACTATGTAGCCCAGGATGGCCATGAACTCGTGGAGGTCCTCCTGCCTCAGCCTCCCTTGCATAGGATGGCAGGCATGGCCACCAGGCCCAGCAGTTGTTGCACTGCATTGCCGAGGGAAAAATGATGGTGAAGTGTTCGGGACGGCTGCAGTTTTCTTCTCTGCTATTTTCCGCCGGCACTTGTTGGATCCACAGGAGGAGGATTTGCCGTGTGGAGCCCACTCTGCTCCGTTCTGATCTCTTCTTTTCTCTGGACCCGCACCTCCTGTCTAACTGCGCCACCGCCTTCTCCCCGCTCGGCTCTGGGTCCCTGTCGCACATCCTGAGCCCTGCGAGAGACACTGCTAGAGCAGCCGCACCCTCAAGCTACTCTCCTCTGACCCCGCCGTGTGGGACTCATGCCTAGAGTAAGAACCACGCGCTCCCTACTCGCTGGAGGACTCCGTAATCTGCCCTCGGGCTCACCCAGTTCCCTTCCTTTCTCTGCTGTCTCAACTCTGTGTCCTCGTGGCGCTCAGATGGCTGCAGAGACACTGTAGGCACCGATCACTTGCTGTTCCGTCCAGAGGAGGACGATGGTGGCTTGTGGCAGCTTCCTCAGCACAACCCCGGTGCCCTGCACCCCTCTCCTTGGGCAGCCACGGCAGGGCTCCCTTTAGTTCTGGTGGGCAGCGTTGCCACTGCTGCCTCAGCGAGGGAAGGCTGCGCAGGCCAGCATGGGCCTCAGCGCTCCGATGCATGTGGGACGGAGGATGCAATTCCCTGCCTGCAGCCCCAAGAGTTCTGTATGAATCAGTGTGAGCTGCCAAGGTGCAGGGTCCGTTCACATCAGGATCATCCGCATCTGCAACATGGAGTAGCCACTTCCACCTCTTCATGCCCTGCACCTTCCTTGCCCACCAGCCTTGCCCCCGTAAAGCCTGCCTTTTCATTTCCTACCATCTCGTCGTCTGCCTTTATTGATTTATGTTTTAGGTTTCTCATCTATGAAATGCTATGTGATATTAAAGTCTGACTTATTTCACTTCATTGTGGCCTCAAGGTCCATCCGTTTTGCTACAGATGACTCAAGTCATCCTTCTTCGTGGCAGAGTAGTACTCCACAGTGTGTAAAGACTGCATTTTCTTTATCCATTCATCTGCTGAGGGACATACAGGCTGCCCAAGATTTAGCTATCATGAGTTGTGCTGCTGTAAACATCACTGCAGTGTGATGTCTTCAGCTCTCTGGGGAAGATACCTAGAAGGGAGATAGCTGGGTCAAGCGGAATTTCTAGTTTTAGTTTTTGAGTAATCTCCACACTGATTTCCATGGTGGTTGTACTAGGTTACACTAGGTTACACTCCCACCAACAATGCAAAAGGGTTCCTTTTCCCACATAGCCTCTCAGGCATTTGTTGTTTTTCTGTGTTTTTTTCTTTTTCCTGATATTTTACACAGGGTCTCGCTATGTAGTTCTGGCTGGCTTTGAATTCACTGTATAGCCCAGGCTGGCTGCAAACTCCTGGCGATTCTCCTGCCTCAGCCCCCTGAGTGATGAGATTATAGGCGTGGCCACCACGCATGCTGTACCCTGTCTTTTTAACTCTTCTTTCCCTGCATCTACGATGATGAAGCAGAGACTCGGGGCGCAGGCTGCACCGTGAGTGACGGAAAATTTGGGACAATTTCCCAAGAGACACAGCCGATCTGCATTATGACATGGTGTGCGCTCTGCAGGGATCCAGACACAGGCTTGGGCTTCCTTCCTTTTGCAGAAAGTGCACCCTGGAATTGTCTTCATCTTCCCAGATGAGCTGCAGGACTTTTGGTCCTGGACAGATAATTAATTTTTTTCCTAGACTGTATCCCAGGTGCTGCGTGGCTGCCGTCCACCCCAGAGGCCCAGCTGAAAGCACAGGATCCAGGACGGTGGTCCACGCAGTGCACTGTGCAAGACACAATGCGAAGTCCTCGGGACTGCAACAGCGGCGCCACACGCGCACAGCCTAGGCTGCTTGTCGCCAGAGGGTGGGTGGCAACGCGGAGATCCCGGCCCCTGTGAACCACTGACCTCCCTGACCACGGAAGCAGACAAGTCATTTAAAAAATGTAATTTTCGAATTGACATTCTTCGTGCTGAGTCGGCGGGCTTGTAAATTCTGCTCAGGGAGGGCTGGGGCCATAACCCAGAGAGAAGAGGGCGCCTCACATTGCTCCCAGCCGCTCCTGACAAAAGCATTGTGCAAATGAACCCTTAAATCCGTAAACACTGTCCCCCACCGCGGGAAGAATGCGTGGCTGAGGGCGATATTCACAGAACGTCTCAGGCGACCCGGTCTGAAAGGGCCGCACGGGTTTGCTGGAGAGCGCAGGCCCAGTCCCCCGCCGCGAGCCCAGTGGCCCAGGCGCGCAGCGCGCACAGCTGGGCTGAGGCCGGAACAATTAGGAGAAACCCAGCGGCCTTTATCCAAACTTCAACTTGCTCCGTGATTGATATGGGAAAAGCAAAGCCCCGGGGGCGCCGGCGCCCCACATGCGGCTCCCCGAAGAGCGGTGTCCGTCTCTGCCACAGCGCGAGTGGTCGGCACCACCCAGGTGACAGGGACAGGGCCGGCCCCGGCACGTGGACTCAGATCCGAGTCCTCACTGGAGCCTAGGAGGACCGGGTCGGATGCTCACTCCAAGGGCGGCTGCCTTGTCTGCTGGTCACCAGCAACTCGGCCATGTCAGCTCTAAAATTGGGACAGAAGCTGGACATGGTGGGCACACCTGTGATCCCAGCACTCGGGAGTCTGAGGCAGGAGGATTGCTACAAGTTCAAAGCCAGTATGAGCTACATAGCCAGAGCCTGTCTCAAAACAGTAAATAAAATGGGGACAGGGCCTATTTCTCATAAAGTGTGCGACCTGGTGCACCGGACAGGGCAGTGGGGAGACACTCTGCGAATACAAAGGGCTGCATTCACTGCTCCAGGTCTCAGAGCTGCAGCTCGAGCTCAGGCTGCTTGCTGCTTGCAATGAGGGTGGCTTGTGAGTCGGTCAACACTCACCTCGGGGGTGTTGAGCTGGACTGGTGAGCTGGCACCCACAGGGGTCCCCAGGTTTTCAAGCTCACAGCTGTGGGGGACTTGTCCCAGTCTGTCTCAGGGTCCATCAGCTGAGGTACTAGGGAGCCACGCACTGTTCTGGAGCCAGGGGTACCTTCCGGGCCCTGCCCAGGAAGAGGCCTCTGAGGACAGAGGAGTGGGAGGAGTCTGTGAGAGGCCAGGCCAACAGCTTGGATGACACACTGGGTATGGGAGGGTGGTTGAGGTGACAGCGTCATGGGCCTTTGACCCGAGCACCAAATGGTTAATGAGTGGAACCCTCGCCGGTTTCCACATGCAGGAAGGAAGGAAGGAAGGAAGGAAGGAAGGAAGCCCACAGTCAGCTCACGAGTGGCCAGGAAATTATATCATTGGCCAATTAATTTTTTAAGTCTTGTTATGTAGCCCATGCTGACCTTGAACTCGCAGCAATCCTCCTGCCTCAGCCTCCTAAGTGCTGACAGTACAGGTGTGGGCCACTGTGCCCGGCTTCCCAATCAGCTAACCAATGACACACCCATCATCTCAGGGCAGGAGCCCAGGGCTGCACGCAGTTTTCATCACCTTTCAATTCTCAGAAACGACCACTCGCATTCTACAGTGGGAAAGATGGGGAAACTGAGGCCCAAGGCAATGAAGTGATTGATGGCTGCAGCCCGAGCTGGGATTTGAACCAGGCCCTGCATGGAGACAAAGCGGCCACTGTGCTTTGTGTGCGGGAGGCTTCCAGGAGGCGAGGGATGGACACAAAGCTGCGCGGCCGGAACGGAGGCTCAAGGGCCTCTTCAAAGCCGGGCGCATTCAGGCCGCATTCAAGCTGGAAGTGTTTCTTTGTCACTGTCCCGGCCTCAGAGGTAAGTGACATCTCGAACAACTCGGGAAGATTAAATAGCCTGGCTCGGTCGGAAAGCTTAAAAAATGAGTGCGAGGGAGGGAGAGGAGAGAGAAGAAAGGGCCTTGGAGGCATTGTGGAGCCAGGCGCCTTTGTCGCGGAAGCTTTCAAGAGCCACGACTGGAGGACAGGCCCAGAGGAGGGACAATGACAGGAGCGGACGGGAGCCGACCCGGAATGCGGATTACCGCGTCTTGGGGCGGCGAGAAAAGGTCTGTGGGGATGAAGAGGAGGAGTCACTCCTCCCTCTGCCTGGCTCGCTGGGCAGCGACAATGGCCGGGGGCCTGGACACGCCCTTGCGGGCGCTGCACCCCATGGGGCTCTGGGCCGGTGGGCGACTGAACAAAGCCTGTCCAGCCCAGGCACTCGCCCGGCTGCGCTGTGGAACAGAAGCCCTGAACACCATGGCCAGACAGCGGGCTCGGGCTGGGCAGGGTGTGTCTGAGCCCTGGATGGCCTGGCCTGGCCTCTGGGCTGGGATGGGGGCTCCCCGCTCTGTGAGGACAGCGTGACAGCGCCACTACCCAGGCCTCAGCCTGGCTCCCTACCTCCCCGGGGTCTCCATGGACCTGTCTAACCACGTGGGAGATACACAGCGGGCTCTGGAGAGCCTCAGCCCATTCTAGAGGTTCCCTGGCAGCCAGGCATGGTGGCGCAGGAGGCTGAGGCAGGAGGACCGCAAGTTTGAGCCCTGCCAGGTAACTTAGTGATTTAGCGAGACCCAGTCTTACAATAAAAAATAAAGAGGCTGGGGGTGCAGCTCAGTGTGAAGGTCCTGGGTTCAACCCCCAGTACCTAAAAAACAAAGTGTGATTCTAACACACTGTACTAAGCTTAGCTTATCTCGATAGCTTATCTCATTTCTAATCAGTCACTGTAAAATTCAACAGAATAATATTAGAAGAGCAAAATAAAACAATATTTTTGTAGAAAGACAAGAATACCTAGTAGTTTTTTGGGGTCTTCAAAATAGACCCAAGGCGAGAGGAGTCGACCGGGAAGGGGAGCCGCTCTGGTTTCCATATCTCACATTCCCGTGAGGGTGGCTTTTCTTCTCTTGTTTTTGTACTGGGGATTGAAAACAGGGCCTTCACTGAGCAACACCCCCTGCCCTTTTTGTATTTTACTTTGCGACTGGGTCTTGCTAAGTTGCTGAGTTGGTCGGGCTGGGCTCGAACTTGGGATCCTCCTGCCTCAGCCTCCCGGAGTGCTCTGATCGCAGGCATGCACCCCAGGCCTGGCTCACGTTAGCTCTTCCTTTTAGCTTTCTCTTGTACCTGGCTTCTAGGAAAGTTGCCCTCAGGGCTCCAGAGTCCCCTTCCTCGGGGCACGCCCTGCTGAAGGTGTGACCACTTTGGTAGGAAAGACTGCAGGGCCAGCTCTCTCTCCCCCCGTCATAGTGGAAGTCCAAGCCTCAGGGCGCCCACGGTGGTCGCAGAAACCATCACCTCCCCCACGGCCCTCGGGGCCCCCGCTGCTCCAGCTGTGTGTGCCAGGACCCCCGGGCCTCAGCAGCTGCCGCGCGGTGGTGCGAGGGCCAGCCCCGGGGTGGGCGGTGCAGTCTGGGCGTCCAGATGGTGTCCTCTCCCGCGGTGTGGGACATGGCGGGGCTCAGCGGGACAGAGGGTGTGGCTGGTGGTTTGGGCCACCCCTGGCTTCCTGGTGTGCAGCCCGGTGCCCCAAAAACTGAGGCTCAGTGTCTCCGGGCCACCTGGAGACTCGATGTTGGGCAACTTCCCGGTCCCAGCACCAGCCACTGCTCTTTCTCCCTCTTGTGCCTTTTTAAAATCGAGGTGACATTCGCGTGGCATAAAAACAGCCACGTTGCACCGCCGCTGCGCCCTGTCTGACAGTCTTCAGGGCCCAGTGGTGAGGGGCAGTGGTTTCTGTTTCCCTTCCTCGCACTCCCTCCCTGTGCTGCATGTCACATAAATTCGATCATAAACGCAAGACCCTTCACGTCACACGCTAATGTGATTTTCTTTTCTTTTCTTTTGAGATGAGGTCTCGCTCTGTAGTTCAGGCTGGCCTTGAACTCACTATGTGGCCCAAGCTGGCCTTGAACTTATGGTGATCCTTCTGCCTCAGCCTCCCAAGTGCTGGGACCACAGGCTCGCGCCACCACGCCTGGAACACCTTACTGTTTCTGCAGTGAAGCAAATGACTCCCCACAGCGCAAAGCCTCGCTTTCGCTTAGGCCAGGTGTAGTCCCAGTGAAGTTGTGTGCCTACGTGGTAAGAGCAGTTTACTCTATAGAGCAGGTGAGGTCTCATTGTAAAATGAGCTCAAGAAAAAAAAAAGCAGGCTTTTCCTTTCCCGCTCTTTGCGAGTCCCTGTTTGGATTTTGGAATTGGGGATAAGGGCTTGGTCAGCTTGTGTTTTGGAGTCCTCCCTCTGTGGCTGCAGAGCCAGGGCTGGGGGCTGAGGGCGAATCCGGGAGGCTTCCCGGAGGAGCCGCTGTGCAGTGCCTGCGCGGGAGGAAAGCCCAGCCACACTGCTCCTGGGCCGGCCTGGCTCTGGGAGGACGCAGGAGGCTGCAGGGACCCGCCCGTCTCTCCAGCGCTCGTGCTGCAAACCTTCCTTCTCGGATTTATTTCTGTATCGTGGGCACGTGTTTGCGCTGCCTGAGGCGCCGCGTCTGGGAGTGGGCGAGGGCACGACAAGCTTCGTTCTTCTTGCACCCCCATCTCTCGGTCCCCTTCCCACTTGCAAAAGACTTGTCTCAGTTTCCTATCATCTATCTTTTATTTTGTTCTTTATTTTACTTTGGGTTTCTCATGTAAGAGGACCCATGTGATATTTAACCTTCTGCATCTGATCTACTTCACTCAGCATTATGCTCTCGAGCTGTATCCATTTTCCACACATAACTCAAGTCCATCCTTCTTTACAGCAGAGTAGTACTCCATGGCGTGTCACTACCACCTCTTCTTCATGCACTCATCTGTGGACGGACATCCAGGCTGCTTCCAAGATGTAGCTATGATGAGTGGCGTTGCTGTAAGCACGGTGTGCGTGGACCACTGTAACGTGACAACTTTAACTCTGGAAAGGCTTCTTTTCGCTTTTTTGAGACAGGGTCTCATTATGTAGTTCAGGCTGATGTTGAACTCACGGCAGTCTTCCTGCCTCAGCCTCAGCATGAGGCTTTGGGGGATATTTAGATAAAGCCGTTCTGGCAGCGGCCCCAAGCCCGGGAGATGGACTGTGGGCCGACCCTGTGCCTGCTGTGTCCGAGCCCTTGCAGGCAGCAGGAGCCATGTGTGGCACTGTCTGCATCCAGCAGGGCCCTGAGGCTGCAGCTGCCTGTGGCCAGAGCAGGGATGTTGGCCGGGCAGGGAGGCTGTGGCGGAGTTAGTGCTCGTGAGGGGCTGGCGAGGGGCCTGTGTGCTGCGACCCCAATCGCCAGGGTTTCCAAAGGGAAACCGAGGCATGGAGAAGCATGCGTCCTGGCATGGGCATTTTCAGGTTTTTTTCTTTTCTTTTCTTTCCTTTTCATTTCTTTCTTTCTTTTTTCCCTTCCTGTCATTTCCTTTCCGCTCTTTCTCCTTTCTTCTTTTCTTTTTCTTTCTTTCTCTCTGTGATGCTGGGGATTGAACCCAAGAGCTTCACACTGAGCCCACCCCCAGCCTTTTTTTATATTTTCATTTTGAGGCAGGGTCCTGCTAAGTTGCTAAACTGCTCAGGCTGGGCTCCAACTTGCAATCCTCCTGCCTCAGCCTCCAGAGTGCTGGGCTCACTGGCGTGTGCGTCCGTGCCTGGCTTGTGTTCCCCTGCAGCCTGTCCTCCTTGGCCTCCTCTCTCGCTAGGACTCCAGGATGAACGGCCCTTTGGGAGTGTTCCACAGGGCTCCGGGTGTTCTGCAGCCTCTGGGCCATGGAGCCCTGTCGTGACTCTTGTGCTTTGATTGTGCCTTCATCGGTGGCCCTGGCCCGCATTGGTGGCCACAGGGACGCTCAGGCCTGGCTTGCTCAGGGCACTGCTGCTGGAATCACCGCAGCTAGCGGGAGCTCGGGGCTGGCTCGATCCCAGAGGTGGCTCTGGCATCAGAGCCTGGTCTGCCCGGGGCTGGGGACCTGGTGCAGAGTTGCCTGAGCATCGGCTTCTGGGATGAAGGGGCAAAGTGGGACGGGGCACGGAGAGCAGGGCACAGGGCAAAGGCAGGCAGAGAAGGTCATGTTTGCATGGGGACCCCAGGGTGTCTCAGGGCAGAGGCCTGGTGTCCCTGAGGGGTACCCCCACCTGTTACGATGCTGTATGCAGAACACAATGAGCAGCTTGCTGTATTTGGTTTACTGGTCTTCTTTCTCTTCAATGACAAAATCACCAGCATTTTTACACATGAAAAGCCTTCAGGAGCTTTTCTGGGTCTGCATAACAAATAGCACATTGAATAGACATCAAAATGTGTTTACCCTTTCCTAAATTTTTGATACTTAAATTTTCATTTTTTGTTGTTTTGGCTTTTTTCTCTTTTCTTTCCTTCTCTTTTTCTTTCTTTTCTTTTTTGTTTTTTTGAGATAGAGTCTCACTGTGTAGCTCAGGTTCTTGCTATGCAGTCCAGGCTGGCCTTGAACTCAGGGCGATCCTCCTGTCTCAGCCTCCTGAGTTCTGGGATTACAGGCATGCACCACTATGCCCAGCTTTTTTTAATCTTTTAATACTAAAAATAATGTAATAAACATCCCATGCATGTGTCTTTGATTTGCATTTCTAGTTATTTCCCTAGCGTGGATTCCTAGAAGGAAAATTCCTGGAGGAGGAGGTGTGAACATTTGTAACACTCCCCATACCTTCCCAGCATCCTTTCTCCGAAATGTCACGTGCATTTTGTACATTTTATCCTGTGCACTTGTGAAGAGTAAGAATAGCCATTTGAAAGAAAGTGGATGTTTTGAGGGAAAAATTGTAGTTACATTAATGGATTTTCTTTGATTTTTTTTGAAGTCAAAACATTTTCAGATATTTATTTACCATATGCATTTCTTTTGCAAATTGCTCACTTTCATTTCCCAATTTTTATGCAGTGATTCTCTGTTTATTTAGAAGAAGGTTGTGTGTGGGAGACGCCTGACTCTCAGTCGGCTCCCTCTGTTCCGGTCTGTGTCTGGAGCTGCTGGCGAGGATTGTAAGAGCCATGGGCAGAAGGCTTCCTCCCCAGCCCTCGGGACTGTGGGCCGGAGGGCCGGGGCTGGGACCTGGGGGCCTGGCGGGGACCACAGAGGACGCAGAAGGGGCAGGTGAGATGTGCTGTGCGGGCATGGGGTGGATTCAGGTGAAGCCATGGGCAACAGAGTGGGGCAGAAGCCCCAAGCCTGCTCTCTACACAGGGTGTGACCACAACCCGGTGAGTGCTGAACTGATAAAAAGTGCGATAGTGGAAGACACAGCCATGAGTCCCCTTTACATCCTCCCCTTCCTTTGGGCACACTTGTCCCATCGTCCTTGCCACTTTCTGCAGCAGCTCTGGAGTCCTCTTTCCTGAGGGTCTTTACTAGGTGTGATCAAAAATATGGTGCCACTCACTGAAAGGCAGCTCGTAAAAACACGATGCTGGGTTCTCATCGGATCTGGCACCTTGTAACTTCTGGCTCTTCCCGTAGTCACAATGACCATGAAAGGCAGACGTTTTGAATCCATTCAGGACATCAAGGCAGCCAGGACAGTGCAGCCAAAAACCCTCAGGAAAGAGGACTCCGGAGCTGCTGCAGAAAGCGGCAAAGATGATGGGACGAGTGGGTGAGAAGTGAGGGAGGATGAGGGGATTCATGGCAATGCGTCTTTTACTGTAACTCATTTTTAAAAATTAAATGTGTACTGTATTTTTCTGTCATACCTCTCTGTAACCAGGAAGTGTTTGTTAAACGATGAGTGGGTGTCTTGGTTTGACCGCTGCAGGGTTCCAGAGGAGGTGTCCGCCGCGGGTTTGCGTGTACCCGGCCCTTGCTCTGGGCTGGTCCCTCAGGAGCGGGTGGGGGGTGGAGTCGAGCCCGACCCATGTGATTGGGTTCAGTATACTTTTTATGGAGTGCAAAGCTGATCGTCCTACTCCTTCCAAATGTGACTGCTTCTCTTTCCTTGGGGAGCGGCCTGATGGGGACACCTCAAGCCACGTTAGCCCTGGAGACGGGGAGCAACTTAGCAAATATTTATTGAAATGAGTCTGCTCACCATCAGATTCATTAATTCAGTGTTTTCTCCAACGAGTGGCATTAATATAGCATGATGGGCTTTTCATTCCACTGGACTAGTTAATAGGAATCGATATGGCAGGAACATTAACGAGGTACGGAGCAATTAAACTGCCAGCAATTAGTTCCTGGTCCTCCACATTTCCAGCCTGAGAGAGGTGGCCCTTGCCTCGCCCACAGCCCAGGCCCGGCCTCGCATGCCGATGGCCACACTTTTGTCGTCCTTGCTCTCCAGCAGCCCGGGGTGAGCCGTTTCTGCCACTGCCCTGCTTTCTGCTGGACACACCTGAAATAGTGTTTCCTCCTGGGGACCCGCAAAGGAGGGTTTGCAGTACTGCGTGTCCACCAGGTGTGGGCCCCTGCGGCCTGTCACTGTCACCTGCTGAGTGCTGTCCCTGTGGGCAGCAGAGGCAGGCTCCTCTCTCCAGGAGCCACACCTCTGTCTGCTGCGTCTGACTCCGGGACGCAGGTTTCCCGCCGGCTCGGCCTGGGCAGGGTCCCTGCACGTCATAGCTTGAGAAAGGCAGGCTCAGCATCTCCACGCTGCTGCTGGCGTCACAGCAGTGACAGAAGCGGCGAAGCTGAAGGACAGGGAGGCTGGGCCCTGGCCACACTCTCCCAGCAACCGGACAGACCCCTGGAGACCACCCAGGCGTCAAAAGCCATCAGGGGACAATAAAGGTCGAAAGTACAATTCCCATGACATCCTCATTTTTTAGTTGAAAGATCACGTCTAGAAGGAAAGGTGTGATTTCATGCTTATGATAATCTTACTGTTTTGTTTTTGAGACAGGATCTCACTATGCAGTTTAGGCTGGACTTGAACTCACTATGTAGCTCAGGCTGGCCTCGAACTCAGGACGATCCTCCTGCCTCAGCCTCCAGAGTGCTAGATGACAGGCATGTACCACCACGCCCAGTTTAAAGATCTATTAAAATATTTTTTTCTTGTGCGGTTGAGTTGATGTGTTTATTTGCTCTGTTTCATTTGCATTTCAAGACTCTGAGGCCAAGAACGTGGGGATGGGCGACTTGCAGGACACTGCGGGTCGTGGGCTCACGTATCTGGCCAGGCTTGCCGGAGGCTGCGGGTGAGGCCTGGCCAACCAGCTTCTCTGGGGACACCAGCCCTACTGGGGCCTCCTGCTTGTCGCCTGGAAACCACGCAACAATGCCGCCAGGCGCCTGCGATGCTCTCTCCTGAAGGGGCAGCCCCTGCAATTATTTTATTTCCATTCTATTATGTTAATCAAATCAGCAACCAGCCCTGAGCACACCCATGGGCAAAGTAGAGAGGCTGCAAAGGGTCCCTCAGGACAGCCCTGACTGTGCAGGCTGGGCAGAGGCCGTGTCAGAGGGGACGCCTGGGTCCAGCCGGGCCAGGGGGGTGGCGCCAGGGGACCTCGAACGGTGGCCTTGCCTCACAGGAACATGCTCAGCAGTCGTTTGCAAACAGTGGAGGGCTCTGCTTGCAATAAAATCTGATGTTCAAGCCGGGCGTGGGGGTGCACACCTTTAATCCCAGCACTCTGGGAGGCAGAGGCAGGAAGATCCCAAGTCGGAGCCCAGCCTGGGTGCCTTGGCGAGACCCTGTCTCCAAATAAATAATAAAAAACGGGCTGGGTGTGTAGCCCAGCACGAACGCCCTGGCTTCAATTCCAGTAGCCCCTCTGTGCTCCCAAAACGTATATCCAGCCTCCGAAGAGCCCCGTAAGAGTGAGTCCTCTGAACGGAGTCAGAGCCGGGGTGTGGGCACCCCGCCCCTTGTTCCTTTTGTCTCCGAGGCCAAGCCGGCTTTTAGAGAACTCCAGGGGCCTGGAACCAGGTTTTATCAGGGCATCTGATACTTTGCTCTCTGATCCGATCCTGGGGGAACTGAGGCTTCCCAGGCAACAGCACTGCAGACAGAAGATGCTGTCTGCCTCAGTTTACCTGCCTGTGTAATGGACATAAATAACACAGGGCAACTGCAGCAGTACTTTCCTGTCTACTTGGGCGCTTCGGGTGGGCGATGCTTCGGCTGGCTCCTGAGCACGTCCCCGAGTCCCCTCCCCTGACTTGGGTGGAGAGGCTGCCGATGGAGGCCACGACTTCACTCCTGGGTGGCTTTGCCTCCTGCAGTCTGGGGTCTGGCTGAGGCCGGGGCAGACGGCACTGGCTGCGGTGGCCCCGCCACCCTTAGACCCCGCAGCCGCGGCACTCTCCGCTTTGAATTCCATCGGCCCAAACAGCAGCGCGACGCCTGTTTAAAAGACGCGGAGCAATTACTCTAAAGTTTGTTTCCTGCCCCCTCGCCTCGCCAATATTGCAGATCTGTTTCAAAATTAAGTTGTAAATGAGATTTGAGCCCTGCACCAGCCGCTTTGTTCTGCCTCCAGGGAAAGAGTTGAGTCGCAGTTCAAAGCAAACGTACACATAGCTGAAACTCAAAGGCGCTGGGAAGGATTTTCTCTCTCCTGATCTGGGTTCCTGGGCTCGCCATCTGATTAGCCTTCCCCCGCCACCCTTGGGAAGCAGGGGACCCTGAAACGGCTCTCTGGAGCTGTCCCCTGGGCCGGGAGGTCAAGGCCCGGATCAGCAGCCCAGCGTTTACGTTTACGGCTGTCCACCTCCTCAGCGCTCCCAGACACATTTCGAAGTACAGTCTCGCCCCCACTTTGCTGTTCAGGAAACTGAGGCCCAGACAGGTCATGTACCTTGCTCAGAGCTGTACAGCCAGGTGCTGGGCCGGCTTCCAAGCTGTACCATCTGCTACCACAATTCCTGCCTCGATGGATCGATTGATCCATTAATTGATTGCAGTACTGGGACTGAATATAGAGCCTTGCACCGAGCTGCATCCCCAGCCCTTTTTAATTTTTTTTCTTTTTTTGAGACAGGGTTTTGAAAAGTCCATGAGTTGCTCAGGCTGGGCTAGATCTTGCAGTCCTCCTGCCTCAGCCTCCCAGAGTGCTGGGCTGACAGGCCTGCACCACACAACCTGTTGGCACAGTACGAAGGAAAAGAGAAAGGACTAAAGCGGGTAGCACAGCTCGCAGCCTCTGCTGACCAGTTGCTTCTGCCTGTTCCACGGCCAGCCCTGCGTGGACCAGGGCCGCGCTCCCTGGCCGAGGTGTGCACTACCCACTCATGTGCTGCGAGTCACGGGTGGCAAGGGTGAGCAGTCTTCACCCAGAGTGAAAGTACTCTGGCCCAGCTGGGCCCAGGGCCACGCCTGTAATCAAAGCACACTGGGAGGCTGAAGCAGGAGGGTCAGAAGTCCAAATCCGGCCTGGGCAACAATTCGCAAGACCCGGTCTCAAAATAAAAAACAAAAATGGTCTGGGGATGCAGCTCAGTGGAGCAGCCCTGGGTTCAAGCACTACAGCTGCAGAAAAATAAAAACAAAAACAAAAGCTTTGAGTTTTTTGGAGGCCCAGCTTTGGCCTCCCTTGAGAGCCCAGAATTCCTGGTTGGCAGAGGCTTGAGGTGAAGCTGGGGTTTGGAATCCAGAGGCTCAGAGGGACTTCGCCGTACACCCCACATCCAGGCCGGAGCTAGTGCGGCAGCCCCTCTGCATCCATGCAGCTGGAGAGTGACAGCCACTCCTCACCAGCGTAGTCCCCGCCCCACTGCCCAGCACATACTCCTTTACTTTTTATTTTAAGGCCAAGTCTCACTAAGTTGCCCAGGTTGGGTGGGAACTTACGATCCTCCTGCCTCAGCCTCCCAGAGCCCTGCGATTCTGGGTGTGTGCCACCGCACCTGCTAACTGCTCTTTCATCCCGAGGGTACAAATAGTCAGAAGTGTGCACAGTTGTGTCCCTCAGGAGCCCTCAGGGAGCCAGGGAGGAGGGCGACAGAACCTACAGTGTCACCCAGGGGGTCTGGGTGCACAGAATGGGCGGCCGCGCTTAGACTCAGTGGGGAAAGCGTTTCCAAAGAGAAAGCTCTGGCCAGAGGAGGAGCCTGGGGGGCTGTGCACGACCACGTGGTGTTTCTGGGGTCACCGGTGGCGAGTCTGGGCAGACAGGCGGGCCGCTGAGCTGCGGGCGGGCTTGGGGGACCCGGGAGCCCTGAGGGCTGGCTGCTGGACCTGTTTCTGGGAGGATGCGTGGGAGGGGCGGCGTGGCCGCGGAAGACCATCCCAGATGGAGGCTGGTGCTGTCTGTGGGTCCCCACACACCCTGTACAAGAGCTGTGGCCCGTTCTACAGATGAGGAAACCGAGACCGTGGGGGACACGCTGTCACAGGGCCTCTCCCAGACTGCCACACACAGTCGCCTTTCCCGGGCAGGAAGTCACAAAGATCGCCCAAAGCGGTTGGCTGCTTTGTATTCTTAACTCTTTCCCCCCTTCCCTCCATCTCTTGGCCCCCTTCCTTTTTGCAAAAGGTATCTCTTTTCTTATCATCTACCTTTTATTTTACTCTTTATTTATATTTGAGTTTCTCATATAAAGGAAGCTGTGTGGTGTTTAAGCTCATGTGTCTGATTATTTCACTCACCGTCATAGTCTCAAGGTGCATCCACTTTCCTACACATGACTCAGGCCCATCCTTCTTTACGGCAGAGTAGCACTCCATGGTGTGTAAATACCACATCTCCTCTACCCACTCATCCGCGGATAGGCACACAGGCTGCTCCAGGATGCAGCTATCACGTGCTGTCCTTCTACAAACCTCAAAGCCTGATTACCACCTGCTCCGTGTGCCCACCTCCTGCCCAGACTTACAGACTTAGCAGCGTGCTCCTCACTTGGGCCCTACTTGGGCCATGTTTGTTGAGTGAATTCAGGAATGTTTGGGTCTGACTGCACAGAGCTCTGCCCTGGGCCCTTCTGTCTTCTGGGTGCACTGATTTAACGGGGAGCCTTGGCTTTCACAGGCGCAGTGGTCACAGGTGGGTTCGCCAACGGCACGTGTGTAATCCGCGTGGCAGGGTCCACACTGCAGGCCAAGGCCCAGCCTCTGTCACTTGCCTGAGCAGGGGTGTGTGGGGTGCGCATGGGTGCTCCCTACTGAGCTCTTGCCAGGCACCAGGTTGGTGATGACCCCCCCTCTGGGAGGCTGCTGCAGACACTGCGCACTGCTCCGGGCTCCCATGCCCATTTTAAGCACTGAAACGCTGAGGCAGGGGGAGGGGAGGAGCCCTGGAAACCTTACTGTTGTATGGTGTCTGACTCCACCCATGCCAGGGCCTCTGCTAGTCCACATGTGTGCAAATTCCAGGCCACATGTATGCAAATTTCAGGCTTGCCAGCTGCCCCCTGCCCAGCCTTTGATCAGCACACAGCCTGTGCAGCTGTCCAAGGCCCACCTGCAACCTACTCCAGGCGCCTCAGGCTCTGAGGTCCCCCTCTAGGAGGTACAATCAAAAGATATGTGAATGCTTAAATTGAAAGAATTACTACAGTTCCCCCCCAAAATCCTCCCCTTGCTTTGCACACACTCATCCCATCGTCCTTGCTTCTTTCTGCAGCAGCTCTGGAGTCCTCTTTCCTGAGGGTCTTTAGTTGTGCTGTCCTGGCTGCCCCGATGTCCCAAATGGATTCAAAACATTTCCCTTTCACAGTCATTTTGACTTTGGGTAGGAGCCTGAAGTCACACAGTGTCAGATCCGTTGACTAAGGTGGACATGGACACAGCGTCATGTTTTTATGAGCTGTCTTTCCATTGGATGGTGCTCGGCAGCAGCAGTCACTGTATTTTTGATCACACTTGGAAAGACCCTCAGGAAAGAGGACTCCAGAGCTGCTGAAGAAAGCAGTAAGGATGATAGAAAGAGTACACCGGAAGCAAGGGTAGGATTTTCAGGGGACTCATGGCTGTGAGTCTCTTATTGTAATAACACTTTAAATGTGAACATTCACCTTTTATTGTGACCACCCCTCCTACACATCCCCTTCCTCTGGATGCTGAGTGACCAAGGACCCCATGGCTCAGCCAGTCACTGTGGAGATGGTCAAGGGCTGAGCCCCACTGAAACTCATGCCCTGCTCCAGCCCAGCTGCTACTTTCCTGCAGCCTCAGCACCCTGCAGCACACCCCCATTTACAATTTTTGGAGTCAGGGTCTCGCCATGTAGCCCAGGCTGGCCTCAAACTCACAGTGATCCTCCTGCCTCTGTCTCCTGAGTGCTGAGATTGCAGGCATGCGCCACCACACCCAGCTTTAGAATTTCTAAGGTGCAGTATGAAAGGTAGACAACTGTTTGTTACCTAAACTGTTTATGTGGACTTTTGCCTGTGGAAGATACTGGAAAGGAACCCATTATGAACAGCATTTTTAATTCTGAGTGATAAACTCTGGGGCTGCTGCCAGCACACAGCTCACTGTTGTGTGCCCAGGGCTGGGTGAGCTCGCTGTCTCCATTCTCCTAAATCCTGGTGACCTGCACACTTGTGTGCCCTGGGCATTTCTGGTCCTGTGTGGCCCCAGGGTGAGAAGCCCCAGTCTCAGACCTTCATTACTATTGATATCAATTCTACATGAAAAATAAACCAGGTTTTCATCCAGCATGCCACCTTGGCAGAGCCACCTTACAAACGGTGCTGCTGGCAGCATCTTCAGGGACAGCGCTCTGCCTCCAGGGCCCTGGGCGATGACTACTCAGCCACGTGCTGATGTCTCTGATGGCCATCGTCCCCTCCCTGGACCTGGGTTGGATTTGAGTGACGTGTGTCAGATGCCAGGCCTCTGCCAGCTCCGGTGAGACCTGGAAATAAATAACGACAGTCCTTGCCTTTGGGGGTGAGCTGTCCGAGAAGGGACACAGGTTGGATCCAGAAATGGTTCTAATAGGATTAAAAAGCACTTTGGGATCAGCCGGGGCGTGGGGGGCCTGGGCGGCTCCTTATTTTTAATTAGGCTTGGAACAGCCTTCCTAGGGGAGCAACATTTGGGAAGCTGGGAATTCAGGGAGAATGCGGGGCGGGGGGATCTGGAGAGAGGGTGTTAGCCAGACTGAGCCTGGGATGCCCAGGGCATATTTGGGGCACGGGGGGCAGGGCCTTTGAGAGACCCCAAATTCCTTCACCCTGAAATGATGAAGGAACACACTGTCTGCAGGCTTTGGAGGGGAGGGTGTTGTGGTTGAAGCCTAAAATGTCCCCCCAAAGCCTCATGAATTCAGAGGTGAGGCTTTTGGAAGGTGGTTGGATCATGGGGCACTGTGCTCACCAGTGGATTCACCCAGGGATGAGCTCATGTGTGGCTGAAGGTGCTGTTAGGAGGTGGGGCCTGGTGGAAGGGGTGGTCCTGGGGGCGTGGTTCTTCCCCCTCTGGCTCCTCCCTTCTCTCCACTTCCTGTGCCCATGCGGTGAGCAGCTCTCCTCCGCCAGGCCCCTCCACCCTGTGCCCTGCCTTGAAGCTGCTGACCATGGACTGAACCATGAGGCACGTAAACCAAACCTCTCTTTTACATTGTGGGTGTCAGGTACTGTCTCCCAGCGACAGGAAAGTGACTGAGACAGAGGGTCTTGTGTGAATGAATGAACCCACTCACACCTCCCTTGGGCCAGGCTCGAGCTGTGTGCCGGGGAGTCCAAAGGGTGGTAGTTCACAATTACGGAGCCTACTCAAACCATGGCAGACAGAAAACCAAAGAATCGTAAGACTGTTGTTGTTAAACTAAAGAATGGTAAGGCTATAATAGGATCCGCCCTTATCTGTGATAGAGATGAGTTCAGACAGATGAGGAAGAAGCAATTCCTCTAACCTGAGAGGGAGGCAGAGAGAAAGAGAGAGAGAGAGACAGAGAGACAGAGAGTCAGAGACAGAGAGTGAAAGCTAACCAGGAAAGGGCCGCCTTCGCACTGAGTCTTGCAGATGATACCGGTTCAACTTAGTTTTCCTTGAATTTCTCGCAGCCCAGTGGTTCTCAGCAGAGGGTGATCCTGCTTGCTGGGGGAAATTTGGTAACATGAGGTGACATTTTTGGCTGACATGACTTAAATATGTGGGGCTGGTGCTCCTGCGTCTGGTGCATAGAGACCAAGGGTGCTGCTAAATGTCCTGCAAGACACAGGACATCGCTCCTACAAGGAATGATCCTGATCTGCACCAAACTGGCACCCAGGAGGTGGCAGAGTGGCCAACGGCTTCCTGGTGGACCCCATGCTATGGGCTCAACACTTGTGTCCTCCCAGTTCATAGCTGAGCCCTAATTCTCAGTGCACAGTATGTGGGCCATTTGAGAGGAAGTGGGTGGATCAGGTCACCAGTGTGTTGCCCCCACACTGGGATTAGCGCCCTTCTCTGGCAGATGTGAGATCTCACACAGCCACTCTTCCTGCTCTCTAGATGGTGCCAGGACCCAGCTGGAAGTTGTCCCTCTGCCGTGGAAGAAGGGGACACAGTGACCTTGGATATGGGTGTGCATGTACATACATGCAGCGTGTGTCCACGTGCATGTGTGTCTGTGTGCATGTGTCTGCATGCACGTGTGTGCATTTATGTGCACGTCAGTGAACATGCACGCAGATAAGTGCATGCCTGTGTGCACCCATGCATGTGTCTGGGCGCAGGGTGGGAGGAAGTGGCCCTGGCTGGTTCGTGCCTCATTCAGGGCCCCTTCCGGCATCCTTTGCTGGTCTCTCGCGGGTGGAGGACGGGGTCATCGGCTGCAACATCAGGAGAATCCCTCCTCCTGCTGGAGAGGAGACAGTGCATGAGAAAGGGTGGCCAGGGGTCAGGAGGTGAAGGCGAGTGAGAAAGTGCTTTTATCTATTGTGCTGGGGTCACTGGGCCCCTCCCATCGGGAACCTGAAGGCCCACGACAACGGCCCAGAGTCTGGTCACAGCCCCGGCAGGCGGGGACAATAGCCCCTAAGAAAGTGGTGGGTGGCTGCCTCCTCGGCCTGCTGGCCTTGTCAAAGCCCTTTCACGAGGATGCCGGCCTCTTGGGAAGGAAGGCAGCGTTGTGCAATAATGTGCAGGCATCTGGGGCTCCTTCCAAATTCCCGTCATGGTGATTAGGCCGCGCATTGAATTTCAGCCAGGACTCAGCTGTCGCTGCTCGAGAGAAGCCACACATATTCTTCGCGTTGGGTCATTTTGTTTGAAGGGGAGCACAGTCCTGTTTAAAATCAAGACCGAATCCTGTGCTGAAAAGGATACACACATTCCCTGGAAACAGGATGCTGGGGACACCTCGGCCCATCCCCCACATGCTCAAGCATCCCCTGGCTTAGCAAACTCAGGCCTCCCTTTCCCCAGTAGCTCCTGGCTCGACAATCTCCTGCGCATCAGTAGTGCGGCTGACTCAGTGGCTTCCTTCCGTGCTCCAGGGCTGGCTTGCATCTTATGCCTACAGAAATGTGTCACTGTATGGAGAGAACCCAGTGTCCTCGCCGTCCCTGACTTTCCGGCCACTCTGAGCTTTGGCGTCAGCCTGAGATGCCCATGGGCAGTGCTGGAGAAATGACTTTTGCGGTGATTGTCATATTGGGCACGGGGATCAGAACCTCAGGACCCCAAGTGAGGATGCAAGAGCGCCCACCAACAGCTCCAGGTCCAGCTCGGTCCTCCTGGGCCGTCCACAGGCTGCAGGGCTTCCTGGTGGCACAGGTGCTGGTGCACACACAGGATTCTGTGTGAGAGAGAACGGTGCATGCGTGTAGGCAGCTCTCATAAGTTGCTGGCAGGTTCTGTAGGAGCTCGGTGATGTCTGGCTTTGCTAAAGGAGCTGAAGAAACCAGCAACAGGGTAGGGCTCGGTCCCTATTGCTCTAGGGACAGTTAACGTACAGGTGCCACAAACGCCTGGTCCTCACCTGACGAGGTGTGGGCTTTTGACATCTTCAGTCACGATTTTGGTCCCAGGCAGTGATGCTCAAAGAAGCAGCACTCTCCTTCCTGGGGAACCTTGTTGCATGGTCCCGTTACAACTGACACCATGTGAAGGACAGGATTTGTGCCCCCTGAGCTTGCAGGCACCGAGATGAGCTGAGAAACCATGAAGCCAGCTCTGGGCCTGGGAAACTGAGGCTGGGACATCTCCGTGCCACGCAGGAGGTGGCCCTGAGCCCAGGCTGTGGCTTCCAGCCAACTCGCCGAGCGCTGTGCCCACGGCCCTGGCACACGGTGCCATCCTCTGAGCACACAGCCTCCTGTCCCCAGGCCTGGACTCAGCGCTGGGCCCGCAGCACTGTCACCGACCATACCAGCAAGGACGCTTCCGTCAGGAGCCTGTTCCCAGCTGCTCCGAGGAGGCCAGGACCCTGCTGCCCCTGCCTACAGGATGTGTCTTCCAGCAGCTTCTCCGCGGCATCTCAGGCTGGCCCCACGCTCTGGGGAAGGCGGCTTGAACACGAGGTCAGGCAGACCTCTCTGCTCACTTCTTCCTAGCACAGTCGGTTTCTCAGGGGTTTTCAGGGGACGTCACAGTGACGCAAGTCACCCACAGGCGTTCGGGTCACCTGGTCACTGTGGGGGTGGCAGGAACCCAGGCTTACTTTGATCGCGGGAAGAAACCGTCAGAGGGCTGGGTCCTTGTCCTCTCCAAGATGAGAAGGTGGCTGTGTGAGTGTAGTGCCCGCCACCAGAGCACTCGCATCTCCTGGGAGTGAGAATTGGGCTTAATGCCAGTAGTGGTGGTGCATGCCTGTCATCCCAGCACTCAGGAGCCTGAGGCAGGAGGATCGCTGTAAGTTCAAGGCCAGCTTGGACTACATAGCAAGACCCCGTCTTAAAAAAAAAAAAGAAAGAAAAAATAATTGTGTTTTATTCCTTGGGGAGGAGAGAGGACTAGAATCCAGTTCCTTTCTCATCCACTGTGTTCCCCGCATTCTGTCAAAGCTTGAGACTCAGGGATGACAAAAATACTGGCCCTACTCTTGAGGCGCAAACAGTTTTCTAAAAAAACAGGCACATGTCTGTGATCCCAGTGCTCTGGGAGGCTGAGGCAGGAGGATCTCAAGATGGAGCCCGGCCTGGGCAACTTAGTGACTTAGTGAGATTCTGCCTCAAAATAATAAAAATATAAAAAAGGGCTTGTTACAAGCTCAGTGAAAAGGTTTTGTGTTCAACCCTCAGGAAGAATAGAAAGGAAGAAAGAAAGAAAGGGAAGAAAAGAGGGAAGGAAGGATTAAAATGGAGGTCCATGTGGTGTGATGGACAGGTACACAGGCCCTTGTGGGGACAGCAGTGGGACAGCCGCTAAGTCCGGCTGACCTGTTGGCGCGCCTCGTTCCGGAGATGTCTGTAACAGGAAGTAGTCGTGAGCTGTGGCCTGCAGGGCCAGCCTGGGGCTGTGTCAGGGCCTCTGGGCCTCAGCGGATCCCCAAAGGCGCGCCTGCCCACCCTCCCATCTCTTCGCTGACCAAGGAGCCTACGGAGGACCCTGGGGCCTGGCAACTTCTGTGGGGTTCCCTGCTGTCCCCTGCTGTCCCTCAGCGTTGGCTCGAAGTCTTCCTTCTCAGTTGCCCTGGGTTTGGCTTTTCCCCTGAGCACTTCCATGCAACAGCCGGTAAAGCCAGAGGTTTGGCAGATCAGGCAGTGTAGACTAAAATCCAGCTTTGCCGCACAGCGAGATGTAAAAGCAGACAAAAAGTTGCTCAGCCTTTCTAAGCCTCAGTTTCCCCACCTGTAAAGCCTTGTGACCTTCGGCTCTCAGGGCTGAGTGAGGGGTCAGGCGTGGCCTCGCAGGTGCCAGGACCCATAGTGCTGATGGAATCAGCCTTGTCCTGTGTCTTGGACCCTGGGTCGCGGCTGGAGGGTGCCTCTCCTTGTTCTCTCCTGTTCAGTTTGGGGATCCTGGACCACGTGCAGGGCTGGGGACCCGTCTGTCCATCTGCTCCGAGGCCTGGAGTGTGCCTGGGTCCACGTTGGCTGTGTGACCCTGGGCAGTGCCTCGTCTTCTCTGTGCCCAAGCGCCTCCAGCTGGGGTGTGGACGCCTCGCCCTAGGCTTGCTGCAAGGGGAAGTGGCATCTTGGTGAAGGCCTGGCACACAGTGGCCCGCCTCTCCCATCTGGGCTCTGGGCCTGCTCTATGGGACACTCCTTTGTCCCTGACCTCTGCTCAGGGGCTGGGGTTGGAGCTGGGCTTGGGCAGGACTGCTTGGGCAGCTGAGCGGGACTGTGACTTTAGGGGCACCATCTAGAGGATCCCTGCTCTCTTGGGGCGTTGCATGTTAGGTGTTGGGTACTAATGTAGTTTAGTACGGTGTGGTGGTGCTCGCCTGTCATCCCAGCACTCAGGAGGCCGAGGCAGGAGGATTGCAAGTTGGAGCCCAGCCTGGGCTACTCAGTGACTTGGTGGGGCCCTGTAAGCGTAGCTGTCATGGAGCCCAGCTTCACTGAGGGGAGGACGGAGCTGGAGAGACACAGAGGATGATGCTAAGTGGACCTGTCTCTGTCACCTCTCTCACTGCCCTGACGCGGCACGCGCCTGGCCCGGCCGCAAGTGAGGCTAGGAAACTTGATTGTCCCTGGTGCTCAGGAGCAGTGACCCTCCATGAGGCAAGCCTGGAGAGGTCCGCCCAGCTTGGCTTAGGAAGGACCTCCTGAAGTGGCCCCATCCTCTCACCAGACCTGGGTCAGATGAAACTTGGCTTTCTGCAAACACAGGGGCCTGGGGCAGCCTCTGTCCATGAGTTCCCTTCCCCGGAGAGGTGACCCCTTTCTTCCCAGTGACCCTGCCACTTTGGGTCTGTCACCTTCCCGGAGCCCGCCACAGAGAGAGGATGAAAAGGTCCCCACGCGGGGACTGTTAGACCACCCACACGACAAAGCCGTTCATAGATCACAGCCACACAGGGCTTCGGGCTGAGGGGACAGGCCTGTGAGGGGTGCTTGCCAGGGGACAGACCACGGCCATGTGCGGGGACCACGGTGACATCTCCGTGAGGTTGGGATCCTTCATGGGTACCATCCAGCCCAGCAGAGGCTGCCCTGGGGAAGACAGGAGGACAGCTGCAGCCTGTGTGGCCTGGAGACAAGGAGACACCTAGGTTCCAACAGAGGGGATGGTGACTGGCCAGGCTGCGGGGAGCCTCCGGAGGCCAGTGTGTCTGTAGGAGTGGGCAGGGGACAGCTGTTGTGGCTGGACCAGATCCCCTTGCTTGCTCGCTTGCTCCCTCCCTCCCTTCCCTACTGGGCAGTGAACTCAGTCTTTGCACTGGGCTATATCCCTGAGCCTTTTTATTTTTCATGTAGGATAGGGTCTCACCAGTGGCTAAGTAGCCCAGGCTGGACTCGAACTTGCCAACTTCCTGCCTCAGATACACACTGCGCTGCGATTACAGCTGTGCAGCAGCCGACCTGGATTTAATGTCCTCCTTTAAAGATGAGAAGACTCAGTCTCACAAGAAAACAGAAGCAGGGCTTGGTGGTGCTGGACACTGAAGTCCTGAGGTCCTGAGTCCCGAGGTCCTGGGTCCTGAGGTCCTGAGGTCCTGAGGTCTGAAGTCCTGAGGTCCTGAGGTCCTGAGGTCCCGGGGTCCTGAGGTCCTGGGTCCCGAGGTCCTGGGTCCTGAGGTCCTGAGGTCCCGGGGTCCTGAGGTCTTGAGGTCCCGAGGTCCTGAGGTCCTGGGGTCCTGAGGTCCTGGGTCCCGAGGTCCTGGGTCCTGAGGGCCTGAGGTCCCGAGGTCCTGAGGTCCTGAGATCCTGAGGTCCCGAGGTCCTGGGTCCCAAGGTCCCGAGGTCTCGAGGTCCTGAGGTCCTGGGTCCCGAGGTCCCGAGGTCCTGGGTCCCGGGGTCCCAGGGTCCCGAGGTCCCGGGGTCCTGAGATCCTGAGGTCCTGGGTCCTGGGTCCTGAGGTCCTGAGGTCCTGAGGTCCTGAGGTCCCGAGGTCCTGGGTCCCGAGGTCCTGGGTCCTGAGGTCCTGAGGTCCTGAGGCCCTGAGATCCTGAGGTCCTGAGGTCCTGGGTCCTGAGGTCCTGAGGTCCTGGGTCCCAGAGTCCCGAGGTCCTGGGTCCCGAGATCCTGAGGTCCTGGGTCCCGAGGTCCTGGGTCCCGAGGTCCCGAGGTCCTGGGTCCTGAGGTCCTGAGGTCCTGGGTCCTGAGGTGCTGGGTCCTGAGGTCCTGAGGTCCTGGGTCCTGGGTGCTGAGGTCCTGAGGTCCTGGGTCCCAAGGTCCTGAGTCCTGATTCCTGAGGTCCTGGTTCCTGAAGTTCTGGTTCCTGAGGTCCTGAGGTCCTGGTTCCTGAGGTCCTGGGTCCCGAGGTCCTGGGTCCTGAGTCCCGAGGTCCTGGTTCCTGAAGTTCTGGGTCCTGAGGTCCCGAGTTCCTGGGTCCCGAGATCCTGAGGTCCTGAGGTCCTGGTTCCTGAGGTCCTGGGTCCTGAGGTCCTGAGTCCTGAGTCCCGAGGTCCTGGTTCCTGAAGTTCTGGGTCCTGAGGTCCTGAGTTCCTGGGTCCCGAGATCCTGAGGTCCTGAGGTCCTGAGGTCCTGGGTCCTGGGTCCTGAGCTCCGGGGTCCTGAGGTCCTGGGTCCCGAGGCCCTGAGGTCCTGGGTCCTGAGGTCCCGAGGTCCTGGCTCCTGAGGTCTTGAGGTCCTGAGGTCCTGAGATCCTGAGGTCCTGGGTCCTGAGGTCCTGGGTCCTGAGGTCCTGAGGTCCTGAGTCCTGGGTCCTGAGGTCCTGGGTCCTAAGGTCCTGAGGTCCTGATTCCTGAGTCCTGAGGTCCTGGGTCCTGAAGTTCTGGTTCCTGAGGACCTGGGTCCTGATGTCCTGGGTTCTGAGGTCCTGAGTCCTGGGTCCTGAGGTCCTGGGTCCTGGAGTTCTGGTTCCTGAGGTCCTGAGATCCTGATGTCCTGGGTCCTGAGGTCCTGAGGTCCTGGGTCCTGGGTCCTGAGGTCCTGGGTCCTGGAGTTCTGGTTCCTGAGGTCCTGAGGTCCTGATGTCCTGGGTCCTGAGGTCCTGAGGTCCTGGGTCCTGGGTCCTGAGGTCCTGGGTCCTGAGGTCCTGAGTCCTGGGTCCTGAGGTCCTGGGTCCTGAAGTTCTGGTTCCTGAGGTCCCGGCTGCTGAAGTCCTGAAGCCTTGGGCAGCAGATTCCCGTGCTTGTGGCCAAGTCCTTTCAGGGACAAACCTGGAGTGTCCTTTGGAGAGCCCAGCTGGGGGGTGGCTAGGTGCCCGCATGCACTCTGGGGGTCCTCCTGTGGTTCGTGCTGTCAGGTCTGCGTTTTCCATCCAGTAGCAGGAAAAGCAAAGCAGCAAGTCAAGTGCCGGGGGCTGGTGAGGTGCACAGCAGCGCGGTAACCTGTGCTTTCCTGCATCCAAGGTGGGAGGAAATGCTCGGAAGTGTGCACTTGTGGGTGATTAAGAAGCCCTCTGCAGCGGCATCTGAGTCTGGAATGGACTCAGCCCTGGTTACGGGGCACAGGCTGCAGTGTCTGCTCCAGTGCCCGGGAAAGTCGCCCACTCTCTCTCTCTCTCCCCCTCTCTCTCCCTTTCTTTCTTTCTCCCTTTCTTTCTCCTTTCTTCTTCCTTCCTTCCTTCCTTCTTCCTTCCTTTCTCTCTCCCTTTCTTCTTCCTTCCTTCCTTCTGCCTTCCTCTCTCTCTTCTTTCTTTCTTTCTTCTTTCCTTCCTTTCTTACTTTCTTTCTTCTTTCTTTCTCTTTTTTCTTTTGCAATACTGGGGAGTGAACCCAGACCCTTCACACTAAGCTCAAGCCTCAGCCCTTTTTTACTTGTTAACTTTGAGACAGGGTTTCTGTAAACCTGGCCTGAGTTGTCCAGGCTGGAGTGGAACTTGGGATCCTCCTACCTCAGCCTTCTGGAATGACAGCCATGCACCACCATACCTGGCTGCAAATTGCTCCTTCTTGAATGTCAGCTGGCACATCAGTCAGGTGAGGCTGACAGCCCCGTCCTCACAGGGCTGCCCCTCGGGCCCTAGGAGCTGCCTCCCAGCCACCTGGCACAGGCAGGGCCAAGCTGCGCCACCCCTCCTCTGCCTGTGGTTCCTAGTGGGCCAGGCACCATCTATGTCCTTGGCCTCTGTGCCTCACTGTTGCCTGGGGCCAAGGCTTCAGGGAGGAGGAGGACAGAACTGGTCCTGCGGGATCTCTGTCCATCCATCTGTCTGTCGGTGGAGCTGTATGGGGCCTGGACCAACATCATCCGCCTGCTCTCGCCCCCTTGCCACCTGATGGCCGTGCTCCTCCTGCTAGCACAGCCGGCCCTGTCCCAGAGCCGTGGCATGGGGCAGATGAGTGAACTAACTTCCGGCCTGCTGACAGTGTCGCCGCCTGCCAAAGCCGCTGGGTAATTTGGTTCCTTTCCTTTGTTGACCGGGTGCCAGTGCACAAGAGCAGATTAAGCAGGGAAATTCTGCCTGGAGATCGCTCCCCCTCGGCGCTGCGACTCATTGTCTCCTGAGAGTGACAGCCGCCGGCCGTGCCAATGCACACCGCTCCCTGGCACCTTCCCAGGACAGATCGGCTTTCCATTCCTGAAAAGAGGGATTTGTGAAAGAACTGGAGTTCAAGGAAAGGAGAGACAGGAGAGGGCTGGCGTGGAGAAAAGTTACGCTGCTGGTTAATTAGAGCAGCGGGGCCTTCTGCACTAACAGGACGGCTGTGGCCTTGCTGGTGCTTTCCAACCCTGACCCCTCTCTGGGGTGGTCTCAACTCTGCCCACCCTTCCAGAACACCTGCCAGGCACCGGGCACTGGGTGCTGGGCTGGGTGTGGATGGGTGAGGAGCAACCAGCTCTTTCAGGAAAGGGGCACAGCTGAAATCACAGCACTCTGGGAGGCTGAGGCAGGAGGATCGCAAGTTCTAGCCCAGCCTAAACAACCTTAGCGAGATCCTGTCTCAAAGTAAGAAAGGGCTGGAGATGCAGCTCAGGGCAGAGGCCCTGGGTTCAGTCCCCAGCACTGCCAAACCAAACAAACAGAAAAACCCTTGGAAGTGCATCATCCGCCAGTTTCAGGGGTGGCATCCACTGTGCTCAGTGTCAAGGTCCTGAGGGTGGCACTGGACACAGAACTGGGAAGGGCCAAGCCCCCCGCTCCCAAGCTGGCTCCCACACCCTGGATTTTAGGGAAACTGTGTCAGTGCCAGTCGAGTCTCACACTGTCACCTGGTCTTGGGTTTCTTCTCAGGTGACAGGAGGGTGACAGGCAGGACTGGAACTGGCAGGCATTGCTCTGAGGGGAGACGGGGTGAGGCTCAGGGTCCAGCCTCTCCTGTAGTCCTCCCCACTCTTCCAGCCCTGCCCTCTTCTCCCACAAGTGACTGAGGCCAGTGGCTACTGCCACAGGAAACCTGGCTCCGCTGAGTCACTCTGTCCCAGCTAGATGCTTCTGTGGCCTCTAAACACCTCTGCGTGATCCCTTGCCATCCCCACAGAGACACCCAGTGCCCTTCTGTGTGAGGGCCACTTGCTCAGCGCCCTGCAGTGGGTTTTCATGCCTGAGGCCCTGATGTCCCTGAGTCCTGCTGGACACCGTCAGTGGGTCTGATCCATGGGGGTCAAGCCTGGGTGTTCTGACGGGCATTTGGTATCCAGCGAGCAGTGCTGCCTGTGGCCACCCTGCCGTGTGGTAGACGGGCTCGCTACCAAGAAACATGCGGCTGCCCCACACTCCGTTTTGTTTTCCAGTATTGGGGGTTGAACTCAGAGCCTTCATACTGAGCTGTACCCCCAGCCCCTTTTTCACTTTTTAAATACTTTTTGGTTGTTTTTTGAGACAGGGTCTCAATCTGTAATTCAGGCTGGCCGTGAACTCACTATGTAGCCCAGGCTGGCCTTGAACTCCTGGCAATCCTCCTGCCTCAGCCTCCCAAGTGCTGGGATTACAGGTGTGCCACACAATGGTTCACCTCCCTTTTTTATTTTTTTATTTTGAGACAGGATCTCTCTAAGTCACTAAGTTGCCCAAGCTGGGCTAGAACTTGCAATCCTCCTGCCTCAGCCTCCCAGAGTGCTGGGATTACAGGTGCGCACCACCACGCCTGGCTCCAAATGTATTCCTATTACTATTCAGCATACACTCAATGTCATCACTGAAAATGTATCCTGTGCTGGGTTCTCATATCCCAAGGTGAAGAAACATGACACAGACTACTGTTAGGACGTATCTCAGGCAAATCTACCTGTTTTCTCCTGCCCGAGCATCTTCCCGAATATGTGCTTCTGTGCACATATTCTCTCCCCTCAGGCCCTCGCTATATTTCTCAACACCCAGTTCTATTAGTTACTAAGGTCACAGTGTTGCCTCCTTCACGTCACCTCTGCTAATCACCCCTTTCTCTGCCAAGTAGGAGCCAAACACACCTTCTCTAACTCTCACCGCACCGTCTCCTCCCCGCCCCTCATCCGCTGTATTTCTTTCTTCCTTTTCCAGGAGACAGATTTTCCTTCTACTGTGCACTTGCAGTGAAAGTGGAGACAAAGGCTGTCAGTATATCTGCTCTTGCTGTCACAGATGGCATCAGCAGACACTTGCAAAATGTCACCTAGGACTCTCTAACAAATGGCTTTAGGAAGACGCTATAACCTTCTGTATTCAGAGGACTTTCTTTTTCTCCAGTTTTCTCATGCAGACACTCATCCGTCCATCAATCCATCCATCATCCATCTATCCAACCATCTGCCCATCCATCCATCCATCCACCCACGTGTCTGTCCATCCACCCACCCACCCATGCACCCATCCACCCACGTGTCTATCCACCCACCGTCCACCACGCATTCACTCACCCACCCTCCCACCTTTTCAGTGGTTATGTGTTCGCTCTTCCCTGCTGACAGTGGGGTTCGCTGGTGGCAGTGGTTGGGGAGCTCAGTCTCTGCCTGGTGGGACGCTGGTGATTCCCCCACGTTCTTGCCCATTGTTTGTGACCAGGCGGTGCCCTCCACCTTGAGTGACCCTGTCCATGTTCTCTGTCTAGAAAATGCTTCATTGCTTTGAGCACGAGAAGCCAGCAGAGGGGCTGGGGCGGGAAGGGCGGGAAAGCCGCGTGATCCCAGCTAACGGATCCAGTGCTAACGCTTGTGCTATGTGTTCTAGAACGGTGGGCGTCCTAACCCATTCGATTCTCACCTTTATTATCCCGCTTGAAGTGGGGACAGTATTACCCTGTTATCCAGGTAAGGGGCATCTCAGCCAACGTGATCTGGCTGGCAGGCAGCAGAGGCCAGACGGGGGACCCTTGGGCACTCGCAGGGGGCGTGGCATCCGTGAGACAGGGTGGTGGTGGTGTGGCTGGCAGGGCCTGGGGGATGAGGTGAGCAGGGGAGAGGCCTGCAGGCCCTGGGCTCCTTAGAGCAGGGTTGAGAGGGCCGAGGCGCCTCCTCCCGCCCCTCCTGGCTTTCCTTCCATGCTGCAGACACAGCTGGGCTCCCAGACTGTGCCCTTGAGCCAGGCGGGCTCCCACGAGGGCCCGAGGTCGGTGCGGTGAGTTACAGCATCCCTGGAGGGGGCCAGGGTTATGAGCCCGGCGCACACAGGGTGTGGGAAGCCAGCGACACTGCCCCAGATAGCTCTGTGGCAGGACCGCAGGACGGGAGGCTTGGATCCGTGACAAAATCTTGCTAAGTGGTATCTTTCTCTTTGTCTCTGTAACCCACATAATTTGGGTATTTGACACTGTTCTGGCGATAAGGGTTTACTTTGCCCTGGGCTGGTCTTCGCTAAGGTCCAAGCTGGGTTAAATCAATGTGCTCTTTTCTCGGCTTTCAAATGGTATTGCTTTAGGGAATTTTTTCTTTGAAAAGCTTTTATTGACTCTTCCTAAGAAGAAAGGACTTGTTGGATTCTAAATAAAATCCTCTTTCAGAGGATCTGAGAGGTGTCCGCAATGCGCCCATGACAACCAAGACCTTGAGGTTGGGAGAATTTGCGGAGGTCACCCAGGCCTGCAGCTCTGCACTGACGCAGCCCCTGAGTCCTGTGGGAGCCACAGCAGAGCTGCGAGGGTCCCGGAGAGGGCGTGGGTCCCCTCCCTCCCTCTCTTTCCCTCAGCTGCAGCAGGGCTTGAACCCAGGCCTTTGCCTTGAGTGGCATCCCCAGCCCTGGTTATTTTTTGTTTTGAGAAGGGACCTCACTAAGTCACTAAGTTGCCCAGGCTGGGTTGGAGCTTGTGATCCTCCTGCCTCAGCCTCCTGGAGTGCTGGGATCACAGACCTGTGCCCTGACATCCGGCTTTAGGGACTCTGTTGATGGAGACTGCGCCGGGCTGTCTGTGGCCGGGGACTCTGCAGCACGGGAGTGTGCGGTTCCAGCGCTCTCACACCTGTAGTGGGTGTGCAGGCTGAAATGCAGCCCAGGTTTGAGACAGGGCGCCTGTTTCTTTCCCTAAGCCCCTGTCTGTCATCGGTGTCTCTGGGCTGCACCTGCATGGGGCCCCTTTCCTGACCTGCACAGAGGTCCTTGTGTGGGTGCTCAGGGCCTGACCAGCAAGCCTGATCTATGTCACCGAAAGCCGCTCTGATGTGGGGCCTGAGGGTACTGGGACAGAGGGCTCTTAGTTCCCACTTACAATCTCCCTGCTTTGCTTCCCTATTCCCTAAATCCCGGAGCCCTGCCTGCAGGCGGCAGCCCAGGGAACAGTGACCCTCAGGGGTTCAAACCATTCCCCGCAGTCTTGATAGGAAACCCCGGCTCTTCAACCGCTTACGGAAGGCTGGGCTCTGCTTTCTCTCTCCACCTCCAGAAATTTCAAAAACCATGTCCTCCTGCTGGTGGGCGTGCCCTGGTCACTCATCCCCCACTCCTGTCTGCTTGGAGTGCGGATTTTGTGATCGCCAGGTCTGATGAGGCCACACTACCAGGCACACAAGTTCCTGAATGGCAGAAAGGGGTAAGAGAAGAGTCATTGCAAACTGGTTCCTCGCGGCTCAGGAAGGCTGCCTGGGCTGGGATTGCATACACCTTCCTCCCATTCAGCCAGGAGGCCCCATGGAGCAGCCCTCTGTGGGTTTACACACGGTGGGTCCCGTGACACACAGTGCTAAAGCACCGAACCACATGCTGCTTCTGGGGTCCCACTGTCCTGGCCGTCCCTCCCTGTCTAAAGATGTGTCCTACCACGTTCTGAACCCATTCCGGAGAACTTTGAGACGGGGTCTCGCTAAGTCACTAAATCGCCCAGGCTGGGCTTCAACTTGCGAAGCTCCTGCCTCAGCCTCCCAGAGTGCTGGAATTACAGGCCCATTCCTGCACTCATGGCAATTAAGTGTGAAAGGGAGGAGAACTCTTTTCTTGTACATTCTAGGCCGAGGATTTGTTCTCTGGCAGAGCCGACTGCCTCAGCCTCTTTTCCAGACTTGGAGAATAGTGACAAGCAAAATAGAACCAGTCTTATTTCCTGCATGTTTCAGAGAGATAACAGACAAATGGTGTGATGAAAGGGTTGCTTTCAAACCGCGTTGAACATCCATGCTTTAGGAGGTGTCAGGAATTGTGGAGAGAAAAAGTGCTATCTCGTGAATCGCTTCGCTCCAGGCCATGGAGCCCCCTGCACGGCCACGGCTGAGCTCGGGCTGGGCAGGGAGCATGGGCTCTCCTCCGCCTGGGGTCCACTTTCTGCCTGGGGTCTGCTCTCCAGCCTGAGAACAGCTTCTTACCCAGTTAGGCTCCTGATTTCCTGTTTGTCTTAAATAACTCTGGTTTATTATGTTGTTTGTCAGGTCAGACTGTGTAGATTTGATCTTGAGTCTGTGGTTTTCGTTTTCAGGGGAGGGAGCGTCCTGGTGAAAATTGTGATCCCCGCCTCAGTCTGGGGGGTCTTGGAGCCCGAACAGCGCCTGCACTGGCTCTGCAGAGCTGGGCAATCCTTGGCTTGGCAGGACGTGTTCTCTGCAACAATGACTTCCTGTGTGCCATCCGCGGTGTGAAAACTCTGGCCGTGTTTTGTCTCGCTCAGTGCCCTCTGGGGCCGACTCCAGTGCCGAGCTGCCTTTGAAGATTTGGAGGCTGGATCAACTTCACAGGCTCTGCAGCAGATGAGAAGCGGGCCGTCATTAACGGGGCAGAGTGCCTCGCCCCTGCACTCCGTGTGGGTGGCATTGGGCTTCATGGGATCCCCAGGGCGCAGTGTCAGGCTGCCTGCAGCACCAGTGCCAGGCTTGGCACTGGTCTCTCCAGGACCTGTTGGCACTGGGCACTGCCTGTCCTGAGCCCAGCTGCCCAGCGATGACCGAGCCAATGATGGCTCTGGGGACAGTGCGGTGGCAGAACCGATGCGATCGTTGTTGAAGTGATTGATTTGGTCATTTGGACATTTACTAAGCATCCGTTCCATGCCAATCCCTGTGTCCCTCTGCGACTCACGGACAAAGACCGGTGAGACTGTGGTGGAGAGGGTGGGTGTGCTGGCCAATTGCTGTAGGATCGCCAGGTCGGGGACAGTCTGGGGCTGGAGATGAGGCTCGGTGCAGGAGGTCAGCAGTCTGCCCTGGCTTGGTGGTTGGAAAAGTCTCCTGGAAGAGGTGATATTTGAACTGCATTTTAAAAGTTGATACCAGCCGTCTTCCTGGCACTCCGGAGGCTGAGGCAGGAGGATTGTCACGAGTTTAAAACCAGCCTGGGCTACATAGTGAGTTCAAGGCCAACTTGAGCTCTATAGTGAGGCCCTGCCTCAGAAAAAAAACAATAAATGAAGAAATAAATAACAATGAACACAAGTTGCCATCAGAAACAAACAGGGCCAGAGGGAACCTGGGTGTGGCGCTTTGTGGCATGATGTGGGCACAATGAGTGCATAGCAGACCTGGCTGCACCGGACAGGCAGAAGAGACTGTGAGGTCCCAAGTGGATGTCCTTTCTCTTTCCTGTCCCTCCCCTTTCAAGTTTCTAAGTCGTGCAGGCTGGATTAGAACTTGCAGTCCTCCCGCCTCAGCCTCCCAGAGTGCTGGGATTCCTGTCATGCACACTATGCCTGGCTGCAGTTGGCTTTAAGAGCAAAGACGTTACAGAGGGAAGCAGATAGATAGCATTTGGATGGGGGAAGACCCAGAGCCCTGGCACAACCTTGGCATACATCCTCGAGGGTTCTTGGGGTGCACAGCTGCGCACTGAGGGTCTACGCTGGGGTGTCGACGTGAGCAGATCCATGTGAGGGAGGTCGAGGCCGTGTGTGCAGCCATCTGTGTATGCAAGGGCAATGTGGTAGCCCCACGTGGGTCTGCATGTGATGTGCACACTGGGGAATCCACCTCCACGCCTGTGCAGGCTAGGCGCTCTCCATGCAGGCTGTGCCCCGGCTCTCAGCTCTAGCTTCGGTCACCCCCGCGCCCCCAGCCCTGTCTGCAGGCTCTTATTTTGGCTCAGGCACAGGCCAGGTGCGGGCAGGCCAGGCTGTCTGGAGCAGGCTGTCTGTTTTGGCCAGGAAAAGGCTCTTGTTTTTTACAGACCAAGGCCAGGCTTGGAGGAGATGGGCAGGGGTGATCGAGAAATGCAGTGAAGTCCCACATTCAAAAATCCTATCACAGTAAAAATCCTGTTGCCGCGAGTCCCTCTAAGTGCTCCCCTTGCTTCAAACATGCTCAGCTGCGCTGTCCTGGCCACTTCAACCTCCTGGGTGGGTTCAAAACATCTCCTTTTCATGTTGCACCATGCCAGATCCGGTGACTGAGGGGGATGAGAATGTAGCGTCGTGTTTTCACGAGCTGCCTTTCCTTTGGATGGTGCTTGGCTGCAGCACTCACCATATTTTTGATCACACCTCATACTCAGAAAAGAAGACTCCAAAGCTGCTGCAGAAAGTGGCAAGAGCTGGTTGTGGTGGCGCACACCTGTAATCCCACCACTCTGGAGGCTGAGGCAGGAGGACTGCTGTGAATTTGAGGCCAGCCTGGGCCACACAGTGAAAGCCTGTCTCCAAAAAAGAAAAAAAAAGTGTCCGGAACGATGGGCTGAGTGTGTTTGAAGTGAGGGAAGGCTTTGAGGGCACTCATGGCAATGAGTCTTTCACCGTAATACCATTCTTTAACTTACTTTCCTCATGTTATGATCATAACTCATATTTTCTGCACCAAAGAACTGGAGGGGAGAGGCCGAGACCCTGGACAGAGGGCCCTTGGGGCACCAGCACGTGGTCCATCTGCAGGGCCTGGGGATGGGGGGAGAAGGAGGGCTTGGGCCTGAGCCTGCTGTGCCCCTGTGGTGACTCCCTGTGACACTGCTTCCTCCTAAAGGGGTCGCGTCTTCCCTGGGCTTCGAGCTCCCTCAGGAAAGTTTCTGTGAAGCCACAGGCTGTCATTGCCCAGGGATGCAGAAGGTCACTGGAGCAGGATAGTGTCCCTTGTTTGGGGCTCTGCCTCCTGCTCAAACCTGTACAGGTGGGGGGTGGGGCTTGGGACAGGGCGACATTCATTCCAGGGACACAGAGGCAGTGAGTGGCAGTGGCTGCAGAGCAGATACAAAGCCAAGGGCAGAGGCCACACCCCTACGAGGCCTGAGGGGCTCTTTGTAATTCTCCCACTGGTCTCTAATAGTCAATATGATGGAGTACTACTCAGCCATGAAGAAAGATAAATGTGAGCCATTTGTAGGAAAATGGATGCACCTTGAGACCATAATGCTAAGTGAAATAAATCAGACACAGAAGCTTAAATATCGCATGGTTTCTCTAACATGAGAGACCAAGGTATAAATAATTTAAGGAGCAAAATAAAGGAGAGATGGGAGGAATCAGGGAGGTGGACTCCGGATGCAGGGTGCCTGTGTGGCAGGGCCCCTGGCAGAAGGCGTTCGTGTGAGCTCCTTTCCGCTGCCCTCGAAACGGGAGTTGGTGAAATCAACCTGCAAGGGGAGTGGTGCTGCAGGCTCATGCCCTGCATTTTGACTGGTGGCTGCCACGTGTTTGAGAGGCAGATAGGCAAAACTGTGAGCAGCTGTTGTTCTTGGAGACGTTTATTTATTTTCTATAAATATCCATGGCCACAACTCACATTGCTGCTGTTTTAAAATAAACTTTGGATCCTTAGACCTCTGCAAGTGCTGAATGCAGCGGTCCCGCCATTGTCTGCAGTCACACTTTTAGGGGGACTGGGGACTGAACCCAGGGCGCGAGAGGCTGCACGGAGGGGGGCTGCCCGCGGGCCTTACTCCTGTGGAGCGGCACCTGCTTTCCTCCCGGCATCGTCGTGAGGGTCGCCCAGCTCAGCGAGGTGTGTGCAGTCACCCTAGGAGCTGTGGAGTGCAGTGCTGTTTTGTTTATTAAACACAAATCTACAGCCAAGCGTGGTGGTGCACATCTGTAGACCCAGCACTGGGGAGGCTGAGGCAGGAGGATCGCCGCAACTCCGAGAACAGCCTGGACTACGTAGCGAGACCATGTCTCAAAAAACCAACAAAACAAAACAACAAAAATCACAGGTCTAGTCACAGGTCCAACAAAACTAAACTTACCTTTTTTGGAAAATGATAAATGGTACCATAGCATCGCAAAAGCAGATTTTATTCTTTATTAACAAGTAAATCTCTACATCCTAAAATATAACCTTGAGTACCAAGTGTTATCTGGAGTTTATTTTTAAACCACTGTGATCCTGGATACACGGATATGTAGCGTATCCTCCTTCACACGTAACTAGGCACACTTGTAAGTTGCACATATGCCAGGCTTAGACGCCGATCTTCTTGTCTTTAAGAACCGAGGCATGGAATATGTATATTTCTAGACACCTCGGATTTCTACACTCATGTAAATCCTTGAGCCAAACTTGCATGTGGGAGGAGGCCGGTGAGCACGCATGGGCTCTTCCTCCCAGTGTCCCTGCACACTTGTGGCTTCAAGTGCCACCAAGAAAAGGCCCTTTGTCTTCTTGTGGGGCCAGGAGGCCCCGCATGCAGGAGGCCTCGCCCCAGCGTCTGTGGACCTGGACTCTGACCTCTGGAAGGTGCTTTGTTTTCCTGCCTCCGACTCTTCCACCTCTGGACGGGCCACTCACAGGGTGACATTCACGCGCGTCTCCGCTGTCCTCCAGGGCTGTTGTCACACTCACGCTTCGCTTGCCTCCTGCTGTTCCTGGACTCCTTCGTGGGTGGACAGACGGCGCCACGGGACGCAGGGCTGTTTCCAATAGCCCGGGCGAGCTTGGCTTGCTCCCAAGCGACCCCTTTCGCAACATGGCCAGGGAACAGGCAGGGAGGCCAGTGCCTCGCGCCCTCCTGGCCTGCGCTTATCCAATTTACACTGATGAGACCCACATTGGCAAATGAAAGCCCCTCTTTCCTCCCGTTGGCCCGAGTTACTCACGGGGGCAATTTGAACGGATTGGGTTTCCCCCTTCGCGACACTGGCATTTCCATGATTTGAAAAGTCTGCCCCAATTAGAATAATCTTCGGGCACTTCCTCTCCTTTTATGCAGGTAAATCATGGATAATTTAAAAGCATAAGAACCTCTCAGACCGTCAAGCCTCCGCTTTCATCTCCGCGCCCTCGTAATTGCCCCTCCTTGGTCAGGACCTCCGTGCTCAGCCGGGAGGCTGATTGAGCCGTGCAGGGCCGGCGGTGGGAGGGTCGCAGGCCACCTCCCCGTGCAGCAGGTACGCGGATTCCAAACCTGAGTCGGGTTTCGCTCTCAATCGATGCCATATGATCCCGGGCTGCCAGACAAAGCGGCCGTGATTAGAAAGTTCAGGACTGAATGCGCTGGGGGCAGGGGGTAATCAAGTGCTGGAGGCGTGGGACCGTAAGGCGAGCTGACAGCAGCATGTACACCCCGGCGAGCCTGGACCGGGAGACCGCCCTTCTACCTCACTGCCACTCTGGGCTCGGGCCTCGATGAAGGCGCCCCACGCTCTGCAGCTGCAGAAGGGGGCTGGGTTGGGGGAAATCGCACTGAGAAGCACTGCTTTGACGTCCAGCTTTAATGAAGGGGAGAGAGAGAAGCCTAGCCAGGCTGCCTGTGTTTGCTTGCTTATTTGTTGTTTTGAGACAGGGTCTCACTGTGTAGTCCAGGCTGGTCTCACTTTGCAGCCCCGGCTGGCCTCAAATTTGCAGTGCAATCCTCCTGCCTCAGCCTCCCTTGGGCTGGGATGACAGGTGTGTCCCACCACTCCTGGCTCTAGGCTGCTTGTTTTATGGATGAAGAAACGAGGCCCAGAGTCATTGTTCTGTGGTGTCTGAGTGGAGCAGAGCACAGGCCGGCTGCTTTCATTCTGGCCACATGAGGGGTGGCATCTGGGACATGGGGTGGGGACTGTGAAGGTCTCTCACCTGGAGGCGCTGTTTTCCCCTGTGACACCATGGGGACAGAGCAGGACCCACAAATCCCGAAGGCCTCAAACTCAGGGTCACTTGTAGGGAGTGAGGGGTTGACCTGCAGCTTCTGGGGGCCCTGGGGACACCAGAGCCACCACCGGCCTCATTGACCTGGGGCCCTCAGGACGGAGCCTGCAGCAAAGGCGCATGGGGAGGGGCACAGGGCCGGTGCTCACAGGAGACGGAGCCCAGTGATGGTGTCCCAAGTGGGAGACTCGCGTCCCTGCTAAGACCCAGCCTCGCCACGAGAGCGCCCAGAAGCCAGAGCCCGCCCACCACCTCCCGCTTGGCTTTGCTTCCTCTGCCACCTCAAGGGCGCTGGCTGCTTTGCTGGTCACTCTGTCCTGTGCTTTCTTTTACTTGTCTGCTCCCTTCCTTCCTTCTTCCCCCTTCCTCCCTCCCTCCTTCGTCCCTCAATCCTTCCCTCCCTCCCTCCCTTCCCTCCTTTCCTTCCTTCCTTTTGTTGTTTGGTGGTACTGGAGATTGGACCCAGGCCTTTGTACTGAGCTACATCTCCAGCTCTTTTTATTTTTTAAATTTTTTATTTGGAGATAGGGTCTTGCTAAGTCACTAAGTTGCCTAGGCTGAGCTGGAGCTTGAGATCCTCCTGCCTCAGCCTCCTGAGTGCTGGCATTATAGGCATGCACAACCAGCCCTGGCTGAGCTGGGTAGTCTTACTGCCTCCAACTCACAAATGAGGAAACTGAGTCTCAGAGAGTTTAAGTGACTTGCCTAAGGCCACACAGCTAGCAACAGAGGCACAGCAGTTGGCCTCATTGCTGGAGTTAGAATAGCGCAAAGCATCCCTGCCACTCAGATGCCCACCCAGCCTCCTGCGGAGTTCTCAGAGCAGCCAGTGGGGTGACTCCAAGAGCCAGGTCAGCCCCACCCTGAGTGCCCCTAATTAAGTGCAAAGAGAATCCAGGTCCTGCTTTCTCCAGGAAGCACCGAAAGATGCAGAAGTTCAAGGTTTAGGTAGCGGCTGCCCTTGGTTGTGCTCGGGAATTCTTCAGCTGATTACACGGCTCTCGTCTCAACAGCGCCAGTTTTGGATCCTGGCTATGGGAAGCCTCCTCTCTGCACCGCTGCGCCGCGAGGGTCACCACACTGGGAAGCACATCTGGGACATCCCGTGTCGGCTGGGTCTGGAGCGCTCCGGAACGCCACTGCAGGGGCTCGCTCATTCTTGTGTCACACTTGGCTTACTTTCTCCCTTTTACTTCCTTTTCCCCTCTGCAAGGGGGCCCCTGGTTCTTAGAAGCCCGCCATGAAAGTGAGTTAAAGGCCATCGACAGAGAAAGGATGTGCTGCCTCGCCCAAGTCCCTCGGCGGGCGGCATGCGGCCTCTGCTCCGTGGGAGGACAGGCCGGGTACAGTGACCTCTGGCACAGCCCCGCGCTGCACCGATCACCTGGGGGGGGCGCGTCATGTCATGGTGCGCACAAGCAGTTCTCGTTTCCCCTGTTGCCCTTGGCTTTCTTGTCCATCTGAAACTGCTGGCACTCACAGGCGAGGAGTCCTGGGATGGACGCGTAGTCCTCGTCCTTGGGACACACAGTCAGTCAGGAGATCAAGTCCCTGATGGGAAGGGACCCTCGTTTTGCTGTTTGCAGCCTGAGGTGAGGTCCTGGGATGAGCTGCGATGTCGCGGCTTCTTCCTGCAGCGACCTCTACGCTGCGGTCCAGCCTAACCGTGGTGTCCTCGCCAGTCCTTGTGGACTCTTAGCAGGGCGACTCCGGACAGATGGAGTGGGCACTGGGAATGTCACTGGCAGATAAGTGGCCCACTGGAATGCAAGCCCAGGCCTGCTGTACCCACCCCGACACCCGACATGCTGGAGCAGCCACGTCTGCCAAGCCACTGCACGACAAGGTGGGGATGCAGCTGCGGGAGGCACCAAGGCCCCATCAGTCAGCGGCAGACTCTGCCTCCTCCTGGAACGCAGCCCTCTTCTAAGCCAGGCCCTCTGGCTCATGGGTGTCAGAAAGGAAGTGATCAGTGAATAGGCAGAACCTGTGTTGGTCCTGGGAGCCAAATAAATGGTTTCAAAATGGTTCTTTAAGCTGGGTGTGGTGGCGCACGCCTGTGATCCCAGCACTTGGGAGGCTGAGGCAGGAGGATCACCATGAATTCAGGTGAGCCTGGGCTCCATAGTGAGGCCGTGTCTCAAAAGAAAAAAAAAAAGGAAAAAAGGAAACAAACAAAAAGATGGTGGTGTGAGCAGTAGAGTCCAATGAAAGGGCGAGGTCAGGGAGCACGGGACAGAAGAGGCCCTGCTGGGCCGGACGCTCAGTCCCCCGGTGACAGTTGCTCTGGGCGGGGGTGAGAGCACACGGGTGGTCAGCGGTGCTGCACTGCGGTGGCTGTGCGTGTTTCAAGGCGTCTCTGGTAGCTGGGGGGAGGTGTCCTTCAGCGTGTTTCAGCTCGCTGACCTTGGGGCCACTGCTGAGCACTGAGCAAGGCTTTGTCCTCAGCCGTGAAGTGGGGCTCGGAGTCTTCAGTCGGGAGGAGTCAGAGCGACCCGGGGCGCGCTGCGGGCGGGATGCAGTGAGTCCGACTTGGCGTTGGCCGGTTTTCAGCCAGGAGACCCATAGACCTATGTCTAGATGGACGGAAATAGGAGAAAGAGAAGGGAACACACGCGTGTGATAGCTGAGGGGGTGGGGCCCGAGGACAGCCTGAGTCCTCGAGCGCGGAGACTGCCACGCAAGTGCACGTGCTCAGAGTTCCGGAGCGGATTCTCATTACTCGCTGCAGGTAGATTTTATAAGGGCATCGCGGCAACTGAATGAGTGAGTACTGAGTATGGGGGCTTAGACCTAGACGTCCCCCCGACTCTCAGGCACTCAGAGGTGGGCCTTTTGGAAGGTGATTTGATCTAGGGGGCACCACTGGGGTCATGACCCGGAAGGGTTTATCTTCCTCCTGGCTCCTCCCTTCTGTCTCTACTTCCCGTCCGCCATGCTGTGAGCAGCTCTCCTCTGCCAGGCCCCTCTGCCATACTGTTTCTGCCTTGGTAGGCAGCCTAACATGGACTGAAAATGTGAACTGAAATAAACCTTTCTTCCTTCAACTTGTGGGTACGAGGTGTTTTGTCCCAGCAACCAGAAAGTGACTAAAACCCGAGTTAGTGAACACTGAATCCATTGCTTCTAGGGGAAACACAGGGTTAGTTTTCCTGTGGGCTTCTTTTGACCACATGTGTGTCATCCAGTGAATGCATGGCTTTGTTTTATGTGAGTTTCCGTTTAGAGACACAGCATTAAAGATGTCTTGTTGATTCTTTAACACTGAACTCATGGGCACCTGCACTGTTACTCGTGCCTGCCGGAGTTTATCTGACACACATATTGTTTCTGTAAGGCACATTATTTGTTCATTTGCTTAGAAACAGTAGTCAGCAATTTAGCATTGCATTTGGGGCCATTTTAAACAGTGAAATGAAATCACCAACCCAAAACACAACAATGTGAAAATTTAAACTCACTCCCGAATAGACGCTTACAGCACAAGAGCTTAAGCGCCAAATGAGAATGTAAGCAGACGCTGTCTACTTTGGGTGATCGTGAAAATAGGGAAACTCAAATTTTCTTATCACATTGTGTATGTCCACAAATGGCCGAAAAAGTGCTGTGAGCATAGATTTAGGGGTTAGTGCTAAGTTTCAGTGAGTACGTGAATTTGCAAGTAAGGGATCTGTGAATGATGATTTAAGGCTATCATGGAGGAATAAAGGTTGAGGGCTGGAGAACTAAATTCGCTCTTTGAAAGACAGGTCAGGCTCTTGGGAGAGGGAGCAGGAGGGATGGTGAAAGCAAAGAGGAAAGTTGCTGGGAAGATAGGGCGGAGCCGGGGGCAGAGCAGGGTAGGGGCTTGGCAGGCACAGCTGCAGCCCAGGGGGACAGAGGACGCCCTGAAGTCCCCTATTCCCAGTGCTCATGAACCTGGTGACCCGGGATGAGCCACCAAAGGCTGTAAGCTGGGTTTACATGGAAAGATGCAGAACTTCTTTTCCTCCCTGGGACAGAGAATGAAAAACAGAAAACACATGTGAAGAAAAGTTGATTTTCACTGACTTAAGCAAACAGCTGTACAGTCAAAGCATGCGTTGGAAGGGTGCTAGCCAAATACTGCCCTGTCTGGGCCCAAACACAGGTGCAACCTGACGCCGCATGTTTCTCCTTGAGCATGTACAGCACTTTCTGGAAGACACCATCAGGGTCTTACGAGTACTATCCAGTGACTCTGTACTTAGAGCCACAGTGCTGAGTGGCACAGGTGATCTATAAGCAGGGACACAAGTCTCTAGGAACTTTCGAGGAGGTGGCTCCAAAGAGGACACCCAACTCCAGCCTCTCCAGCAGCTCCCTTGATGAGTTAGTTGTCAGGCCAGGGGAGGACAAGTGACATAGAGCTCCTGAAGCAAAGCCCTGTGTTGTAGTATAGCTCTCAAGCATCCCCCAACAGTCTCGCATGTGTGGAAGGTGACTGGATCATGAGATGCTGTGCTCATCACTGGATTCGTCATGGATAAGTTCAGGGCTGAATGTGATGTAGGAGGTGGGGCCTGGTTGGGGGAGGTCATGGGTGTGGCCTGGAAGGGTGCATTCTTGTCCCTGGCTCCATCTTTCTCTCTCTGGTTCCTGACCACTATGAGGCAAGCAGCCTTCCTCCACCAGACCCTTCTGCCATGATGTCCCTGTCTTGGATCCAGCTGACCATGGACTGACCCCACTGAAAATGTGAGCTCAAATAATCCTTTTCTCCTTTAAGTGGCAGGAGTCGGGTGTTGTGTCTCAGTAACAGGAAGTGACTGAGACACCTTGCCAATCCAAAGTGTGGTCTGAGGCCTACAGCACTGGCACCACTTGGCAGGTGTCAGGAAAGTGGGACATCAGGCCTCCTGTGGACCCAATGAGCCAGGATATGTGTGGGCACCGACCTCCGGTTGGGAATATATCCGGGACATCAGGGGAAGGAAGCACTTGCCTAGGGCCTTGGAGGTGTGCTTAAACAACCTTTTAAACACCAGTTAGGAGAGAAGGGTGGGGTGTGGCTTGGTGGTAGAGTACTTGCTGGCAAGTGCTGGGCCCTGGGTTCAATCCCAGCACTGCGAAATAGAACATTAGGAGGAGAAACGCTCCCAAGGGTAAGGAAATAAGAGGTCCAGGAGCAACGGGGAGGAGCAGGCCTGCTGCGCATGTGCCCTGCTGTAGCTCACTTTCTCTGCAGGCTACAGGTGTGCTTTCAGCCAGATCTGCTCACCGCTAGAGAGGGGAGAATGACTGGATGACTGGACGGCAGCCTGCTGAGGAGGACAACAGAGAAGGAGGCCGGGGTTCCTTTCAGGAAAGGCGAACAGAGAAGGTGAGAAAGTTCAGACAGTTTCCTGCTGCTCAAAAGCATGAGGGACAGCACTCATTTCACTGACTTCTAGGCTCAAAGCAAACCCAAGGAAGAAATCTTAGACTCCAGAGATTGGATTAGAGTCCACGTGAGGGGATTAGAAACAAGTTGACAGAGTTTAAGAAAGAAATTAAAGTGACATGAGTGCCGAAATAAAAGGATGCACACGCACACACACACATGCACATGCACGCACGCACACGCACACGCACACACACATTCACACGCACACACACACACGTGGTGGAAAGGCAAGAATAGCCAGACAGGGCAACCCTGGGTTGCATGTGTGAAGCAGTGGCCCAGTGCTTGCCTGTCATTCCAGCACTCTGGGAGGCTGAGGCAGGAGGATCGCTGCGAGTTCAAACTCAGCATGGGCAATTTAGTGACTTAGCAAGACCCTGTCATAAGATAAAAAATAAAGAAAGGTCTGGGGCTGTAGCTCGGGGTGAAGGCCCTGGGTTTAATCCCCAGTACCACAAAAAGAAATAAATAAAAACATTACACAGGCACTTAAAAAAATTAGTAACTTAAAATCATATGGCAATTCTCATTAATGGAAAAGTTGCAAAGCAGAGGGACCAAAAAGAAGGAAATTGAAACAACCATATCCAGTCACGCAGAGTAACCGCTCTAAAATCCACCCCATCATTTCCAAAGTTTTATGAAAATTATTTTCCCCAAATGAGATTATTTTGTGTACCCTGTTTGTCATCTTCTTCTGTGAGTGTTTGTATTGTGGCCACTTTTTCTGTTAACAAGGGTTCCATATCATTGTACTGACTCGAGAGTGTTTCCTCACGTGAAATGCTGTGATTTACTTGGTGTCCTGGCTGTGGCTCATGACTTCCTAAGCGCTCAGTAAATGTTTGTTGAATGACTTAGCGGAATGAGTGCTGAACAGGCAGGTCTTATTTCTAAATACTTGCTGTCACAAACAGCACCACAGCAACACCTGGTCAGTTAAATCGTTAACGCATCCACAAGTATTTCCTTAAGATGAATCCTCAGAGGCAGAATTATTTGGGTGAAGAGTAGAACTACCTAAAATTTTGGGATCACGTCCAACTGATTATAAAATCTTGCGCTTTCCCCTACTCTACTGGACCAGGTGGTCTTCCCCCTCTTACCTAGCGGTGGTGTTTAAACGAATCTTTTCTAATTTTTTGGGGTTAAAGATGGAATTTTATTTTGGTAAAATTTATAGTTTTTTGAAACTCACTGAGATTGATCATTTTCTGCATGCTAATTGAGCATTTATCTTACATGAATATGTTTGTATGTTTTTTGCTCATTTAAAATTTTTATGTTGATCATTTTGATGTGTTCTTTATATTAAAAATATTAATCCATTGTGTACATATAAAGTCACCAAGTTGTTCTAATTGGGTATTTTCATTTAATTTCTTTCTTGTTCTTGTTTTGTTTTGTTTTTTGAGATAGTGTCTCACCATGTATCCCAGGCTGGCCTCAAACTCACAGCGATCCTCCTGCCTCAGCCTCCCGAGTGCTGGGATTTCGTTTAATTTCTTTATCTTCTGGTTTGTTTGTTGTTTGAGACAGGGTCTTTCTGTGTAGCTCAGACTGGCCTTGAATTCATTATACAGCTCAGGCTGGCCTCAAACTCACTGCGATCCTCCTGCCTCAGCCTCCCGAGTGAGTGCTGGGATCACAGGCGAACACCCCAACGCCCGGCCCTTTTCTTGATCATTTTTGAAGACGGCGTAGTCACTTCAGTGCCCATTTACCTTTCTGCGCTTTGACCTTGTGATCCCGAGGCCTTGTCCCCTCCAGAGGTGCGGAGTACTCCGGCAAGGGCGTGCCCTCCGCACTGGGCAGGGAAGGAGACGAGCTGCGGAGTCTCAAATCAGCTGCGCGTGAGTCGTTCGCCTTCAGATCTCTGTGCTCTCCCCGAGTGCAGGGAAGGGGAGGTCAAAACAGCCAGGATGCAGCACGCGTTAGTTCCCCGGACGAGTGCAGTTATGACGGTGGCGAAGCCGCGCTGATCGCAGTCTCTGTGCCTCCGCCCGTCGCCGCTGTCTTTCTCTAGGATTGTGGAGTTGCTCGAGGATGCCTAACCCTGCACAGGTGGATTCCGGACCGCCGCGTCCCTGCCCGCGCCTCCCTGCCGGCCCTGGGCACCGGCTGGTCCCGGGAGCAGACGCCGATCCACGCCGCGGAATTACGGACGACACGACCACCGTGGCGCGGGAGGCGACCGTGGCCCTGACCTGCGGATCTGTGCCGACCCAGCCGGGCTCCGCTGTCCCTGCAGCCCGGTGACCGCAGCCACAGCGCCCGTCGTCCCGGCCTCTTCCCACCTGCTCTTCTGGACCAGGGCAGGCAGGGAGGAGGTAGAGCAGCGCAACCGCGGGTGGGGCCTTGGAAAATGCAAAGGCGCAAGGCTAGCTAGGAGTAGCTGTTTCACTTTTGTGCTTCTGTTTTCAGTTTTTTTGTTTCCGCCGATGTTTCCCAATAATTTCTACAAATAGTTCTCGCTGGAAATGACATCTAAAGCCGGTCGTGAGTACAGTCTTTGAGGGAACTTTTGTCTTTCTCTTTTTTTAAACTTCTCTTTGAAAATGTACCATGATAGCTGTTGTCCCTTCAAGGAGAAGGAAGTGAATCCCACTGGTCTTTACTTTACTGTGATTTATTTTCACTATTTCCCTTAAAAGCCAAAGGGAGAGAGGTGGTGCGTGCCTGTGGTTCCAGCACTCTGCGAGGCTGAGGCAGGAAGATCGCAAGTTCAAGCCAAGCCTGGGCAACTTAGTGAATCAGAAAGACCTCAAAAATAGGAAATTAAGGAAGAGGTTGGATGTAGCTCAGTGTAGAGGCCATGGGTTCAACCGCTACTGCTGCAGAACAAAAAGAGAGAGGAAAAAAGAAGAAAAAGAAGGGACTACGGAGTAACTATTATCCCAAGCTGCCTGAAATAGAAAATTTGACTTATTTTTTGTCAAATTATTTTCCTTAAAAAATAAACCACTATTGCACCTTTAATAAAGGAGAAGAGACTAAAGTCAGCCTTTTTGACTGATAAAAGTATGAAGTTACTTTTTTTTCTGGCACTAAGATGGAACTCTGAGTTACATCCCCAGCCCTTTTTATTTTTTATTCTGAGACAGGGTTTTGCTAAATCACTAACTTGCCCAGTCTGAGCTTGAACTTGGGATCCTCCTGCCTCAGTCTCCCAGACTGCTCGGATGACAGGTGCATGATGGGGCCTCAGGGTGCTGCGTGATGGTGCCTTGAGGGTTTCAGTGCCTGTGCCCGGTAGATCCCGGCAGGAGTAGGCTTCCAGTAGCTAACTGTAAACATTTCGACTCCCATGACGAGGAACTTGTGGAAGTGTGTGATCCTTATGGTCACCTCCAGGGACAGCGCTGGGACTGTTCCCTCCGCTGAGCGCCTGGCTTCAGGAGGTCACTGCGCCCTGAGAAGGGACACATGGTCCTGATCTGTAGAATCCACATCTGTCTCTGTTCCTTTCAGTCAATTTCCACTCCTTAGGGAGATGCCTGTTGTTTTTCAGCTAGCATTTATGGGAAGTGATGGAGGTGCCAATCCTCGTGGCCATCAGCACCCTAATAAAATTCCTCTGGGATGGAACAAAGAGCAAGAACTAAAGCAACCTGGGCGGCGGGTGTGGCGGCTGGGGATCGCCCTCTGCGCTGCCCCTGTCCTAAGAGCAGATTTCTGACACCCAAGCCACTGCCTCTGACAGCCGCTCCCAACTCCTGAGCTGTTGGTATCCGGGCAACCCTGGCTCGCCCGTCACCGAGGCGGCACCTCTGCCAACCCCACACTTGGCCGGGATCTCACGTGTGGCTGGCACAGCACGGGTTGGGCGGCGCGGCTGCTGGCGGCAGAGCTCGGGAACAGCAAAGCTCTTCCCCCAAGATGTCTCAATCAGCAGGGCCTCCCGACTTTTTCCTTTCCTTTTCTTATTCTTTCTTTCTTTAAACACTGTCCCCTCATTGCTTGTGTTGCAAGAATCAGGCGGGTGAGTGATTCTTTTTCAACCCTTCCAAGGAATTTCTGGGGAGCTGGACCAGGCCGGCAGGATTTGGAACCTGGGAGCGATTCTCTTTGTCCGCAACGGCCCCTCGCCAGTCAGGCCCAGTGTGTAGGTTAATAAGGCTTAAACTTTAAAGGGAGGGTGCACATCTGATTGACAAGCTGCTGAATAAGAGTCCCGGGGAAGTTCTGGGCTTGCAAAGCCCCCCGCTTCCTGAGACGCAGCTGAATTTTAAAGAGTTGTCGTCTCGGGCTCAGGCGAACACCTCCAGAGGTCAACTTGTGCGCAAAAACCGACTTGCTCTGCTCAGCCCACTTCCAGCTGGTCTCGGAGTCGCCCAGCGAAAGCGCTGCATTTAATCACTCTCGATTGTCCCCGAATCAAAGAGTGACGAGAGCTGCGATCGCAAGTCAGAGTGATCAGCTGTGAGCTCTGAGGTGGCCCAAATCAGCCTGGGCACGGGGCCGCCACGGTGCCCCAGCCGCGCTCAGAACCCGATCGCCATAGGAGAGAGCCCAGGGCCATGAGAAACAGGGCTGGGTGAACTATTTGGTTGAACAATGAGAAGTACAAGAGACAACTTAGTAGAATGGAAAGAATGAATTTCTCTCCCTAGTTGGTTTTTATTTCTCTGTGAAATCTTTGTCTCCATCTACATGTGTACCCATGGTACAACTCCAGCCAGGCTGGAAGCAGCACTTCCGACTTTTGACACCTTCAAGCTGGCCTGGGAGGGCACGCCTACAATCCTTGCATGCTGGAGCCTGAAACAGAAGGATCGAGAGTTCAAGCCCAGCCTCGGCAAGTCAGGGAGACAGTGAGTCAAAATAAAAACTAAAACGGGGCTGGACAGAGTTCAGCATGAAGGCCCTGGGTTCAATCTCCAGTGCCACGAAATAAAACAAAACAAAACAAAACAAAACACCTGTAACATTCATGTCTTGTTTTTTTCTTTTTAGTTCTCCTTATTATTGTGCTATAAATATTTTAAGCTTATTTTTAAAACATTATTTTTAATGGTTACAAATTATTATGAACTACCGTCTTGTTTGAGAATATTTAAAATATTTTCTATTTTCCCAGGCATAGCTGAAATTTACTAAATTGTATGTTTCACGTATATTTCCAGAAATTAAAAAAATGGTACAGAAGGCATGAATACTTTTGTGACTTGGGCCACATGCTGTTCTGTAATTTTTCAAAATGGATATGTTAGCTTATGATGTCAGAATATTAGCGTTTTAATTACATCTAGTTTTCCCAGCAGTAGGGGTTATAAAATATTGGTCATTTTTTTGAGTAGAAAACGATATATCATGGGTAACTTTAACGTGCTCTTCTTTGATTACTAGTGAGATAAATTGCTTTTGTCTTTGTGTTTGTGCCTATGTTTCCTCGTGGGTGAAATATCTGTCTTTGTGGAATATTTTTAATTTTTTTGTGGGTACTGGGGGTCAAACTCAGGACCTCGCTTGCCAGCAGGCGCCCGTGCCGCTGAGCGATATCACCGGCCCTTTTTCTTTTCGTATGTGGATACCGGAAGTCGAACTCGGGACCTCGTGCTTGCCAGGCAGGAGCTTATGCCGCTGAGCTATCTCACCGGCCCAGCATATTTTTAAATAAATGTTAGTTTTCTTAGAAGTTTAGAGTGTACTATAAACAGGTCAACCAGATTCTGCTTTTGGCCCGCAGTCTTAGCTTTGTTTTTTATTCTGCTCACAGAATAAAACACCTGGATGCCAACCTCTAGGTGTAGTCAAGGGAGAGTCTCAAGACGCCCCCAAGGAGAGTTTCAAGGTGCTCCCATGGCCAGGACTCGGCTGCATGGTCTTCTAGGAGGTGCAGGTGCCTCTGGTCCAGCTGCGTTTACACCCTGGAGCTCAGCTGTGCGGGGCCAATGCTGCCTGTGTCTCCACCAACTGGTTTCCGGACACTAAGCAAAGCTGGAGGAAAACTCCTGGGAGACACCCAGACTCTGCGTGCTGGATGGCCTGGCAGCGGTGGTCCGAAGCCTCTGGGTGCTCGACCTTCTTGCTGTCACTTGAACACTGCCAAGGAGGGGCACAGACAGGCCAGTGAGAAGCTTTGGGAGCAAAGAGTAACACACTTCTCGCTGAGTCGCTGCTTCCCCATCCGCGCAGCCGGGCAGTCGGGCGGCGTGGACGCCCCTCGGGTGTGTGCTGTCGTTTGCGAAGCGCTGGACTCGGCGATTGCACGCCTGTGTCACGGCGCCTGTGGGTGCAGCTCTGCGTGCACAGGTTACAGAGGTGCGAACTGGACCCAGGCAGGATGCTTGGGGAACGGAACTACTCACGACCCCAGCTTTACTTTCCAAAATTCAAGTTCATTAAATCAAATTTCATTGGCAGTTGATATCAGCCATGTTCCAGACACTATGCTAAACCCCAGAGAAAGAGGGGGAGAGAGAGAGGAGAGAGAGGAGAGAGAGGAGAGAGAGGAGAGACAGAGACAGAGACAGAGAGGAGTGTGAATACTGAACAATTAAAAAGAAGTTATAACCTGCAGTCTTATCCCAAGGATTAAAAATCGAAAGTGAAATCCTATTAGGGATTTGCGAGTCAGCGGAAAGTGTGTCCTGAGATCTGATTATCATTTGCTTTCGGGATGTAACGAAAGACAGCCTGTGAGAAGCAGATGATCACCAGACGCCACCAGACCCTCAGGGAGCTAAACACAAGCAGGCAAAGACCAGATGTTGGGGGGTCACAGAGAAAGTCAGGGATGAAGGGCGATTGTGATAGACGGGGCGGAACCAGTTCTGACCCCGCTACACCTCGAGTTCTCGGGTGCCCCTGGGCTGCTGAGGCACAGCACAAGGCTTGGCCTAGTGGTCACTCTGGGTACCGGGGGACAGGTCAGTGTGGCATTTAAGTGCTGTCCTCAGGAGGCCGTCACATACATGGTGTAATAAAAAATACAGCGAATGTTTAAATTTAAAAAATGTTTCACTGAAAGACCATCACCATAAATCTCCCCAAAATCCTCCCCTCACTTCAAGCACACTCATCCCATCATCTTGCTGCTTTCTGCAGCAGCTCTGGAGTCCTCTTTCCTGAGTGTCTTTAGCTGCGCTGTCCTGGCTGTCTTAATGTCCTGAGTGGATTCAAAACATCTCCCTTTCATGGTCATTGTGACTTTGGGAAGAGCCAGAAGTTGCACAGTGCCAGATCTGGTGACTAAAGTGGATGAGGACCCAGTGTCATGTTTTTATGAGCCTGTAGAAAGACCCTCAGGAAAGAGAACTCCAGAGCTGCTGCAGAAAGCGGCAAGGGCGACGGGATGAGTGTGTCTGAACTGAGGGGAGGATTTTGAGATTCACGTCAATGTGTCTTTTACTGTAGTAGATTTCTGAAAAAATTTGAATCTTCAACGTACATCTTGATCACACCTCGTATTCTCTGAGGTGAATGAGGACGCAGCATTGTCCTTTTACAAGCTGCCTTTCCTGCCAAGATGGCCCCCCACTCTTGCGCTGAGTGGCCCCAGAGCTGTGTTGCCTTCCTGGCTAGTGTTTTATCTCCCGCCTCCCTTGTTAGTTAAGCTCCTGTGATATTGTAAAATGTATACTTGGTCTGCTTCCCTTTTGGAATCCTTGGAATCCCCAAAATGCTAAGTATCCTTTCCGTATGCCCATCAGTGCCCTGATTGGTGGCCACCATCCCTCATGGTGGCGGATGGTCACAGGAAAGACCAGGGCAGGATTGGATGGATGGATCTTTGAGTCCTGGTCTCTGACCTCTGAGGAGAGAGAGGAGTTGAAGGTTAAAATGACCACAAATAGCTAGAGATTTAATTAGCCATGTCTGCAATAAAGCCTTTATGAAATAGATATGAAACAGACATGCAATAGATATGAACTAGACACGCAATGTGGAATAGACATGCAACAAACCTCCATGAAAACCCAGTGGCCAGATTGGAGCCCTCCCCGAATCTGAGCTCTGCACACGGTTTCTAAAGGGCAGTGCACCTGGCTAGCGCACCCCAGCGAGAGCCTCTTCCCGTGCCTTGCCATGTACAACTGCCTTTGTGTCCTCTGCAGTGTCCTTTGTCATAAACCATGCATGTAGGTAAGCAGTTTCCTGAGGTCTATGAGCTGCTTTAACAGATTAACCCGAGAGAGCGCTCACAGGAACCTGGACTGTCAGCTGCCGGCCAGTAGCACAGATGAGACAGCATGGGGTCTGATGTTGGGGCGAGTCCTGTGGGAAGGAGCCCCGGCCATGGGATCTGACAGCATGTCTGGGAAGAGAGTTCCAGAACTGACCAGATCAGAGTGCACCGGCTGGTGTCCCGGATTGAGCTGACCGGCTTCTGGCGGGAAGGAGCCCCGCGCACACATTGGAGGTCAGAGAGAGGCACTGTGTGACGCTGTTGGCAGAGGAGAGAGAAAACCTTCCCCAGTCTCCCAAAGGCTCGCCTGGTTCTTTCTTGTTGACTTTTACTTTTGCTCTTTTTACAGCTGTTTCATACCTTTCACCTCTGGTCTGCTGTGATTTACTAGAGATCTGGATATTATTTTAAAGTCAAACACCTACCACATACACATTTATTCAAGGATGGCCACAGTGTGAGCCTAGGGTCCACAGCAAGGGGCCTTTCCTGTGTCAGGCCTCCCCAAAGACAAGGATTCCAGGGCGTTTTGGGAAATGGTGTTGGCGAGATGGTCCCTTCTGCAGCCTTCTTAGAGAAGTGGGTACGAGTGCCAGGGAAGGGGTGGGAAAGAGTTTTAATAGAAGGGATAAGAGGAGGCGTACATCCTCAGCACTAACCCTGAGCGGCTTCCCAGGGCCTGGCTCCCTGTAACCTGAGACTTGAAGGTGGACGCCAGCTGCCCGCAGGACTTCAGGTGCCGTGGGACAACACCCACCCAGCTGTTGTCCGATTCCAGTGCTTGCTTCTGAAGGGGCGGCATGCTCAGGGTGGGTGGGTCGCCAGCACTCAGGGTGCCCGCAAGGCCCGAGTCCTCCCAGGGGCTCCATTCCCAAGGTAGAAGGCCGCATAGGCACCAGTGACCAAGCACGGAAGTGGATCCCGGGTGTCGCCCGGGTGGTGGGAGGGGAAGGCACGTGTCCCAGCGCCCGAGCCAGGAGGAACACAGAAGGCTTCTCAAGTACACGGCTGCAAGGCTAAGTCCTTGCTTCTCTTTGCAGCTTATATTCGCTTTCTGCTCCCCCATTCCTTTCTTCCCTTTTGTGTGTGTGTCTGTCCATCTGTCTTTCCTTCTTTCTTTCCTCCTCTCTCCGCCTTTTCTTTCACTTGCCGAGCACCTCTCTGCGCCAGGCCTTGCACTTGCAGGGAGCACAGAGTCTCGCACTCACCGGGAGGCAGAGAAACAACCCGTGTGGACACTGAGGCCGTCAGCGCTGTGGGACCGAGGAGGCTCTGCCCATGCCAGGGAGGTGGGAGCCAGTTCAGGGATTGGCGGCAGGAATGAGCCAGGCGCGGACGGAGGGGCTGCAGCCCTGGCAGGCAGAGCTGCGGCTGGAGCCTGGGGAGCTGTAGAAGCTCACGGTGGGCCGGAGGGGTTGGGGGTCGCGCTGGCAGAAGAGGCCACGGGCTGGGCCATGTCCCGCGAGGAGCTGGACCCTGCTCTTAGACAGCGAGGAGCCAGTCGAGCAAGTGTCTGGCAAAGTCTGATTTACCGGACGCGAGTGAGGGCTGTGTGTTTGGCAGTGGGACGGAGGGAGCGAGACCGAAGGAGAGCAGTGTGTGCAGGGTGCTCCTGCATCTCAGGGCGTAGATGACCCTTTGGGGTCGACTGGGGCAGAGCCCTGGGGTTCTGGCGAGGCCCAGATGGGGCAAATGTGGCCCAAAGCATCAGAACCCTCAGTGGGACCGCCTCAGAGCATCCTGGGAAGGCAGGTTCCCTCAGCAGCTCTCAGAACCAAGGTCTTTGGGAACCGGCTTGTAAAAATTAACTGTCGTTTTCAAACAGCAGTTTTTAAAATACATGGCTTCAGCCAAGCAGAGTAGTGTGTGTCTATAATCCTAGCAGTCTGGGAGGCTGAGGCAGGAGGATTGCAAGTTTGAGCCCAGTTTGGGCAACTTAGTGACTTAGCAAGACCCCGTCTCCAAAAATAAAAACAAGACTGAGCATGTAGTTTAGTGCAAAGGCCCAGGGTTTAATCTCCAGTACACAAAAAGAAAAAGAAGGTCTCCTCGCCTGTCTTCTGAGTACCTCACAGCCTTCGCAGAGGACCCAGCACGTAAGAGACACGGAGGCCCGGAGGTACCGGTGACACCAAGCCAGACAGGTGTGTGCAAAGCTTCTCTCTGGGACTTCTGCCTTCCTAGTTAATGGCCCTCTCTGCCGAGGCGATTATCCACCTCCCTGGTCCACGAGAGCTTAGCCCTCAGCTCCCCTCAGATCGTGGGCAGGCTTGCTCCTGTGTAGGATGCTCCTCTTGCCCCTCGCCGGGGGCTCGGGGATGCCCGAGAGATTTCATTCCTTATCCTGCTGGTTCCCACGGGAGCCCCAGCCCCCTCATCTTCCATGTGGGGAAACAGCTCGCCCCCATGAAGTCAGCAGGGCAGGCGGCGAGCGCAGGCCCAGGTCTGGCTCAGCAGCGTGTGAGGCCGGGGCAGCTGTGGGCCCTGTGGTCTCACTCCAGGCGATGCGCTTTCCAGGCGAGACAGAAACATGCCAGGGTTAAGAGCAGGCTTTAGGGTCTGCTTTTCCTGTACAGAGTCCTGCTTCACCATTTGCTAGCTGTGGAAGGTGCTGGAGGACACACGGGTTGGCATTATGTGAGCCGAGATGACGCGAAAGTCGAAGGAGTGTCCAGCACGCGCTGTACGCCAGGAGGGACTAGCAGAAGCCCGGCTCCGAGCTTCTCCCGCGATCGTATTTCCAGGAGAAGCAGGCCCTTGGCTAAGATTACACGCGGAGATCTCAAGACAAAGCACCCGCCACAGGCCAATGCTCCCCCAGTCATCCGTGAATACAACCCACAACCAAAGGTGTCCAAGCCAAGGTTGCTCGACTCCGGAGCAGATGTCTGTCCTCACCACACAGGCTGCTTTTGTGTTTGTGGGCAAATTTGGGTCCAGAAAAACCTTCGTGATTAGAAACCTAACTGGACCCAGAAAACTTGTATCTCCTCAGTCTGAAAGTGGGGGCTGTTTGCGGGCTGCTTTCCGTGAGGCTCCCAACCACTCACATTTATTCTGAGCGATTAACTGCCGGGCTGGGATAACACAGGGTTTTTGTAGTAATGTAAACAATAGCGAGATGTTAATTAAGTAGTTACTTTTAAGAGCTGTAGTCTTAATGGCTCAAAAAGCTACTCACTGCTTTATTCCATTACCACGAATTCACATGTTTCTAAAGAGAAACATTGAGTGAGGGCAGTTTTACTGAGCGTTTAGGTTTGTGCCGCTGCACCGCCAGGCCGGCTCCTTTCTGTGCTTACGCCACATCACCCTCCCTGCCACTGCCCTGTGAGGGGACGGGAGGTCTGAGATGCCGCACAGTGTGCCCGCGCCCCTGGAGCCGGGGTCCCTGTCAGGCGGTCTTTCCACTTTCCCGTGTGCCAGAGGACTTTGAGATTAAACTCGTGAGCCCCACAGTCGGGCCTACACCTTCCACGCCCTCCAGATGTGATGTGGACCCAATCCAGCTGTGGCCAGAGAAACAGCAGGCCATGTCTAGAGGTGGAGCCGCCCTCGGAGACCGCAGGCTGGAGCTGCGCAGGGCCAGAGCGGGCAGCTGTGGGGATTCAAGCGGAGAAGAGAGGGTGGATGTGGACTGAGAACAGAGGCGGTGAGTCGCTCAGCAGCATGCGTGGGATCGGGACTCCTGTCACTGCCTGCTGGGGTTCGAGTCTAGCTCTGAGTCATTCCTTGACCGAAGCGGTGTCCGATGTCCTCTCTGCCAGGATGGGGACAGCAGTCAGGACCCAGCAGGCCCGAGGAAGCACAGGGGAGAAGTAGCTCTGTTTACCTAGCAGAGGATGAGAGGGGAATGGTGGTTCTCGCAGTAGGGAACTGGAATGGAGTCCAGAGCTTTCACACTCGGCTACTTCTTCAGTCCTTTCTTTTTATTTTTTATTTTGAGACAGTTGCCCAGGCTGGGTCTGAACTTGCAATCCTCCTGCCTCAGCCTCCCAGAGTTCTGGGATTATAGGCGAGCACCACACACCTGGCTGTGGTTAGTGACTCCCACATTGGATAGCACTGCTCTAAAACAAAACAGTATTCCCCTGGGAAATGAAACCCTAACATCCTGTCACCAGGGGCTGGTCAAAAACCTCTATGAAGACTGAGATATGACAAGGTGATCCCTTGTGGATTAACATCAAGGGGTCAAGAGTTTATTTTATCACTGGGAAGAAAACATAAGAGAATATGTGTGTTATGAAAGCAGAAAAGATAGCCAGTCCCAATAAATACTGTAAAAAGGGTTTTACTTCAAAACCCTATTGAATAAACCTTTTGTCATTTTGTGTTTGGAGGGTAGGAGCAAAACTATTCCAAAGATAAAGGGAAATTAAGTTTTAGCCCATTTTTGAAAGTTCACCTAAAAAGACTGATTTGAATACTGCCATCATATTAATTATACAAGAATAACTTATTACATGGTTCACTCCGAATTCTCAAGTTGTTTTTGTCATGAGCCCTGGTAAAAAGCATGTAAACACACACACCTCAGTGAATCGCTTAAGATAAATCCTAGTTGGTTCTGCAGGGATGGTCAGCACTAGCAACCCCATCTCAGCTGAGCGGCCTGCCCAGCAATAAGGGTGTGATCAGCCAATACAGGGAATGTTTAAATTAAAAAACACTATGACACAAAAAGACCCCTCAAAATCCACCACGAATCCCCCTCAAAATCCTCCCCTCACTTTGGACACACTTGTCCCATTGTTTTTGCCGCTTTCTGCAGCAGCTCTGGAGTCCTCTTTCCTGAGGGTCTTTAGCTGCGCTGTTCTGGCTGCCTTATTGTTCTGAGTGGATTCAAAATGTCTCCCTTTCATGGTCACTTTGACTTTGGGATGAGCCAGGAGTCTCACGGTGCCAGATCTGGTGACTAAGGTGGATAAGGACACAGCATCATGTTAGCTGCCGTTCCATGGGAGGGTGCTGGGCAGCAGCGTTCACTGTATTTTTGATCACACTGGAAAGACCCTCAGGAAAGAGGACTCCAGAGCTGCTGCAGAAAGCGGCAAGGACCATGGCATGAGTGCATTGGAAGCGAGGGGAGGATTTTGAGGGGGACTCATGGCAGTGAGTCTTTTACTGTCATAAATTTTTTAAATTTCTGCATCCATCACTGCTTGCGTCGGGGTGGTGGATCGGCCACTGCCCAGGTAGTCCTGGAAGGTTCAGCTGACTGGCTCGGGAAGGGAAGCCCAGTGCTTCCTTCTCCCCCGAGGAGGTGGGACTGGGCTGCAGTCTCCCCCAGCAGCGCACAATTCCAGCAGCAGGAGAAACCAAGGCCGGGACGCAGCCAGGTGGCGGAGTTCTCCTGAGGTCACTTCCTCTGAGCTACTTTGTCCTTTGGGCTCCTGTGAGTCCTGCTGGAGCAGAAGGATTTTCAGGCCTCACAAGTGGAGCAGATCTTCCCCAGCTGGGCACAGCGTGAATGACTTAATAAGCCCATCACATCTCAGTATTTTTTATGATTTTATACCTTGGAGTAGCAGTAGGGAAGGCATGACTGTCTTATTATTAATCACTGTTATATTACTGCAGTTTTCCAAGTCTGTCTCTTTGATGTTTACAAGTTCAGACAACATGTGGTTTCCAAGCCAGGTTTCATAACCTTGAACTACCTTTCCACTGGGCTCCTCTCCAGCCCACTGTTTCAGGCCTTGTTTACGTTTGGCTTAAATCATGCGTTGGCTGCGCCGCTTACTTTGCCACATGGAGGGACAGCCGGGGATGAGGACAGCGCTTTGGATGGCATCTGTCTGGAGCAGGGCTCTGAGCCGGTGGTGCCTGCCAGCCCGGCTGGGTGTGGGCTCTGCGCTGCCGGGGACTCCTGCCTGATCAGCCTCTTACCTCCCAAGGCCGCAGGCTTTGTCTCAAGCCCGGCTTCCTTGCTCCTTACTGTCTGCTACTGGGGTGTTTGGCTTTGCTAGCCACAGACGCACCTGTGTGTAGCAAACGTGAAGAAACACGAGCAGTTACCAGAGCACCTTGCCGGCAATCCTGAGCCGGGCAGAGGGCTCGGCTGGGTAAAATAAGGCAGTGAGGTCCCTGGAGGTCAGCTGCTACACCCTAGTGCAGTGCTGCAGGTGCAGACCCCCAGCCTGTCCGACCGCTGTGTGCGAGAGTCTACACATGGGCCCTGGTCTGCGTCATGAGGCCTCCTGGCCGTCTCTGGTGCATCTGGGGTTTGGGGACTGCTGGGGGAAGGGATGGGCAGTAACAGACGAGTGTGAGTATTGGGGTGCCATGGCTATTCACACACAGACACCCGAGCCAAGGCAGAATAGCCAGCCAGCTCAGTTGTAAAAATCTGAGCATGGAGCTGATGAGCAGAGCCTGAGCCAGGATGCGGCAGTGGGACTAAAACTCTGGGAGGCGGAGAGGAGGCAGGATGTGCAATGCTTAGTCCCTGGTGCCCAGTGCGTCTCGGGATGAGGAGTCCAGGGTAAGTCCCAGCTTTGTTCTTAGGTAGGTATTAATGCTATTTAACAAGGCAGACAATGAGGAGAAAGCCTTTTTCCTAGAACTAAGAAGAAGAGAAAGAACAACAGTTCTGTCCCCAGCTGAATGTGTGTGATTTCGGCCACTTGGGTTCTGCTGAAAGGCAGACAATACTGAGTGCAACATCGTGAGCACAGGGCGCGAACTGAAACCACAAGCCTGACGAATCCGGGTGCTTGTGCCTGTGCTGCTGGCACTCCTGTCTGGCACTGTAGCTTTAGGGTAGATGAGTGGGGTGTGAAGACCGGACAACATACAGAGTGGCGCCGGCACACCTGCGTCTGGGACCGGTGGCTGAGGACGTGGCACCCATGCGTATTGCATGCAGATCTTTGACATGGGCAACTTCGCCAACTCCAAGGATGTGGTTTTGCCCACAGTTCACACAAATGTGGGTTTTAAGAAGGCGTGTGAAAGAGGGCTATTCTGTGTGGTCACAGGCTTCAAAAGGCCAGAGCATATGAGACTCATGGGGTTTCACGGCAGGAAGAGACCTCAGTGACACGCCAGCCAACCCACTTACTTCACAGATGGGGAAACAGGCCCTGGGAGAGGCAGATTTGCTCAAGGCCGGGGGTCCTGTCCAGGGCTGAGCACAGTGTTTGCTTGCTGTCCAGGGTCGCTCCTGTGCAGGCCCTGATTCTGGCCACACCCCGCTTGGAAGAAGGGACACAGCGGCGGGGTGCTAATCATTCTCCATGTGTTGTGTCGTTCGGTCCCCATGTCAGGGCTGTATCGTTCCCAATTTAGCAGGTGGGGAAATGGAGGCTGAGGCAGACTGAGTTCTTGCCCAAGTTAATGCTAAGTCCCAGACAGGGGACATGCATTAGCCCTCTCTACTCGTCCTCAAAGCCTACCAAGCTATTGGCCTGCAGTGAGGACACCATCGAGAGCGGCATCCATCACAACACAAGGAACTGGGTGGGTCACAGGCAAGTTTCGAAGGACTGTGCCTTCGGGGTTAGAGAGGGAACTTGGTGCACAACGGAGAATTTGGAGAATCCCAAAGACACACTGGTGACCTCAGACATGTTTCCCACGGCACATCCAGGGAGCATTCTGGACAGGGCTGAGGGACAAGGAGAGAGGAAGGCAGTTTGCCTTTGCTTAGTGTGGTGTGCACCTGCGAAGCTTCCTCCTCCTAGGTCACAAGGCTGTGAATGTGAAGCGCTGAGGTATCTATAATGTCTGCTGTTAGTGTTCAGACTACAGTGTCCCCCCAAAGCCTCCTGTGTTCAGAGCTGTAGCTTTGGAAAAATGACTGGATCACAGGTGCTGTGCTCACCAGTGGATTCCTCCATGGATGAGTTCACAGCTGAATGTGCTGTAGGAGGTGGGGCCCAGTTGGAGGTGGTCACTGGAGTGTCACCTGGAAGGGTGTGTTATTGTCCCTGGCTCCTCCCTTCTCCCCCCCACCTTCTTTCTGGCCTCCGTGAACTAAGCAGCTTTGCTTCACTACACCCTTCTGCCATGACATTCCTGCCTTAGAGGCAACCATGTATTGAACCCCCTGAAATCATGAGGCGAATACACCTCTCCTCCTTAAAGTTGTAGGTGTCAGGTATTGTGTCCCAGTGATGGGAAGCCTGCCTAACTCACCTGTGCATATGAGACACACTGTAAATGTCAAGGGAATGCCTTTAAGAAACACCAGTAATCTTTATCAGTCAAGCTTTCACTGCAAACCAGTGCATGTGGTAGAGAACAATCATACTGGAGCAGCTGACTTCCTGCTCCACAGGCGCATCCCCGGAAGCTCAGTCCTTTGGCTGCACGGGGCCAGGCTGGGTGCTGACCAGGCAGCTATAGGTCAGGGACCCGTGGGGCTCTTGCTGCCAAGAAAGTTGGGCTGTGTGACCGGCACTGTGACTACTACGTCCCAGCTCCTGTGGGTCTTGGATTGTGAGTGTGTGTGTGTGTGCATGTGTATACCTGCACTTGTGTCAGTGCAGCCAGGAAACTGGTTCAAAGGCCGATCTCTGGCCTGACCCTGAGGGATGAATGCGGCTGCCAGCACACACCTCTTCCTCCTCCTCCTCCTCCGTTGGCCTTGAACCATGCCTCCTGTGGCCGGGGTCGTAAGAGCCGGATCTCCTTCCGGGGCTGGAAGTTGAGGTGCAGCCAGGAGGGGCAGAGAGCATTCTAGCCCAGGACTAACCCAGTACCTGCGTCCAGCTGAGCTGGACCCTCGCGGAGCCCGCTGCTCTCAGAGGCTCTGAGAGGGGAGCTTTCCGCCACGCTGCAGGCGAGAGCCCAGGGTGCGGAGTCGTGAGCATCAGCTCGGCAGAGGCGTGGCCTGTGGTTTCTATCTTGTCCCATCCCACAGACACCAGGGACTCTGCTCTGGAACCCCTGTGGCCATCCCCCTGGACCAGCGGTTTCTCTCTGTGGAAATTTACTCTTCGGGCAGCTTTGCTAAAGGCAGGTGGCCTTGGAGCAGCATGAGGAGTGGGTAGAGGTGGTTCTGCCTCTTGTTCTGTGCTAGGGTGGGCACATCTCTTTCCCTTTCTGGGCCTCAGTTTCCCCACCTGAAGTTCTCCTGCAATGCCTCTGAGGCTCTGGCTTCATCATGCTGTTGAGTGTCACCTCCCTGGCACCCTCCCCTGCCTGAAGCCCTGTGTCTCGCTTTCGACTCAGAGGCTTGTGCCCTCCTGGCTGGCCTGTCTTAAGGCACAGCACCACCTTCTGGTAAGGTGCTGTCTCCCTTCCCCTGGGACAGCTGCAGGCCTGGAAACCAGAGACAGCCAGGTCCCTGGCCGTGGGTGCCTGTCCTCCAAGCGCCAGCCAGGGCCACAGGTAGCTGTGGCTCAGCCTGGCTTCCATACAGAGGTGCTGAGGTCTTCCCCATGACCAGCTCACAGCGTGAGCCCTGAAGCTGCCACCAGGCTGCAGAGACCGAGGCCCCAGTCAGCAGCGACAGCGGAAGGGGCAGGAGCTATTAGGAAGCAAGGGTGGCCGTACAGGGGGAACCCAGCATGCTTTCGTGCCTCCCTTCCCCTCCCCTTTCGTTTCCCCTCCCCCTTCCTTTCCCCCTTCCCCGTTCCTTTTCTCCTATTTTTACTTTTCTGGCGCAGTTTGTTGCCTTCAGGAATCTCCATGAGTGGCTGAGTTTCAGCGGCTCCTAGAATTTAGATAGAATTTTGAGCCTGCACTTTGGCTTTGTTTTGGTTGGGGCAAAGCGAGAAGAGGCCCTGGCTGGCTGTGTGCTTCGGGTTTCTCCCTCAGAGGGAGCATAGGGTCTTCCTGAGACTCTGGCCTGGCCACTGGACACAGGACAGTCAGGCCAGCTGCAAGGTGCTCGGGCTGTCACCTCATGCTCCTGGGGCAGAACCCAGCTGTCTATGTGAAGCAAGCCGGCCAGCGCGGCTCTGAATCTGAGTCCACCTGGGGCTTCCTTTGAGTCTGTGCGGCTGGTCTGGTGCAGAGGCAGCGGTCGGCTTCCAGGTCGTGTGAACCAGCCGCTCTCTGGGTCCTTACCCATCTCTTCTGCCAGCAGAACAGGATGGAGGAGTTGTGAGATCTCTAAGCTCCACTCCAGCCCTTGATTCTAGGAGTCGATGCTGCGCTTTCACCCTAACTCTGCCTCTTTTCCAGCGCCTGGCTCTTAACACATTTCTCAGTGTGAGAGGCGTTGAGCGTCGGGGTGCAGCACGGAGCGGGGCACTGGGCCCCAGGCGTCCCGCAGCAGGCTGGCTGGGAGGAAGCACGCCAGCCTGGGCTGCAGACAGATGCTGCGGAAGCCCTGGGTGGACAGCGTGGGTGCTCAGGACGAGCTGCACCTTACTTAAGGTAAAGGATGCATTGGCAGCTTAGAAGAAAGGCGACAGGGGGTCCACGTGGCACCTGCATCTGTGTCCCTGCAGCCTGTTGGCTGGGCTCATCCCCTGAGGCAGCAAGATGCTAAGTGGAGGCTGCACAGGGGGTGAAAACCGGCAGCTCTCAGCCCTGCCGGAACCGGTGGAGCTGTTGGTAAATCTCTTGGAATTCGGTGGTGGAGGCGCTGCGCTCCTTGAAGATATCATTAAGGGCTTTTGTCGGGAGCCAGGAGCCCTGAGTGCGTCCACCAGTGCCTGACTTAGCTTGTCCAGTAGTGAAACGAATATCATAAAATGCAGTTAGCAGAGAGGCTCCAGATTTAATTAGTTCCTTCACAATTAAAGAAGAATTACGAGATCTGGAGCTGGAGCTCTCCCGGCTTCAAAAGCAATTTGGGTGGATTGATGTCACCGTCTGACATCTCCACCGAAATCCTGGGCTGCCAAGGTTGTTTTGGGGAATTGCTCATCTTGCCCCACTTTCCCACCTCCCTGCGAGGGAGCACTTCCAAGTCCCGCCAGCTTCCTCCTCCAGAGCCTGGGGCTGCGGGGGAGGTGGGAAGCTCTAGCCTCAGGACACAGCTGCTGCTGGGGTCTGGTTCCGTCTGGTCTGCCACAGCCTGCACCTGCAGGCACCCAGAAGCGCAGGCGCTGGGGTCCCACGTGGGCCTTCTGACTCCCTGCTCTAAGAAGGAACCGGGCCACCACGCTGGCTATTTGGGGCTGGGCACCTTAGAGTGTTCATGTCCCTGTGGTAGCAGACAGAGCAGGGACAGCTGGAGGAGCCCGGGCCCTCTGGTCACCCAGGAATTCTGTTTCCAAAGCATCCCTCGCGCAAGAGGCTCCCCGGGGGTTCCAGGCTGTAGACAGGACAGCCTCGCTCCCGTGGGTCTCTGACGCCTGTGTCAGCGCCACCTGTTTGAGAAGTGCTGCTTTACACCACCCCCTTTTCCAAAAATAACACCTAGCCTTGAAAACTAGAGATCAAAAATGCCACCCTAGTGCCCTTACCCACCACTACTCCTCTCTGGCTCCGTGGTTGCTGTGGAAAGCGGGGTAGGCTGATCAGGGCTGGCACTTCTGGTCTCTAATTTGCAAGGCTGATTGTTTTCCACAAGGTCTTATTTTCAGGGAAACGCAGCATCTCGTGGTGACTGCTCTGGTCCCCGGTGCCCAGTCTGCGCACCTAGCTGAGTCCCTCCCGGCTCTCGCCTGACTGTTGCGTGAGTGACTTTCTCCTGGAGCCTTCCTTGGTGGTCCTTCAGCGTCCTGCGAGTCCAGGCTAAGACTCAGTGCCACACGGGCAGATGGCCCAAAGCTGAGCAGACAGCAGAAGTGTATGTTTATCAAATTTGGGCTGAAAAGACCCTGTTCCCCAGCAGAGGCTGTCAAACAGCTGTCACAGAGGAGCATATGGCCCTGCGGTGGGGACACAGCCACGCTGACCCTGATAGGGGAGATGAGCGCTGACGAGTGGGGAAAGCTGGGGCTGTCGCCAGGAGGGGTGTGGCCGTGCGGCGCTTCATTCCCGAGCCACCGTCGCTGCTAGGCAGGGTCCAGGGGGCACACGGAGCGCCCCAGTGGAGATGGTGGGGCGTGCCATTCCAGACCCCTCTCCGGCCGTGTGGACAGCAGCCCCTTCTTTACTTATTGCCTCTGTTCATTTCCTGTCCCGCCTGGCCCGGCCCTCTCAGGGCTGTACCACAATCTCCACTTCACCGACAGGAAATACACCTCTGGGATGCAGTGTGGATCCCAGGTGGCGGAACTGATGGGCGCCTGGCTGTGGGACGCTGAGGCCACACTGTGAGTCTCCGTGCCTGTTCCACCTCATGTGAGAGATGCTGACAAGTAGCCGAGGCGGTGAGGATGCAGAAGGGATCGTGTTCGTGTGCAGGGCATAGTTGGGGCCTGGCTTTTCATACTGCGGAGTCCAGGACCACAGGACATAAGACAGACAGACTCAGCACTGAGGGTGCTGCCTGGGACACGCTGCCTGGTGCCCTGAACCCTACCCCACACCTCTGCTGTTGGCACTGGGGATCGAACCCAGGGCCTTCGCACTGAGCTCCATCCCCAGCCTTTTTTATTTTTTATTTTGAGACAGAATCTCACTAAGTCGCAAGTTGCCCAGACTGGGCTTGAACTTGTGATCCTCCTGCCTCAGCCTCCCATGTGCTGGGATCACAGGTGTGTGCCACCATGCCCAGCTTTGAGCACCCTGTAGGAGCCAGGCTGCCCTCTAGACAGCATCACAGAGCTGGGCCAGGCAGGCCATGGTTCCCTGCAGGTGGAGGGTGTTGGCACCACGGGGCTCAGGAGAGAGAGGCAAGGATGTTCTGCCCCGCTGTGCCGAAGTCCTTGCTGCAAGTCAAGCTGCTGCGGGCGCTGGCATTTTGGAAGTGACCGTGCTCCCGTGGCAGAGGGAGGCTGGCGATTTTAATTGCTGTGTTCTCTTCTCATTTGGTGCAGGAAGGAAAGGAAGCTGAAGAGTTGAAACACGTTCCCAGCTATGGCTTGTGGAGCAGCTCTGATGCCAGTGCCGAACACAGTATCAGAAATTAAATTACATCTAATCGTATTACGTGCTTGGAATAAAGATTGTGTGGGCCATTCCTTAGTTGGTCTTGGAGGGTTTCCCTGAATGACCTTGGAGAGCTCCTGATCCCTATAAAAGTGAGTATTTCAGTTGCATGATGTTCACAGACCAGCGATGGTGAAACTTTTCAAGCTTTCAGTGATAACAAACATGCGTGCCATAGGTTTGCCACCACTGTCATGGGCCATACCCAAGTACCAGGCATGCAGAACCACTAAGCCCAGGGTTGGCTCCATGAGTTTGTGGAAGGCAAACAGACAAGAGGACACCTTTCCCAAAGTCTGGGTTTCATCCTTCACGTTTTAATTATGTAGGAAAACCCGAAGATTCACGACTGGCACATTTCTGGTACCCCACTGAGGGATGGGATGGCTGTGTTCCAATGGCCATGTGTGGACACCAGAGCTCTGTGAATATGTTACCTCACCGGCAAGAACTTGGCAGCTGGGATAAGGTTAAGGATCTCGAGAGGAGAGGTTATCCTCAGTCATCCAGGTCTTCCCTGTAAAATCTCCAAGGTCCTTGGCAGTGACAGAGGGATGCGGTGGGTCACTGGCAGAGCGGATGTGACAAGGGGCAGAGGTCAGGGGTGTGCGGCCAGGAGCGGAGTCACAATGCCGGAAGGGACCTGGTGACAGAGCCTGTGCAGCTCGACAGCACTTCCGCTTTGCCTGGGGAGACCAAGAGCAGAACGGTGAGCCCATAAACCTGTGTCTTGAGGCCAAGTGTGTGATAGTTGGTCACAAGAACAAAAGAAACCTAGCACGAGCACACGTGGGATTGCGCTGGCGGGCGACCCAAGCCTGGCAGACACGTGCCCATCCTAAGCAGTGCAGTGCCGCCTGCCAGCACAGGAGCAGCGACAACTGCAGGGCCCTTTCTACCGCACTTTAGGAGAGAGAATGGAGAAATTTGGGAGGTGGGGAAGCTCTCAGGGCCCGTCCTTTGCCTGAGTGGGGCTCTGCTGGCGTGGGGAGCGTGGCACCTGCTGTGCTCCAGCTGGGAGTCAGAGGGAGGGGAGATGCAGAGCTCAGCTTGTAGAGTGGCTCTGACCCAGCCCGATGACCGATGCCGGGGACCAAGGATGTGGCACAGCCAAGACCAGGGCACGTACAGTTCTGTGTTCAGAGCACACGGCTGTCAGGCCATGGAGCACACTTCTAAATGTACTGAGTCTCCTATTTTGGAAATGACAGCGAATCATCAACACATGTTAAATGTGGATTGAAAGGATCATCTCCTATTGCCTAGGGAAAGTTGGGTCGAGCAGGATTTGTGTCTCTTTAGGGAAGTTCCGGGTGAGGGGTCCCTCAGAGGAAGTGAGATACGCTCTTCCCCTAGACTAGCACAGCTCTTAGAATTGCTTCCTGGAACGTCGTCTACTTTTCGGGTGATGCCTCGGCTCCTTCCTCCGACCACTACCTCTCCAGAAAAGGGGACCCACATGCTTTTCCAGACCTGGTCGTCTGGAAGCACTGAGGGAAGTACTCAGGCACTGCGATTGTTCTGGAGACCTACTGTGTTCTGGAGATTTTATTCTGGAGTCTTCTTTGTAATCTGCCCAACATACCTGGGGCCAGAGATCTGCCTGAACCCAAGACCGTCAGTTCTGTGCCACCATGCACCACGTGCAACACGAGAGGCTCTGAGAGCCATGGCTGGAGGAGATCGGCCTCGGTTAGCTGCAGGATTTGGAACAGGTTATAAAGCAGATTCCTAGTATTTTGAGAAGAGTTCAGTGATAACATGGAAGTAAATCCAATTTGTCAAGATAGCATCTTCTCTTCCATCCCCCAAAATCCAGAGACTAGAACTAAGTGTAAAAATCCAGAGAACCTAGCTCCTTAGTCTGCAGCAGCAAGAACAGATAAATATTTATTGTGGTCTGTAGTGTATTTGACGGGGAGGAGATGACAATTCTGAGAGACACTGGAAGTTGTCCTAGGATGTCACCACGAGGAGGACTCTTAGGGGGACTGTCCTGGGCTGGTCCCATGCAGAGCTTTGGAAATGAGCCCAGGGTGTCAGAGAGAAATCAGGGCTGCAGAGCGGTTTGAGGCAGGATCCACGGTACGTTTTATTCTGTGACCATAACAGCATACAACATTAGATGTGGAAACCCTCCCTGAGTATTTAATAATGTTTTTTTCAAGTGACTATTTGTGTGCGAGCACTGTGCTGAGCACAAAGGATACACGCAGCCTTCGCTCTCCAACAGGTGTTTCCCTGGCAACTGGTCTCAAGGTAGAACAAGAAGCAATGATAAACAGTAATTTGGCGGCCATCCCTTTTCATACCCGTTAGATCGACATTTTGGGTAGGTTCAATGCTGCCACTCGCAAAGGTTTTTCTTAACAGCTCTTTGATAGTATTTCACTTGGAAAGACATTTATTTCATTGTTATCACATTAAGATGTAGTTTTCAAAATATCATGGCATTGGTTTCTTTTCCAGACAAGTAAAGAAAATCACTAAAAAGTCATAAAGGTTGATATACCAAAATTCAACCTTGTTATGAAGCTCGATGTCTTATTCTCACGATGTGCACGCACGCACACAACGTGCACACACGCACACACACACACACACGCGCGCGCGCACACACACACGTGCGCACACACACATACACGTGCACAGACGCACACACACACAAACACATGCACACACGCGCGCACACACGCGCACATGACCTCCTGCTCCTAAGACCATAGGGTCACAGTGTCACGATGTTGCTGACTGTAACTCCCCCGAAGCTGTCTGAAACAATAATCTCGATCTTTACCTGAACTGTGTGTCTGAGGGAGCATTTTAATCAGATCGCTTGTTTCAGAACACGAATGAGAGCCCCCTCCTGTACAGGCTCTTTGCAAACATGGAAGTAGAGCCAGTTTCTATGGTTCCATGAGAGCCCAGTCAGGGCCAGGAGACGCGACTGGCAACGTGCTGCGGAGGAAGGATGGCTGACAGCCGGGCTGGCCACGCAGTGCGACCTTTACTCTTTGTGTGACTGCGCCTTTCCTGGGGCACACATGGCTCGTCTGCTGCCTTCGTCACAGTCCACAAAGCAGTCACTACCAACATGAAGAAAGCAGCTACCCTTACATGGCTTCCGGTGACGAATCCCAGCCACCGGGCACTCTGCCTGTCTGGCTGGCTCCTTCCGTCGGGGTGACAGCGCCTGCTGGTCCACGCTGCGCGCTGCTGGGGTTGTGGACCCTCCACGACTCCCAGAGGGAGTCCCATGGCCTCCCCTCCCCGTGCAGTGTTCCTCGTTCACCTTGTGGGTGGCTTAGGGCTCCTTGGCAACAGTGTAATCGTACCTGTTTTTGTGCTATGAAAATTTAACTTCGCATCATGCTCTTTTGGCTTTCCTTTCTTGTCTACACTTTGTGCTATATTTCATTACTTTTCTACAGGGAAGTATTTTATTCAATTTGTTGTGAAATATTCTGATTCACTTCTTAAAAATGTCCCCAGACTTTGCTCAAATAAAATGACTTTGTGTCATGCTGTGATAGAGCTCGGTTACAGTGTGCCAGGAACTGTGGATGAATGGACTTCCAACCCCAAACTCCAGGTTTTGAATATAAATCATTCTATTTGTTAGCTTTACTGTTCTTTTTGTTTTGTTTTGTTTTTTGTGTTTTGTTATGGCTGCTTGAGCAAAACCACCAACAGAAATGCCCATTCTCCATAGTATGTGGGATCATATTCTATGCTTCAATCATATCCACATTTGTTTACTTACTTATTTATTGGTTTTCTGAGACAGGGTATCGCTATGTAGCTCAGACTGGCCTTGAACTTGCAGCAACCCTCCTGCCTCAGCCTCCTGAGTGCTGGATTACAGGTGAGCACCACCACACCCAGATACATGTTCATTTATGGCTGTAGAGATGTAAGAAATAGCAGACTCAGTTTTTCCTGGCACTGACTCACAACACAAAGCCTGTGGCTAAAGGTGTTGCTTTCCCCATGTACCGTGCCAGCTGTCCTGTCCTGCAGCAGGTCCTCCGGGGATCACCAGCGTGGCATCCTCTGGCTAAGTACACCTCGGACACCTCCCTGGACATGGCTTCAGACCTCTTGGGTGGAGGACTCGGTCCCACACACTGTTCCCACTACCAACGCCAGGCACAAATTTGGGCCTCTGCAACTTCTGGCTGACTAATGTTTGAAATTCCCAGTCTCTTCCCTTGGGTCAGTTAGTTTGCTGGGGTTGTGCACAGAACTCGGGGAAACACACAGGAGTCCAACTTTTTCAACAAAAGCTGTAACAAAGACACAGAGCAGCACGAAGATGGGGTGGTCAGCCGGGTGGTTTAGCCCGGTAGCTGGAGTGGGGCCAGTCAGAAGCTCCGCTGTCTTTCTGCAGGGCTTTGTTGTAGAGCAGCCAGGATCCATCACATGCACTGCATCGCCTGGCCCTGGTGGTCAGCTCAACTTTCAACCCTTTCCTCTCCCCAGAGGCTGGAGTGGGGCTACAAGTTCCAACCCTCTAATCTCATGTGGTCTTCCCTGTGACCAGTCCCTTCCTGAAGCTGCCTAGGGGTGGGGACACATCTCATTTGTGTGCAAAAGACCCCACTCTGTGACTCCAATCACCCTGACCCTCAGCTCAGGAAAAGGGGACAAAACATGTCAGATGGGGGCCGGTGAGATAGCTCAGCAGCATAAGTGCCTGCCTGGCAAGCACGAGGTTCTGAGTTCTACTCCTGGTACCCACATAAAGGAAAAAAGGGCCAGTGATATCAGTCAGTGGCACAAGCACCTGCTTGCAAGCGTGAGGTCCTGAGTTTGACTCTTGGTACCCACATTAAAATAAAAAACAAAAAACAAAAATAACACATCTGAGATGAAGTGCAAATGGCCAACAAATACATGAAAAAAGTGTTCAACATCACTGGCCACTCGAGAAAAACAAATTAAAACAACTCTGAGATTCCATCATACCCCAGAAAGAATGGTTATTGCCAGAAAGTCAACCACTAACAAATGCTGGCGAGGCTGCAGGGGAGGGCCCTTCTACACTGTAAGTGGGAATGCAAATCGGTACGACCACCAGGAATCTGCCTCCCGAGTGCTAGGCTTGCAGGCATGCAGCACCACATCTGGCCCATTTGTATTTCGTTTTCTTTACAATGATTTACAATGAATTTGCCTTCTGTATTAAGCTGAAAAGTTCTTAAGGCCAGGAAACCTTGTCTTCATTTCTTGGGTCTCCTTTGCACCTGTTTACTGGAAATGGAAGTTTTGTTTCATTTTTTGTGTATGCTATGAGTAGACATAACTCACAAATTCACCTTGGAAAGCAATGAAGATGAACTGGAGAATTCGGGTTTTCCATTTTAGTGAAAGGTGTGTGTCTGGGATCCCAAGCTGCAACTTTGAAAGGACTGGGGTGGGCTCTGTGCAGACACAGGCGGCAGGGAGGGCAGAGCTCACATGGCCCTCTCCCGAGAGGGGCAAGGCACAGCATGGGAAAAGGGCTTGCGATCCTGAGAGACCACCGAGCCGTCCTGCTAATCTCAGCGCAGCTCCGTACCTGCAGAGGCCTCGAGCAGCTCTCCACAAGCTCAACCAGGCTGGAAGGGTACTCCACAACCCCTTCCCTGGCCCGCTGAGCGCGAGAGCCGCTGCCCAGCGCCGGACCCGCCCTGCTCTTGCGTGAGGACCCTTCGCGCACACAGGACTGTCATTGTCTGCGTTCATTAGAGATAATGATTTTGAGTTTCTGTCCCTGCTGACCTGAGGACAGATGGCCAGCATGAATGCCATGTTTATCTGGACCCGATCTGCCTCTGAGGGGCCTGCTAGCCGAGTGGCAGCTGCACCGCAGCCCGCCCTCCCCTCTGCTCAGTTCTACGGACACCGCCTCTCGGTCCGGTCAGTTCTGCCTGCTTTGCCTGAGCGGCTGATAACAGCAGGGCTGCTCAGTGCTAATCATTTCGTGTCTGAGTAAAACAAATTGAAGTGCTAGATTGTGGGAAGCACTGCTCAGTTCAGACTGCTCCTGGGATCGTTTGGGACCACAGAGCTCTCTGCTGATTGCTTTCTCACTAAGACGTGTTTCTCTTGGCGTGGAGATTCACCACGGGGCAGTTGGAATGAGCCATCTCCTCTGTGGCTTTAGAAGACATTTGGCTGTGGTGTACACACAGTAAATTTTATTTTAGTATTAATTTTGGTGCTGGGGACTGAACGCAGGGTCTTCGCACTGAGCTACATTTCCACCCTTTTTTATTTTTCATTTGAGACAGGGTCACAATATGTCATTTAGTGTCTCAGGCTGGGCTCCAACTTGGGATCCTCCTGCCTCAGCCTCCCAGAATGCTGGGATGATAGGCACGCACCACTGTGCCCGGCTACTCTCATAGTGAATTTAGAATTAGATTTGTATGAAGGAGTCAAGAAGATCAGTTTCAACTTAATTACCTACTGTGCAACTTCATGCAAGGACACTTCAGGCTTTGGCGACTGTTAGTTTTTCATTAATTCATTCAATAAAGGATTTTAAAATTCTAGAGCAGGTGTGTGCAACCCACAGCAGACAGTCATGTGGCCCCACGAGAGGGTAAACTTTTGTTTTGTGTTTTTTTTGACACAGGCTCTTGCTCTATACTTCAGGCTGGGCCTGAACTCATTATGTAGCCAGACTGGCCTTGAACTTGAGGTGATCCTCCTGCCTCAGCCTGTTGAAAGCTGGGGTTACAGGTGTGTGCCACCACTCTTACCATGATTATGTCATGCTTGGTGATATTGCTCTTGACTTGATTGCCTGGGTCTTGAACATTGTATGTAGGCGACCACCACACACTACAGAGGAGGGATCGGTGCAGTACCAACTGGCCTCGCCCCACCACACGCCGCCCAGTCCACATGGCGGGTCGAGGAAATGCAGCGACTGCTGGTGGTAATATTTAACCTGCCCACACGTGTGCATGTGTATGAAGACAGGCATTTGTTGTTCCTAAACAGACGAGAGTTTTCTTATTAAATTATTAAACTTGGACTTGTGTTATTTTGTAAAATAATAAGTTAAAATATCAAAAATAAAGGAAGCTGTATTACTTATATACATTAACTATCTTACACATTTTATTTGTAGCCCAAGACATTTCCTCTTCACTCAGTGTGCCCAGGCAAGCGAAAAGGTTAGACACTGGCCCGTAGTGGGGTGAACACCAGTAATCTCAGCACTTTGGGAGGCTGAGGCAGGAGGATCTCAAGTTGGAGCTTAGCCTGGGCAATTTAGTGACTTAGTGACTATCTTAGTTACTTTTTTTGTTCCTGAAACAAAATATCCAACACCCAAAGTTAAGGATGAAAGGTTTATTGTGTGTCACTGTATGTAGAGGTTTCAGTCCATAGTCGGTTGGTTCTGAGGCAGGGCGGCATGGCAGAGGAGAATGGTAGAGGAGAAACAGTCCATGGCGGGCAGAAGACAGCAAAGCAGCAAGCAGTGAAGCAGCAGAGGCAGCAGCCACACCGAGGTGGAAGCCTCTCCCTTTATCCCTTCCAGGCTACCCACCCTTGGGTGGTGCCACCCACACCCAGGTGGGCCTTCCCATTATCCACACCCAGAACCATGCTAAACCCATCAGTGGACTAATTTAGTAATCACACCCTTAATCCCAGCATCACACACCCTAGATCCTCTGAAAAGACACACCTATGAGCACAGGAGGCTCTGGGGGGACATCTAGAGTGACACTTGGTCTCAAAATTACAAACTAGAAATGGACGGGGGCTGTAGCTCAATGTGAAGGCCCTGGGTTCATCTCTAGTACTATAAACAAAACAAAACAGAACAGACGCACACCCACGATCTAGAGCAGGGCTCGACCTCCATATGTCAGGACAGTTTCCTTGTTTTCAGGGAAGATTGTTTATCTTTTGAACTTCTAGGAAGGAAAAAAGGGTAATTTGAGTTTAAAAATCCGCATGAGGTTTTAGAACTCCTTACCTCCCATTAACATGTTCTCAGCAATGATCTCCTCTACAATATTAGTGTTTTATTTTTATCAATGCATGCTTGCAGTACGTGATGTTCACATTCCTTGTTGGAGTTGATGCATGCACATACATAACACATCTTAATTCAGTTTTTCATCCCCTGTCCCTTCCCTCCCTGCCCCTCCTTCATCTTTGAGAAAACTCTGTCTCCCTGTTTCCATTTATCTAACTTTTATTTTGCTTTTTAGCTGTACTTTGCGTTTCTCATGGAAGAGAAACCATGTGACGTTTAAGCTTGCGTGTCTGATTTATCTCACTTAGCATTATGGTCTCAAGACGTGTGCATCTTCCTACACATGACTCATGTTTATCCTTCTTTACAGCAGAGCAGTGCTCCATGGTGTGTAGACGACACATTTTCTTTGTCCATTCACCTTCTGAGGAACAGCTTGCAAACAATATTAGTATTTTAAAGCTAGGTCCCAAGGGTACTGAAATCTCTGTTGGACATCACCTCCTTCTCCTGCTCTGCTTCTCCTCCTGGTCGTCACCTGTGACTCAAAGTGGCTTCCCCAAGCTCCATTCGACATTAAACAAAGTCACCCAATGCAAAGTCCAGCTGTGGATTCTTCTGGTCAATGGCCACTGGCGTCGAACCCCTCCAGCACTCGCGCCTCCGCGTTGCCAGGGGGACTGCTCCCCTCTCTAGCTGCGCATGCTCAGGGACTTCAGCTTCCCGGTCCCCCCCTTCCCCTCCAGCCGGAAACGCTCCTCCCGTGTGCTTAGGTTCCCTTGCCGCCCCTACCTGAAGTTCTGCTTGGGGTCAAGCCCACCGACCAACCTGGCTGTGTCTCTTGGCTTCATTTTAAAAAAATTAACATACTTCATTATTTAGGACAGTTTTAGATTTATAGAAAAATGGAGGTGATAGTGCAGAGTTCTCCCAGACTCTGTAGTTTCCCCTACCATTAACGGCTCACATTAGTTTGGCATGTTTTTCACAAGTAATAAATCAGCACTGGTGTGTTACAATTAACGCAGCCTGTGGTTTGTTCAGCTCTCCTGTTTCATCCAGCGAGTTTCTCAGAGCAGGACCCCGCCAGGTGCCACATCAGGCGTGGCTGTGCCTCTCCTCAGGCCCCTCTTGCTGCCAGCTACTGACGGTCCTCGTTTCTGATGACCTTGACAGTCTGGGAAACAGGAGTCTGGTAGTCTGTAGAATGCTGCTCTGTCGGAATTTGTCTGATCTTTTTCCTTCTCACGACTGAACTGGTGTTTGGGGTTGTTGGAAGAAAGACTAGAGAGGAAAAGTGACAGTTTCACCCTCTGACATCAAAGCACGCGGTGGACTTCAGTCCGCGTCTGTCAGGAGTGGGCGCAGCACCCTCCCTCCATGCGCCCGGCCTCCTGTTGCTTGCTGTTGCCTGCTCTGGCCTCCTGTCGCCTCTTGTCCCCTCCTGCAGCCTGTGACCACCTTTCCCTTCCCGTCGCCTGTTATGGCCTCCTATCTGCTGTTATCTGCTCTGGCCTCCTGTTGCCTCCTATCGCCTGCTAAGGCCTCCTGTCGCCTGCTGTCGCCTGCCCTGGCCTCCTGTCGCCTCCTGTCCCCTCCTGTCCCCTCCTGTAGCCTGTGACTGCCTTTCCCTTCCTGTCACCTGTTATGGCCTCCTGTCGCCTCCTGTTGTCTGCTCTGGCCTCCTGTTGCCTCCTATCGCCTGCTATGGCCTCCTGTCGCCTGCTATTGTCTGCTCTGGCCTCCTGTTGCCTCCTATCCCCTCCTGTAGCCTGCTGTGACCTCCTGTCGCTTCCTATCGCCTGCTATAGCCTCCTGTCACCTGCTATCGTCTCCTGTCGCCGGTAGTCACCTCCTGTGAGGTCAGCGGGGTCGGATTCTCAGGAGCTGCAGCCCTGCTCAACTGCGCATGCGGGGATGTAGGCTGCCCATTGCTTTGGAGGCTCTAATGTCACAATAAGGAAAATAAAGTGCACAGTAAATGTCGTGGCCAGGAATCACCCCGAGACCACCCCTGCCCACCTGTCGGTGGGAAGCTTGTTTTCCACACAGCCGGCTCCTGGCGCCCATGGATCAGGACCCGGACGTCCGTGACTGCGACTGCTGACACGGACTGGGCCAGCGCAGGAGCGCCCGTCAGACGTCTCTGCTGTGAAGTACCCCGCGCACCCTCCACCCCGCGCGCCGTCCACCCCGTACACTGTCCACCCCGCGCGCCGTCCACCCTGTACACCTCCCACCCCGCGCGCCGTACACACTGTACACTGTCCACCCCGCGTGCTGTCCACCCGCGCGCCGTCCACCCCTCGCGCCGTCCACACTGTACACTGCCCACCCCGCGCGCCGTCTACCCCTCGCACCGTCCACACTGTACACTGTCCACCCCGCGCGCCGTCCACCCCTCGCGCCGTCCACACTGTCCACTGTCCACCCCGCGTGCCGTCCACCCCGTACACCGTCCACCCTGTACACTGTCCACCCCGTGCGCCGTCCACCCCGCGCGCCGTGTCCACTGGGACCGAGGTCCGTGCAAAGCCCCCTGGGGGCGGGGCAGTGCTCTGCTTGGCGGCGAGGGCCCCTCCCAGGTGTGGGCAGGTGGTGTGGCTCCTCTGAGGCGAGCTCCTGTCCACACCCACCTGGCCACCTTCCTTCCTGTCCATCCACCCTGAGCCTCAGCGCCGCTGGCCTCCCTCCACCGGGACGCTTCTCCGGCACTAACCCCGGGCAGTGTTCAGTCATTTGTTCCTGTCTCTATTGGTCAGATGGGCTCTTCAGTGCAGAGATTCTCACTTGCCGTATTTCCCCTAAAATAATACCAGGTCTTACATTAATTTTTGCTCCAAAATACTCAATAGGGGATGGATTTTTTTATACAACAATCTACATTTATTCCTGTACAAAAATCTATATTTATCCATGTATAAAAATCTACATTTACTCAAAAACAGTCCTGTCATCTGGAATGTCGTTGTAACTCTCAAACCCCAAATTCCAGCCTGAATTTCTTGTGACGCCCCTTCCTGCAGAGCCATTGGCGATCTCTCTTGCGCAGCAGCAGGCGCTCCCGCCCCAGCGCTTCTGTCCACACGGGCTGCTCATGGACTGAGTCGTCACTCCGGCCGACTGTCGTAACTGCGGCATACTTTTGGGTTGGGCTTGTATCATGAGCATCCTGGAAAATCATGCCGGGGCTCGTTTTCTGGTTAGGTCTTATTTTGGGGGAGTAGGTCGTTATCTCTCTGGTACCAGGCAGTAGGAGAGTGTCTGACGTTCAGTACCTGTGGGCTGGCTGGCTGGCCAAGCTTGGATGTAACTGTGCACATGTGCACCTGTAAACTACTCCACAGGCCGCTAGGCCTGGGGCCTGGTGTGGCGAGAGCCAGGGGACGTCCCTGGAAGGTGAGGACATGCCCCATGCCCGGAGAGCTGCTGATTATAAACAAGCCGTCGACATATGTGTGGCTGCTTCATCTGCAGGTTGTGGCTGCGGAGAAGTGCCGGCCACCCCTTAAGGCCGAGACAGGAATGCAGCATGACAATCAAGCGTAATTGGAAAATTACAGGAGCCAGAATTACCCGATTGCAAAACAGTTCCCTTTCCTGCTAGGCAGAGAAGCCCAGGCCCTGGTCTGTCCCCCTCTTCGTGTAAGGAAGCCTCTCGAAGACAATTGAAGCTTTCCCACTAAATGCTGACCTTCAGGAAGGTCTTCGTGATGGTATCAGAGGCACCCCAGGAACCCCTCTCGAGGGCAGCTTGGATCTGATTGCTGAACTCAGCTCCTCTTTGATGGCTTTTCCTGTGGCTCCAGTGCAAGCTCCAGGTGTACCGCCACGACTCAGCCGTAAGATCCCCTGATTGGCCATTATTCTCTCTAAAGGTGTGGGCCACGCAACAGCACGTGCTCTCGCACTTGCCCGAGTGATTAGATACTCTCTTAAACATGGTATCCTCAGCGCTTTCACCACTCCTGAGACTATAAATTATCACAGGCTTTGTGGAAAGCAATTTGACAATATGTTCTAAATGCTTTGGAAACACTCAGAGTCAGTAATTTTATTTCTGGGAGCATGTTTGGTTTTTTTTTAAAAAAACTTGTCATTATGAGAAATTTCAAACCAATGCAAGAAAGAAGAGAATAATGAACTCCCATGCACCCAGCCTCCAGCTTTGGTAATTCTCAATTCATGGCCAGCCTTGTTTCGTATACCCAGCTGGCCCTCCCTACCAGCTTGTTCTAGGGCAGATCTAAGACATCAATTTCTCCTGTAAATATTTCAGCACATAACTTTAAAAGATACAGCCTCCAAAAAATGACCAGCATGCTATTATCACACCTAAAAAATCACAGCTCCTTAATAAATCAGTGTCCAAAATTCTGATTATTTTATAAAATTTTTGGTGGTACTGGGGATGAACCCAGGTATGTATAAAACAAATGAAGCAATGTGAAACAGCCCCCCATCCTGGAGGGTCCCCTGCCTCCTTCACTGAGGCCATGGCCCTTGCCATTGGCGCGAGTTACTTATTTTGCTCCCCTCAGGAGCCGGCAAGCCCAGGTGTGCAGAAATCTCCTTCCAGGACCCCTGCTGCTCTTCCAGGCCCCTCTTCTTGGCCATAGGTACTCTGAGGCTGCAGGGGGAGAACACTTCCTTGTTCCTCCCAACTTTGGGGGGCTCTGGGAATTCTTTGACTTGTAGCTGCATACCACCAGTCTCTCCCTCTAACTTTATACCGCTTTGTCCTTTGTGTCTCTGTCTTTTCTTCTTCCTCTTTTAAGGGCATTTGTCCTTGGGTTTGGGGCCACTCAGATAATCTAGGATGATGTCATCTCAAGGTCTTCAATGGCATCTAAAAAACCTTGCATTAGTCAGCTTTCCCGTTGCTGAGCACGATATCCGATACCCACAACTTCAAGGAGGAGAGGTTTAGTTTGGGTTATGGTTTTAGGAGATTCAGTTCACGGTCAGCGGGCTCCATGGCAGAAACATCATGGCGGAAGGGCATGGTGGAGCAAAGATTCTTAGCTCACGGTGGCCAGGACTATGTGCCAGAGAGGAAGGGAGAGGGGACCAGATATAGTAGACAAAGTCACCCCCTATGACTCAGCAAGACATACTCAGGTTCATGCTTAACTAATGTGTCAGGTGTTTCTTAATCTGATAAAGTTTAACACATCAGGATTAATAGTCACCATTTTTTTTCAAGTGAGGTCATATTCACTGGGTCCAGGTTATAGAAGGTGGAGCTAACTGTTTTGTGGTGCTCAGGCAACCCACTACATAGTCTATCAGGTAGCCTCCTGTGGAGAGCAGTCCAGAGGAGGGTAAGAATGGAAGCAGTGAGACAAGCTGGGATGCTCACATAGTCATCCAGCTGAGATGCTGTGGCTTGGACAGATGGGGAAGAGAAAGTTAGGCAGTGATGTACATTTCAAACACAGGAGCAAAGTTGCTTGAGACTTGGGAGAGAGATAGGCGGCAAGGATTTCTCCAAAGATGGGAGGAAATTGCATTGCAGCAGTGAGGATAGATAACTGTAGGCGGGGTGGGTTTGGCGTGTTAGGAGGTAGTGGAGGGTTTAGCTTTGGATATAGAGGTTCTATTTTAGACAAAGTGGTGGCATTAAGTAAGCGGTCACATGCATCGTCCTGAGTTCAGAAGAGAGGTGCGTGTTTAGATAGAAGTTGGTGAGTTGCTGGCGGGACAGGAAGATTGGCGAGATCATCCAGGGAGAGAGTTTAGATGGCAGAGTCGACAGAAGGAGTCCTGGGCTCTCCAGCATTGACTGTCGGGAGAAAGAAATGAGAACCCAGGGGGAAAAGAGAAAGCAAAGGAGCGGCCCGTGGTTGGAGAACCAAGATTTGGAATTCAGCTGGAAATCTGCCTGCATTCAAGCCCTCTTCCAATGCCATGCTGAGGGAAGGAGCCACGGACTGTGGATTTCCTTCTCCCCCACTGGCTGCCGCAGGGCCAGTCATGTGTCTGGTGAGTCCAGGCCCTTCTGCGGGTGGCCGGGGCATCTACAGTGGGGATCCTCAGTAGGATGGGGAGGAGCAGGTGGAGAGCACCCGGCACTCAGGGGACCTTGGCTAACGTGACCCTACGTCTCGAGCTGTCATTTCTGGGGTTTCTCACCCACCCAAAGCAGCCCCAGACCACAGGGCTCAGAAAGAAGCCAGTTAAGACAGAGGACATGCTCTCTGGTGTGCAAAGTAGGAGATGAAAGGCAGAAAAGACGGGACACGAAGGGGAAGCTGGGCCGCAGGAACAGAGGGCAGCACATGGGGTGGGGAGCAGCGGCAGAGAGCAGCCCTGTGTGCCCTGGGGCTGATGGCTTTTGTGCTCATGGAGGTTTTGCAATCTTCTGCGCCTCGGTTTCCCATCCAGAAGTAGAACCGGGCTCTGTTTTCCTCATCACTCTGTGATCATGATCCATTGAGATAACGCAGACGTTTCCTTCGCATGTGGCAAAGGAAAAGCAGCAACTCGTTTGAAGGGAGGGCGAATGGAAGAAGCTTGGGAAGTGATCCTCTCCATTACAAGAATGCCAGCTCCTGCCATGGCCAGCTAAGTTTCTCTGCAGACACATTTGGAGCACCTGATCCTTGCCGAGTGCAGTGCAGGAAGACCCAGACCGGAAGCTGACTCTCGGGAGTCCTTGTTGGTGGGTGGCATGGGCGGGCGAGTACCTTACACCTGTGGTCTTCAGCCTTCCTTGCACCAGGGACCGACTTTCTGGAAGACAATTTTTCTATGGGGGGTGGGGTAGAGCGGTCAAGATGATTCAAGCACATTACATTTTTTGTGCATTTTATTTCTATTATGACAGGGTAATATTTAATGGAATAATTGTACAACTCGCCACCATGCAGGACCAGTGGGAGCCCTAAGCTTGTCTTCCTGCATCTAGGGTGATGGAGACATGACCCCAGAGTGTGTTCTCACGTCCAGGCTGCTCCGTAATCTCCTTCTGCTCTGTAAAGAAGGACGGGATGTCGGAAATGGAAGCAGGCTTTTCAGAGCTTTTGTGGTGACCTCAGGGTATTGTGCTGTAACTTTAATCCAGAATGTATGGAGATTTGAAGTTGTCTCAAACACACTTTTAAGGCCTCCTCATCTGCAGTCTCAGGCAGTTGATTGTCTGTTTCTGAGGCCCAGCTTCCCCTTCGTGTCCCGTCTTTTCTGCCTTTCATCTCCTACTTTGCACACCAGAGAGCATGTCCTCTGTCTTAACTGGCTTCTTTCTGAGCCCTGTGGTCTGGGGCTGCTTTGGGTGGGTGAGAAACCCCAGAAATGACAGCTCGAGACGTAGGGTCACGTTAGCCAAGGTCCCCTGAGTGCCGGGTGCTCTCCACCTGCTCCTCCCCATCCTACTGAGGATCCCCACTGTAGATGCCCCGGCCACCCGCAGAAGGGCCTGGACTCACCAGACACATGACTGGCCCTGCGGCAGCCAGTGGGGGAGAAGGAAATCCACAGTCCGTGGCTCCTTCCCTCAGCATGGCATTGGAAGAGGGCTTGAATGCAGGCAGATTTCCAGCTGAATTCCAAATCTTGGTTCTCCAACAACGGGCCGCTCCTTTGCTTTCTCTTTTCCCCCTGGGTTCTCATTTCTTTCTCCCGACAGTCAATGCTGGAGAGCCCAGGACTCCATCTGCCGACTCTGCCATCTAAACTCTCTCCCTGGATGATCTCGCCAATCTTCCTGTCCCGCCAGCGACTCACCAACTTCTATCTAAACACGCACCTCTCTTCTGAACTCAGGACAATGCGTGTGACCGCTTACTTAATGCTACTACTTCGATGTCTAAAATAGAACCTCTATATCCAAAGCTAAACCCTCGACAGCCTCCTAACACGCCAAACCCACCCCACCTACAGTTATCTATCCTCACTGCTGCAATGGGCCAAATTGATGGAACTGACTTATTCATGACAGGGCACAGAATAATTCTTTCTCAGTTCAGGACTCCTTTGTGGTTGGGAAGCAAGGCTCAGACTCTTGAAAGCTGACACAGGTGATCATGCATCAGCTGGGAGAAAGAAGGCCCTGGCTCAGTCTCTTTCAAAATCTCTGCTAATGTTTGAAATGTGTCAGAAATCCCAGTGTTCATTCATCACCCCCATAATTCTAGTTTTTGGCTTTGAATGTAGCCACTTTACCTGCCAAACTGAACACAGTTGTCACTTTTCCCTGGTGTGACAGAGTTAGTTGAGTAGGTTGAAAATCTCACACGAATAAAGCAAGTTTTGTGAATCATTCTGTGTCACTGATTTCTAATGGAAATCTCTGAGGCAACTCTCATAGCTCAAAAGCTCTGACCAGTGATCTGCTTCAGAAACCACCTTACTTCTGGGTAAAATAAGACATGTGTGCTCTGCGTTCACCCCTTCCAGAGGTGCGTGAGCAGGCGTGAGCTAAGGGCAGCTGTTTAATGCAGTTGATAATTTTAACCACACCCTGCAAAACCTTATTGCATCTCAGGCACCATTTTCAGCTAAGCAACATTTCTCTCTGGAAGACGCAGTGCATAGACTCGCACTCGGGAGCGACCTCTCTGACCTGAGTAGTGAAAACAGCTGCCCAGTCTTGGTGGCCACTTCATCTGTGCGTAAGCCAATGCAGAACGCCCAGTCCAGCTTTCCTGATACATAATCACTCAAAGACTTGAGTGATTCTGTGGCTATGGCATTGATTGACAACAAAAGGGCACGTAACTTATCCATATGAACATCCTCCTGAAAAATATGTCACACAGAGACAAGCACTGTTTCCTGACTGTCACATCAGTGGACTCATCCTCCTGGATTGAGTGTTGTGCTGACTCATTAATCCCCCTCTGCTCTTTCACCAGTTTGTCCAGCTATGGTGCCAGCTGAAAGAGGAACACGTGCCACTTCTGAACTGCAGAATCTCCTAGGAGTTCATGACAAGTGTCCTTTGCAGGGGGCCCTATCGACTGCTCACCAGTAGTGCAGGGCTCCTTAGCTTTAGCAATGCGTTTAGCCACTAAGAATGACACTCTTGGCATAGACACATCTGGTGAAGTGGTGGTCTTTAATACTTGCTTCTGATTTTAGTCTTCATGGTTGTTTTCTTTTGAGAAGCTCCAAAGGCTTGTCTTTTAATGCAGGCACTTGGTCTCCAGGTGGCAAAGCAGTTTTGAAGTTTGCATGGCTTTGTGGGAGAGCTGGTCGCCGCATATTATACAAAGCAGACTTGGGGAGTGTGAACTGCCTGCTGCAGTGAACCCATAACTTAAGCAGGACTCTTGGAATTTTCTTTTAAACACAGTTTCTTTATTTGGTGGGCAGTCTTGCTGTCTCAGCACTTTTTCCTACTTTTCAAAGAAGCTCTCCAATGGAATTGGTTTTTTGGGCCAGGGTTAGTTTGTGGTCTTTCCCAAGTGGTAACAGAGTAAGGACACAGTATGAGGAGGAGGCAGGGATGGAAGTGGTAAACAAAATAGTGGGTAGGCCACACACAGACTAAAATAAGCATCAGATTCTGACTTGAGGTGGCTACCAGATGCAGCTTGATTGTGACTTGCCACTCGCTGATGGTGTTTTGATACAGTCTGCAAACACTGACATTGTGGTCTGCAGTCACACCTCTCTGTGAATATTCATCTGGGTTTGCAGCTGCTCCCCAGCACCAGCATCACCATCTCAACTCCACCTCCGACCATCAGGGTTAGATTCTCACAAAGAGCAGTAACTGAGATCCCTGCATGCGCAGTTCACAGTAGGGCTCGGAATGCCATGGGAACACAATGCTCTGCTGATCCATGGAGACAGAGCTCAGGCAATGACGTGGGCCATGGGTGGTGCCTGGAAATGCAGAGGAAGCTCTGCTCCCTTAATGCTCACCTCCTGCTGGCAGCCCGGTTCCTACCGGGCCAACCTGGGGTTCTGGGACCCTTGTCTTACACCCTTCTGATACATTATTATTATTATTACTGCAATATTGGAGATTGATCCCAGAGCTTTCACTGAGCTACACCCTCAACCCTCTTTTGTTTTTTTTTAGAGATAAATTCTCCTTAAGTCATTATATCACTCAGGCTGGGTTTGAACTGGAAATCCTGCCTCAGCCTCCCCAATAATGGGATTACAGATGTGTACCACCAGACCTGGTTCTTCCTGATAATACCGACTGCTTCCTTCTCAGCAATTACACCGTTGCGGGCTCTGAGGAAGACTGGCGCATGGCAACATTATCCCCGGCACAGGAGGATGTCTGTGGAGTGGAAGAAACTTGAGCTGTGGAAGATGAACACCTTGAGGATGACTTGGTATTTACAGAAATGCAGAATCTTGGGGCCATGTATCAGAACTGTAATCCAACTCGATCTCCAGTAGACTCATTCATGTATTAAAATTGCAGAAGCGCTGACACTATGGATGTCTGGAATAGATAATTCTTCTTGGGGACCATGCCCAGTGCATTGCAGAAAGTTCAGCAGCATCTTTGGTCGGCATCCTAGATGCCAATAGCACTTCTCCACTTGCAAAAAGGCTGTGTCCCCAGGTACCCTCCGGGTGTCCTCTGGGCAGCAAATCACCCTGCCCTGAGAACTGCAGATCGGAGCAGGGCTTCTCACCCTGGAGCCCCACAATGCCCCCTCCACAGCCCCTGGGCTCCTCAGGATGCCTGTTCTCAGGCTGTGGGGTTGAGCAGCTCTATTTCTGGGTTCTGATGAGCAGTGGAGGATATTAGAGCAGCTGGGAATGGCAGTGCACACCTGTAATCCCAGCACTCTGGGAGGCTGAGGGAGGATGATTTCAAGTTTGAGCCCAGACTGGGCAATGGAGTGACATGGGGAAAGCCTCTCTCAAAAACTAAAAAGGGCTGGGGATGTAGTTCAGTGGCAATGCCTTGAGTTCAGTCCTTAGTACCACACACACACACACACACGCACACACACACGCATGCATGTGCACACACAGAAGGGTGGTCTGGTCCTGGGGCTCACTGGAAGCTCTATCTTTTCTCACCCACACCGCGAAACTGCAGGAACACCCATGACTCAAATGCATAGCCAAGCTGAGGACCAGTTGAGATGGATGCAGGAGAGATTTGCCCAGGGGGAGCCAATAAGAAAGGACCAGTGAGCGAGGCTCCTCACCCCTCACTCGGAAGAGGGGTGAGAGTCGCCCCCACTGGCACCTGGGGGAGGCTTGCGTGGACATGCCCTGGGTCAGCGTCATGGCACGTGCAAAATGCTGTCTCTGAGACCCGCTGGGCCGCACAGCTGGGGGCCGTGGGAGTGACCTGGAGGAGCCCCTGCATTCGTGGTTTTCTGGCCTCCAGTGAAGAATCTGGACCCAGCGCTCCCATCCGTCTGCCATCTCCACCCCGGCACCCCGAGGTCACAGTGTTCCACGGCTTCTGTGGGTGGTGTGGCCCTGTCAGGAAACACCAGGAATGTCAGCACGCCTATAAAACTGTCTGTTGCACGTGATAACCCACGTAGTCACTCAGCACCATAGGACAAAAATAGGCAGAAGGAGCTTTTGAAATTCTTCAGGGGGAGATAGGTGAGTGGGCTCTGCCCTGCCTCCTCTCCAGCTGTGGGAAACAAGCGGGGGACACGGCCCGGGGCAGACGTTACCCACAGGCTCCTGTGCCCGCGGTGACTGAGTCCAACAGCCTTGGCGCTTTCCTGTCCACCGTCTCGGTATCGCCCGATAATCCTGTTAATGAGGGGTGTTGTGGGCGATGGGGTCCCAGATGGGTTTCTAGGTTCTTGTGTGAAAAGAACAAAGAACTGGATGGCACATGACAGTAAACGATGGTAAGGAAGCTGCAACAAAGTTTAATGAAGTCGCATTAGGTGACTGTGTGCTCAGAATGAGCGCAACTGCGCCCGCAGAAAGGAAAATGGCAGAGTGCCGAAGGCATCGTGTTTAAGAATTCAAATCTTTGCTCTGAGTCGAGGGGCCCTGCCTTGGGTCTTCCAGAGGGTGCGAGTCAGTCAGCTGTGTCTAGCACACGTCCTTTCCCATAATCCATCCTGGTATAATTGGATGTATGAGACACAGTGCAGACGCATGAACCCCAGTGAGCTCCAGGTGAAGAGAGGCTACTTCTGGCTTGTCCTGTTGCTCAGTGCTCTATGTTTTCCTTTTCTCTGCCTCTGGGTAGTGGCCTAGGACAAAGTGGGTGAGGTGGCCCTGGGTGTTGCCCAGGTTCAGGTGAGGGGTGGGGAGTGGCTCAGTAGCCCCAGGTGTCCTGTATTAGAAGGATTTAGCTCCACTTGCAATTGTGGAAACGGAGGCCCAGAAAACTCATTCTTCCTGTTCGATTGGCTGATGGATGTTCATTGGATTTGATATTTGAGGCTTTGAGTGAAGCCTGGGACGTGGAGCATACGTGGTCACACAAAAAGGCCCCCACGTGAATGTGGTGGGCGTCGGTTTGCGCTGGTCACTTACTTTGGTCTCTTGGCCAAATTCACATGCACTCTGACGTTTCCCAGAGCTGCATGTGAGCTGCTTGGGCCCTGGCCTCTGGGGCGCAGAGGCTCTGGGTCCTCAGCGGGAATGGCACAGTGGGAAGCTCTGGCCCCTGAGTCTGGGGGTGACGAGACATAGCCATGCCCTATGCCTTCCTGTGCTTGGGGCTCCGACCATCCGGCTGGGGGCCAGGAGGTCGTGCAGGGCTGTGCATACCCCTACCACACTCAGATGTGATTCTCCAGCAACCCCGGCCACACATGCATGACGTGTGCCCCTGGTACCGGACTTCTCCCCTTTGGTTCCCCAGCCCGAGGGCTGCTCAGGCTTCACACAGGCCCTGGTCTCATGGAGACACATTTTCGGCCCTCTCCCACCTGCGTAACAACCACCCAGCATCAAAGTCCTGTCCACGTGGGACGAGCTTTCGGGGCTCTCTTTGGACCCAGACTGCCTGGGGGAGGTCTTCGTGGGACAGTGACAGAGCTGAGACAGAAGGGTGAACCCAGGTGGGAAGAGGAAGGCTGAGTGGCGAGAAGCCACCATGCAAAGGCCCTGCGGTCTGAGGACCCTCCCACACCTTGGGGGCCTGGAGAAGACCCCCAGCTGGAGTGAGGGGACCTCGCAGGCAGCCCAGCACCACTGTGCCTCCTGCCCTTCTTCCTGGGGACGCCCAGCTGAGATCACCCCCGAGGCCACCGCAGGCCGGGCCATCCCAGCAGCAGCAGGAGTAGAGCCGGGCTCATTTCCCTGACACCTGGCCGCCGCCCCCTGCTGTCCTGGCCCTAAGACCCCTGTGCCTCCTCTACGGCCCCATCCTCACCCCTCTCTTCCCACGCAGTGGACTTCTCTGGAAATAACAAAATCTGAAGTCACGGTCTCCTCATTTCACATGAATCCAGGTCACTGGTCCCCTCTCCAAAGGGAAATGTAGCTTCCTGCTGTGGTGAGACTGCAGCCTCTTCCTTCAGCAAAAGTAGGTCAGGCTGCAGCCTGGTTAGGGGCAGGGGCTCCGCGGTGACCTGCAGCCCTGGCAGTGGGCGGGCAGCAGATGGCTCCTCTGTGAGTGCCCTCCCCGCCTCCTCGCGCTGCTGCCAGCCACAGCTCTGTCCTCTGAGGCCCCTCCTCTGGCCCCACACCCGTCTTGCTGGAGTTTTCAGATTTCCCTGCGGAAGCTCTTTATGGTTGGTGACCCTGGCCACCCGAGCCACGAAGATAGCGGATTTACGGCAGGCCTGGGGAGCTCCAATCCAAGGGTGATTTCCCTGCTTTCAGCTGGTCATTTATTTTCAAATGATCTTTCCATTATTTATGGGTCTCAGTGACAGGACAGTGGCAGTGAACTGCATCTTATCAGATGAGCAAAACTAACTGGATTAAAGGAAGACCTCACATTTCACCAGAAGGACTCAGATTGGGCATCCTAGATGTGTGGCTGATCTGCCAGGTCCCTGCTCTGTTGTCCCCAAAGAGCTATGAGGTTCAGGGCAAAGCCCAGGGCCAGGGCCAGGAGCGGGGTCACAGCTCCCGGGGCTCCAGTGACAGAGCACACAAGGCAGGACAGGCACGCTGATGGCCTGGCGAGCTGGGCTTGCCGGAAACATCTGGGCCGTGTGCACTTTTGATAAAAGCTACCTATGTGGCTATGATTCCCTTTCCATCTCCACCTTGCTCTCAGGCCCCCGAGAATGAGCAGCCCCAAACCCAGGCTGGAAGATGCTCGACTTGACAGACCCCTGAGCATCACTGGATAAAAACGCAAAAACAACCTCGCTCGGCATCCCGAGCCCTGGTGTCCAGATAACATCGTAACGCAGACCGGCCAACTGGGGGTCTTTATTCTCCCCCAGAATGAAGATCGGCTTCCGCTGGCACAGTTACCCAGAGTGGGGCCTGGCCGAGGCTGCCGGTCCTCCGAGTACACAACTGTCTATTGTTCTCCCTGCTTGTTACCATGGTGATCTAATTAAAGCAGCATCCTGGCTGCCAGCTCCTAGGTAGGGGCCGCTGCAGCTCCTCGCTGGGCCACGTGTCCTGTCCCTCTTAAGCAGCTCCAATGGATTGAGCGGGGCCTGGCTATCCGGGATATGACCCAGAAAAAGCCTTCGCGTTGGCAGGGGGCTGCGGGTTAAATGCCACCCCCTTGTTTTCTGACAGGAAGAAGAGGGCCAGGTGCTGTGGCATTGCTCAATGACCTCCAGGTTTATTCTGCTTCCTCTCAAAGAGCCAGGGTGACAATACCTGCTTTGCAAAGGAAAGAAGGGGACCAGGAAAGTGTCTTAGAATGCAAGGCGGCCTGCAGGGCTCCTGTCCTCGCCCTTCTGCATGCCATCCCTTTGCAATGGCAGAGCCAGGTCTGAGTCCCAGCCCCAAGGCTGCGGGAGATGGACCCTGTAAACACATGACCAGGTCCGTCAGCTCCAAAGACCCCGTAAGCACGGGGGTCAGGTCCGTGAGCTCCAAGGACCCCATAAGCACGGGGGTCAGGTCCGTGAGCTCCAAGGACCCCGTAAGCACGGGGACCAGGTCCATCAGCTCATGCAGTGACGGAGCTGCAGGGAGACTGTGACTGCCTGGCGTTGCTGATGCTGTAGCCTCCCATTAAGTTCCGGGCCAATGGCAGGACAGGCTAGCACACCCCAGTGTGGCAAAGATGGCTGTCATGATATTGTGACCTCGAGCCATGGGGTTAAGAGTGTGGGGTCTGGGCTGGTGAGATGGCTCAGTGGCATAAGCACCTGCCCGGGAAGCGCGAGGTCCTGAGTTTGACTCCTGGTACCCACATGAAAAAAAAAAGAGTGTGGGGTCTGGGGGAATTGTTCAGAGTTCAAATCCCTAGGGGTTAAGGTCTTCATACTACAGTCCAGTCCCTAAGTGGGTACAGCAGTGGGTATGCAGGGCTTCAGTGAAAATCACAAGTCCCTAACAGCCCATGGGCCGGGGTCATGGGTCACCTGCCATTTTCCTGCCCCCAGTGCCTGGAGGGCAGTGAGCCTCGTCCTTCTGAACACAGCGTCCAGCTTCCTAGACCACAGGATGTCCTTGTTCAATGAGTGCTTTCATACAGTGTCGTCTTTTTACCTGTTTATCTATCATCTATCTATCTATCTATCTATCTATCTATCTATCTATCTATCTATTTATTTTTGGGACCAGGGGTTGGACCCAGGGCCTTCACACTGACCTATATCCCCAGTCCCTTTTTTATTTTTCATTTTGAAACAAGGTCTTGCTAAGTCGCTCAGTTGTTGAGACTGGGCTCAAACTCGCGATCTTCCTGCCTCAGCTCCCAGAGTGCTGGAATCACGGATGTGCCCCTCTGCGCCTGGTACACAGGTGTTGTCTTCTAACCCTAGCATCCCTCCTACAGTGTGCGTACTAGCTGTCACCTGCGTTTTCAGAAGGACAGACGTCGATGCAGAAAGGTAAGGTCACTCATCCCCGGTAGTGCTGCTCTGAAGCCCGGACTGGGGTGTGAGCACCTGCCGCCTCGCCCTGGGCTCGTGCCTCTCACCCCTCACTCTGCTCTGCTCCGGGGCTGTTGCTGAATCCCAGGAGGCAGGCGCAGGGTCCCGTTCGGTGGTGACGAAGAGGCCTGGAGAAATGGAACATCGAGCACAGTGCCCCAGGAGCTCCGTGGTGACCTCCTCCCAGACGCCCGTATCCTTGCCCCTTCCCCTCCTGGCGGGCACCCACACTGGTGGGCGACACGGCCCGCCACCTGCCAGCGTCCCGGCCTCCCTTCCTCCTGACGCCCCCGACCCGGGTCCTGTGTGAATCGCGCCGCGTGTCGGGGACATGTGCTACTGATTACCGCCGGGCCATCAAAGGCTGGGTCGTTTACCTTGTGGCCAGAACAGCTCAACACCTCGTCCGCCCACCGCAGCCCTCATTTCCTTCTTAGGAAGATTGGGGAGCAGCAACAGTTCAAAGGCTGCCAACGAAACAAACCCTGCCAGGCCCCTGACCGCAGCGCACTCTGGAGCGGCAAGAGCCACAGCCGTTGTCTCTGCCAGGCGGCACATGTGGTCTTTACGACCCCACTGTTCTTCCCTCCAGACGTGGCCGCTTCCCTCACTTTCTGAAGTCCTGTGTTCTCTGGTCAGACCAAGGGACAGGCACACGTGGCTCCAGAGTGGCGGCTTCTTCCAGGGGAGAGACCGGGCTCTGCTCATCGAACTGCCAGCCCACACCGCCCGCCCCGTGGCCCGGGCTTCCCACGAGCCTTCTCCTTATCCATCCAATTCCACTGCCCGCAGCTGGGACCTCATCATTGTCCTTCCGAAGTGTTACGATTGTCTCCAAAATGACCTCCTTCCTCCACCATCTCTATATTCATTTAAAAAAAAAAACCTTGCAAACTTCTTACCCCCTTTTTTAATAGCATATGTTTGCTACACATAATAAATACAGTCATTGTGGGAACTGGTTCCTAGACATATCACATCTTGATCCGTTTTTTTTTTTTTTTTAATATGGGTACCGGGAGTCGACCTCAGGACCTCATGCTTGCCAGCAGGTGCTTGTGCTGCTGAGCGATATCACCAGCCCTTGTTTTGTTTTTGAGATGGCATTGCTATGTAGTTCAACCTGGCCTTGAACTCACTATGTAGCCCACCCTGGCCTCAAGCTCACAGTGATCCTCCTGCCTCAGCCTCCCTAGTGCTAGGATTATGGGCATGTGCATCCATGTCCAGCCCTTGATCCTTTTTACTTCCTCTTCTCTCTCCCTCCCATCTTCCCCATCCCTACATGCCTTTCCCACCCCCTCAGGTCTACTTCCTGTTTCTTATCTGTCTTTCATCACTTCCTCTAACTTCAATCCACAGTGACCAAAGCGACCTTGCTGGGCACCTACATCTTTACTACTGTATGTGAAGCCCGTTGATGATTCCCAGCTGCCTGCAGCATAAATAATCCTACACTAGCAAGCAAGACCGTCTGCGACAGGCTCTCTGCCCGCTTCTCCCAAGTCTCCCACTTCTAACTTGGGTTCTTTGTTCCACAACACCGAGCAGTGAAATGCGCCCTGCACATGAAGCCTTTCACACCCTCTCTCCGTGCCGGGGTGGCTCCCAGTTCTCGCAAGACAGCGTCTCCTGGCCCACAACCCGGCTCCTCCCCCAGTGCTGAGGACATCGTGGCCACCCAAGTTCACAGCCACACTTCTGTGTTCTGTACCCCAGGCAGGGTCGCGCTCTGCACTCTAATAAACTTGTCCTTTCTCTTCCGGCTCTCTGATGGGTCTCTTGGGAATGAAAGCCAATGAAGGGCTCCACACCTCTCTGGTCTCTGGTGCCAAAGAGGCTGGAGTTTGACAAAGTAGCCGTGCGTGTGCGTGTGATCATCTCAGCCTCAGACCAAGACTGAGCTGCATCTCGAGGACTGGCTTCGTGCCGTCTGAGGGTCGGAGCCTGTGTTTCAACACTTCCATTGCTGCCCAGAGCGAGGGCCCCATCCCGAGGGTGGCCGATCCCACGGGCAGCTCAGTCACAGCACCGCAGAGCAGCACTTGCTCCAAGCCACCAGTGTGAAGCCACGAGCTGGGGTGGGTCCCTGGGAGACTGGCACGCATCATCCCGATCTCTGCCCACTGGAGATCCTGGCTGGGTGTCGGGCCAGAAGATGGGACGAACAACAGTGCACAGGAAACCCGAGGTGCAGCGGCAGCCCTTGGGTCTTACCTGTGTGGTCTAAAGGACAGGCTCCAGGGTTCACTTTTAAAGGCCCATTGGAGGGACTTGAGTGAAGGGGCCAGCAGAAGTCCCACCTGATAGAGGATCTGCTGCATTTGTCATGGCCTGGGGGCTCCCTAGCAGCCTGTCCTCAGGCCACTCTGCAGTGGGGTTACTGCTGACCCCAGGTACCCCTGGACACCCCTCCAGGCATGGCCGAGGGGTCACCACTTACAAAGCAAGGGGCACCAAAAAGAGAAGGTTTTTGTAGGTGTAGCTGATGTGCTGCTGCGTGATGATCAGGGAGCGCTTGGGTTCTAGGGCTGGGGTTATTCTGGGCTGTCTGACTTCAGTGAAGTCCTTCACCTCGCTGAACCTCAGTTTCCCCATATCCATAGCACATTCTGCGGCTTTAAGGGAGATTCCACACAAATCTCTGCCCACCACGGTTCCTGCAGGGAAGCCCCTCTCTGGAGAGGAGTCTGGGGACTGGGCAGGGGTGGCCACACCCAGACCTCCTCTCCTGGCTGCCAGGCCAGCAGTGGCTTGCTGGAAACATAGCAGCTTAGCCTGTCTCTGCAGAAACAAAGCCACAGAACTGCCCTCCATGCATACAGGTCACAGAGCAATAAAAAGCCCTTTAAAGTGCTGTCTGCTGCACTGCAGAGTCCAACTAACAGATCCCCATGACCTGGAGGTACCTGGGGTCAAACACTTGCGGTGCAGCCTTGTGCCCCTGAAGACGTGCCGCCCTCTAGAGCTCCCGGTTGATGGTAGCCACAGAGGCCAGCACCTCCACGCTGCTGGAGGGGACAGAGGGAACCCAAGGTCCGAGGGAATTGTTTGTCAGCCCTCACAGTTTGGGGAAAATCTGGAAGCCACACCTCCTGAGGGCCAGCTCTGTAGGCTGTAAAACAGTGCAATCGTGGTTGGGATGAGACTCTGAGATGGGGTGTGGCTCAGTTCTCAGAGAGAAAGAGAGGGAGGAGGAAAGAGGCTGATGCCAGAAGCAAGAGGAATCGAAGGGGCCTGGAGCCCAGGACGTGGCCACAGCTCAGTTGGGCACCCGCTGCATCTCCTGGGAGCGGGCGCCACAGCCCTTCTGCCCAGCCATGCCTGTGTGCCTCCAAGGCTGCCCCAGAAGAGGCAGAGGCAGGGCTGAGGTCCACGGGGTCTCTCTGGCTTTTCCTTAGCTCTGTGCCACCTTCTGGTGCCAGTGGTCCCCATCAGTGCTCCTTTCACGAGTCATTGGCGGAAGGCCAGTTCAGTCTCCCACTTTACGGACGAACAAATGGAGGCTTGGAAAGTAGAGAGGAGATGAAGCAGCTTCTAAAGGAGACTGGGCTGGGGGCTGAGAGGAACGGGGTGCTCCCACATGAGCCCTAGGAATCCCAGGCCTCTCTCTCTGCGGATGTGCTCCTCACCCTTCTTGTGTCCTGGAAACCTCGTCCTCTAGCCTTCCTCACTTCTCACGTCTCCTCTCCAGGAGAATCCTGCCCACCTGAAGGGCCCAGGCCAAGTCCCAACACCTCAGAAAGCCCCCTGGGTGGGCCTTCTCCACGCCACTTGACACCATCAACGACCACAGGAAAGTAGCCCCAGTGCTACCCAGGCTTGTGGCAGCTGCACGCTGGTTTATATGGAATGATCGCTTCCCGCAAGCTGCGTCCTCCTCGGCTCCATGCTGTGCTCAGCCCCTGACTGCCGTCTCTGCCAGTCCAGACTGCGCCGAAGCGCAGGTCTCACCCTGCGGATGTGGCTGTGGTGGCCAGGACAAGGATAAGGGGAGGCTGAGCGTGTGTCAGCGCTGAGCTTTGTGCTGGCCACAGAGACCCCCGCCCGGCTCTCAAACATGGAAGTGGTCAGAGCATCCACAGCAGCGCAGCACTGCAAAGCAGCCAGTGCCGTGGCCCAGCCCAGAGACGCCCTCCATGCGCACGCCTGTGCTTCCTGCCTTTGTCCCTGTTGGCACCGCTCTAACTGCAGCTCTTTGGGGCAGAGTGCCCCAGGGACCCAGGGGTCCTGGAAATCACAGGGCTCCATATGCTCTACAAAAGGGGGAGGAACAAAGGAATCCCAGGGCTTTTCCTAGTGGAATGACTAGGGTTAGGGATGAGTCACAATTTGTATGATCGTCATGGGTCAAAGTTGACCTGGCCACAGGGAAATATAGACGGGGCCGAAAACTCTGACCAGTTAACTGATGGTAAATGATAGCGCAGCTCCCGGAGAAATCCTTAGGATCTCCGAATCACGCACACATGAGAGGCAGGAGTCGCTGAGTGTGCTGCGGCCTGGCCTCAGCGGCCAGTCAAGAGGGCAGAGGGAGGTGACAGTCACTCTGTCCCCTCTTCTGGACTCTGAGGCTACGGGGTTATTGGGCTCAGGATCCATGATGTGAAACCTGACAAAGCACCACTCCTAGGTTCAGCAGTGAGATAAGTGGCGTGGTTACAGCTCACAATTTGAAGGGCAAGGGACCCGCGACTTAGACTACAGGTGTGACTTAGGACAGGCTACTGAGCCTTCGGTCAGCACAGCTTCTCATCTGGACCGCAGGGATGAAAATGTGTACCATTCCAGATTAGATGGAGACAGACCCTTCTTAGTCACTTTTCTCATCACTGGCACAAAATACCCACAATTTAAAGGAGGATGGGTTTCTTTGAGCTCACGTTTCATCCATGGTTGGCGGATCCAAGGCAGGGCTCAGGGCAGAGGAGTCTGGTGGAGGAGAGCTGCTCAGGGCATGGTTCACAGGAAGTGGGGAGAAGTGGAGGGGGGAAAATGAACCCTTTCAGGCCATGCCCCCAGGACCGCCCCTCCACCAGGCCCCGCCTCCCAACATCACAGCTATAAACTCATCAGTGGGCTAATCCGGTGTGAGTATCATGCCCCCTGTGATCCAATCACCTTCCTGAAACCCCATCTATGAGCACACGAGGCGGAAGGGGGACAGCTAGGTAGAAAGCACCACAGATCCAGAGAGTTTTCAGAAAAGCTTCCAGCAAAACAAATGAATATTCATCCACCCGTCAGAGCTATCTCCCCCACGACATAAATGCCATGATTTTGTGGATCTCTTAAATATTTCTAAAGGCGATCTCTGAGCACTGGCTCTTTGTCCTTGGAAACTTGGTGGGCAACAGGATTTTGTCATCAGGAGTCCCTTGGTGGAGGGCCTACCCTCCCGGAAGCTTTCTCTGGGCAGCCAGCCCAGCCTGAGCTCTTCTCTCCAGTTTGCTATTTGTTTGCATAGCTTTTGTGCCTTCAGCAAGACCCTATGCCATTCCACACAGCTGGATTTGATGGTAGATTGCTTGGGTCCTAGAGAGTTCCACAGTACGGCTATGGGGACAGGTCCCTCGGCGTCCACGCCTGTCCGATGGGGAAACTATCCCTGCTTCTCTGCTTTTCCTGGGATGGGAAGGGCTTGTGTTCATGGCCATCCCAGGAACTGGGTATGCAGCTGCTCTGCAGGCTGTGCGGGGAGAGCAGTCCTGCCCTGGCTCCGTGGCCTCTGGCCTTCTTCTCCCACGGTGGGGACAAGTCGTAGGCACCGGGTCCCTTCCAGATCCTCCTCTGTGATGCTGCTGGCCCTGTTCCTACGCAGTGTCCCAACCGGCTCAGCTCCGCCTGGCTGAGGAGCAGCGCACTGCATAAGTCTGCTTTATCCTCTGCTGACAAAAGAGCCTTCAGACTCCCTCTCATCCTGCTTTGTGTGCAGAGCCCACGGGAGGTGAGGAAAGGTAAATAGGAGAGGGGAAACTTCATGGGCATGTTAAGGTTCAGACCTAAAACGGCCCCTAAAACCTCCTGGGCTTGGCAGGTGATTGGACGATGGGTGCTTAGGGAGCAGGGCCTGCAGGGGCTTGGCCTGGAAAGGGCTCCTCCCTTCTCTCCACTTCCTGTGAACCATGCCCTGAGCAGCTCTTCTCCGCCAGACCCCTCTGCCTTGTAGTTGGCTGGCATGGACTGAAACCTCTAGGAACTATGACCCAAGACAACCCTTTTCTCCTTTGACTTGTGGGTGTCAGGTTGTGTCTCAGAGATAAGAAAAGTGACACAGGACATAATAGATGGTAGTAAGTGACTGTCGAAGAGTACCTATGTGTACAATTCTGTGATAGGCACTTTATAAATACTGTTTCTCATCCTCAAATATCAGGACTCATTCACACTGTATTTTGCCAGAGAGGATGTAGATGCTTATAGGTGTGAAGTCATTCGCCTATGTGTGTAGACCTTGGAAGCCAGTTTGAACCCCAGTCTATGCTCCTGACATCTTCCTGCTTTTTTTTTTTTTTTCTTTGAGCTACTGGGGATTGAGCCCAGGGCCTTTGCACTGAGTTGCATCCCCAGCCCTTTTTTTATTTTTTTTATTTTAAGACAGGGTCTCACTAAGTTGCTCGATTACCAAGGCTGGGCTTGCACTTGTCATCCTCCTACCTCAGCTTTCCCAGAGTGCAGGGATGACAGTACTGGGCTGCCATGTGCAGCCGGGAGGACTCTCCTGACTCAGTAAGAGGGGGCGCTTCTTGACAGTGCAGGCCCGTGGGGGCCTGAGCCTGTTCAGAGTTCAAAGGGCGGGTGGATGCGGAGGTGGGCGGTGATAAACTCACTGGAACCAAAAGAAGCTCTTCTCTGCCGGCAAGGACAGGACGGCTCACGGGGGGAAGGAAGCATGTGCTCCCCAAGCCTGCTCAGACCCAGCGGGGGCTGGGAATCGCCACGCCCTCCGCCCAGCCACGTTGCTCCAAGGCCTGGGACCTGTGAGGCCAGCTCCCCAGGCCCGTTGCACGCCCCACGGTGCGGGTGCTCCTGAGGGCCCTGGGCGGGACTGTGGTGGGCCTGACCATGTGACGAGCACCCCACATACTGAAGCACTCCGGCAGTTCCCGGGGCTCCTAGTCAGAGCGCTGACCCGCCGACCCCCAACATCTTATTAAAGCCCCCAGAGCCCCAGCCTGGGACGCAGCAGCCCCGGACTCATTCTGTGCCCTAATTCATTCAAGTAGGCCGGCAGAGTGGGGCCTGGGCCTTTGATGTGCAAGGCCCCTAATTGGAAGGAAGGGAAGTGTTAGCCTGTCAGCCTTTTAGTCTCTCATCAAATACTTTAAGAGCGATCCACACGGGGCAGTTCTCACAGTGGTGCCGGGAGAGCCGGAGTGGACTGCTTTTTGTTAAAATGTTTAAACTTTGCATATGTCTAACAGAAAGTTCAACCCAGATGTCACGGCTCCTGGCGGGCCTCTCCCTGCCCTCCCCCACCGCTCAGGCTCAGGAAGGACTGGGGGCCCCACCGGGAGGGAGGTGGTGGCAGGAGCTAATTACGACCCCAGCCCAGACCTGCAAGCTCCTGGCTGGGCCCCGCGCAGCCCCTTTGATCTGCCTGTTTGGGATTGTGTCACTCCCCAGGAATGTCCCCCCATCTCCATCCTGTCCGGAGTGTAACCCTTTAGTCTCACCTCTTCCTTTTACAGCCTGCACCCTGGAAGCCCAGAAAGGGAAAGCAAGTCCCATCAGACAGCCTTCAGGGTGGCAAGGATGGTTGTGCAGGCTAGGGACAAAGTGCAGGGCGTGATTGGGCAGGAAGCAGAGTGAAAGTAGCCCCACCCCAAGATGCAGAAGGCTGGGCAGGGTGCGACCACCTGCAGGGCTGCCAGCACCTGGATCTGTGCTCAGCTCCAGTGTTGATGCCCACGGAGGGGCTGCCTGGCCCCCGGGGCTGTCTGACCTCTCCTGCAGCGGAGGGGACAGCAATGCGCCTGCCTCACGGGAGATCTGGATCCCTGCGGCAGAAGCATCAACTGTCCAACAATCCCACATAAATTAATTTCTTAACGCCTTTTTGACTTTTTGTAGATGCTGGGCTCTGGAAAGACCCCCTTCAGGAGTCTAGATGAAAATCTCAAACACTGAAGTTCAAAGCAACACAACTTGATTTGATTCCTCTGAGCCCTAATGTCCCTCTTCCTTTGCATTCGAAACCGGGATTATGGCTCCATTACCGTGTCTCTGGGGGATTCACCTACTCATTTGTCCAAGCCCTAGTGGGGTGCTCCTGCTCTGGGGCAGAGTGGCACAGCTCATGTATTGTGATTGGGGATCATCAGAGTCTCCAGGAAAAAGAAGGAAAGTGCTAGAGTTGATTGGTTTGGAAGCAGGACAGCAGGACCATTGTCTCCAGCAGGGGACACTGGACGATGCTGGTTCCCACTGTGGTCACCATCCCTGCCCAGCATCCCGGGGGTAGAGCATCTGCAGTAATTCGTGGGTGTGGCCCACCCTGGGCTTGAGCAGGGCAGCATGCTGGTGTTTCAGTGGAATTCTGAGACAAGTTGAAAACCCTCGGCTCAACACACTTCTTTGGAAAACTGGGCTTGAGAGCTGTTGGATTCTGCTATGTTTGTTTCTGAGATCTTGGCTGACTAAGGGTTTGAGAGCAAGCCAGAGAGGCCAAGGGCCAAGGGAGAGGCCTGCGGCAGGCCACAGCCCCTCTATCTGATACATGCAGGAAATCCAGTGCTATTTTCGTGAAGGAATTCCCAGGACAAGCTCCTGTAGGGGACTCGCGAGGCATGGGCAGGTGGGAGAAAGGCCCGCCCAGGGGCCCGAGTGCTGGCCGTGGAGGCAGGGGCCTGGCTACTGCATCACATTCCACGTGGCCCAACTCCCTTAGACCTTTGAGCATTTCTCAGACGAAGCTGTTAGAGTAGATGAACCTTAAGAGCCAATCCAGAGTGAATGCTGCATATCACGAGAGCGCCAGGACACATGGAATAGTTTAATTATTATTACAAATATAATAGTCCCTAGGTTGCTGAGGATTTGAATAAAAACGGAGACAAGACCCCCTTGTTTACGCCTGTTTTTATCAAGTTCCAGGTCATTTTCCGATTGTTCAATCTCATCTGAACATTCCAGGTCGTGGGAAACCGAACTCCCAGCCAGATCCTGGTGCTGAGCCTGAGCTAAGGGCATGTGTGTCTTCTCCAGGTGAGGAAACTGAGGCAGAGAGGAACAACCAACCCCAACCTCATGGCGCAGAATGCTGGGTGTCACCTGGCTGAGCACAGTACCAGGTGACAGACAGGCCCTCCCGCATCTCAACTGCAGCCCAATCTCGTCACATGGGTGATGCTGGTTCATCCATCAGACTAAATTTTTATTTGTTTGTTTGCTTGTTTTTTGAGACAGGGTCTCGATACATAGTTCAGGCTGACCTCGAACTCACTATGTAGCTCAGGCTGGCCTCAGACTTGCAGCGATCCTCCTGTCTCAGCCTTCTGCGTACTGGGATTTCAGGTGTGTATCACCATGCCTGACTCATCAGATTAAACTTCTTACTCCTCATTGTTTTTTATGTTTTCACATGTTATAAACAGAGTTGTGGGGTCCTCTTTCCTTTGAGGTGGTTCACAGAGACTGCAGGGGAGTCACGTGCCTCTTTTGCAGTTCTGAGTTGAAGTAAATACTTACATCTAGTGGAGTAAATTCACTAGGTAGCTTCGAAGACTTTAATCAACTAAAATTTCTGTGCTAGGGCAAAACCAAACAAACTATTTTCAAATTGGAAAGAGCCATTTTTAATCAACTTGACTCACACTGAAGGTCCTTTCCCTAACATCTTCTTTGCCCCTCTCTAGTTGTCTAATTAATGCGATATTAAATTGACACCAAGCAAACAGGAGCTGGATTGTGTGCTAACAGTTTGGACAAGCTGAGAAGGGGTGTAATTTCTTCACGGGAGCCAGATGGGCGGAGGGAACAGGAAGGGCCATGTGCATGCTAATTTGCAGTTTGATGGACTCTTTTTGTAAAAATAAACACTTTTGCAGAAGGCTAAGGGAAGCAAATGTCTTCTGTTCCATATCACACAATGCCTACTTATGGATATTGAAAACGTGCTCACTTCCAACCCTATTTGGTGTGCGCGGTGTCTAATGAAAAAAGAGGGCTTCACCTCTTTGTACGGTCACCACTCTCTTGGCTGTGGGTGCAGAGAAGCTGGGGTTGAGCTTAGAAATGCACCCAGGAAGTCAAGGCTGTCCCAGGCTGGGAGGTTTTTCCGCATCCCTGACGGAAGCAGGCTTGGAGCGAAGCCACCGGGGCTTCAAGAAAGGACTCGCTGCCCAGCAACTGGAAGTGCGCTCAGGGGACAACTTCCAGCTCCTTCAAAGGCCGCTGCAGCTGCGCAGTTGGCCTCGTGCAGCCCCACAGATCTGGGTACAGCCGGTATCAGGTGCCAGGCAGGCCAGAGGGGCGCAGACACCCAGCCTGTCATCCCAAGGAGGGGCACTCGAGGGGCGAGGCCCCTGCTGGACAGTGGGCCTCCTCCTCCTCCTCTCCTTCGTAGCATTGGCCTCTGATAAACATCTCGTTCCCCAGACCCCCTTGCTGTAGCTGCTTCCAGAGCACCCACCCTGGGACACTGTCTTGGCTCTGTTTTCTCTTCCACTGTAGGGATTAGCAATAAGACTCAGTAAGATAAAGGCTTGCATGGAGGTGGGTGAGAGTCGGGAATATGTTGTCCGCAGGACTGTGTGAGGTAGGATACCTGCAGCCGTGAGGACAACGGCTGGATGTGGCTGTGCCCCAGTGTAAGCAGGTACCCAGGAGCAGGCTGTCAGCAGGTACCCAAGACTCAGGAGGCAAGCAGGTAGCTCTGAGTTGGAGCCTCTGGGACACAATCACATTAATCTGGACGGCCCAGTTAGTAGTTCTCGCTGCACTGAGTTAAGTCCAAAGGCCAATTCAGAACTGAAAACCAGTCTAGGCATTTGTATTTCTGAAAACAAACAAACAAACAGTTTGTTTCTTTCTGAGAGCAGCAGCCGCCCTACAGGGAAGGAGCCAGAGGAGCCCATGGCACACGGTTTTTGTAGCTAGACACGGCCCGTGGCACTGACGCTGCACAGAAATCCCTGGCATAGCACCAGGGAGGGCTGGGTCGGAACTGCCGCAGCCATCACACTGGTGCATGCTGCACGGTGAGGACGGCCCCCAGAGGGGCTCTGCCCATCCCCAGGAGCATCTGGGGACCCTTCAAGGAGCCCTGGTTGGGGGACGCTGCATGACCATCCACGAAGAATTAAGTCCATTGGACGCCCGGACATTTCAGCAGCACAGGCGCTAGGTGCCTTCTGAGCGCGAGAGAGCAGCACCGTGGCAGGGTTTCTGTGAAGCTAATTGTTATTTTAGCTGCCTTCATGGCTTAGAAAGGAGGCTCCTAATTAAAACCGAAGTGTCTCAGCTCCCACGCTGGGCAGAGCTTCAGACCCGGGGCGGAGGAAGTTTGTTAACTCGGAAACTGGCAAAATGGGAATTATTAGAAAACATACTGGCATCTGGTGATTAGAGGAGAGAGGACCCTAAATTGAAACCAGGACACAAAACCACCGTGGGCTCTTCTGCAAACCGCAGAGGAGGATGCAGATTTCGGCTGCACTGAGACGGCAAGATTTAAGCATGAGGAAGATTAAAGATAGCTAGTTTAAGGACGGTCCAGTGGGCCTGACTTGATACTTGATGGTCCATTAGCATCCTTGGAAAGTACAAAAGGGGAAAGGTATTGTTGTCAATTACCAAAGGGTCGCCATGCAGACACCTTCTGGCCTGCCTTCCTGGTGGCCATCTGGCCAGTAGGTCTCTGCTTTTTCAAGAAATCTTAGCACAGACCGCAAGAAGGATGTTCCAGCTCTAAAGGGAGGGGCCTTGCCCAAGTCCACCCACCACGTGGGGACTGGGACTCCTGCAGGGGTGATTCAGGGAGCCAAGCAAAGAGAACGCCGCCGTGCACCACACATCAGCCATGCGCCGGGCTCCTGCCGAGCTTGGAAATGGTGTCTGGCCTGTCCTGCACACCCACCGAAGCTCACCCAGGAGAGCTCCCACATCGCTGGGGGATCCATAGAATGCAGTTTGCTTGATTTTAGATATCGATGACTTTGGTCTGGCTGGTAATTTGGGGAAAGGATAACAGGATGGAAGAGGAGAAAGACAGTTTGCAAACGGAAGAAGATGGGATGGCACAGGATGAGGATCAGCTGCGGTCTCATCGTCTTCCTGTCTGCCCGACCTGGCTCTCTGGTGTCCCCTTGGTATGAAGCTACAAAGAGGTTCCAGTAGTGACAGGTCTGTGCCACACTTGGAGAGAGCTCACGAGAGACGCCAAGAAGAGACAGCACCAAAGAAGAGATAGCGCCTAAGGTCCTGCTGACCACGGGTCACAGAATCAGTGGGGCTTGGTTCAGGGCCTTACTGTGGGGCACAAGGGCCAACCCGGGGGGCAGTGCGCTCCACCTGCCCTCCTTCTGGAGTTCGCTGTTGCTTTGCAAATTACTCGGCTCAGACTCACAGGCTGAATCCTGTTCCAGAGACTGTCAAGCCACAACTTCGAGGCTAACGCCCCTGTGGCTTCCTGGGCCACCCTTCTCGGTCTCAGCTGTGGCTGCAAAAACGGCCCTGGCTGTGGGTCCGTAATGCGAATGCTTTCTTTGCCTTTCTGTGCTGGCCACTGGCTTCAGCATTTCTGTGCTGTGCAAATCTGGTTGGGCCAGCAGGAGGTCACTACTGGCCAAAAGGCTGAGGGGTCATCAGAACTGAGAAGTTCCAGGCAGTGGAGGCGGAGCTGTCCATTCCCATCGAGGCTGGGCTCCAGCAGATGGGTGGGCAGCTGTGAGATGGGTGTGGGGGACGCAAGGCTTGGCAAGCCTGGCTCTTGGGGTGACCCTCTGTGTGCAGGAGCCCTCTGTGTCAGTGCCTCTGGATTTATTCTTGGGCTGACTGGCTTCTGCAGAGGAGACTCCTCTAAATTAGCACTAAGTCTTGAAAACTTGGTTTCCCCATCCAAGGCTGAGAGGGAGAGGAAGGATGGAGGGTGGTGAGGTGGGGGCAGGAGTCCAGCTTTCACGTGTTCTCAACTGTGCCTCTCTTCATGTGCCAAGGGAGTCTTTCATTTGTAGTCACCAGAGAATGAATCTTATTCTCCTGCTGGTGGAGAGAGGAGATGGAGGTTTCTATGGCATTGCATGGGATTTTAGCACATCCTACTTCTAATGTCACCTCTATCCCTACTTCTGGAGGCACACGGAGCCGCAGACTCTGGAACCCTTTGAGTTGCCTTCTGTTACGGGAAGCTGTCTCCATCACTGGCTTAGGATACCACATTGTGAGTTGTTTGAATCAATAACCCACTCCTCCTACGTTCCAGATTCCAAAATTTCATTGCAATTGTCTTTTGTGCCCATTCTCTTGGTCTCTGCCTGGAGTAAGCCACTGGCATTGTCCTGGGGCCTCTGGAAGTGCCTGAGGGAAGTATGTATGTCTGGTCCACTGTCCTTGATGGCAGCAGCACCCTGACTTCCTTGTCCCCTCTGAAAGACTGGATGAGTCTCCAGCTATACCACTGTGTGTTTTAGGCAGCTTTTATCGGCGTGACCTAATACTTGAGAAAATCAACTTAGAGGAGAGAAGATTTATTTTGGCTCATGATTTCCAAGGCTTCAGCAGAAGCTTGGCTGGTTCTGTAGCCATGGGCCTGAGGTGAGGCAGAAAGAACATGGCAGAAGGTCATGGAGGAGGAAAGCTACTCACCTCATGGTGCCCAGGAAGTAGAAACAGGAAAGACTACAAGACAAAGAGGGATGGCCAGGGACAAGATGTACCCTTCAAAGGCATGCCCCCAGCAACCCACTTCCTCTAGCTGGGACCCCTCCCCAGTGCCCAGTCACTGTTAGTACCTTCATGACCCAGTTTCTCCTCTAGGTCCACCTCTGACTACGCTATGGGGCACTGAGGATTAGGCCTGGACTATGAGTCTTTGGGGGACACTTTATATTGAACCCACAGCATGCTGATGCCTAAAAGCTGGGCAAACCAAAGACAGGTGCTTTATGTTCAGAATCGCTTTGGACTTTGGTCCTCTTTTCCTCAGCAGTCAGTCTCTTTCTCTCCTGAGTGGTTAATTGACCCGCCCAGGGAATCTACATTCTCTGGGAGCAAAAGTTAAATACGCACAGGTCCAGGAAATGGGACAGGGAGACAGTCACTCGGGGTAAAAAGGTGGGGTTCTCACAGATAAGGGCAGGGGCAAACACTACAAGTTTGGGGGACACATGTGACAGGAAGATGGGTGGGGGTCTGCCACGAGAGATGTGTCTGGCGACATAGTGCCGGCCGCACATTCTTTCCACACTCCCCTTCACCATGGCCGAGAAGGTCAGCCTACTTTATCCGTACTTTGCCGTATTCCCATTGCCTGCAGCACAAGGTCTCTGCCTCATATTTTTGGGAAGTTTTGTCTTTTCAGATCAAACAATGTGTTCTCCACAAACCTCCTCTGTACCTCGCATCTCAGTCCCTTCACTGGGGACGCTGAGGCTTCTCTGAGTCCTCGCGGCTGTGTGTACAGCCTTCCTTCCACTGTTGAAAGAAGTCAGTCTCCCGCATCTCTCTCAAGGGCAATCTTATCCTTCTCGTATTCATAAGGCCCTGGCACAGCAGCGTTTGTGTTGGAGAATAATTTATATGAAATGCGTCATTTATTTGCTCATTCATGCCGGTAGGTTTTGGTTCATTCATTCCGTGTTCACTGAGGTTGTCGCAGGTCAGAGCCATCAAACGAGAGTGGGCGTTACCAGAGCTGTGGTTAGGAAGGTGACATGGTGTGGAGAGTTAGGTCCTGAAGAATGGGAAAGACGCAGTAGGTCAAAGGAGCCTATCCACAGACTCTGCTTAAGAAATTCAGAGATTTCCCGGATGTACGCCCCGGCCACGAGAGGACTGACCTCGCCAAGTGGATTGATCCATGGATGAGCTCAGAGCTGACGGGCTGTTAAGAAGCAGGCCCAGCTGGGGGAAGCGGGTGTGTCGCAGGGCGTGCGTCCGAAGGGTGTACTTTGTCTCTGGCCGCTTCCTGACTTTCTGGCCGCGTTTCTGTACCACAGTGGTCACACTTCTATGTCTTGTATTCGTCTCCGCCTTCCTTGTTTTTCCTGTCTCAGCTCATGGCCAGGTCTCCAGCTGTCACCTGTCATTTCTCATTTTTTCTGCTTCTGCCTGGAGATCTGTTTAGTCAAAGTGTCCTTAAAGAAGCAGCCGATGGGCTCCATGTGGGCCCTGGAAGATGAGGAGGCACGAGCAGGAACCTAGTGAAACGTTTTGCTTGCTTCGATTGCTTGTTCTTCTTGGTCTAATAAATAAAGAATTTCATTTGCACATTTCAGTGGAGAAAAGTGAATTTTAAAAAATCCTTTCCATTTATACACAGAGATTACCGCCAGCGTGGACTTCGGGAAATCATGGGGTTTGATCCGGCCTTGGCCTCGGAGTCAGATCAGAGAGCAGCTGCGGGCAGGGTTGGGGCTGCTGTCTCTCGCGTGGCCCAGAACGCTTTGCTCATGCTGACTGTACAACGTCGTGAGATTAATTTGACTTCTGACGGTGGCTCCCCCTACTCCCTCATTATGTGCATCTGTTCAAAGGCATTATCTTCCCTGGTTCTTTGCTTCCTCTTTTGTACAGGGGCCCTCTTGGAAAGGCATCTCTGTAGCCCCATCCAGCTCTGGAAAACTGCTTTTCCAGGGGGAAGGAAGTTTGGTCTCTTCCAGCTCTGTAATACTATAGTCTTGCAGAAGTATTTGTGATATGCCGCAAAGCAACTGATACCGTTCTTCAAGCCAAAGCAATTGCCAGCTCCCTCCCAGTTTTATGGGTTGATCCTGCAGGACCTTGGCTTTTCTTGTTTCCGTGGTGTCAGATAAGATCTCATTGCAATCACTGTACAAGCAAATCTTTGTAGTCATATATAAAACACACAATAACAGATCGATTGCCAGCTGGTTGATTACCAGCCATGATGGTTTCTGTACATCAAGCCAGTGTTTGTCATCTCAAGAAATATAGTAAACTGATAAAATATATAAACATTTTAGTGTATGCTGTTAAAATTTTATGGGCCTATCCTCTGGTAGCAAAATCTTAAAAAATAATTTCATTCATTTGTTTTATTCCTGAAATGAAATATAAATCATTTTGAATATGTTGAGTGTTCTACCAGGAGTGAGTTTTTATAATACTGATTTTTATAGTAATTTTTTATAGTCATAAAGATTAGTATTGATTTGTAGATAATTATGGGAAGTATTGCTCAGTACTGTGTAGTAAAGGATTTATATTTTCTAGGTCAAACTTCTGTGGTCATACTTCAGTGTAAGCAAAATCCTACAGCCCTGTATAAAGTTTCCTGGTGAGTCACGGGTCTTAACCAAATGCAAATTCACTGCTCATGCAATACCATCTGTTAAAAAAAAAAAAAAAAAACAAAACCCTGCAAAATAGTTTCTCTTGGTTTAATCATTTAACTTGGGCATTTCAGTAAGACAAAAATCAAATTAAAAATTTTGCCAATTTATATTCAGAGAACAGCCTCAGTGTGAATTTCTGAAGAGGAATGGGAATGGTAGAAGGAAAATAAGGGTATTTTGAGGGAAAGAAAGACAGCTGTGGAAGAAGAAAAGTCAGAGATGCTTAACTGAAGACCACAAGACATTTTTCCAAGTTATAATTTGTAATTGCCAATCGATGTGTTTCAGAACGTCCAGCTTGGTGGTAGAGTGACAGGGAGGGCCGTGTGCTTGTAGGAAAAATGCCCAAGGCCTCAGCCGCAGTCTACACTGCTGTACGTGCAGGAAGTGTTTGTGACTCATGCAGAAGGCTGAGGGGAGGCTGGACAGCTCAGCCTAGCTCCAGAAAGGCCTGGACCATGCTAAGGTACAAATGGCTTTGGCATTCCACCTTTCATTTTTTGGCCTCATGTATAATGGACAGATTATTTGTAGTGCTTCTCCAAGGAAGCACTATGGCATTTTGTAAATTCTTCCTGCGTTAGACTGTCTTGGTATTGTAGGACGTTTCCCATTTTCAGCTCACTGCCTGCAAAATGCTAGTAACCTCACTATAGTTGTTATAATAAGTGAAAGAAGCAAAATAAAAGGAAATGGAGATGGACTACACAGAGATGAGGAGGGGTTCTGGGTGTGGGAAGAAACAGGATGGAGGGAAGGAGAGGCAAGAAAAGAGGGCCAAGACACCATATTCCCCACGATGGATATATTTATTACATATTGCAAGCATATACTGACTTAGAAAAGGGGGAAGTACTTCAGTGCTTTCCAAATGTCCCCTAGAGGGCAGTACTTCCTCTGGTTGATTACCAATGATACTTGTTTATCTCTGTAGTTGATTTCATCTCTGGGAAGCTTTTAGTGTTACTCACTTTCACCATATGGAAGAAGGTACGGGGGAAACATACATATTCTATTTTGGAAGTCTTGTAAAATGTCATTCATTTTTTGTGACTGAAGGCACCATCATCATTGCCTTCTGGGAGAGTCTTTGTTCTCTTCAAACAGGTGATTCCTTCTCTGAGCTGCCCTGGACCCACCGTATACCTCCAGTACAGCAGTTGCCAGATTGCCGTCCATACCCAAGTCTGTCTTCCCCCTTGACCCAGGCAGGGTGTCCTCTGAGGACACAGGCTGTATCTTATTTCTTCTCTTTTTCCCAGTAAACAATGTAGTTCTGGCATATGGCAGCACTCTATAAAGCATTGCCAAATGAGCAAATGAAGGAGATAATATTAACGTTGAATCTTTTTCTTTTTCCACATGAGCATTTTTCCTCCAAATAAATCTTTACTATGTTTTCAGGTTAGTGAACAAAGATGACATCAGGCTGATGATGACAATCACACAACAAAAATAATCAGACATACCATTAAATCTGAGCCTGAATCAATGATAAGCATTGTTACTGGGGATCTTGCTCTGGAGTAGGCACTGTTTGAGCATTTTGTCTTATTTTAAGGAGTCCTCCACAGAGTAGTGAGGAAGTGAGGTAACTCAGGTGCAAACTCTGGTGTTCCACTCTGTATCTCCAGCACCCCCAAAATGAGTTCTTGGCTCACCATAGCCCCAGGCCTGCCTCACAATCCTTCTCCTAAATATTTTTTCTTCTCACTTTGTATATGAAAAAGGGCCAGAAAATTAAACTAACCTGTCCATTCCAATAGAGAATAAAGGACACAGAGAGAGAACAGAACTGAGCGCATCTGATTAGGAAACAGGTTTGTAGCCATTAGGAATAGGACTGGCCCAGGCTGGGAGCTGTTTGCAACTGGCTGCCCTAGATGAGTTCAGAATCTGAGCAGAAGCAGCCAAAAGATGTGTAGAATTCACCACCGTCCTTACAAAGCCAAGCCCATGGTCCAGGTACCCACTGCCTTATATAGATGACAGGTGCAAAAGTATCAGCACACCATGGAGTGGGGAAAACAAATACGCAAACAAAGAAATCGGTCCTCTGACACAGATAGGCTTAGAAGCATGACATTGAGTTATATGAGGGAAATAGGGACACTTTTAAAAAAAATTTTATCTTTGCAGTTACAGGATGAGCTGAAAGGTAATGTCTGAAGAGAGTAATGTAATCATGTGAAAAATTCCCGGATTCTGTTTTTGGCTATTTAATGTAATTTTCATTTTAAAAACATTTTTAGTAACTCACGTATATATGAGGTTTGATCACAAGACACAGTGAATCTTTAAATTAAAAAAAATTGTTACAGTAAAAGACACATTAATTCCCCTCAAAATCCTTCCCCTCATTTCAAACACACTTATCCCTTTATTCTTGCCACTTTCTGAAACAGTTCTGGAAGTTTTCTTTCCCAAGTGTCTTTAGCTGCGTTGTCCTGGCTGCCTCGATGTCCTGAAACAATTCAAAACATTTCCCTTTCATGGTCATTTTGACTTTGGGGAAGAGCCAGAGGTTGCATAGTGCCAGATCTGGTAACTAAGATAGATGAGGACACAGGGTCGTGTTTTTACAAGCTGCCTTTCAGTTGGATGGCACTCACCAGCAGTGTTCACTGTATTTTTTTTTTTTTTAATCTTTTTTTTTTTTTTTTTTTTTTTGTGGGTACCGGGGGGTCGACCTCAGGACCTCGCGCGCCAGCAGGCGCCCGTGCCGCTGAGCAATATCACCGGCCCCTTTTTTTGTATGTGGGTTCCAGGAGTCGAACTCGGGCCCTCGCGCTTGCAAGGCAGGCGCTTAAACCGCTGAGCCATCTCACCGGCCCTTTTTTTTTAATCTTACCTTGTAAGGACACTCAGGAAAGAGGACTCCAGAGCTACTGCAGAAAGTGGCAAGAATGATGGGATAAGTGTGTTTGAAGCAAAGGAAAGGCTTTTTAGAGGGATTCATGGCAATGTGTCTTTTGATGAATATGTTTTTAAAAATTTAAATATTCACTGTGTTTTGCAATCGCACCTGACAGACTCAAAATTGTTCATGATGCAGTTTCAACATCATGTGCGACGTCTTTCCCTTTATGTACTTCTATAATATGATGCAATGATACACTGAATGCTCACGAATGACCACTCGACCCAGGAATCTGGCCAATTCCATTAACTTTTGACCACTTAAACACTCTTCTGTAATTCTGTCTGCTTCTCACTAAGAATTATCCGTGTCCTTTTCTATGAGTGTTGCTGCTCGGAGCTGTTCATGCACTTCCATAGTCATAACATTCGTTCTCCCTGATGGCATCTGTGTTACGATGCAGCCACGAGTCACTGCGGTCAGGAGTGGGCACTCAGGGGAACACAGACTTCTTTTCTGGTTCTGTTGTGCTGTCGGAAGGCCTTCCCTGAACGCGTGGTTTCTCTATTGTCTACCTTTTCTTTAGCTCTTTATTTATACTTTAGGTTTCTCACACAGGAGAAGTTACAAACTATTTAAGCTTATGTGTCATTTATTTCACTTCACATTATGGCCTCAAGGTGCATGATCTTTTACATGGAAATGCAAAAATATTCCACCAAAAGGCTCCTAGAACTAATAAACAAATTCAGCAATGTAGCGGGATACAAAATCACCTCACAAAAACCAATTGCATTCCTACACACCCATAATGAACTCACTGAAGAAGAAATTAGGAAATACCATAGCTTTAAGAAAAAATCGAATACTTAGGCATTAACTTAACCAAGGAAGTGAAAGACCTCTACAATGAAAATTACCTACTCTGAAAAAGAGATGGACGAGGACATCAGAAAATGGAAAGATGTCTCCTGTTCCTGGATAGGCAGAACCATTATTGTCATATCGGTCATATTACTAAACCTGGTATATAGATTTAGTGCAATTATATATTCTTTAGAGATCTTGGTAGCTCTTCATAACTGGTCATCTGTTATAGTTAATATTTTATTGAAGCTTAACTTTCTCTGAGTTACCATGTCACTTTTTCTTGATGGGCCCTGATGACTTATTTTGTTTCTTCTGTTATTATTATAGACAGTGTTTCTATGCACACTCTCCTACACAGCTCCTGTGGGTATGCGTGAAAATTTTACTTTGGTATAGTAATCAATTGCACAACCACAAAACGTGCAGAAGTTAAACTTCAAAAGATGTCCCCAAATCATTGTCATTTTTAGCTCATTGTTTCATAATCTCTCCAGCACTTTTCATTATCTAACTTCTTGGTTTTTGTCAATCACCAGGACAGAAAATGATCCACCCTTGGTCTGGATTTGTGTTTGTCTGATTAAAAGTGAACTTGAACACACATTTGTATTTTCATCGGCCATATGTTTTTCTGCTCCTCTGACTTCTCTCATGTCTACTTCTTTTTCTACTGAATTGTCTTTTTTAACTTCGATTTTCAGAAATTCTTCGTATTCATTTTCCTTCCTTTGTCTGATACTTCATGAGTGTTTCACTATTTGCTGATTTTTTAAGAAATCTTTTTAAAGGAAGATTTCTATGAACAGACTTTTTATATTTCAATGTAGTCAAATTGACCAATCTTATTTTACAGTTAACATTGTATGTTCTTTGAAATATTCTTATTTATGCTGAAGCCAAATATATTTGCTCTTATATTTTATTACAAAAATTTTAAATTTTGTTGTTGAAGTTTGAGTCCAAAGATTCCTATCTGCATGGCGTGAGGTTGCAGTGCCATTTCATTTTCCTCTGTAGGAAATAATTTTTGGACTAATTTCCTTTCCTTTTTCACTCTGCTTTTCCATGCCTCTTTTCCTGTATGTGAAAAACCCTTACATGATTGGAACTCTTTCTACATTCTCAGCTTTGCTCCCATATGGACCTTGTTTTCCCTTGCAAGGAAGAGCGCTGATGTGATGGGACAATGACAGTCCTCTACATAAGGATGTCAGCCAGCACTCGAGAGCGACGACGACTGAACCCAAAGAGGAACCGGCCCTTATTGAGTCCACCAAGCTCTGCCCTGGGCAGCGTCCTCGGGTTACACATCGTTATTCAGACTTCACATGGGAAGAAAAATGAATCTCGCCTTGTCTCATGCAGTTTCTAAGTGGTGGAGGCCAAGAACTACGCCCAAATTGTGTGTTCTTTCTGCTATGCTATACTGTTTTCCTGAATCATCCAAATTGAATTAATTCACATCTTAAGAACTGGAGCTGGAGTGGGATCAACGTAAGAATAATTCTGTAGTTTATCTTAGGCATTTCATAGAGTTGGAAGACCCACTTTGGAACGGAGTGGAGATGAAACATGAGGCATCTGTAGGCTCGTCTTTGGCATTCGCAGCATGGGCTCGAGGCCACTGCTCATTCTGCACCCACTGGCTGGTGGCTCGGTCGTCACACTCCATGGGGGATAAGGTAGAGCCCATGGCAACATGCTGGAGGGAAAAGAGCAGAAACCAGAAAAATCGCAGTCAAACCTAGTGTTCCTGTTCCTGGCTACGTGTTCTCGGGAAGTCACCTTCCCTCTGAGTCTTAAGTTCCACCGGAAGTTATCATTAGGTGTTTCACGCGTGGTTGGCGCATGTGAGGCAGTTAGGAGATGATGGCTCTTTTCTTCCCCCCGCAAGTGGCTGCAATGAGAGCAGGAAGTGACTCCCCAGCCCCTCCTGGAACTCCTCCTCCAAACATATTCTTCCCCAGGGGCCATATTTGTTTTGCCAGCGATACTCCTGTTACTCACTCACTGTCTGGTTCCTACCTTTTAGCTTTGACTAAAATTGTTATTAAAAGATTCAACAATTTTTATTTGTTTTATTTTTTTGAGACAGGGTCTGTCTCTGTAGTCCAAGCTGGACTTGAACTCACTACATAGCCCAGGCTGGACTTGATCTTGTGGTGATTCTCCTGCCTCAGCCTCCCAAGCCCTGGGATTACAGACATGTGCCACCATGTCTGGTTGAAATTCAGCAGCTTTCTAACAGCAGCTAAAGTCCTATGCAGTGGTTTGTATCTATGAAGCACTTACGACGCATGAGGCACTATTTAAGTGCCCTGGAAGACTCAATCTGTGCAATCCTCACTGCAATGCTATGAAGGAGGTACTACGACAGCCCCATTTTGGAGAGGAGGAAGCTGAGGCGTTGAGATATTATTCAACATGCTCGAAGTCGTTCTGCTCCTGAGTTTAAAGTACTCTGATATGGGGGCTTATTTGTTTGGGTGCAAAGGAACCCACACTGCAGTAAGAAAATAGGACCCCAAAAATCTGCCCTCCAGGAAGGGAGGGAAGGCAGTGTGAGGCTCTCAGGCTTGTGTGTGAGACAGACAGCAGTGATGGGGCTTGCCTTGCATTTCCTCCCTAGGACTCCATCTTTGGGAAGGAATTTAAAAGCCAATGGCTCAAATACTCCATGGGACTGCTATTTCAGAGAAGTGTGGGGCTTTCTTTCAGGTAAATTCAGCATTAAAGATGTGTCCGAAGTCTCCAGTGCAAGGTCTAGGAAATGCTTGGTGACGGGAATCAAATACAAGAAATCTACAGTGTAAGCAAGAGGAAGGGAATGCCACGGGGGAGGGGTGTAAGACAGGATAGAGGAGGGTGGAGGTAATCAAAATGTTACATGCACGTATGAAAATACCACATTGAAACCCAATACCTTATACAACGGTCACTAGTAAAATGTATTAAAGAAGAAATACACAGTCGATGATAACTTCATTAATAACTATATTCCCAGGACTTAGTAGAGTTTGTACATACATTACCACTGCATATCATGTAAGTAGGAGTTTCCACTGTCCGGCCAGCACACAGTACCTAAGTCTCGTGAGGGACTCTGAGATTCCAAAGGGAAGCGATAGCATTTAAAACGGCTGTTTGTAAAATCAGTCTCAAAATATGCTTCTAGACTTTACACTAGCATGTATCCTATCCTTTGCTTTAACAGCTATGGGTTGCTTGCTACTTTTTGATATCACTTATTGTAACTACCAAGCACATCGTCCAAATCAGTCGCAAAAGGAGATCAGTCATTTTGAAAAAGATGTAAGACTTCGTGGCATGGATGGAATTGATATTAGACAACGTGAGTCACACACAAAGCTGTCAGCAAATCAGTAACTGGCTGAGACTGCCCACTTGAAATAGAAGAGAGAAAATTTAAAAAGGATGACGGCAGAATGGACATCAAAGGAGATTAATTTAAACATCAAAACCCTCAGAGAAATGAATGAAGTCCTTGATTTTTCTTTTTGGTGAAAATATATGATCCTGATGTTGCAGGAAAGTCCAGATGGGAATTGAAAAATATCATCATGTATTGTGACAGAGTATGCAGTTTTGCTTAGGAAAAACAACACCTAAGATTTATCCCATTGCAGCTACAACCTTTCTTCCAACACAGGGTTAAAGGTTGTTCTAATCTTTTTGTTTCTAATGCAATTTGCAAATGAAACTTACCCTTATGTACAATATACACTTTGTCTTTTCACAAACCATTGTGCTGTTATTTATTTAATTCTTGTTATTTATTTAACTCTTTTGGAGTGCTAGAGATTGAACCCAGGGCCTTGATACTGACCTACACCCTCAGTCCTGCTTTCATTTTGAGACATGGTCTTTCTAATTTACTAAGTTGTGCAGGCTGGGCTTGAACTTGCAATCCTGCCTCAGCCTCCCAGAGTGCTGGGATTACAAGCATGTGGCCTGTTAGTACTGAGGCCTTTTTGTTTGTTCCTTATATTCTGTCTGCACCTGGATTGGGGAAATTACCACAGAATTATTTTCTAAACATTAATCTTCTAATCAGGCAGAAATTTTGGCGGCTTTCTTAAACCAACGTGAAGCCAGCTTAGTATGAAATTGTCTTTGTCGAAAGTTTTAAACTACAAATTTGGTTTCTCCTTGACCCAAGGCTACTTAGATGATTTGTCACTTCTGTAGAGGGTTTTGGCAGCTTGTGCTGTCAAGGAATTTTTTCATTTCATTTAAATTGTCATTTTTTGGCATGAATTTTTCATAGCATTTCCTTATCATTAATGTGTTTAGACTCTTCTAGTTTCGTGGCTCCCTCCCTTCTGCTATTTATAGTCCATGTCCTCTTTTCCTGACTGCTCTGCCCACGGTTTTACCAATTGCATTAATTTTCTCAAAACAAGCTTTGTTTACTCTGAGTTTTTTTAGTTTCTCTAAATTTTAAAGCCAATTATCTGATTGCTCTAATATTAAAAGAGACAAAATGCATGTGAAACATGATAGGTTGTGAGCATTCCATGGATGATTGTTTATCAATATTGTCCCTTTGTGATTGCTCTCATCTTTCACGTTGTTAATTTTCCTCACACGCATTGACAATTTCAGTCACAAACTTGTCTCATGTGTGAATTTCATTGCTTCTCTTTCCATGGTTTCTAACAGTTTTCTATTGCCTTCTTGGTGGGCTACTGTTCCTTATTCAGTCGAGATCATGTCACCGCCTGGATTTGCCATCCCACAAAGCTACTGTGAATCGGTTTTCAGAAACGGCGGGCAGCAAGTTCACTGTCTCGGCCAAGCAAGAATCTCTGCTCCCCGCCAGTCCCTTGGGAGCGCTGAAGATTCCGCGCATCCTACTTAACGGTGGTGGATCCTCCTCTGCTTTCCCTTGCAGCACGGCTTCTTAGGGTGCGGGTGTGGGAGTACTGGGGTGAGTGCAAGAGTCCCACAGTGCACACTCGCTCAGCTGCACGCAGTGGTCACGTTTGCTCGATCTTCACGCTCACTTTAAACACGTCTAACTCCTGGCTGCTTCTGCCTGTGTCGGGTTCCAGAGCCCAGTAAGGTGACGCGACTTTAGGGCTCACAGATTTGGTAGCCTTGTTTTCAAGCACGGCTGTCTTTGACATATCTTTATCTTCTTCGATCTGTATTTGGAGGGGGAAGGTGGGGATTATTTGGACTGAAAGCCAGCAATACTTTTAATAGTAAAATTTTTGAAGCAGCCTAAATACCCAGCATAGGGGAATGGTTAACTACATTACTGTGCTTTCTAAGTGTGGGATTGTACACTGCCTTTTCATGTTTTTTTACATGACTTTAATGACATTTGGAAATTCTAAGGGTATAATGGTAACTGGAGAGGCTGGGGTCTAAAACTCCGCATGCACTCTAACATCAATTGAGTAAGAGAGGCGCACACTGCCTGCTCACACAAACAGCCTGGAAAGCACTGAGGTGAAACATCGCTGCTCTCCGCGCAGGGTGTTGGTGGGTGCTTAGGGTTAGTGCTACGAAATACCTTCACATCTGCAAGGTTTTCATAATGCACACACACTTCCTTGATAAGCAGGAAGTATAATGAAAGTGACATCCCACTCCTCATTGGCCTTACCTGGGAGGAGGCACTTTCTCACCACTGTGTCCCCTCTTTTCTGTAGCAAATCTGGGGACACCTCCACTCAAATGACGCTGCCAGCTGGAGGAGCTGACATCCGGCCTGGTGAGGACCCCCGGCCTGAGGTGACAGCCCACATGGTTTGCTAGTCTTTAACACTCCTTGTGTACATGTATGTGCTCCATGGGCGACCGATCATCCTGTACTCTGCTAAGAGATGGCTTCGATGTCACCTCAGCTACTCCACAACGAGGTATATGTGCTCCAATTCTGGCATAAACCATGCAGGTCCAGGAGCCACTGCATCCAGCAGGTGCTTAACACAGTCCTGCTGAAATCACACTCACTTGCATCATTACATTTTTTTCTCTCTACTGGGGATTGTACCCAGGACACTGACACTGAGCTCTGTCCCTAGCCCTTTTCATTTTTAAATTTGAGAGGCTGTAGCTAAGCTGCTGAATCAACCAGGTTGGCAGGCTGGCTCAAACTTTCCACCTCCGGCCTCAGCCTCCTAGATTACTGGGATTACAGGTGTGCACCATCTGCCCAGGATGAAGGAAGCAACACACACACACACACACACACACACACACACACACACACACACACACACACACACACAGTGCTTTGATAAGGTGGTGGGATTCTGTAGATTGTATCTTTTAATTTAGAGTTTCTAGTTTGGCTATCACAATGCATTCTGTAGTTCTGTTGATTTCTTCACAGTGGGACTACGGTCAAGCAGCCCCCTTCCGACAGACCAGGTCCGGGTACTGACCCTCTGGCCACGGGGCCCCTCTGAGTCCCAGGTCTTAGCAGTGAGACAGAGCTGACCACACTGGCTCTGACGGTGGGCGTAAGGTTGGTCAAAGTCACTGCGTGGAGTCCCCATGCACACAGTGAGTAAGAAGAAGTGCAGCCTCGCTGCACAAACCCAGGTGGTTTGGGGAAACGGGTGGGGTGGGAAGGCTCCTTGCTACAGCTGTGGGCTGAGCTCCAGAGCGGTTTTATCCAGATGGGCAGGGGCTTCTCGTCTCGCATCCTGTTTGTGGATGCCCACAGCAGAGAGAAGAACGTGGGCTCCTCCTGGCCCCCTCTCCCAGAGGAAGCATCCCTGCCGTTTTGATTTCCCGGACACCTCTGCCTGGGCTTTCGTCTCGGGCCAGGAGAAGAGTGTCTGACTGGACCCGTCAGCATCCCTCAGGAAGCCACTGAGAGTCATGGCAAGGGTTCCCACGCCAGCACATCTCAGAGCAGCCAGGAAGGCCCCCAGCGGTCCTGCTCTGAATGGAGCTTCGGGATGGAAACAGGAGTGCTGTCACAGGATTGTCAGAGGGGCTCCTCGGGTGTGAGTTTGTGGTTCTGCGCCCATCACAGTACAAGGGTGATGAGAATAGGTGTTGAACGTGTATGTTTAATACATTTATTACAGTAGAAGACACGTTGCCATGAACCCCCTCGAAATTCCTCAGTTCCAAAACGCTTGTGTCATCCTTCTTGCCACTTTCTGGAGCAATTCTGGAAATACTCTTTCCTGAGTGTCTTCATGAGGTGTGATCAAAAATAAGGTGAATGCTGCTGCCAAGCACCCTCCCACAGAAAGGCAGCACGTAAAAACACAACGCTGTGTCCTCATCCACATTAGTCACCGGATCTGGCACTGTGTGACTTCCAGCTCTTCCCCAAAGTCAAGATGACTATGAAAGGGAAACGTTTTGAGTCCATTCAAGACAACGAGGCAGCCAAGGCACTCAGGAAAGAGGACTCCAGAGCTGCTGCAGAAAGCGGCAAGGACGATGGGATGAGTCTATTCAAAGCAAGGGGGAGGATTTGGAGGGGATTCATGGCAATGTGGCCTTTACTGTAATAATATTTTTCCATCACATCTTGTAGTGGAGAAGCCCACAGGGACTAGACAGTTCTTTTTCTATGATATTGTCATCATTAATTATCCTATTGATAACATATAAGACATGTATAATACTACAAAGTATCAAATGACCACTGTGCTCCAGGACTCTGCTAGACACTTCGCCCACCTCACATCTGTCTGCACTACTGCTCTGCCAAGTCGGAGTGATGGTGGCCAAATGCAGACGAAGAGGCTGAGTTTCACAGAGAGCCAGCGACTGTCCAGAGGTCACGTTACGGTTTATGTCTGGATGTCCCCCAAATCCTCACGCAGCCATGGCGGTTGCTTTCTGGAGGCAGTTGAACCTTGAGTTTGTGACTGATTCATTGTCTAGTGCTGGGATTATGGGTGTGAGTGCTACACCCACCCTGGGGCAGGTAGCCTGAATACAATATAAGGGACAGAAAGAGGCTTGCTCTCTCGCTCCTCCCTTTCGCTCTTGCTGCTTTTGCTGTCTTCCGCTGCTGTGAACTGTTGCCCTCTGCCATGTGCCAACCTGCCTTGGAGCCAGCCGAGTATGGACTGAAACCTCCACAAACTATGAGCTAAATAAACCTTCCCTTCCTTAATTTTGGGTGTCAGGTATTTTGTCTCAGCAACAGGAGAAAAGTAACCAAGATGGGTCACCTGGTGGAGGAGCCTGCGGTGAAGTATACTTGTCTTTTTTTTTAAATCCTGTGCTTCGTAAAAGATGGTTTGATGGGAAAGAAATATGGGAAGTTGCTAATATTAAGAGCTGGAGTGGAGGAGGCCAATTTCCCTGGGCTGATGTTTGAGTTAAAAGGTTCTGGCTGGTGTGAGCCACAGTTAAACTGGCACCAATTAGAGTCAAGTGCAATGAAAAGTAAATACAGCTGAGCTGTCAGGCGAGCTGCTCTGGCCCGACGTCTGTCAGCACTTCTAATACGCAGGGAGCTTTTCCAAGGAATTATAAGGGCTGTAAAACTATGTGCTGGGGTGGGGCTTGACAGGAAAAAATGTTGCCATTTGAATAGCTTTTCACATACATTTTCTAAAGTTTTCCAGAATTGGTTTGGAACTTTAGTCATGGAGTTAGCAACCATCTAAATAGCCCAGCAAGGTTCTGCCTGGCCTCCTTCTCCGGTGGGGCTCTCCTGGTCTCCGGGAAGTCTACCATAGCAGCACCATGTTCCAGCGGGCAGAAGAAAAGGATGGGAGGGCCCAGAAAAGACCATGGGTGTGGATGTCGGGGGGATGTTACATTTGCAGCACCAGGATGTTGGGGGGATGCTGTATCTGCAGCACCAGGATGTTTGGAGACCAACAACCATGTTGCTATGAACAAGGTTGGAGCTGGGGAGGTGGCGTTCAGTCATAATCCCAAGAATGTTGTAGCTGGAGAGTCTCATGACTCAGAGAGGACAACCAGAAGTTCTTGTTCTGGTTTTAATGAAAGATTTCTGAAGGAGAACTTGAGACCTAAAAATGGAGAACCAGGTATAGACTCTGCCACTATCTTTGCTTAGACAGTGTGTGTGTGCTGCCTAATCATTGTGGGCTTTAATGAAATTCCAGACGGAAATTATAATCTTGATATAAATCACAGCACTGCGATATGAGAATAACGTGTGAAGTACTTCTGTAACCTTTAATGGAATTCAGGAACGGAAGGACAGATAATCAAAGATGCGCTTGCTGTTCTTCCTCTAAGGATCCTCTCCTCATAGAAAGAAACATGAATAAGACGCTGTCCACACACAGAAACACTCAAGGGCTGGGGATGAGGCTCAGTGGTAGAGCTCTTACCTTGCATGCACAAGGCCCTGGGTTCAATGCCCAGCAGCACAAAAATTAAAAATAAAAATAAATAAATAAAAGAATAAAAACACTCAAGGGCAAAGTTGGACCAAAGGGTACATGACAAATGCTCACATCCAAGGCACAGGAGCTGAAGCCAGGACTCAGGGGACTGAAAACAAGCAGCCTGCTCCCAGATCACCAGGAAGGACCTAGGACAAGAGCTGATATTAGATTCCATCCTGGAAACCTCACCTATCTGCAATTCAATCAGTCATTGCCCATCAACATGGCCACTCATGGTCTTGAGTGGCCACTCGACGGTATTTCTTGATATCTGTTCTCAATTAATGTCAAAGTCAACACTCAATGCTGTTGCATAAGCCAGAGAGGATAATGTGAATAACCTCGAGCACAGTGTCTCTCAACTTGACTCTATACAGGGCTCTGCACAGGATCCTTACTTTTGAAGATAGCAGCTCAAAACCTACGTTTCTAGAAGGTCCCTGGTCAGAAGTGAGAAACGTGGAATTTAGACTTCTCTGAAATGGCCACATGAGCTCCAAGCATCAGTGCAAGAAATCGCTAATGCAAGGTTTTTGTTTTACTGCAGAGAAATCTTTGTAGGTGCACGGTGAGCAACAGGCCGTCAAATGCTATGCTGCTTTCAACCCACACTGTCACTGTGTGTCTTCATGACGGCTCTGAATCTTCCCGCTAAAGGCATCTCTGCATCTTCCAACTTGGGATGGAGGTATTAACCAGCCTCCCTGCTCTAACACTCAAGTAGCTGAAGGAACAATGATAAAACCAAGCCTGGACCATTACACGTTCGTGAGCTCCCTGTGAGAGGGGACCTCAGAGAACCTGTCACTTAGTGCATTGTGGGTGTAGCTTCACTCTCAACAGATGACCTGTCTTTATTAGAGAAATTGCCACCATCTCCCTCTACTTCCCATCCATCAGTCCACCATCCCCTCCCCATCCCTTTTCTCTAGACTCTGAGAATAAAGTCCCTGTCTTCCTGCACATTGATGTTTCCTGTCCTGATGTCTTTGACTTGAATTTTTAACCATGCAAGTTCATTAATTTCCCACCATGCCTAACTTTCCTGCATCTTAAATCACCTTTCTCTTGCTCTCTTCTCAGACTATAAACATGACTAAGCCTCTCCTGCACTGAACCATGACCTTCAATGCTGTATTCCTCCTAGCCTCTGCAATCTCTCTTCTTTCCTTTCCATCCTAACTTTTTGAAAGAATGTACTCTGTTCATCATTACCTCCCATTCATCCCTCAGTCCATTCAATCCACCTCCCAGGCACTCTCCTTTAGTAAATTTTAGTTTGCCAAGGTTACGGAATATACTTTGGGCAAGTCCAGTGGATATTTCTAAGTCATTTCTTATCTATAAAATATAGATATTATACTAATAAGGTTGTTTGAAGGATGAGAGCACAGATGTGCGGAAACTTCTTGGTACAGGTCGAGCACAGAATGCTGTAAGCATGTAATACATGTTTTCTTTTCCTTCCTTCTCTACCTATCATTATCGTTGTTTCAGGACCATTCCTACGTTTTGCCCACTTCTAGTGCTTCTCATTCTCTGACCATTCCTCCCAACTACATGTCTTGGTCATTGCCCTTGTCCCAAATGGATGTTCCTAGCTCTCTCCTGGGCGTTTTCTCATCTTTCTGTTCTTGATCTCCCTGGGTTTAACTCCTGTGCTGGAATGCTTGCTGGTCCCACCTCCGTGTCAGTAGAAGACACTTCTCCCTTCCAGGCTGCTGGATGTCTCCTATCCCGTAGGACTGAGCTCACAGATGTTTATACTTCTGCCCAGAGCTAGTGGCTACCTTGGCTGGTCTCTCTAGAACCCTGGCCAACGTCCTCACACTGTAGAAAGCATGAACTTTGACTCCAACCAAGACAGCCCGATGTGTGCTGTGCATGCATTTGCATTCTATGTCTGCACACAGGGGTGTGTGCATGTGTGAGTGCATGTGTGCATGCGTGTGTGTGAATGTGCAGCTCTGGACTCTGCTGCCTTCTGCTAGAGACGGAGCACATTCTGCACTGGGGAGCCTTGGGCACAGCTGCCACATGGCATGTGGCCACCTAGAGAGGAGGAAGAATAGAGAAGAGGTGGGCTGAGGAGGATCCTGAACCAGCCACAGGCAGAGGGGTTGAAGAACCTGTCACAGTGACATGGAGGGTCTTGGGCTTTATCTAGAACAAATCATGGCAGAGAAAACAGCATTTTAAAGCCTGAGAGACTAAAGGAAAAGTTTATTTCCAAGTTTCATTCACAATGCTAATTTCTTAGCTCTCAACTTTCAATAAATATAAGCTGAATTGTTGGCACATGAAAATACCACATCCCTAAGACAGAGACATCATTCACAGAGAGGAGAGGATATGAGAGGTGTGCAGGGAGCTCACACAGAGATCCCGGCTGGATTAGCAGGGGTGCAGGAGAAACTCGAAGCACACACATGGAACTCTCCACTTGCATCCGTGGGCCCCAGGGTGGAGGACAGAACACCAGCTAAACAAGCTGCGGGAAGATGAACTCTCGGGTGGTGGTCACCTCTGCAGCAGGAGGAAGACATGAAGAGCTTGAGCATACGGAAACCAAGGCCAGAGTGGAGTCAGAAGTTCTGAATCCTGCAGGATTCCAGGAGGCAGACAGCGGTGCTAGTATTTTTGATGGCTGAGCAACACACAGGTTCTTGTCTCAGGCAGACCAATTTCAAAAGAATCGTAAGGCTAGAAGGCCTGGCCTTGGACAAGAGGATGCCTGAGTTTTCTAAGCTGGAAGGCACAGAGATGTAGGTGATGTAGATTCTCCTTCTGGTGGTTTCTAATTTGCACGTGGCAACATGAATGCTATTTGCTCATAGTCAAACAAAGATTGCGCAGCGAAGGCTCCAGGAGAGGAGGGACGATTAATGCGGGCTGTAGAGGGTGAGCCACATGCAGGTGCAGGAAGTGTGGTGGGATTTCTGGAAGTGTGGTGGAATTTCTGGAAGTACGGCAAGATTTCTGTTAGCATCACAGACCCAGATGGAGAGAGCCTCAGTTTGGAGCAGTAGCAGCCACCTGGCTGGCCTTTTCTACATTGACACATCCCATTCAGGTGTGGAACAGAGAAGATGATGGCTGGACTCAGGGTTTCCATGTCTCCAGATGAGTATACAGAACAACCAAAGTCAGGACAGCGCTGGGCACCCACGAAGCCAAGTGAGTGTACCAGTGACAAGGGAGATGAGCCAAGGAGCAGCTGGCGGAGTCCGGCAGGTGTGGTCAGAGAGGGACAAGTCTCCACCTGGGTTTTCACGCTGGAGCAGTGCAAGGCAGTGGCTGGTCCTAGTGCAGCAATGGGAGTGGTTGGCAGAGCTGGGATGGAGGGAAATGAGGGGAACCGGAAGACCACGTGCAGCCGAGTCAGCGGGCGAGGCTGCCCCGGATGACGGCGATCCTGAGACGTGGGCGTCAGGGTCTTCCGGGGAGGGAAGTGTTCAGGAGGCGGAGCAGCTGCTGGGGAGGTGAGGTGTTTGAGCCCATGTCTGGGAAGAAGGAGGGCGTGAGTGTGTGCCGGTGAGGGATTCGGCCTCCCTGCTGCGGAAACTCAGCAACATGGTATTCTCCTTCCGCTCCTTGCATGGCTGTGTCAGGCCTGATGCTTTCCAGAGCCCTGCTAAGTGGGGACAGCCCCTGAAGGTGGAAATCCACTGACAGACAGAGCCCTCAGCGAGGTCCCAGCCTTGCATTTAGGAAACCATAGGCCTCGGGTCTGCCAGACTGAGTGAGGCTGTCACTGGTGAGAGATTACCACCGGCCAGTCACAGACAGGGTTTGGTTCGCACGCGGAGTGAGTGTGGCCATCGAGAATGTTCCAGGGCACCTGGGGCAGCTGCAAAGGAAATGGAGCTGGCTGAGGTCTTCAGGAGGTGGTGGGGTGTCTGGCCCTACCCCAGAATCCACCCATAGCCACGGCTAGGTGGGCAGGCCCTGGTCAGAGCCCCATTAATGGGCGGTCGCTGACGCACAGCCTGCTGCTCAGGGATGGAGCTGGGTTTAAAGTTCAGGTAACAACCGGGCAATGACTGTCTCGGACCAACACACAGAACAAGAAGAGGCTGCACTTTTCCCAATGAGGCAGCCAATGGGGACAAACATTAGCTCTTGGAAATAGAGGGAAGTTTTTCCTTCTGCTAGCACTTCCCAAGCCATCCATCTTCCGAGATTTCTGTCGCTTTAATCACCAAGGTTATTTATTTGGAGCAGTTTATGAGAGAATACAGTGCCCTTGGCCTTTATCTGCTGTCCCTCCACTGGGGACAGAGTCTTGTAGGGGACTCGGGGGTCCCTGGAGAGGCTCTAGGACTTGCACAGCAATCTTCCTTTCTCCTCTCATATTGGCCAGTTGAGCTTAATCTAAAAGTTGGGTTTACGGCCAGGTCTGCACCGTGAAGGCAGACCCACACATAAAAGCAGGTTAAGCAGCTCGGGACAAAGGCTGCCTGCCTGGAGAAACAGTGGCTGCTGACGTCCTGAGCCCGGCCTGTGACAATGGGCCACAGAAGAACCGGCTGTCATCTTCCTGGGAGGCAAGGAGGGGCAGGGGGCCAAGCTGCCCAGCCGCCCAGAAGCAAGGGCTGACTCTACTTGGTGAGCGGAAGTGGAATGAGAAGGAAGGTGAGACCTGTGGACCTGTGGGGCAGGGCTTGCGTGCACAGCACACAACATTCACACAACACACAGACACACAACACAACATACACATCGCACGCACAGCACACCATGCAGCAGATACATGTGCACAGAACACATGTATACATCACACACAAGATACCATGTGACACACGTGAAGCACACACACGCACATGCCACACAACACACTCACAGCACACAGCATGTGCATGCACACACCACATGACACAGGTACAGCACACAAGTGCATGCGCACACACCCTCACACCCTTGCCACCCCACAGCTCCTGAGGGCCTCCGTCCGTGTCCCGTGCAGTCCTGTGCAGTGCCCTCCTGAGCGCCTCGCTGCCTGTCATGTGCCACCTCCTGGCCTGTGCTGTCTGCCTCTCCGCCCTCTCCGCTCAGCCCTTCCGTCCACACGGGCCCTCAGGACAGTGGGCCCCTCCCGCCCTGGAGCTGAGGCGCGGCCACCCAGTCTGGAAGATGCACCGTACTGCTCTCTTTCTCACTGGGTATGGGAGGAGCGCCCGGTGGAACTTCCTCCCTTGCTTCTTTCTCACCTGCATTTGCGCTGTCGACCATATATGCAGCTCTCGAAAAAGCCAGATCAGCAGTGATCTTCATGTGTGCGCACACACACACACACTCCATAGGGATGCACACGCAGGGAAATCTGTACGTGTGTGCAGACTCCACCCCCAGGCACACACACCCAACAAAGGTACCTGCACACTCATACACACACCTCACATGTACACATGTCTCAGAGACGTGCACACACCGTCCACACTCCACAGCACAGGGGTTATCTGTGCACACAAGCACATGCGCACACACACAATTCCAGTCCCCACTCTGCAGGTTGGCGTGAACACTCTGGCGGGCACACAGCCTCTGAAGGGGGTGTCACCCTCTGTCGTGGTTGCTTTTCTTGTCACTGAGACAAAATGCCTGACTCCCACAAGTTAAGGGAGGAAATGTTTATTTAGCTCACAGTTTGTAGAGGTTTCATTCCATAATTGTCTGGCTTCATGGCAGGGTGGCATGGCAGGCAGGCATTGCAGAGGAGAAACAGCTCATGGAGGGTAGAAGGTAGCAAAGCAAGCAAGGGGCAAGACAAGCCTCTTTCTGTCTCTTATGTTGTATGCAGGCTACTGGGATTAGGCGGTCCCAAACCAATCAGTGGACTGATTTAGGGATCACCAGCACCCTTAATCCCAGCATCCTTGATCTTAGCATTGCACCATGAATCAGTCACGCACTCTAGATCCAGCCACCTCTGAAAAAGCCCCAGATATGACTGTATGAGGCTCTGGGGGACATCGAGACACAAGTCATAGCACCTTCCCTGCTCACCTGGCGCATGTGAAAAGACCCACACAAGGGGGTGGCCCAGACCTGGAAGAGGGAAGCGTAGGGTCACCAGGTGTAGTGGGAAGCAGGCGTTGGCAGCAATGGCCTCTCCCCAGACCTTGGAGCAGCAGCCCATGGGATAGTTGTCTTGTGATGGGCCAGGCCACAGAGACCCGAGAGGGAGGTGTGGGCAGGTGCTTGAGCAGGAATCTCTTTGTCCTGGGCCTTTGCCCATCTGTACGATGGGTTAATGTGAAAAGCAAGCAAAGGAAAATAGGCACAGTGGTGCTCGATGACATCAAACCTGAGGGCATGATGGACCTAGTTGTGCACACCTGCAATTCCAGTCCTCTGGTGATGAGGAGGAAGTGAGAAGGTGGCCGGAGCAGGTTTGGGGGCGGAGCCTGCCCACCCTGCAGGGCCAGGAGCTGAGGACCTGGGAGGGCTGGTGGTTGGGCCACCCGGGCTTCTCCCGTGGGTCTTCCACTCCAGAGCAGGTCTGTGGCATTGCTGGTCTGTCCACCCCCTCACATCCCTAGCATCTAGCAGGATACCAGTGTGAAAAGGTGAACAAATGTGTCTAGAAATTCTAGCAGGTCTTCCAAGACCCAAGCTGATGGCCTCCTCCTGTGCAGAGGCTGCCCGAGCCCCTGTGTCCCGACGCCCCCTGGGTCCCTGGCCCTGGTGCCCCTTGGACTCAGCACAAGTGGGGCAGTGAGTTTGTTTCCCCGCTGGGCTCTGAGCACTTTAGCCCCAACTTTTTGCACAGTGCGATGCCTGGAGTGTGTGCTCAGTCACTTCCCAGGTCACTTGACTCGGGTGCTCCTGCTGGCCCTGTCCCGGGACCAAGATCCTGTGGGCAAAGGAGCTCCATGAGGAACAGCATTCACGCTGTGTGTCACAGGGGCGATGTGTGAAAAGAGATTGTGGGGCTCCAAAGAAGAGAGGTCGCATCCACTCCAGGACATAGGAGTGTGTCTTCAGATGCTCCCCATGCCACACAACATGCAGTATATGCAACACACACGAAGCACACACATGCACACAACACACGTGCAGCACACACCATGTGCATGCACACACAACACAGAAAGCACACAGAACACATAACATGCACACAACACACGGTACACACACTTCACAACGCTTACACAGTACACACACTCCCTTGCCCGTGGGACAGGACAGAGGGCCCATTTTCTGTCTTCAAGCCCGAGAGGCTGTGGCTGCCCTGTGTTTGACCGTCAGATGAATCTGAGCCTTGTGAGATGGTGTGGAGGCCCCAGAAGTAGGTGTGCATCCACTCTGGTTTCCCTCAACACATATGTTCAGCCTGAGACGGACTGGACACGTCTTTGGGGTTTGTATCCCCAGTGTGAGTGGGCAGCTACTCCTGGGCGCCCACAACACCCCGCGTGCACAGTGCTATCACAGCCCCCATCGCCCTGCGTGAGGGACCTGGGCTTGTGTCCAGTGTTCTCTCCAGACCGCGAGCTCCCATGGTCTCTTTGTGTCTCTCCGTGCTTGGTCTCCACAAGGCGCTTTTGAAGGGGTGAAGAGGGGAGAAGATGTGGTAGGGCTTTCTGGAGCCTGGGGGTCAGAGTTCCCCAGCCCCACTTCCCCGCTGTTTTCTGTAGTGCGGATGGGGCTTTAAACTGAAGCTGGTTAGGGAAGCAGTGGTTTGGAAAGCAGTTGTCCACATCCAGGTGTGCAGAATGCAAACCACGAAGAGGGTTCTGTTTACTTAATTGGGTGAGAGCTGAGGCAGATATGTAAAAATAGAGCACAGTCTTACTATAAAATCTGGCCACTTAGGAGGGAGAGAGGGGAAGGGGATGAAAAAGAATGAGGATGTGCTGTGACTGTGTGCCAGCTCCCTGTAACGAATGTGATCATTGTGTACTGCAAACGTGTACTGATAAAAATTTTAAAAGATAATGTGTTCTAATTGATATTTTATTTAAAGAACTACGTTCTAAACAGAAATAGATTACTATGATGTGAAGACTAAATTGTTACTTTTTGATCTTACTTCTATGCTTTCTTGGACACATGAGGGTTACTCACTAAATGACCATTTTCTTGACTGCATAGTGTGCATTTGTCTCAAACTGTTAACAAATCCAGTGTGATTCCGCCAGTAAAATCCTAGCACCCTGGCCCAATTATTGGCTGTTTTCCTCTGGCCTCACAGGTGACCACAGGGCCATCTTCCAGGAGGTCACAGGCCACTTGAGAGCAGCGGTCAGTACTCTGCCCAGTCAGTGTAGGACAGTGGGGAGGTGGGTAGCGCAGTGTGGGAGGAAGCAGCAGTGCTGTGCCATTAGGAGACTTCAAATCGCAGCCACATGGTGGATCCGCTGTGTGCTTCTCTGACCTTCCCTGAACCCACTTCCTAACCTGTAAAATGGGAATTCTGCAGTCTAAATGGGTGTGATTGTGGGAGGGCTAAAGACATGGTATCTATAGGAGATGTGAAATAGTATCATCTATCATCATTATGTAAAGAGTGAGCAAAATATACAGTTAATGTTTAAAAAATAATTACAGTAAAAGACATACTGCCATGAATCCTCCTTAAAATACTCCTGTTCATTTTGAATACACTTATTCCATCATCCTTGCCACTTTCTGCAGTAGCTCTGGAGTCCTCTTTCCTAAGGGTCTTTCTAGGTGTGATCACAAATACAGTGAATGCTGCTGCCAAGCACCATCCAACGGAAAGGCAGTTTGGAAAAACATGACGTTGACTCCTCATCCACCTTAGTCACTGGGTCTGGCACGGTGTGACTGGCTCTTCCCCAAGTCACAGTGACCATGAAAGGGAAATGTTTTTAATCCATTCAGGACATCGAGGCAGCCAGGACAGAACAACTAAAGACCCTCAGGAAAGAGGACTCCAGAGCTGCTGCAGGAAGTGGCAAAGATGATGGGATGAGTGTGGGTGAAGAAAGGGGCGGATTCTGAAGGAGAGTAATGGCAAGGTATCTTTTATTATAATAAATTTTAAAAAATTTAAGCATTCACCATATGTATCAATCACACCTTATATTTGATTGAAGAATAAGTATTTGAAATTCATGTAACATTTGTTTTCTACAATTTACAAAAAAAATGAAACTATCTTACAATGAAGAGAGAAACTATTTTATCCATTCTGTCTCAGTTTAATTCACTATGGACTTTTATTGCTTCTTAATATGATTTTAAGGTCACATTATCAGTCAATTTATATAAAAATTTTTTATCAATTTTTATAAATAGACTGATTAGGTCAAGATTTCAAAATTTAAAATAGACATAAGTTTTACAAATTAGACATGAAGTTACAGGTCCGTGTTTATGTATGGAGGTGTAGGTGTTTGTATGAATGCTATACAGCGGTGATGTGAACCTTTTAGAGATTTCAGTGACATGCAGCCCGCTGCAGCCCGTGTGCCATAGGTCACCACCACTGCTCTGTAACAGACACAGTCTATAAATATACATCTATGGTGACTATTTTTGGCCTCATGAACGGTAGATATCGTGCATACTCATGTAATTGTTCAAGATGTGCCCATTTACTTTGTATGCCCCCTTACCGTCCGATGCTGACTGGGTCTAATGCAAGGAAGGTCTTGTATGTAGACATTAGTAAATATGCACATGACATGCATAGGCCATGTGATTATAAATATTAGCGTGAGTTTGTTCCACACCAATCCAGGATCTGAATTATGCTGGGATGCCCAGTCTTCAGCGAGTCCCCTGCAGAGTAACCAGCGCCCCTGCTTCCCACACTGCTGGCCGGCAGGTAGGAGTGGAGGCAGAGCCCCAGGCATCTCCAAGGCGAGAGGGCCATGAGGTCCATGTGCTGACCCCACCTGGGCCTGGCTTGTGAGCCCAGGATTGGCTTCTGCAGCCCCAAGGGCTAGACTGCAGGAGCCCTCAGACATCTGAGCACCAAAGCAGCCAGCTGAGCTCCCTGGCTGGGGAGCTGCTGTGTTTATGGGGCAAAAATCTGTCTTCCTGCAATTCCTGTCATTTCCTCTTTTCCTCTCCCCAGGGAGGCTGAAAGAGAGGGTTGGAACCTTTCTTTTGCTCAGCCAGGCCCGGTGTGAGCCATAAAGATAAGCCCAGCTGTTCAAAGCTGCAAGGCCCTGACAGTTGCCCCAAGGATTCTCCTCCTGCTTTCAGGGAGGAAGTTCGGAAGCTGCTGAGCTCCCGGAGCTGCGGCTGCAGCCAGGACTGGAGGCTGGCGGAATGCACTTTGGGCTGCAAGTGCTGCTGGGGAAGGCGGCTCCGTGAGGGGAGAGTGCGCACGGCTCACCTCGGTTTAGAAGAGCTGGCTGCCTGGGCGCGAGTCTCATGCTTCCCAGGACTCCAGCCCCTCGGTGCTGAAGATAAGGAGCGTGTGTACCTAAGTGCATGGTGGGATGGAAAAGTACAGTGGATGTTTACATTTTTAAAAAATTTGTTACAGTAAAAGACACATGGCCACAAACCCCCCTCAAAATCCTCCCCCTCCCTTTGCACAGACTCATCCCATCATCCTCGCCACTGTCTGCAGCAGCTCTGGAGTCCTCTTTCCTGAGGGTCTTTATGAGCTGTGATAAAATATACAGTGAATGCTGCTGCCCAGTGCCATTCAACAGAAAGGCAGCTCGTAAACATGGCACTTATACAGTTAATGTCTTGAGTATCTACTGTGTGCTGGACACTTTAATATCTGTTACCTAACTCTACCCTTATACAAACCCTGATACAAACCCATTTTACAGGGGTGGACACTGAAGATTTGAGAGCTTAACATCAATTATGAAACTGAGTTTCAAATCTGAGCTTATGATCCCTGCGTCCCCTGTTCCTACAGTGGGCAAAATATCACTTCTGTCGTGGGGCGATTGACTTTGAAATGATCGGGCATCAGCGCATTTCTGCTGATACTGCTCTGAACGTTTGCTTTTTTTTTTTGTGGGTACTGGGGGTCGACCTCAGGACCTCGCGCGCCAGCAGGCACCTGTGCTGCTGAGTGATATCACTGGCCCTTTTTGCATATGTGGGTTCCGTGAGTCGAACTCTGGCCCTCGTGCTTGCCAGGCAGGTGCTTACACCGCTGAGCCATCTCACCAGCCCTGAATGTTTGCTTTTGAGTGACACAGATTATGAGGTTATGTGTGCCTGGCATGGAGAGAGGAAGACTCCAAGAAGGTTTTGTTATTCTCTAAAAGCTTCCTACTTCTGCCTGCTGATAATACATCTTGTTCTATACTAGCATTTATCGTCATCATAACAATGCAGTGATTTATCAAACAGATGCTGATTGTGACCCTGCTATGCATAGAAAACAGAACTGGTTCTAAAATATTCCTGCTCCTGCAGCTTACAGTGAGGTGGGACATATTGTCAATGCCCCGTTGTCCCACACGAGTTTGGTTTGCAGGTGCGTGTGCTGCTTGTCCTGACCAGGCATCCGGCCTCAGGGACATCTGGAGCCCAGTCCTCAGCTGCTGGGGTTCAGAAGGTACCTTCTTCCTCTCTGGCCTTTGTCCCCAAGACCATGCCTTCTGGTTTGTGTCTAAGCCTCACAGATCCAATATCACTGTTGAGCAGGCAATGGGTCTCTCTCTGTGGTCCCAGTCTAAGCCACCTGGCGGAGGAAGGCCAGGTGACAAGTGGGTCAGATGTCCCTCTCTGTGTCTGCCAGAGCTGCAGAGTGAGGCTGAATCTGTGAGACCATGAGGCTGTCGCGTGGACATATGGATCCCCCAAGTTCAAATAGGGGCAGCATTTCCAAGGGGAGCAGAGAGAGGCCAACAACTGTATGGTCATTTGGTTCATACTTTGTCACACACAAAAAGCTTTTGTGACTGTCACCCTCTTCACACCAACCCTGTCAGCTTTGTAGGACAGAAATTATTATCCTCACTTGACAGATGGGGACACCAGTGTCAAAGAGGAGATGCTGGGCCAGAGGTCACATAGCCAATATGTGGCTCAGTCGGACTTCAAATGTTGACTTGCAGAGTCAAATTTCATACTGGGAACAGGATGCACAGGCCTTCTGGATTTCCCGCAGATCCACCGGAGCTCTGTGCCATGTTAGTGCTATGCGTGTTCTTGAGTGTGGTCGCCCTGGACGCTGGGCACTGGTACAGCTCCCTGTCAGCACATTGGTCGGGTCTCTGAGAAACACTCATGCTTTCCCGGTCAAGCTAGTGAGCCTGTAGTTTGTAACTGCGTGGTAATGTGAATGTGGCAAAAAGAAGATATTGACTGGATTCTTCCAAACCATCTGCTTTGTCACTGGGAAGTTCTACAACATCCATCACGGGTACATGTCAAAGCGCTTGGTTTGTTTGTTTGTTTTTTGATTGAGTTTCCTTCTAAAGCCCAGATAGAATCAGGATGTCAGTAACATTTATTCCTCCATCCATCTATTCATCTATCCACTCATCCAACCAAACATCCCACCACTGACACATCCATCCATTATGCCATCTATTCACTGTGCAGGCGCTGAGCTGAGCGCTGAAGGATTAGAGACAGAACGCAGCCTTTTCTTCATGGTGCGTGCAGCCAAGGGTGGGAGACACCATTTACTAGCAAATGGCTCTGAAACCAAAGACCACATACGATTCTCAGAGTAATGAAGTAAATAGTGCACAGTAGGTTAGGCAATGTTTCTAGGCCAGCAAGACCCATCACTTGATCATAATTAGATGTGACATTAATACACTTTTAAAAAGATACCAACAGAAGGATCATGGGCATAGAAGGTCAGGGTTAAGAGTCAGGATTCAATGCCAGAATCCTAACACAGTCTAGGTAATATGCAAACGGGCCTTCAACTCTCGGTGCACCTTCTCTCCTGGAGTTCAGCACAGTGTCCACACTACATCATTCTACTTGCGCTAACCAAGAACGCGTGTAGGGTAAGTTTTAGATCTTAGATACCAGGATGCTAGTATGAGGCAGAAGATTGGAGTTTGTTAGGGTTTCCAGCATTTTAGCACCTGCACAGGGTTATCACAGTGTCAATGGATGTGTTCACATTCTGATTTATTTATAATCTTTTGTACTTTTAGTTAGCTTGACTGCTAATGAGATTTCTCTGAGAATCTCAACATATCAGGGTCAAAACTCTGAAGCAAGAATCTTTAATCACGTTGTTGTCCTTTGTGGTGGATGAACTAATGGTCAACTTGTAACACCCTGCTGAACTGAGTTAGCGTGGTGCTGGGTGTGGAAGGCCCAGAGGATTGTTGTCAACAACATATAAAGGAGAACTGGAGGGGGAGAAGGTGTGTGTTGATACTCCTGGAGAAGCTTGTCACGCTGGTTTTCCTGATATGAACTCAGCTGTTCTCATTGTTGGAGGAGCTCAGGACCTCACTGTTGCTGAGGTTCTTTTTGGGGGAGCTCTGGTCCTCACCTTGAGCATCACTTCCTGGCTCCAGTGCAGATCCCTCAGCCTGCTGGCACAAATCCTTCATCCCGCTGGCGCAGACTTTCTAGCTTCCACCACTGGCCCTTGGGCCTTCCCAGTGCAGATCCTTCATACAGACTTGCATGCGACATTGTCACGGGCTCTGGGCCTCCAGCTGGACTCACGCAGGACATTGCTGTGGAATCCAGGCCCTCAGCTGGATTCTTTGGGTCTCTAGTGTGTGGGCATATTTCTTTTTCTTTCTTTTTTTTTTTTTTGTGTGGGTACCAGGAGTCGAATTCAGGACCTCGCGCTTGCCAGGCAGGTGCTTATGCTGCTGAGCTATCTCACTGGCCCATGGACAGATTTCTGGCACTCTTCTGCATTTGACTCTTTGGGTGAAAATTATAAAATAATCCTATAAATTATGCATCCTGTATTAAATCTATTCCCTTGCAAACCCTGACCACAATATTCATAAAGGGTCCTATATGGAACCAGTTAACCCATCTAGAAAGCGTGTTTACCTGCTTCTCCTCCTCATCTCCTTCCCTCTTCTCCCTCTACCCCACCAAATACTATGTACAGGGGAGTATGGAGTCATTCAGGAAAGTGGAGAAGGAGACACTTTTAGAAACTACAACAGAAAGGACCAAAGGCAGAATCCAAACACTGAGCTGAGCTGAATTTGAGTAGAGTCTTTCATGTGAGTGATGTGTTGATAGGCAGGGAGTACATGTGACTGTGTTCCGAGCTGTGGGAAGCACGTGAACCATGTGTGGAGATGAAGGGCAAGACGAGTTCTGAAAAATGCACTAGGGGAGGCGGGGGGAGCTAAGAAAGTTAGCAGACGAGCATGAAAGTGTGGATTGGCACGAGGCTGAGGAAATTTGCTGTTTCCCCTAGGGAAACAGGTGAGGTGTTAAGCAGGGAGAATGAGGGGGTCCAATTTATGTCTTTGCGTGGCCACTTCAGAAACAGCATGAAGGGTAGACCAGAGCCAGAGGCAGAGAGAACTATTAGGGGTCAACTGCATCGTCCACGATAACCAGTTGCTCATCTGGAAGCAGAATTTCCACTTCCAGGGACTGTTGTGGTTTTGATATAGGAGGTCAGATTTTCCTGTGAATCACTGCAATTGTGTCCACCCTCATAAACCACTTTCTGTGTTCTGATTTACTTAATCACTTCTGCCAAGCAACCTGAAAGTTCGGTAAGCTGTTTCTCACGGGTCCTGGAACACGGGAAGGGTCAGATCCTGCACGCGCTGTGCCGCCAGACTCGGTATGGATGATGCAGAAAAGGTTTGCTTAACCTTTCCCTCCCTTCTCATGGGCTGGCAGAAAAGCTGGGTTTCTTCCATACCAGGTATCTGTCTTTCCTGCCAGGCTCTGGGCTGAGCTGACAAGGTCTGTGGCAACAAGCAGCTTGCAGTGGAGCTGTGGTGGAGATGGGAGGAGAAAATGGCTCCTGGGAAAGGGGCTTGGAGATGACACTCATTCCTGACCGACACTGGCACCCTGACATTCTGCTGGCAGCTGTGTCGCAGTGGGGTGGTTCCAGGACTGCTGGGACAGGACACGTGTGCGTCTACACCTCCCCTGGGGTGCAGGCCGTGTTCCTCTGTGGAGGTAGAACAAGTTACCCTGGATGTGGGCAGCTGTGGCCTAGGCTTGGCCAGAACAGAGCCAGGGAATCCGCCACTGGTGGTCCAGAAGCAACAATTTTTTTTTTTTTTTGGTGGGTAGCGGGTGTCAACCTCAGGACCTCACATACCAGCAGGCGCCAGTGCCACTGAGCCATATCACTGGCCCTTTTCTCGTATGTGGGTCCTGGGAGTCGAACTCAGGACCTTGCACTTGCCAGGCAGGCGCTTATGCTGCTGAGCTATCTCACCGGCCCCCCAGAAGCAACAATTGTTGACCTATTTTTTAAAATTTCTTTCCTGAAATGTGAGTGGCTATAGGTAGCTTATTTGGGGCCTTAGACCTTGAGCCTACTCTTGGACAACAGGAGCATTGTATCTTTCTCTTTCTTTCTTTTTCTTTCTTTCTTTCTTTCTTTCTTTCTTTCTTTCTTTCTTTCTTTCTTTCTTTCTTCCTTCCTTCCTTCCTTCCTTCCTTTCTTCCTTCCTTCCTTTCTTTCTTTCTTTCTTTCTTTTCTATTTTTTTTTTTTTTTTTTTTTTTTTGAGACAGCATTTCCCTTTGTAGTCCAGGCTGGACTTGAACTCACTGTGTGGCCCATGCTGGCTTCAAACTCAAGGTAAGCCTCCTGCCTCAGCCTCCTGGGTGCTGGGATTATAGGTATGTACCTCTGTACCAGGCAAGCATTGCAACTTGAGGGCCTCTGAGAGGAGCTGAGGAGATTGCAGGCTGCTCTAAATCTAGCCAGGGGAAATCCAGGGACAAGGATGAGCATGCAAAATCCCTCTGTTGTAGGACATTTTTTAGTAACATTCAGAATTTTCTAAGGAGAGAACTGAAACTTCAAGAGGCTGTGGCCCTGGTTCCAAAGACCCACAGGGCAAATCTGGCCCTTCCTCCCACATCTTCTTTCTGCCATTCTTGAGTCCTTTCTGCCAAAATGGAGTAGTCACTGAAGCCTGGGGAAACCCTATGTGTTAGAATTTGTAGACTAAAGACAATGACACAGTGAATGCATACCTTGGTCTGCTAGGGCTGTCCTCACATCATACCACATGAGGCAGGAGATTAGGGCATGGCAGGTTGGCTGGGAAACAGGATGTAACCGTCATATTACAAAGAGCTAGGCTAAAAACCGGATGTGACCTGATCCAGAGTGGAGGCTGAGCAATAAGATGTGACCTGTCAGTCACCGCCAGGATGTTTCCAATCTGATCTGGAACGAGGCTGATCGACAGGACTGGCAACAGAATGGGTCTCCCATGCAGCATCCCTCTGTGGCTTTTAGATACTGTGTCCTCCCTACGTCTTCATGTGTCTCTGCTCTGTGTGTCTGGGTCCTGATCTTCTCTCAGGCAGGCAGGCTCAGGGTCCACCTAAATGACTTATTTTATTTTATATTTACTTTTATAGTTTTTCACATCTTTACATTTCCAGAAATGGCATTATCCAACATCATTCTTCTTCTAATGACTAAGAGTGGTTGAGAAGGGAAAATAGGTTTTAACTACTTTGCTGCTTCTCTCTTTTAAAACTATTTTTATTAGTGTATGTTTGTGATACATAATAAATACATTCATCATGGGGAATTGGTGCACATACACATCACGTCTTAATCATTTTTACTTCCCCTTCCCCTCCCCTTCCCTCTTTCTTGTCTTCCCCATCCTCAGAGCCCTTTCCCTTCTCCACAAACTCTACCTCTTTGTTTCCCACCATTTCTCTTTTAGTTTGCTCTTTAAATGATTTATACATTGGGTTTCTCATATAAGAGAAACCATGTGATATTTAACTTCCTGTGTCTGATTTATTTCACTTAGCATTATGGCCAGTGGCCTCACTTTAGCTTAACCACGTCCCTAAAAACCCTAACTCTAAATACAGCCATGTTTTGAGGTTCTGAGAATTAGAACTTCAACAGAGGGAAATAGAATTCGGCCCATAACAGTGCTAAACAAAATTTATAGTGTTGAAAATATCTACCCAATACAGTTGTTATGGTTAGGATGCAGTTTGTCTCCCCCAAAGACTCATGGTGCTGAAGGCTTGGTTGCTGATAGCTTTGAGGGGGAAAGAACTGGATCATAATCTACTGATGGGATAATGATTTGATGGCTTCACTGGGAGGAGAAAGACACAGGAGATGGGTCCCAGTTACAGGTAATGGATCATGGGCTGTGGCTGTGGGGACTATATCTTGTCCTGACCCCTTCCTCTCTGGCTCTCTTACTGTCTCTTTCTGATTCCTGCCTGCCATGAAGTGAGCAGCTTTCCTCCGCTGTGCCCTTGCACCGAGATGTTTCTACCCCACACTGGCTGGAAGTCATGGAGCTGGCCAACTGTGGACTGAACCATCCGAAACTGTGATTTACAATAAATTTTTCCTCCTTTAAGTTATGTCAGGTATTTTGTCACAGTGACAGGAAGCTGAATGATATAACACTTAAGGGAATTCTGGGAGGCTCAGTGTAGATCATTCATTCATTTTGTCAATCACCAAATGCTTTCAAATTTCTCTACTTTAGAACTTTGGGTAGTTTAGACATGACAGAAGCGACATGACATGGTGGTCACTACTCCTTCTATTCACTGGGGAGGAAGGGGCAGCTTTGAGGAGGTTATCAGGCTATTCACGGAGTCACACCATGGTGAGTGGTCATGAGGGATTTGAAATTGTATGTCTCTAGCCAACCTCCTTCTCAGAAAGCAAGCAAGTGAAAACAGTTCTGATTTCATGGCTATCTCGCTGTGCTCCTTCCCCACTTGTCCAGCTTTTTCTTGCATTGAAATTTCTAAAGCGGCAAGGGGGGCAGGTGGGTGGAACACACATACTATTGCTTTCAGCAAATGAGGCTCCCTTGGGCGACTCTTTCTTACCATCTCAGCCGGGGGAAAAAGCCCCTAGCTGGAGGGAATCAAATACTTTTCAAATGCCTCATTAAAATAAAAAGGTGATTCTTGCATTGGTACTATGATAAAGACTACAAAGCAGAGCTATGAAAACTCCCTGCTTTACCCTTCTGAATAGGCCTCTGCGCCAGCAGCAGAATGAATTAGCGGCCACCCCATTATCTGTAACCCTCAGAAGCACAACCCAGGCTTTGATCTGCCAGTGTCAAGGAAACTGATAAACACTCGTCTGTTTCTAAGCTTTCCAGGCCTGAATTTCTCCTTCCCTCAGTGCGCTATAAATGACCCTCTGAAGTGGCTGAACATTCTTTCGCAGTCTTGTTTCCAATCTATTCATAACCACGGTTATCAATTATTATACCAGCTGGAATTTCTGAGGGCCAGGAGGCTGTCAGGAGCTCTAATTGTGGTTCAGGGATAAAAGCAAAAACACACAAATTTTAACCAATCATAATTAACTTATTCTCCAAGTGCAAGAAAAAAAAGAACACTCCCCCCCAAAACAAAACCCTCCACACCAAAGCCCATGAATCCCTCCACTAGCTGCTCCTGAAAGCCGCCAGGAAGGGGGAGGGGACGCTTTTGTTATAGCAGTGGCCCCATTGGGAAGGAGTGAGGCCAAGTGACAGACACAGAAGTTCTCAAATCACTGGGGCTTTTTTCCCCCTAAAATCTTAAAAACCCCTCCCTTTGCAAAGTAGCATGATGTTTTCCAAGATCCTGACAGAGCTTTGAACAAAGAGGCGTCGATTTCTTATTGAACCCAAGGATCTGACTGAATGGCCCCAAATATTTCACTACAAAGAACTTCAGTGGCAGCGATCAAATTGATACAGGGCACACATGGGACCTGGTGGGGATCCCCAGGGCCCTCAGATGACCAGGATGGAGGCCAGACAACAGGGTGAGCCGAGAGAGGCCCCTACCTGGGTCGGGCACATAGTAGGGCACCCTGCCTTGCCCCTTCCTTCCTTGGGCCAGGGGCCAGATGTCTCCAGGGCGCCTGGACGGTGGTACAGGAACTGAATGGAAGGCACGTGACGTCATGCAGAAAGCATGGCGCTACAGCACGACAGGGCTCCGTTTCCAGCCTCTCTGAGATGCAGTGTTGTTTCTCAGACGAGGTGGGTAGCATGTCTGCTTTGCAGGCTGCTGCAGGGCTCAGAGAGGAGCTCTTAGTGAAGTGCATGCTAAGTAATGCTTGCCGCGGTGCTTCGGCATGCTTTGGGCTGTGTGGTCATAACAGATGTCATTTCTGGAAAGGGCTGCAAAAAGTGCCTCCTCCTCCGCAGTTTTATGTAGCATTTTCGCAGAATCTTTTGTGATCCTCGTCAGGCTTACAGATCTGAGGAAGGGTTGGCACCTTCTTATAGCAGAGACGCTAGGGCAGTATACCATGAGGGCTGGCATAGCAGAATGCTTTTCAGAGCACCAAGGTGTCACAACAAAATGGTTAAACAATGTCATCGTTTCCATACAAGGTATCTGACTACAGGAAGTGACCCCATGTGTCCCAGAAAATAAGACCTAACCAGAAAATAATCAACCTTGAAAACTAGAGCTAAAAACACCAGCCCTCTCAGCCTACCTTTGCCTCACCTACCTTACAAAGCAGCACCAAGCCAGGGAGTAGTGACGGCAGGTGAGCCGAGGGTGGGCTGATGGGGTGGCACTTTTGGTCTCTAGTTTGCAAGGCTATTTTCCAGCTAGGCCTTATTTTGGGGAAAAGAGGGGATTTTTATTTTGGTCCCTGGCATCTAGCACTGCAAAAGTAACTTAAGAAAATCTCACCACTGTGTGCTTTCATTCTGTTATATATAAAAAAATAAACCCAAGAAAATTTACAATGTTTGTGGATTTAACTGGTGACATAATTGTAGGACTTTGAGGCTTTGGTTTATAAAAGATGTGCATTCATTCTCCTGGTAGTTTTGTTCACAAGAGCAAGGCCTAACCATGTCCTGAAATTCTTTCACAAGGACGCCTTCCATACCTAGAGGAGAATTGTTCTGAAGACATGCGCTATGCTGAGTGTAAATCACAGGATGGATCAGTGAAAATAGTTATTGTTAGCTGGCCCAAAGAGAGGCCCTGAAATTGTGAATGCTGAACACAACAAGGCTGATGTCATTTGAGGGTGGCATTGTGATCTTAACTCATGCCTACGCTGCGGGGACTGCTGGCCCTGAGATCTTTCTAAGCAGGGAAGAAAGTGATAAAAGTGACACGATGCCCATGACAGCTTCAGGCCAGAAGTGACACAAGTTCTTCTACCCACCCTGATCTGAACTATTCATGCAGCTCCACATGAACCACCAGGGAAGTTGGGCACTGTGGGAAATCACACGAGCTTTTTGCTGAGCAAAAGTTGTCTCTGTCCAAGGCAGCAACACAGGCGATGGATGTGGAATAGGAGTGAGGTTAAGCTCTTGGGCTTGAGCTGCTAGATGAAGCAAGGAATAAGGGTGCTGAGGAAGATGTCAGAGTCTCCAAAGAGCCTGGGAACTCTGCCTGTGGCAGCATCAATGCGGTCAGGAATGCTTGGGATTGTGGGTGGGGAACGCAGGGGTTTTTGATGCCAGTTGATTTCAGCACCAAGTGGGAATTCTGTGCCAAACATAGACCAGGAAAATATCAGTGGCCGTGAAAGGGCCTTGGACAAGGGTCTCACAGAACTTCAAGATGGGGCACTGAGCAGCCCAGGGCTCAGAGCTGGGACTTGGCCACAGGTGGGACTGGCCTGAAACCACCTGGTTAGGGACCCAGTAGCAGGGAGACCAGGGATTACAATCAGGCAAGACAGGGAGGCTGTGGCCTTTGGTCAGGGCAGGAGTCTGGTGATGAATTCCACCCTGGTGGAGACCATTAAGAGGGGCAGCAAAACATTTCTACAATCCACTGAAGGGCCTGGGATCAGTAACGTGTAATTTGTCCTTATCGAGTGGTACCAATGATAATTCCATTTTAAGTAACTTTTTACTTGGCTTCTCTACTTTAAAGGTTTAGCGTAGCTCTGGGTGTGGTGATGGATTTACTGAAAAGGGAAGACCCACCCTGGATGTGGTTGGCACCAACCAATAGGCTTGTAGCCTGGATAGAATAAAAAGAGAAAGGAAGGCTCACTGCTTCCTGTCTATCATGCATGGACTGTTTCCCTTCTGCCATGAAACCCTGCCTTGGAGCTAGCCGACTAAGGACTGAAACTGCAAACTGTGAGCCCAAATAAACCTCTCTTCCTTTAACTTGTGGGTGTCGAGAATTTTGTCCTGGCAATGAGAGAAATAACTAAGACATGCAGTATAAAAATGATTAGCATAATTTCATCCAGCTTCATATCTTCTCTTTGGTCCCCCTCAGTGGGCAGCAGGGATAGACTAATTTTATTGGAGAAACCAAGGGAATGAGTCTGGGAGGGTGTGAATCATTGTGTTTCCATTTGCTCTATCAATAAGGAGTCCCTACTACACATGCAGTGATTTTATAGACACCAAACAGAGCGCCTCCTATGCATGTGTGGGCTGGGGTTGGATGGTGGGGCAACGGAGGTGATGATGCTTTGCTCCCTGCTCTAGGATCTGCAGTCTGGTTGGTGCTGTACTTCATTGACTCTGGAGAGGTGAATGCTTGCTTCTTCCAATTCCAAAGGTTATGAAACTTTCTATTTCAGTGTGAGCTCCATCTCCCAACTCATTCATCCACAATGCTTGACTTTAAAGGGCGAGGACAGACATTAGACTATTTTCCATGAGTAGACCCTAGACCAAAGGCCAGCAAAATATGGCCTAAGCCAAACCTCACATTTATGACGATCTGGATTGGAACCCAACCATGCCCACCTCATACATGTTGCTGTGACTACTTGAGAGCTGCGCTGGCAGCTCTGAGCAGTTGCAGCAGGAAGCGTGTGGCCCCAGAGCCTAAACTAGTGATGGCAGGTCTTGAAGGGTGTTACCCAGACCTGCCATAGATCGGGCCTTAGAGCCATTCATTCTAAATGAACAGTGGTGTCCATATCTAAAGCTATACCTTCCACTTTTGCCCAGATCCCCCACCTTCCCCCTCCACTTCCTTTTCCTCCTCTCTCTCTCTTCTTCCTTCTCCCCTACTGCTCCTCCTCTTTTTCCTCTTCTTTCTCTTTGTCTCCCTTACTCCTCTTTCTTGTCATCTTCTTCCTCTTCCTCTTCCTCCTCTTTCTTCTTGTCCTCCCCCGTCATCCTCCTTCTCATCTTTTCCTCATCTTCTTTCTCTTCTTCCCCCTCCTCTTCATCCTCCTCCACTTCCTTTTCTTCTTCTCTCTCCTCTTCCTCTTCTTCCTTTTTCTTCTCTCTTCCTTCTTTCTCTTCCTTTTCCTATTCTCTCTCCTCTTCTTCCTCTTTTGTCTTCTTGCCTTTTTTTTTGAGATAGGGTCTGCATAGGCTGGCCTTGAACTTGCTATTTTCCTGTGTCAGCCTCCTGAGTGCTGGGGTGCCAGGTGTGCACCACAATCCTGGCTCTCACTCATCTTCTCCACCTGGCTTCTAGGATCCTCTACTTGCACACCTACTCTCCTACCCTGCACCCTCCATGCCCCTCTTCAGCTCTTCTGCTGATGTCCCCACTTCTCCCACAGCCTGACCTTGGGAGAGCCCAGGGCGCAGTCCTTGGGCCTTTTGTGTCCTCTCTTCCCTCACTGCTCTCAGGTTCTTTCTTGGTCTTGTCATAGTCGGCATGGGCTGCTGGAACAAATTAGTAAATAATATTTACTTCTCAGGGTGCCAATGTGGTTAGGTCCTTCCACACCCTACACCCCAGTTCCACCACCTTGCTCATGACTCCGTAGCTTCCTAACTGGTCTCTGTGCCTTTATTCTTCCTTCTCCCACCCTAACCCATCTCCTCAGTCTATTCTTCAGAAAGGAGTCAGTTACTCTTTGTAAAAGAGGTCAGATTAGCCAGGCATGGTGGTGCACCTGTAATCCCAGTACATGGGAGGCTGAGGCAGGAGGATCAAGAGTTTGAGGCCAATCTGGGCTACATAGTGAGTTCAAAGCCAGCCTGGACTACATAGTGAGACCCTGTCCAAAACAAAGGGGTCAAATTATAACCCTCCTTTCTTAGTCCTCTTCGCTGGTTCCCCACTTCATTCAGAATAAAAACCAAACCCTCAGAAGAGCCCCGGGGGCGACTCGGTTCTTTAGGAAACGGCCCACTTCTCTGATGTCATCTTTCTCCCCTGCACCCCTTATCCTGCTCCAGCCACCGTGTCCTTCAACGCCTCGAATGCACCAGGCATCCTGCTGTCACAGGACCTCTGCTCAGATTGTCCCCCATGCCTGAGCCTCGCTTCTGGTAGATTCGCAGTCTTCACTGGGACATCGCCTGTGTAGCGCAGGGTGTTTGCTTATTTAGAATTGCAAACTGCCGCTCCCATGTCCTGTCCCCTCCATCCCCCCACAGCATCGGTCCCCTTCTAGCACAGTGTCTTTCTCACCTTATTCATGATCGCTATTATTGACTGCTTCTCTCCCTTTCCTACAAGCCAGGTCTGCTTGGACAGGAAGCACAGTCTCCTCTGCTCCCCAGTTTCTCCCGTGGGCCAAGGACAAAGCCAACGCACTCAACAGACACTCTTCCAGTTAAGGAATCTTTAAGTCCCAGGCAGGGATCCTTTCAGATAATCGGTGGTGCTCTGCACCCTCACAAAGAAAACACTGGAGGAGAGAGATAGGGCTGGGAACTGTCAGGAAGAGGAGGGTCAGGGCGACCCGGGGGTTTTGGTTTCCGGCTCCCACCGAGCACAGATGTTCCCACGGCAGGGGCTCCGCGGGACTCATGGCCGGGTGGCCTGCGTGGCCCAGATAAGGGTGTCACGCGCCCTGCCCTGGCTCTCTGAGTGCAGGACTATTTTTACCTAACAGAAGGAAGCTAATCTTGCAGACGTGCTGTAAAGGTCTGAAACGTGTGCCATCTTGGGCAGGCCGGTGAGCTACGCCCTCACCCAGGCACAGGTCAGGCCAGACGGGGCTGGAGCCCCAGGAAGGCATGTGCACGTCGTTTCTGGCCAGGGAAGATTTCCTCTGTGTCCCCATGGTGCCCCATAGTGATGTGGGGAGTCCTTCTGGGGGGACTGATGCAGATTGGAGTCACTGTAGGGTTGGGGTTATTCTCTTCCACCTGTAAAGTCCCTTACCTGGAGCAGGTGACTTAACCACTAAGCACCTTGATTTCCTTTCCCCAAAAGTGGGGATGTGGGTATCTACTCATTCACGATGGCCCTTAGGACAAAGTGAAATAACAAGGGGGGTGCTCTTGTGCATTTTACTACTTCCTTTATTTCAGACAGGGTCTCAATATGTAGCGCAGGCTGGACTTGAACTCACTGTGTAGCTCAGGCTGGCTTAGAACTCCCAGCAATCCTCCTGCTTCAGCCTCCTGAGTGCTGGGATTACAGATGTGCTTTTATTCATTTTAGAGTGTAAGTAAGGCCTATGATTATGCACAAAACAACAAATGAAAGACTAATGGTAACTTGTGAGACACTAAATTAATAAAATCTGAAGTGATTAAGAGCCATTTGCTGTCCGTCTGCATTCAACTAAATCTTGTGTTCAGCCAGGAGGTCTGGTGAAGGTCTTTCTCAAGGAGTGACCAGCTTTGGGACGCATGGAGTCATGGAGCAAGGCCGGACACCATCCCTGAATTCCCAAGTGTGTTTGGCTCTGCCTCCTGACCTCACTTAGTGTTGACGATGATTACCAACTTAGCACTCTGCTCCAGGTCTCTTAGGATACATTACTCCGTGGGTTACCACACTCAGGAAATGTTTACAGACCCGGTCTGCAGACGAGGAATTGTAGGGTCTGATGGGTAAAAAAGTTTTCCCATACTGCACACAGTAACTGCAAGGCAGAAGCAAGCTCTGAGTTTTGCTGGTTCCAAGTCTTGGGCTTGTTTTTCACAACCCACGGGTACGGCACACATCGTCCTTCACATTCGGCAGTGTGAGGTCTCCCAGGAGGACTCACGGGTACCACAAACCTCACGTCAACACATACGTGCTTCTGAGCTAACGGACTGGATGTTTGTGTCCCTTCAGAATTCCTCCGTTGAAATCTTAAGCCCCATGGGATAATACTAGGAGGTGGCCCAGGAGGTGATCAGGTCCTGAGCACAGAGTCCTTGTTTGCGTAGTTGGTGCCCTTATGCAAAAGACCCCAGGGAACTCTCCTCCCTTGTTCTTTTTCCTCCTACAAATGATTTTTTCTTGACTGACTGTCGTGTCAAAAGAAAGAAGCTCTAGGCATGGTGGCTCATGCCTGTGATCCCAGCCCTCTGGGAGGCTGAGTCAGGAGGATCAAAAGTTCCAGCTCAGCCTGGGCAACTTAGTAACATAGCGAAACTGTCTCAAAAAAAAAAAAAAAAAAAAAAAAAAAAAAAAACCGGCTGGGGGTGTAGCTCCATGTGAAGGCCCTGGGTTCAGTCCCCAGTGCCAGGAGGAAAGACAAAAAAAGAATGAAACAATGAAGATGTTGAATTAGAAGAACTTTAAGTTTTTCCAGCTGTTTTTTATATTAAATGTTTGTGAACATTGTTCTATAGGTCAATATTTTTATTCTTTAAGTTTTCTGCTTTTATCTTCTATTTATTTATTTAGTACTTACAATATCGATGTCCAGGCACTGGCCAGGAATAGGTAAATGGCATCGAACGCCAGAACAGAGTCCCTGCAGGGGCTTACTCTGGAATCGGAATGGGAAATGCAGTACAACATTGCACTGCATGTAATAGACTTGGGTAAGATGTCGGAGGAGACAGAGACTCTTTATAAGAAAGGGTGGTCAGGGATGGCCTCTGTGGAGTGAGAATATTTAATAGAGATTTGAACAAAGTCGTTCTTCATAGGTAAACTCTTTGTTCCCTGAGTTATCAGGAGGCAGTGCTGGCCCTCTAGTTTTATGATAAAATCTATACTACAGGCTGAAAGGATCACTGCAGTAGCCCTGCCATGCAGACTGCTTACCGTGGTGTGATGATGAGAATATTTTCACAACATCACAAGGCACCGTGTGGCACCAAAATTTTTACATGGTCTGTAATCCCAATGCTCTAGGAGGCCGAGGCAGGAGGATGGCAAGTTTGAGCCCAGCCTGGGCAACTTAGTGAACTAGTAAGATTCTGCCTTGACATTGGAAAAAAGGGGGAGGGGAATGTGGCCCAGCGAGAGACCCTGGGTCCAATTCCCAGTACCAAAAAAAATTGAGCTCAAGTATGTCCTCCTTTAACATTCATTGGAACTAAGTTTTCTTCCTGTGAAGAGAAATGGTTAGTTACTCATCCAAACTTTACTCTCACCTTCCTGGACTGCAGCAAGGCCCCATTTCCCAGTATCCTTTGCAGCTGGGAGTGGACATGTGCCCAAGTTACAGCTGAGGAAATCTGGACAACCAAAGTCACTGCCAGGCGTGGCCTATGAAATCCTCTGGTGTGAGTGACCTCCCGCTCTCCCCTCTCTATCAACCCATCACAGATGACAGTGAGGCCCTTGTGACAGCAAAGCCACAATTTGGGAGGTGTTCTGGGCCCCAGAATGACCAAGTGAAAGAGAGAACCACAGGTACTTATTCACTTTCCCAGGACTGCCAACATGAACTGGAAATAGCCTTTGACCTCGTTGCTGCAACGACTGTAAGAGTTTAATTCCATAGTTGTTTTGAGCTAATTGTGTTGGGTTTAATTCTGTAGCAGCAAATCTACCATAACTAGTATGTCCCAGAGCAGAACCATCTATCTGCCATGCGTAGCCACGGCTTTTCACACCTGTGTATCATACTGCAATACGCAGACCTAGACACATCCAAGTTGAATCACATAACTTATGTGCTCCCAAAAGACAAAATGAACGAAATAGAAGTGCATGTGCACCATTTTCCTACAACTCTACTTGCCACTCAGCACCCAAGCTGGCCCATGGTAGATTGTGTGGGAACACAATGACTAAACGGTTGTGCTAATCTGGGCCGTCATTTGGTGTATATGGGCCTCGCATCCCAAATGCATAAGAGTGGTGTTGTTAGGCATGTGTCTGGCTTGTGGACATTGAGGGAACAACGTCTGTGAATGGCTGAGACCTCTAACCTCCTACCACATTCAAGGGACAAGTTATTGTTCCTGCCTAAGCGAAGGTGGGAGAAGAGTAGCCAGAAATCATCTTCCCCACTTGTTTTATTTCTGTGGAGATTTGAATGGTAAAATTTGAATTAAAGATCATTTAGAAAAGTGCTGGAGGTCAAACTGTGAAATTACTCCCTGCCCTAGGGTTCTAGCCTGGCTCACCTGCCCAGCCTGTAGTGTCAGGTGTTGCCTTCCTTCTGAAGGGGAAGGAAGTATAAACCTGAGCTCTGATGTGGAGACCACACTTTGTTTTCAAAATTTGTTTTCAAGCACCACTGCTACCTACCAGACATAGGGCTATGCTCTTTATGTGCTGTTATGACTTAGATCTGGACTATTCGTCCAAAGCTTTGTGTTCAAAGATGGGACCTTTGGAAGGTGATTGAACAGTGGGGGCACTAAAACTACCTGCTATTAGGAGATGGGTTCTGATTGGAAGAGGCGGGTCACTGTGGGTGTGGCCGGGAAGAATCTGTCTCCTTCCCTGGCTCCTCCCTTTGCTCTCTGCTTCCTGTTTGCCATGATGTGAGCAGCTCCCCTCTGCCAGACCCTTCCACCATGTTGTTTCTGCCTTGGAGCCAGCTGACTGTGGACTGAATCCTCTAGAAACTGTGAACCAAAATGAACCTCTCCTCCTCAAGTTGCAAGTGTCAGGCATTGTGTCCTACTGACAGAAGGTGATGGAGATACACAGGCAGGCTAAACGAGAAGTTGCGGTCCTTGAACTCTGAGCCGGTTGCCCCAGAAGTGGTGAGTGTCACGTTGCAGTGGGTGCCTAGCACAGTTGGAGAGCTATGAATCTAGTGCTTCTGGCTGTTCCATCTTCTTTATAAACTGTTTCTGGGCATTGACCCAGTTCTAGGTTTTGCTGATGGTATCCTCTAAAGGGGTACAGTGATGGTTCTTTATTTATTATTTATGTTCAATACCTTTTCAAAAAGATCTGGGGTAGTTTACAAATGTGCAAAAAAAAATAGAACAAGATAAATATAAAACACCAATAAAGGCTTGTGACTGTTAGCACAATAGGACTTGCAAAATGAGAATCTTGCTTAGACCCACTTGCATACTCTAATGTCCTGCCTGTCCATGTATATTGATCTGCAGTGTGGATTCTGAATTTCCCAGCAGCCAGAGTAGGGGAAGGACGATCAGTTACCCAACTCGATCACACGCACAATCGAAGCACATCAACTCCCCAGGAAAAGCACCAGTTCCCGGAAATGGGACACTGAGACATTTCTCCCATTGGGGTCCTATAAAGACTATTCACGGTGCTGTCCTGAGCCAAGCTCTCCGTGACACTTTTACTATATGTGTGACAGCACGAGTGTAAAATCTCAGTGTCAGCTGCTGTTAGGAAGCCGAAGTGCTCCTGGCCACATTGATATGGAACGAAGGGCAGCGTGATATTGTGCAGAACCGCAGTTTCCTAAAGGGTTTCAACGCCACAAGAGTTTAGCGGAGTAGACAGTCTCACAGCAAAATTTGCATCTTTCATGTCCACAGATAAGCTACTTGTGATGTCAGCTCCCTCCTTTCTTCTCTCCTCTGTAAACCCCAAGTTTCTAGAGATTTCTTCTCTTTTTTCCTCAATCCCTACTCTCAGGAGAGAGTGTCTATCACCCAAGAGTTCAGCCTGTGTGGCTGCCTCCTCCGTAGGGGAGCAGTCCTTGTTCTTGAAATCATTTAGGAACTCCTTCTTTAAAGTGCTCCATAACAGAAACTGTTACAGTCTCACATTGAAAGGCAGCTGAAACCTTGTGAAGCCAGAAGAAATCACATTGCCCACAGGCTGGGCAGAGCAGGCTGCGAGCCCGACTTGGAGTGGCAAATGCTTTGCTAGCTGCAGAGGCCCAGAGCCACCAAGGAGCGAGGGGACAAGAGCAGCAGTGAGGTTCTGGTCATGGAAGAGCTTGAAGCTTGACATTGTCCTTCTTGTGATGCTCTTTCCTGATACAGCCCCCTTTAGAAAGGTGATTTGGAGCTTCCATCCTGGCCAAGAAATTTTGATGCCATAAAGCAAATGACAAATGGCAGAAGGGAGTGGACCACAGTGAGCAGTGTGGCATCTGAAGTGCAGCTTTGGGGGTGACGATTTGGACAGAAAAGAGGCCAGAGATGGGTGACCTGAGAGGGGCGTCTGTCTGCAGCCCCGTGGTGACACAATGATTTGGGACCTGTAGAAGACAGCAAGAAAAATGGTATGTGTGCTAGCAGCTGACTGCGGCATTCTTCCTAAAATCAGGACAAAAATAAAAATCACAATTAATACTTAACTTTTTTTTTTCACAGTTGTTTATTCAGTCTGGTTTGTAACTTATTAAACATTGAGGACCAAATGAAAAATAGCAATGGTATATGGCCTCTTGGTGTTTACTGTCTGTAAGCGGGACAGATAGACATTTATTGAGTGGTCACATGGAGCATGTAGGGTTGTGTTACTGGTAAATGCTAGGCAGGAGAGCTCCTGGGGTAATTGGGGGTTTGATGTAGAGGAAATGTTTCTCAAAGAAAATCAGTCTAGAATCAGATGGGAGATGTTAGGAGATTTCCAAGTGAGGAGGGCTATTTGGGGCAGTGAAGAGAGGACATAGAACAAGAGCAATATCTTAGTTACTTTTTCGTTGCTGGGACAAAATACCTGACACCCACAAGTTAAAGGAGGAAAGGTTTCTTTTGGCTCACAGTTTATAGAGGTTTTAGTCTACAGTTGGCTGATTGTGAGGCAGGGTGGCATGGCAGAGGGGCTGGCAGAGGAGAAACAGTCCATGGCAGGGCAGGCAGGAAGCAGCAAGCGCTCAAGACAGATTATATCCAGCTCACACCCACAGTGACCCACCTCTTCCCACTAGACTTCACCTCCCAACCTCACACCCATCTCTAAACCCCTCAGTGGACTAATCCAGTCACCTCCCAAAGCACCACCCATAGGTGCCTGAGGAATCGAGGGGACCTCTAGACATAAACCATAATAAGAGGTCACAGGCTGAGGCAGGGGAATTCCAAGTTCAAGCCCAGCTTAGGCAAATTAGCAACATTGGAAGACTCTATCTCAATTTAAAAAATAAAAAGGAGGGAGCTGGCGATGCAGCTCAGTGTGAAGGCCTTGGGTTCAATCACCAGTACTGCAAAGAAAAGGGGGAGAGGGGTCAAAGGTCATCGAGGCTGGGGCTACGTGGTGAGCTGGCTGGGGAAGTGGGTAAGAAGAGCTGAGCAGGGCCGCAGGCTGCAGTGGGGAGCACTGTCTCTCTTCATCTGGGAGGAATAGAAAGTGGCTGACTTTTGCTGGATGAAGGTAGTTTAAGTGTTTTATGTTGAAAGATGGTCTGGGTGTGAGAGTAAACTAGAAGGATGTGAGTGGGAAGGAAGGTGGGTAGACGTGTTGGGGGCTTCGGCCTCGGCGAAGGCAAAGGTCCGTGTGAGCTTGGCCCAGGTGGCCGGCAGGCAGGTTTGGCCAGCAATTGCTGCATGTGGAGCAGAACTGGCCAAAGGCCTATGATGAAGGCTCTCTCTGCACCTGCTCATGCTGTTACCTACCCAGAAAGCCATGGGCAGTGAAAACGATTTTTTAAATTATTAAGAGTTCAACAACAAGCTAAATTATAAAATACCGTATGAATATCCTCTTTCAGGAATAAGCACACACTAGCAGGAGGAAACTAATTTACTCACAGTACCAAAATAATACAGAACACCCAGTAGTATCATAAATAACAAACGTATGAGAACAAAAAACAATAACACTCACATGGAAGGAAAATATGATAGCCTCCAAAGGAGAGCTATGCACTATAGATACATCAATTCTTTCCAAACTCATGTGCGATTGAATACAATAGCAATGTTAGGTATTCCAGGAAGATTCCAAAATAATTTGAGAATTTGGGTGATAAACAGATAATAATTGAAATTTTTATTGCAGTTTGTTTTAAATTGTTGTTTTCAAGTTAAAAAAAAGAGGTGGAGGAATTTACCTTCCAGTTACCAAATCTTCTAGAGCTACAGTCAGTAAAAAAATAAACTTGTGGTTCTGTTGCATGACTCACCTAATATTTTAATTGAAAAGAGGAGACATTTTCTCAAAGCAGATGGCAAAGTGCAATTGAAGAAGTATCACAAGGCTAAGAATAGTTACGAACAAATGGAATTGGGTTTAGCATTATGTTTGTGGGAAAGACTGCCAAAAGAATGTCTTTTTCTTGTTTTGAGCCATGATAATTGATTGAAGTTATGGTAAGAAGAAAATATTCATGAAGTTTCTAAGTTTGGAATTTTGTACTAGAGACACAAACCTACTGAACTCTTTTACAAACTGATAGCAACAGGAAAGTTAAGTTCTAACTCAAACACTTTTCTTTGACAGTAGAAGGTATGAAACACCATTTGCAATGGTTTTGTAATATTACTTCGCTGCTGTAGGTATTACCCAATTTGGTTATAAAATCTGTCAAGTCTGTAAATTGAATATATATTTTATCTCCTCTGGCTCTCAAAATATTATTGTTCAGTATGTTTTTAATAACTTTACACTATTTAGATTTTTAATGTGGTTCCTCAAACAACTGGTCCAGAAGTCTCCTGGCCTACAAGTGCATCCGAGGGTCTTTCATGCGTTTTAATGCTACTCAGTGGGAAAGAGCACGAACACATTTTCTCTTTTCTCTCTCTGCCTGCAGCAACAAATTCACTCCCTCAAAACATTCAGGCTAATATGCAAGAGAGAAACATCTAAAGTTGATGCATATTTCAGAATATTTCTAATTCTGTTTCAATTTCCTACGAGAGCCACCATTTCTAAATTTATTAACCTGAGCAATTAAACAGCAAACACCACACTGGCTTTGTGGAGGGGATGTGGAGATTCACAGACAGCTGTCTCAGGCACAAACGTCTGAGTTTGTGTGTCTCAGACCATGTCAGATGTGTGAGGGAGAATCAGAGACAAAGCAGGCCTGGTGTCCACGTCCTGGGGTCTTGTGACCTGTGAAGAACCAGTCGAGGAGTGTGAGCCCCGCTTCCCAGCTGCTCCTGAGCAGCGGTCCTCTGCCCTAGGGTTGCTTGTCCTAGGAGAAGTGACATAAATTTGAGGTTATCAAACCAAAATTCTAGCCTACTATTCTCCACCATAGCCCGCAGGAACCATTCCTTACAATTTAAAATTCAGAAATCATCAGTTTGCTTTTAGGGAAAGAAGGAAGGCAGCTGAGAATATGAATCCCAGGACTGATTCAAATACTAACACAGAGCGCTGCATTTCTGATTCCGATTCAGGCCACAGCAGGCCTTTGTAAGAGTTCTTACTCTTGCAACTTTAAAGATTAGGAATGCACACCATTCATAGTTAATAGTTATGGCTTTCATTTATCTGAGACAAATCTATTGGCTTTCTTCATTCGAGGCATTTTTTATTTGGAAGAATGATGAATACAGACCACTATCCAACCATGGGAAAATAAGGACACTAGGGTTTAGCTCTAAAATGGCCCCAAAGCCTCATGTGCTTGGAAGGTGACTAGATTATAGGGGCATAAAGCTAAGTGGCCTGGAAGAAGTGGGTCACAGGGGCGTGTCCTGGAAGGGCGCATCTCCCTCCCCAGCTCCTCCTTCTCCCTCTGCTTCCTGGCCACCATGATGTGAGCAGCTCTCCTCTGCCAGACCCTTCACCATGCACTTTCTGCCTTGGAGCAGCCAACTATGGACTAAAATTATGAGCCAAAATAAACCTCTCTTCCTTTAAATCACAGGTTTAATGTATATTTGTCCCAGCAATGACAAAATGGCTAGAACAGACATATTTGCATTCTGGTCCTACATGGAAGAGAAAATTACTTCCAAGTTATAGACAGGGTGAAACCTTCAGTTGGTGTTGTAAGAATCAGGCTGTGATACACGTCAGACTTCTGTGTCTCCCAGGAAAGTCCTAGTCTTTCTCCACAGTTAATCACCATAGCAAAGGCCTGGATGGTTCACGGCTTAGTAGTGATCCTTTGGAATTGGGTTCCCCCTTTCGGTTGATGAAGCTGGACTTGGCCTTGTGTGTAGGAGCCAGGTGTCCTCCAGCCCACAGAGCCCTGCCCTTCTCTGAGCTCTGACTCACTCCTACATACTATTATAAAGGCTTTCCACGCACTGTCTTGTTCGATTCTCACCATACTGAGGGAAAGTTTTATAATTTCCTGCATACATGTTTAAGGAAAAGAAACTAGTAGTTTTTGAAAAGAAAGTAAGTGCCTTGGTCTACTGGATTCAGCCATTTGTAATGAGGTGGTTGGCGTGGGGCCTGATTCTTTTACATGCTAGCTACTTTTCTGAATGGGCAGAAGGGACAATATCTTAGAACGAATGTTGCGTATCATGCAAGGAATCTCTTTAAGTAACTATAAACCCAGTAGGAACCCATTGGCTTAGAGGAATTTTCAACAGAACCTTTGGGGCTTGAGCGAACCTGCTCAGATGAAGGATTGGTGGGTGGATGGGGAGCAGACATAAATAACCTGTGCTCGTTCCTGAGGCTCTCACTGTGGTGGACGTTGGGTGTTCAGTGCATTGAAAGTGGACAAAGGAACAGAGCTCTGAGTTCACTGAAGTCCACTGGAGCTGCCCCAGGCAAGGGCACAGAGACACTGAGGTGAGAACAGCCTTGAAGGGGTCCAGCCAGCAGCAGGTTAACCTTCCCAGGTCACACAGATTGTGTGAAGGCTTTTTGTAGAATTCAGGTCCTTAGTGCAACTCTGTCTTAGCAATTGGTTGAGGCAGGCATATTAGCTATGTATTGCTTGCAACAAGTCACCGCAAGTCATGGCTTCACCAATAAACATGTATTATCTCATGGTTTCTACAGATCAGGAATTTGGGGACAGAGTGGCTGAGTGTTGTGGGTGAGTTGAGGTCCCAGGCAAATAACGGACAGGTCATCTCAGCAGTAGTAGCTGTGGGGTCCACGTCAAAGCTCTGACATGCTTTGTAGCAGAAGTCCTCACTTCTCATCCCCTCACCACATGGACTGTCCACAGGGATTCTTGAGTTTCTTCAGGGCATGGTAGCTGGCTTCCTCCAGAACAAGTGATAGGCGTGAAAAATAGGTAGGAAGAAGCTACATTTATGGTCATTTACAGCTTTTGCTTGGAAGTCACACTCCATCATTTCCCACCTTTACTATTAGCAGCGAGTCACAGTTGAGGGAAGGGAACTAATCTCTGACCTTATGCTGGGAGGAGCGTGAAGAACTTGTTAGCACAGCTGAACACGAACCACTACAGTGCACACTAAAATACAAAATGGAGCGCTGTGGTAATTATAGACTCTGACAACTCCTTAGCAATTACGTTGGAGAGGGAGATGAGCATCCAAGGCTCATAGATAAGAAACTCAATTGTGTGGTTCCACAGTTATAGATTCGCAGAGAGTACCACACTGAGGCAGGAGATCAGGGCGTGGCCAGCTGGCTGGGCAAGTAGGCGTGACCTGTCAATTACACACGTGCAGGACACACGTTCAGAAAAACACTTCCCAATCCTTGCACCTGGGACCAATCAGAAAGTGCTATCTTCAGGTCTTCTGGTGCAAAATCAAGCCTAGATCTGACTGCAGCCTCAAGAACATGGGATACAAGAGACGTCTGCCATTAACCTCGTGGCCATGGTGATTTTTGTCTCTCTCTCTCTCTCCCTTTCATTCTGCAGAGCACACTTCTTTTCCTACCTTTAATAAAAGTAAAACTTCACCACCTTTTTTGTGTGTTTTGTCCAAATCTTTGTTCAGGACAACAAGAACATGGAAAGAGTCCCTAGGAAAAAATCTATAGAATCCCAGACTCTGGCAACATAGCAAGTAGTATGGAGGAGAATGGGTGAGACTCTCTTGCACTCTCCATCGGGTAACACGTGTAAAACATTCACAGTTGCACTCGCAATGGTGCCCCATCTCTGTTTCTGTGGGCTTGAGCATTGGGGTCCTGGGCCTCTGTGTCAAGAACAGGCAGTTTTTATGTGATCAGCATACGTAAGATCTTTTACCAGCATCCATTTAGCTGCTTCTCAACTTGTGGAGAGAGCCAGCACTCCTGGATCAGAAAGGCAAGCACAGAGTGGTACCTCCCCCACCTCCCTGCCGCCCAGGACTTCCAGTCCAATGGCTTCACCCTGGGGAGCCTGGGGAGGGCTGGCAAACACTCGAAACAGATAAAAGATAATTGAACAAGGAGTGAGTAGTATACGGTGACAAAGTGCTATTTCCATAATAAGCTTATCTGGGTAAACTTTCTCAGAGCCCTGAGTTCCCGAGCAGGGTGCGGATTTGGCAAAAGTAAAGAAACAGGCCAGGCCAGGAATGTCTGGGGCTAACGAATGCCGGCGAAGTGCTTGACGTTCCTATCTCTGCTTTGGATCCCTGCCACCTTGATGCGAATGTCAGACCGTGTTTAATTGGCAAACAGGGCTTCAAAGGGCTGCTAGGCCCTACTCCCAGGGCCTCGGGGCCTGCTAATGTTTAATTGTCATGTGCAAGGGCCCGCCAGCCCTTGGTACACTTGGGCGTTTTATTGCACTTTGAAAAAGCAATATTATGAGCCTTCTCCATGCTCCATGGGCATTTTACAGACCTGCCTGGGAGTTCCTCGCTGCCTAGTCTCAACTGTGAGCGTCAGAGTCACCAAGTGTCCAGCTGGGGCACAGGGTAAAATCAAGAGGTATCCAGGGAACATCTGGAACAGCAGCAGGAAAAAACTGAGTTGGGGTAGAAGGGAGAGGGGAAGAGACGCAGAAGTGAGGTTGTTAAATAGCAATGGTACTGTTTCTTTATTGAGCACTGATGATGGAGCTGGCTGTAACCCAAGACCCCACTGGAAATGCAAAAGATTTTTCCTAATTCCTCTCCCCCAAAGAAGGTTTATTTCTGCTTTGTATTGTGCATGTAATTTAAAAAGTTGAGAGACTATCTTGACATTTTATGCCTTCGTTTAATTACATAAAGAAGAAGAAGAAATAGCAGAAGACAAATACTTTGTTTTGTTTTTTTTTCCCCCAAAACTACATGGAAATTGTGAATAAAAGAGTAACTTCCAACTGCCTGACATTTGGAAAGCACTACTTTGAATTGAGTATGAATGATTTCTTTGAATTTTCAAATCAATTCAGTTTGATTGAACACATCTTCATTGAGTGCATAGTAAGGATTCATATCAAACAACTTCTTTAGTTTTGAATTGGTGGCTTTTATAAAAATCATTTCTTTTGTTGAATCCTGAAAATGTATCAACCTGTTGTTTTAATCATTCTTTTGCTGATTGTGAATCTCTCTCTAAGGAAGAAATGTAGAGAAATATCTAACTACACCGCTTATATCAGAATGGTAGAGTGTATTTATCTTGTTTGTTAATTATATATGTCACAGCTAAGGACCACACATCGGTTGATGTCATTAGCCAGAAGGGCTGGTAAGCATCGAAAGCTAGGTGCATAACAAACAAAAAATAATACAGCAAGTGGAAAGCATACACTTTTTGTATGTTTATATAGTGTTTAATCAGAATTTCATTGTTCTTTTTCTGAGTTGCAAACATAGTCAGTCTCCATACCGTGGACCTCTATATTCTTTATAGCATAATCAGCCGCTATCAGCAGGTTTCATAGTCCTGTGCATGTGGTCAAGGTTTTAAGCCAATGTGGCAGACAGGTGTAAGGTTTAATCTTCTCAGTACCTTTCTTGTTTGCCTCTATGCTGGTCCTTCCATGTCTATTGCTGCCTTATTGATTCTCTCCTTACCCAAGGTGAGGAGAAAACCAGCTTCTTCCGATCAGACCCAGCACCCTGAAGTTCAGTGCCGCCCAGCGACCTGGCTTCGGAGCCCAGCCTCTGGCGAACACAGACTCGGGACGACCTGTGACGCGCGAGCACCTGCCCTCCGGTCCGTGTGCACAGTTAGTTCAGAGCCCTGAAACGTCCTGTGGTTCTTTTCTTAATAGAAATGAGAAGTGGTAAAAGCAAGAGATCTTTATTCACACTTTATCAGCTATTCTTTAAAATTTTATTTTAAAGAGAAAAAAACAATAAAAACAATGATACAGAATTTCAAAAAAGCTAACAGGGGATTAACAATGGTTAATATATTGCATATTGTTATCTTCAAAGTAGTTGCTCAGAGTACAGGATATAGGCATGAAAAGCTGATCAAACAGTATAAGCACAAACCGTTCTTTTCAATGAACTAATAGAAATTAGTAGTGTAATTATCTTAGCTATCTTGTATATATATATTTTTTTTTCTTTTCCTTTCCTTCTTTTCTCCTTTCCCCCATCCCAGTTGTTCTTTCCTTTTGAGCAGTTTCTTCCCCTTTTACAATATCTATTGTACATTTTGGACCTTATTTACTCTTTCAGTTTCTTACACGAGGGAGGCAATACGATGTTTACACATGCGAGACTTATTTATTTCATTTATGAGTATGGTCTCAAGTTACATCCATTTACCTGTAAAAGCCTAGAGTTTATCCTTCTTTAGAGCTGAGTAGTACTCCATTGTATAAAAATACTGCATCTTCTTTATCCATTCCTCAGTTGATGGGCATTTGGGTTGTTTCCAAGATTTAGCTATTGCAAATTGTGCTGCTATAAACATGGGTGCACATATATCTCTGTGATCTGATGTTTTTAATTCTCCTGGGAAGATACCCAGAAGTGGAAGAGCTGGGTTGAATGGGATCTCTAATCCTAGTTTTTTGAGGAATCTCCTCACTGATTCCACAGTGGTTGCACCAGTCTACACTCCCACCAACAGTGGAGAAGTGTTCCTTTTTCCCCACAGCCCCTCCAGCACTTGTTATTGGTTGATTTCTTGATGGTGGCCATTCTTTCTGGGGTGAGATGAAATCTTAGTGTTGTTTTAATTTGCATATCTCGAATGATGAGTGATGTTGAACGAATTTTCATATATTTATTTGCCATTTTTATTTCTCCATCTGAGAAGTGCGTATTCAACTCAGATGCCCACTTTTGGATTGGTTCTTTGAATTTGGGGAGTTTGATTTTTTCAATTCTTTATACGTTCTAGATAGAAGTCCTTTGTCGGAGGGACAGTTGGCTAAAATTTTTTCCCACTCTGTTGGTGATTTCTTTTAATGTGCAAAAACTTTTTAATAAGATGAGATCCCAGTTGTTGATTCTTTGAAATTCTTCCCATGCAGTTTGAGTTTCGTTATTTATCAGCTATTTTAAACAAAGGGCCATATTATCCCCTGGATAGATGTACAGGAGCAGCAGTATCACCTAACTCCCATTATCATCAATGGTACTGCCATGTCTGTAGGCACAAGTACAATGCTCTGGATTTATACGGGAGGCCCTCTTCCTTCCATCACTAACAATTTCTGCTTCACATTTCTTTAATATCTGCAAAATGAAACAAAACACTGTTCATAGTTTAACGACTATCTGCATATATGTTTTTCAGAGGAAATGAGATTGGTGCATTACCAAGGTTTTCGAATTTATTTTATGATGGCAAATGATTGCGACTGCTGCCTGCAGGTACAGGGGTGGGAGAACCTCAGGCTTTCGCTATCAGCTCAGGGCCAGGCTCCATGAGCGAGGAATTCCAGTCTTTAGCCTGGCAACTCTTTGCTTTTCAGTCAGTGAATGGGAGGGACAGAAAGGTGAAGAAGCTACTGCTAAACATGACGCGGCTCTGAGGAGGGGCTGTTACACGATCCACACCGCCTTGAGTTTCTTTATCCACTCATTGCTTTGCTCAGTGGATGTGTATTAAATGCCTACTCTATGCCAGACAATGTCCTGGACTGCAAAGACATAGGAATGAAGTACGCGGATTTGGACCCCGCCCATGGGAAACTCACAGTTTAGGGGAAAGATGGGAATTAAACAACCGTTTGCATAGTTAGCTTCATTAAGCGTGCAGTGCAAGACAAGCATAGGGAGCCCTGAAGAACTGGGCTGAGGGGAGTGTGAGGGGCCACCTGCAGAAAGGTAGATGTCGCCATGGTGATGAGATATGTGGAGGAAAAGCTGGCAGGTGAGGCAGTGATGTGGCCAAAGGCCCTGAGGCAGGTGGGATTCAAGTCCAATAAATAATTTATAGAAAATATATATACATTGTAGAAAACATAGTGCACGGGAGATACTGCGTTAACAGTAGACGGAAATCAGAGAAGACGCGACGGCAGAAACAGAAGTCAAGGTGGCTCGAGCCCTGAGCCCAGGGACGCAGACCGCTCCAGATACGGGAAAAGGAGAGGACGAGGTGAGACCTTCGTCTCAGTTTATCAGACTCATCCCACACTTCCTACCCCCGTAAGGACTATGGTAACTACTGGCAATGCTTAGTCTTGGGCGTTTTCAACTCTCCTGTGCTGTGAAAGCAGTAGGCATTCAGTAGAAACCATTCTTCAAATTTCAAATTTGCTCTTTTCCAAGCTAGCGAGTGTGGTGAGATCCTCTCCGGCTGCTCCAGATGCTGAGCGACGGCGGGGACCCCAGCTCAACGTCAGCCACAGGTCCATGAGAGGACGCAGAGGGGGCTCTACCATGTGTTGCCGCTAAATAATGCTGTTAGGTGCACTGGTGTTTCAAATGCATTTTTAATTTAATGGTTAGTTACTGAGATGTAGACCCATTGCAAATCAGAGTGTCTATATCAGATAATAAATAAGTATTTTAAGTCACTTTGGGTAATTTGCCACAACAGCATAAGAAACCAGGATGCCTGGGTGCCACCGCCTATGCCCCACTTGGGGTGCTTCTCCTGAGCTCTTCACTTCTGGGTTGCTCTCACCACCAGGTCCCACACTGGGACATGGAGCCCATCCAGGATATGTCCCTTTCACTCACCCACCCTGTGCACAGCTTGCCTTTGTTTTCATATCATGTTCAGACTCCTTCAAGAGGCACACAGGGCCTGAGAAGGTGTCCTGTGGTCTCGGTCTCTGGTGACACGAGCCTCCCATGAGAGCCCAGACGCACCCCAGGCATGGACACTTGCTCCCGAGCCAATCTGGTGGGCACCCTGTACTCCCGCCGCCACTCCTCGAAGTTTCAGCTCATTTTCTCCGAGAAGCCTTCTTTACAACCCCTGCTGAAGTGAGGCACCCACTCTTGCCTGTTTCCCTAAATCCCTGTGCCTGGAGATGCACACCACAGCTAAAATGTTCGATTTCAGTCTTTCCAGTTATTTTTCATCTCCTGAATGCAGTGCTTCCTCTGTCTGGCTCTGTACCTGGCACAAAAACAGGCACTCAGTGACAAAGCAAACCCAGAATGAAAAGAACTGGAGCTTGAAGTTCAGGGAGGAGTTCAGGGCCAGGGACCTGGGATGTCCCCAGCAGGGAGACTCATTGAGATCTGGGCTTTGATCCCCTGGGAAGATGTGGCCAGCTCAGAGCCCCACATCGTTCTCACTGGCCTGGGACATCAGAGGCTGCCTTTCATGCCTGCCTGGGTCACTGGCTGGTTCCCCAGTGGAGGGAGATGTGTGCAAGCTATCTAGCAGTGAGTTCAGCAAGTGTTAAGTCCTGACCATAAGCAGGGGGACATCCTGGCCACGGGTCAGCCCAGCTTACTAGTGTGTGTTTGTGGTACACAATAAATGCCTTTACAGTGGGGAGTTTATATATAACCTTAGTCCTTTTCACTTCCAATCCCCTGACTATCTTTCCCCCATCTCCCTCCATTCCCGAGATCCCCTTCCCATCTGCAAAAGGTCTACCTCCCTTTTTCCTATTATCTATCTTTTATTTTGCCCTTTAAATTATTTATACTTTGGGTTTCTCATATAAGAGAAACCATGCAATAGTTAAGCTTCTGTGTTCGATTTATTTCACTTAGCATTATTGCCTCAAGATGTGTCCATTTTCCTACAAGTGACTCAAGTTTATCCTTCTTTATGACTGAGTAGTATTTCTCTGTATGTAAATACCACATTTTCTTTATCCATTCATCTTTTGATGGACACATAGGCTGCTTCCTAGATTTAATTGTTATGAGTTGTGCTGCTATAAACACAGGTGTACATGGATCACTGTAATGTGATATCTTTAACTCTTTTGGGAAGACACCAGAAGAGGTGTAAGTGGGTCAAATGAAATTTCTAATTTAGCTTTTGGAGGAATCTCCATATTGATTTTCATAGTGGTTGTATGAGTTTACGTTCCCACCAACAATGTAGAAGGGTTTCTTATCCCTTATAACCTGGCTGTTTCCTGAGTTTTCCATGATAGCCATTCTTTCTGAAGAAAGATGAAATCTCAGTGTTGTTTTGATTTGCATTTTTCTAATGGCCAAAGGTACTGAATTTTTTTTATGTACCTATCAGTTATCATTTTTACTTGTGTGTTTGTGAAGTATCCATTCCTTTCAATTGTTTACCGGACAGCTCAGTTTGTAGCTCCAGCGCATGGGAGACCTTCTCTCAAAGCTGTGCGACATCAGAGAGGAGGAGCTTTTGGTCATGTCTTAGGACTGCAGGATGGGAGCTGCCACCCTCTGGAGTCCCTTCAGCGTGCCAGGAGGAGGGGCCCTGAGTTCAAACACTGCTTCTACCACCAGTGACTCTGGGACACCGAAGAATCCATTTTCCTTCTTGGAACTCACTTTCCTTTCCTACGAGAACAAGGTTCGAGTGAGGCCAGGTACAGGAAGGTTGTTATAAACAGCAGCATCTGAAAAGAAAACTTAGACAGACAAAGCAACACAGCTACTGGATGACAACACAACTCCGAAGTCTCAGTTCTTGGGGCATGGAGTTTTGTTTGGCCCCCTTAGAGACTACTCATTCCCTCAACAGCAGTAATGGAAGCCTAATGGTGTGCAGGCTCTTACTTATTCCGAGAATCATTGTTACTTGTCCACTTTTGGAAAATCTGTTTTTGCCCCCATGTAGAAGGGCACCAGCCACGTTTCTGTCCCTTCAGAACACATGAATCTGCCACTGCTGTCCTTGGCCAGTTGCTTCCTTGGTCTAGTCCACCTGAGTCATTCCTGAATTCTCCACCCAGTATTGTTTCCCTGGGTCCCTTTCTCTGGGGGAAGCAGCCGTAGCATCTGCTTTACGAGGGGAGTAGCTTGTCTTCACGTACAGAGAAGCTACCCTGGGCACCCTGCTGGAGAGGGGTGTGCATTTGTGCATTTGTCCACGCAGGGAGACATTTTTACTTTCCTAGAGGCCTTCCACAGCCACGGGGTCTTAACCTAAATGCACCGCCAGGTACAGGCAAGGCCCACTTCGGAGCCATTTCTGGGTGGAACAGTGAGAAAGGAGAGACTCAATCATCTCACTCATCATCATCATCATCTGAAAAAGGACTTCATGTACCATCAGGAGACCTGCATGGATCCTTGCAATCTCAGCTATGTCATTCAAAATACGGGGGTCACACTAATAATGTCTTTTTTCCAAGACTGTTATAAGGAACAGATTTAATAATGTGCAGGAATCCTTTTTGGGTATGATAAACTCCAGTGTATTCTTGGACAATGTCTTAGTCACTTTCTTGTGCTGGGGCACAACCTACACCTTAAAGGCTCATGGTTTTTAGTGGGTTCAGTCCATAGTCAGCTGACTCCCAGAATGGCAGAGGGGATTGTGGAAGGGCCTGGGCAGAGGCCTGCTGCTCACATCATGATGGCCAGGAGGCACAGAGCAAAGGAGGGAGCCAAGGATGGAGATTCACCCTTCCAGGCCACATCCCAAGAGAACCACCTCTTCCCAATAGGCTCGCACCTCTCAACATCATGTTCAGCTATGGGCTTATCAATGGATGAACTTGCTGATGAGTGCAGCACCCCATGATCTAATCACCTTCCAAGGCCCCAGCTCTGAACACACGAGCCCTTTGGGGGACACACTGGGTCTGAATCATAACACGTGGCACAACACTACATCTCGGACTGGCTTACACTTTGGAAGCTTGTTTTCTCAGTGTCGGAGGCTGGCAGGCCAAGATCAAGGCACTGGCAGGGTTGGCTGGTTTCTGGTGAGGCCTTGCTCCTTGTCTTGTAGACAGTCACCCTGTACTTGTGTTCAGGTGACCTTATGTCTGTGCATCTACACCAGGTCTGTCTTCTTATAAGGACTGCTATCCTATTGGCCTAAGGCGCCCACCATTATCACCTCATTTAACCCTAATGACTCCGTAAAGGTCTTATCTCTAAGTGCAGCTTCTTTGGATGTTAGGGCTTCGACATACAAATTTGGATGAAGACGCGTAACACCCAATATTGACATAAATGATGTCATTGTAATATTCAGTGCTCAGCTTGGAAACACACACAAATCAGCCACAAAGTTTTCCTAAAGCTAAAACTTTAGAAAATGAATCACGAACAAGCAGGAATATTTCCAAAGTAAAGTTAAAATATGTCCTTTTGCCTTCTGTTTACCTACACATGGTCCTTTCCCTCAGAAGCCCTGACCAGAACGTTTTCTCTATGCAAAGTGCCCCCAGAAGGTCTCCTGCCTTCACCAGATGCTGAATTTCTCCTCCAGGGAGAGAATGCACCCTGCTCTCAGCCCTAGGATAGAAGGTGCTGACTAGGGCAGATCTTCTGGGTCAGGACCGACTTGCCTCAGATCGCTAACCTAACTCAGCCTGGAAGTGGACATGAAGTGTTTCAGAGGCTCCCAGGAAGCAAATAGCAGCAGGAATGAAACCAAAATGCCTGTCTTTAAGGGTAGCTCCTGATTGAACTAAACTTTTTATGCCTTTAAGGCTTCCTCTGGTCCTAAACTACTCTGGGTGAAAAATGAAGTTTATAGATCAGAAAAGGAGCAATTGACATCTTTTCTCATTTTTCCTCAGAGCTATCTAGTCTATGTCACCAGGCAAGATGAATTTGGGGTCTGAAGAAGAGAGTTCAAGTGTTCCCAAGTAGAACTGAGCCTGGCGGGAATAATCTGATAGTGGCTGAGTGGAGAACCAACCTCCTGCGGTATCCTTAGCTTGGAGTGTACTCCCCTTTGTTCTTCTGAGTTCTTATGACCATTTTCCTTTCGTTTCTGTAGTCATTTATTTACTTAAAATCAACCACAAGGGCAGCCAGTGCTTGGCACTGGGGAAACAAAGATTGGTGGGAAATTCGGAGTGCTAAATCTGGATGGGATGCAAAACAGCGGGGAGGGTGTCATTTGGTTTATTTAGCTGCTTAAATATGACACTGAGGACCCATTGCTCTGCTCCACCAATCGGCCTCCGTCCCAGCGTGCAGCTTAACCCTTCTTGGATTAAGCTGGTTGCTAGCAGTAGATTGGGCTACTCACTTCCTTGTCCAGCTGTTTCCTCCATCCACGAGACCTTCTCTATGGAGCCACTTGGATGCACAGCCCTGGCCTGATAACTGTAGTCTGGGGACAGGTTTAAGGCCAGGCTCCTGGACCCATCTCCAGGATGGCTCAGAGGTACCAGGTTGGCTTAGACCAACCGGAATTCTCAGATTAGCTTAACAAAACCACATTGTTGGTCCTCAGTGGAAAGATGGACCAGCGCTTTGGAAGCAGAAGGCACACACCAGATCTCAACAAATTCTTCCTGTTGTTGTAATGCATTTTCCTTGAAACTGCTATACCTATAATTTATCATAAATTAAATAGTGTTAACATTTTCCATCACAAGGTGAGTAGTGACCCCTTGTTTTCCCAATCCTTTGTTTCAAGCCTCAGAAGCAACCCTCCCAAGCCTTCTAGTTATTTCTCTTTGGATTTAGCTCCTTGTACCTCAACGGTGCATTTATATTGGTTTTTCCTGGCGAACACGCACTAAGTTTCTCGACTGGCAAATGAGGACTTAGCATCTTATGCTCACCCGAACTCCACTGCTCACACAGCTTTTGTTTCCTTGACTCCAAATCCACCCTTTACTATTCATGGGCCAAATGTGCCCACCAGCCTGTGCATCTGTGGTCCCTGAGATGAGCCAAAACATTCTACAGAGACTAAATGTGGCTCAAAATATTTATTGTGTTGTCCTTTATGGGAACATTTTGCCAAACCCTGCTCTATCCTTCCAACATAATAGCATTAAGATATTAACAAAATGAATAATTTTTGCATTGTTTTGATCAATAATATTGTTTATTATAAGACCAAGTGATGTATTAAATAATATTCTTGTAAAACTTTTAAAATTCTGGCATCGTTATTCGCACTCACCGGTCCCTTTGTTTATCTAGCCCAGTGGTGGCGAACCTATGGCACACGTGCTGCAGCGGGCATACAGAGCCCTCTCTGTTGGCACAAGAGCTGAGTTGCCCCAGCATCGCCCCTGCAGCCGAGTATTCAGGTTTAATTGCAGTGTTGGCATTTCGTGATAAATAAGTGGGTTTGGGATTGTAGTTTGGGCACTTGGTCTCTGAAAGTTTCACCATTACTGATCTAGCCTCGATCTTTGACAGCCTCTATCCATGTGTGAAAAGTGTGCTGTCACTACTTTTGAAATAGTGAGTATTGTGTAATGCATCTGCTCCTGTTCTCCTCCCTCAGGCCTCTTTCCAGGGTCACTTCGGCTGTTCAGCTTGGACTCCACCTCCAGGCACGGTACTCACGCAGCACTTATCTCTTAGAGCACCATTATGGGAGACGAGATTTTTTTTTTTTTTTAACCAGGAGAAAATCCTGTAGTAATGTCCCAAGAAAGCAAATAGTTTTTGTCAGCCCTTATGTCTGAAGATGTTTTTATTTCATCTCCCACACACAATCGACATTTGGCTACACAAAGCATTCCACTGTGAATTGTGATTTTTATCTGAGAATGATGGATGCTGGACTCCAGTGTCCCCTACAACCTTGTCATCTTAGGCTCACTCGGGGCAGAGCCCTGGAAAGCTCTGAGCACGTGGCCTCACTTCCTGGTCAGCTGACCTGGCGTGGCGGTGGGAGAGGAGATGAGACGCGTCAGCCTCCTTGCTGGGAGGACGTCTGGAGACCTTGCTCTGAGCCGTTCACTTCCGTGGGCAGCTCCTGCACGCCTGACTCTCCTGCCGTCAGCACTGCATTTCATTTCCCCCTCTCCCGGCATCTCTGAGTTCAGAGCTACCGTTTTGGTGTTCTAAAAAATAACCTGTGGCCTCCGGTCTGGCTCTTAAGGAGACCTAGAGTGTTAAGTGTTTCCCATTTTAATTTTGTTCTTCCTCCCTCCCTCCCTCGCTCCCTTCCTTCCATTCTTTTTCTATCTTTTATCATTTTTTTTTATTGGGCCTAAATCAATTGACACTAGAAAGGTGGATTTCAATTTGGCAGATTTGTACACACATATATCATATTTTGATCATTTTCTTTGCCCCCAGTTTCACATTTTTGAGGGACTTGAGTGCATATAACATATTTTGCTCCTGTCCATACTCTCTATCAAGCCAGTCTCATCAACTCCGGCCTCCCTGCCCCTGCCAGTCCCTTCTGCCACCTGGTGGTCTCTGGGACTCTTGTGCTTCATGAGCCTTTGGTAACACTTTCTCTTTTGCAATGTTTTCCATTCTACTTTGGTCTTAAAATTTTTTGTTGGAATCTCTACTGTTTAACGTTTCCTTGGTTGTCCTGTTTGCCATTGTGTTTGGACTTGTTGATCTCTTAGCTACAATTTAATCTGCGGAGAGTAAATCACAGCACAAGATTAATTGCAGGTCCAAGTCCTCCCATGTGACCAGGATGTGAAGAATGAGAAGAGTGAGGAGGGAAGGGCAAAGGGACACTCATGAAACCTGGGGAGAGGGACACTCGAGCCCTCCCCGAAGGCTTCACGGTAATTGGACAAGTGGCCGTGGGGGTGGAAGAGCAACTCAGGAGTGGAAAGGACAAGAGCAGGGACCCGAGGCGTGGGAAGGAAGGCACTAGGGACTCAGAGAGTAGCACACCGTGGTTGGGAGCCTTCTTCACTGCTTCCTGGAAAGAGTGTGGCAGAACTCAAAGATGAGACTTAAAAAATGCCTTTTCAATGGCGGGAAGAAAAGAGGCAGCTCGTTTTGCAAGAAGCCTGACCTGGAGGTCGAAGGAGTGAGTTGTTAAGGAACAGTTCACAGTACAGAGCTTCAGGACTAATGGTGTGCTAGCAGTCATTCAAAGGACGAGCTGGTGCAGTCCAGGCTCCACGCTGGGGATGAACACGCACGACACTCGGTCCTTGTGCTCAAGAAGCTCAGAGTCGGGAAGAGTGAGAGGGCAGGGAGTCAAATCAGCACAACTGTGGCACCAGAGAGGAGTCCAGGGGCCATGAGTCCCAGAGGCCAGGCACGTGGCTCAGCAGGTGAAAGGTGCAATGTTGATTCAGCTCGTGGGTCACCTGAATGAAATAGTCACCTTCAAGTTTCCTGGAGTCTCACAGAGGCCAGACAAGCCCAATTCCCTTTGTCCTGGGACCTGGCTTGGGGCGTCCTCCAGGCTTGGACATGGTCCTGTGGACATAGTTCAGCATCTCAGTGTCCCAGGCAGCCCACGGGATGATAGCACTCCCTCTGTCTGGGGCGCACCGTGTGCACAGCCCGCGCCGTTTCTTATGTAGTGCCCCTCACAGTCGTGAGTCAGCTGGCTCTCAACACCGTGCGTTAGGTCTGTTCTTACGTTGAGAAGAGACCTAGGCTCACAGAGGTGAAACACACGCCAAAACGCCTGCCCTGAGGGGTAGGGGCAGAAGCTGGTCCTGGTCAGTTTGCTTCACAATCTCTGACCGAAGGAATATGCTCTGCCTCATCTTTTAGGATGTGTTTTGCTCTCTGAAGGCAGAAAGTGCAGCCCCTAAACACATGCACACAGGAGCAGAGGCTGCTGGACTCCAGCAATGCACATGGAGACTCGGGGCTGAAGCCAGGCCAGGCTCTGCTCTGGGTCACCTGCAGAAGCTGAGCAGTGCCTGGGTTCATACAGGGTAAACTCCAGCCCCCAGATCGCAGGCAAAACCACACAAACAAACCAGGACTTTACAGTGATCCCTTTCCCAGTGCGCAGAGCAAGGAAAGGCAGAGAGGAATGAAGGTTTCCTCCCCCCTTCCTGATGCTCTGAGTTAGTCAACAAAATTGACAATTTAGGAGCCTCTGGCCCCTGAGTCCAGCCTGTGAGTGATCAAACCTGGGGATGTCCCGACAGGTCATAAGGCTGAGGACAGCTGATCCCCTGCTTCTGGGTGCCCCAGGGACAGACAGCACCTGTGGCCTCAAAGAATTAGGAGGTCTGGACCCTGCAGTAACAGGAACAGGCACCTTCCCTCAGTCCTCTGCCCTTGAGAGGCAAAAACACGATTCATGACTCAAGAGAATGCGCACTTTCTGCAGAGGGATTCTGGCTTTGCTCTGGGCCCGGGGATAAATGACCACGCTCAACCCTCTTAACAAAGTAGTTTCCCACCACATAACTCTTTCCTCATAGGACAATGGCTTTGCCCAGTGCGGTTAGGGGAAGTTTAACCAAAGGGAAAATGGAGCCCACACTGATAAAACAGTGTTATCAGGGTCAGCCAGGCATGAGAGCCAAGGTGCCCTCCCCGTGCCAGGGCTCCAGGAACTCCCGCGTGTGGTTTCTCAACTGCCCCTCTGCACACATGTGTCCCCCAGACAGTAGCAGCCACGGCAGAGTTCAAGCAACTGGGCCCTCTTAGCTTGTGCTTCCTCTCCACCTCCTGCTTGATTTGGTTGCCTTCCGAGTGTGCATTTTCTAAGATACGGCAATTACTTTTCTGTAGGCTGCTGGGCGGTGGTGTGGAAACCACCTGTGGGCTGGAGTCGATACTGGCACTGACTGCGGAGGCCCCGTGAGACATCGGGAACTATGGTGGAGTTGCGTTTCTGGGCTCAGAGCTGTGGCAGAGCTGACACTCCTGGTCTCCTTGGGCCCCTACCAAACTCTGCCAGCACAGTAGTATTTGTATATTGCTGGAAACAGATTTGAAGAGTTAAGTACATTTTAAAGTTCTAGAGCAAGGGTTAAATCAGGACTGTCCACACAAAAGAGGGTGGGTACACAGGTTGCCTGCCAAATGTCTCTCCTCATACGCACGTATGAGCCAGATTGATGAGACTGAGATGAGGGCGTTTATAAAAATAAATATACAAATATTTGGGGAGATACATGACCAGAGTTTTTAACTGATAAGCATCCTGAAAGTTTTAAAAATCTATGATCTAGTAGGGGGCTGAATGTGACAAGAAAAATGTCAAAATGTCATTGCAACTATACCAGGGATCTGTTTGTGCCTGGCCCTGTGTAAGGAAGGCCAGAGAAAGATGATTACATATTATCATTATTAGCAGTGTAATAGCAGAATTTAGATAAAGTAATTACTTAGACATTCAGATTATATCTGGATACCACCATTTTTAATTATTTAGGCATTGTTATTTGTACTACTGATTACATAAATCTATCTGAATTTGTTGTTTTGTTCTGTTCTTGTTTCTGTTTCTTCCTTCTTTCCTTCCTTCCTGTCTTCTTCACCAGTTTCCCAAAGTTTATGTAATCTTCCTTTGTTCTTTAGCCTGGCTTCTAATCTCTTTCACTTCTTCTTCTATTCTCTTCTTCTGTTTCTCTATTTTTCCCTCTTACCCCTTTTAAACTTTCTTTCCTGAGGGTAACATCATTGTATTGAGGGGGATATTTACTGTATACACTTTTCTGATTTGTTTTAGATTTGGTTATATTACTACGAATCTTGTTCATAACGTTAAAGGTGGCAAATTAATAGTTACCACAGTTTGTCATTTTCTAGGCTGTGCTTGATGCTACTGTTATTACTGATTTTACAACTTTAGCTAAGGTGACATAGTTGTTCTAATCAATTGCTCTTCCTTGTATGCCAATAATGAGATTGCCTGAGGGTCATAAACAATACTGTAGTCCAGTACCAAAGAACCAAGCGCTGGGCCAAATAGGTAACAACTTCTCATCCCCACTGAATTGAAGAGGTGGATCTTGCAACAGACTCAAATCCCAAAAGCCACCTACACCCGGAAGACATCTCTGAGAAGCAGTCATTTCCTAAGGGGTTCTTGATACTAGCAATAAAGCTACCTACCATAAGTAATTTATAAGCATCAACACAGAAACTAACCAAAAAAAAACATAGAAAATGAGAAGACATAGAGCAACCCCAGACTTCCAGCTCACCCAAAGCAAACCCAGGGGGCTATGAGGTGGAATAATTTGAAAGCCACCCACCCGAATTCTCTGAAATGGTAACAGTGGAAGTAACAAATCGGATAAACAAGGCTCTAGAAAAAGTCAAATTAGAAATTTCTTAGATAAGTACAGAGATGGTGACCATAATAAAGGACATGGTGTGTGAGTCTAGAGCAGATAAAGATAAAAAATAGAGGAGCTTAAGAAAATGATAGAAAACCATGAATGCCCAACATAGGAAAGAAATAGAATCATGAAACAGATTCAAACAGATATGCAGGTGATTAAAAATTCTATTGAAAGTATATGCAGCAGAATGAACCAATGTGAGGATAGAATATCAGATCTAGAAGACAGGCTTGTGTGTAGTAACAACAAAAAGAAACATTTCTTAAAAATAGCAAAGGACCACGAAAAATCAATCCAACATCTGCTAGATGATGCAAAGAAGAATAACATAAGATTGATCAGAGGCACTGAAAAAGCAGGATAGCACAAATGACACACACACAAAAACTTGTTCACAAAAGTAATGGCAGAAAACTTTCCAAATATGGAAAAAGAATTTGACATACAGGTAAGAGAGGCATATAAAAAAAAAAAACTACACATGTAATTGTCAAGATTCCAGAAATTCAACACAAGAACGGAGTACTAAAGGCTGCTAGAGAAAAGAAACAAATCACCTGTAGAGGAAAGCCTCTCACAATCACAGCAGACTTCTCAACACAAACCCTCCAGTCAAGGAGAGCTTGGAGTGAAGTATTTCAAGCCCCAAAGAAGACAACCTCCAACACAGATTGCTGTACCCCACAAAACTGTCTTTCAAAATTGATGGAGAAGTAAGATACTTCCATGACAAAGAACATCTGAAGAAATGCATGACCACCAAACCAGCACTCCAAAATGTTCCGAAGGACATTCTAGAAAGAGATCACGAAGACTAAAACTCCATGAACCCCAACAGAATGAATCCACCAGGCAAAGCAAGCAATTAAACAGAGGGGAAAGAGGGTACCAACAACAGGAAAATAACACGACAAGGATAAGTCAATACATATCAGTTATAACCATCAATGTAAGTGGTTTCAATTCACCAATCAAAAGAAACAGACTGACAGAATGGATCAAGAAACAAGATCTAACATATGCTGGATACAAGAAACACATTTAACTCAAAAAGAAATTCATAGACCAAAAATCAAAAGATGTAAAACAATACCATGTGATAGGAAACCAGAAAAAAGCAGTCCAGATGCACTGAGATTCTCTGGTTTCTCTGGGCAGGCAGCACTGAGGCCCTGCAAACACAGTGGCTGCTGGGCTCAGAGAAAGCCTGAATCGCCACACCGGTGCTGTCGGTAGGCGGCAGTCAGCAGGTGCATCGTTGTGCACAATACTCCCCGCTTATCACCAGAAACGAAGTCCCCAGGGTTCCTGTGCAAGAGGAAAGAGAGGCCTCAGAATCAAGTCTTCTAAAACTTGCAGCCAGCTGACGCACTTTAGTAGCATGGGTAGCAGGACGGACTCTGGAGTCTGGAACCTTGCTCTGGCCCCCACAGGTGGTGCCATAGTAGGTAAGAGACTCCTCATCTCCTGACATCAGTTCCTTCCCTTCCCTTCCCTTCCCTTCCCTTCCCTTCCTGTCCCTCCCCCTCCTCCTCCTCTCCCACTCCAGCTTCTTCCCCTCCTCCTGCTCCTCCTCCTCCTCCTTCCTTTTGTACTGGGGATTGAACCCAACACCTTCGCCCCAGCCCTTTTTTCATTTTTTATTTTTAGACAGGATCTCCCTAAGTTACCCAAGGTCCAGCTCAAACTTGTGACCCTCCTGCCTCAGCCTCCCAGAGTGCTGAGATTATAGGCGAGCACTACCATGCCCAGCTTAACCTCAGGTCTCTTATTTGTACAATGGAGCTAATAACAGCAACAACTCAGTAAGCAGTAAGTATTAAGGAGCAGATGTGCGTGAACGAAAATGCTTTAGTCTACTTGTCCTTCCTTGGGAGGGGTGTTTTGGGGTAAGTGGGAGGTTGAGTAGGAGCTGCTTATGTTGAATTTTTGGCAAGGCAACACTTAATATATTAGGATTCAACTCATGCTTTGGATTTAAGATATGGAGGGACCCAAAGTAATACCAACCCCCATAATGACATTTTCCCCCCCAAAGTGTGACATGTCATGGAGTCAGCAGCACAATCCAGATTTCCGTTTGGATTTGTACTGCAAAGAAACATAGCCAGACTGACAAGCTACTGCTAGGAAATGTGATCTGTGTGTTTCCTGAGACATCTTCTTTCTCACCCTTCCCTCCAAGAGTGTCTGTAGGTAGGTGATTGATTGTAGGCTTCCAGGTCTGGACTCTTTTCCCTCTGTCTTCGTGGCTCCATGTTTTTGACTGGTGATGCTTCTCTGGCCGACAAGGCCTCTTCCATGACCTTTGATTTCTTCAGCTTAGGGGACCCCTCCAAGTACACCTGCTTCTTGGTGTTCCCTGAAGAATCAGCAGTTACCATGTTCATTCCACTGTGTACTCTCACCATCTTGGCCGATTGCCATGCATCTTCCCCTAACTTGTCCAATGGTGGAGCTCCTAGAGCACAAGATCATTTCCACTTTCAATTCATGTCTTCTTTCCATGGAACATTGGAGGCTTGGGAGTAGTGTTTATATTGAAATAGAGGAAAGTAGAAGGAGGGAAGGAAAGAAAGAAGGATGAAAGGAAGGAAAGGAAAGAAGAAAGGAAAGCAGGAAGGAAAAGAAGGAAGAGAAGGAGAGAGGGAGGGAAGGGAAGGAGGAAAGAAAAAAGAGGGTAAGGTACAGGAATAAAGTAAAGAGCAATTCATTATCTATTATTTTTAGGGTCTGTTGTGCTGTTTCCCTGTACCTGATCATCAAAGGAATTATTATCTCCATTTTGTAGAGAAGGAAACTGAAGCTTATAAAAGATTATATAGCCAGTAAGTGATGGATTGACAGAAAATGCTACTGTAGTTAAGAAAAGAAAGCAGAACCTTGGGACAGAGGCTGATGAGGAGAGGGGTAGCTAGAGATTTTGTTTTTCCTGGATGAAGGTCAGAACTAATATTTTGGTGTGTGTAATAGAGTTCAAACAAAGAGGGTGATTCAAGGAGAGCTATTGTTGCATTAGGATGTGTTATGGTTTCAACCTAAAATGTTCCCCGAAATGTGTTTTTGAAGGTGATGGATCACAGGGCACTGTGCCCATCAGTGGACCCATCATGGAGTGTTCAGGGCTGAATGTGCTGCAGGAGGTGGGGCCTGATTGGAGGCGGTCACTGGGGTGTGACTTGGAAGGGTACATTCTTGTCCCCCAGCTCCTCCCTTCTCTCTGTTTCCTGGCTGCTGTGGGTTGAACAGCTTTTCTCAGCCATGCCCTTCTTACTCTGCCATTTCTGTCTTAAAGTAGCTCACTGTGGACTGAAACCATGAGATAGAATAAACTGCTCCTTCAAGTAGTAGATTTTGGATATTTTGTCTCAGCAGTGGGGATGACTAAGATAGATTTTGGTACTGGAGAAGTGAGGTGGTTGGTTGCTGTGACAACCTAGCCATGTGATTCAGAAGCTTTGGGAACTGGTCTGTGGAAGGACTTTAGAAAGATTTGGAGATTTTGGCTAGAGAAGCCCTAGAATTCTGTAAGCTGAGCTTCATAGAAGATTCTGGTCAGAATTCAGAGGACCAGAGTGTTACGTTGTTAGGAATGTAGACTCCAAAAGCCAGCCTCAGAAGGTTTCAGTCAGTAACAAGAAACCCGTTAACAGTTGGATCAGAGGCTATGTGTGTTATACTCTGTTACAAAATTTATCTACATTTTGCCCATATCCTGAGACTCTATGGGAGACTGGGATTAGGGGCAGTGGACAAATTAATCTGGCAGAGGAAACTTCAAAGCAGCCCAACATTCAGGCTGTGGCATGAGTATTTCTGTCTGCTTTTAACTAGATCTACAATTAGAATTAGGAACAAAAAGCAGATGTGAAATTTTTGCAGTTTCATCAGAAAGGAAGCATCTACAAAGTTTGGCAAAGGTGACCATGGCTGCTGAAAAGGTTAGCATTAAAAAGAAGCCAAGTACTTTGCATCAGGACAATAGGTGAGACAGCTTGAAGGCATCTTGGGAAACGGCAAGATCCTGCCCTTTGCAGTCTCAGGCATGTACAATTGTAAAGATTCTTTTTTGGAGAGGAGAATTCTTGGGATGCCTGCTCATTCAGAGCTGACAAGGAAATTGGTTCTCTGGATTTATTTCATTCTGTTCAGCCACCCAGGCGCTCAGAGGCCTCTGAAGCCATGACCCAAGGGGGCCAGGCTACTGTTCAAGTTGATGGAAGACCGTGGTGTCATCCATGTGGTATGGTCTTACAGGCATGTAGAATGCAAGAGTTATGAGGTCATAGAGTTTCCATTGAGATTTCAGAGGAAGTGCTGGGAGGCCAGACTGTGTGTTCCCGGAAGAGCATTGTGAATGAAGCCAAAAATACTGTGGAGACCCCAAGAAGTTGGCGATGCCGGGACTTTGGGAAGTCTGCTAAGGAGGCCACAAGGAGTGAGCAGAGCCACCCAAGACAGAGCCCATCGGGGCTGCAACAGGCAATGCCACAGGGGCAGGACTGTCCAAGCTCTTTGGAGTTCACATCTCACCACAAGCACCCTGAGTGCTGGAGATGGAGCTACGGGACAATCTCTCCCCTGCTGGGTTTTGATCTTGTTTCGATCCAGTTCTTTTCTATCCCTCCACTTCCCCCATTTGGAATGGGAAGGTGCACCCTGTGCCATTGTATGTTGGAAGTACGTGACTGTCTTCAGTTTTCACAGGGACTCACAGCTAAGCACTGGCCTCGAGTCTTAGAGGACACTTTGGACTTGGATTTTTCAGCAATGATGAAACTGTTAAGACATTGATAACTATTTGTGATGGACTATTTGTGATGACTTTTGTACAGTGAGGTGGACAGAAGGTTTTTGGGGGCCAGGGGCAGAATGTTATAGTTTGGATCTAAAATGTCCTCCAAAACCTCAAGTGTGTGGAAGGCAATTGTATCATGGGGTGCTGCACTCATCAGTGGATCCCCCATGGATGAGTTCTTTGTTGGATACATGGTTGGGAGGCAGGGTCTGGTTGAAGGCGGTCACTGGGGTGTGAGCTGGAAGGGTATGTTCTTGTCCCTGGCTCCTCCTTTCTTTCTCTGCTTCCTAGCTGCCGTGAGTTGAGCAGCCTCCTTCTACCAGGCCCTTCTGCCAGGCCTCTTCTGCCTTGGAGCCACCTCGCCATGGACTGAAAACCTGAGCCAAAATAAACTGCTCCTCTTTGAGTTGTGGATGTTGGCATTGTGTCTATTGTGTCACAGGGAAAAGAAAGTGACTAAGTCACTATATTTGTACTTCAGTCCTCAAACCCACATCATCAGTACAAAATTGAATTTTGTTCTCTGCCCATCTGTGAGCAATTGGCTCTAAACTTGGAGGTGGACTAATGAAAAGAGCTATGATTAATACCTTAAAATCCCAATGCTCCCTACCTTACAGAGGAGAATGTGAGTCCTGAGGTGGACATAAACTGAACCCAGAGAGTAACAGTGTTATCTAAATTCACTTCATACTGAGAACGGAGTTACGTTCTAAGATGACACATTTCCGAAGCCTCAACCAGTGATTTTTTTTTTTTTTTTGTACAGGTTTTTGGAGGGGGTGAATTTGAGTTGGAATAATTCATTGGAGCATTTCATGTAAGGCCATTACTGCAGGCTTTGAAATTATTGGGGATGAAAGACAGGTTTAAGCATCAGTGGCCATCATCATTACCGCCCACCACTTGGCTTTGGATAATAACAGCTGCTGCCTGCAACCACCAAGCCCAGCTATGCCGCCTCCAGCACGCTGTGTTTCGGATTTGTAGAAATCAGCCTCAGAGACATCCCAACACCAACACCAACACTAACAAAACTTCCTTCCACCAATACTTAAAATTTAGTTCTAATACTTAAAATAGAAATGTCAAGGAACGTGCTGTCTTGACATTAAGCTGTCTTTCTGTATGATAAACCAAAAATTTGCAAGAATGTGTTTTAGAAAGATTCAGAACACATCCCTTTTGTACTTCAAAGGCCATTTGGTCCTGGTCTCAACAGGCAAAGTGGTTATTAAGGTCCCATGTGGGAAAAGGCGGGTGAGGCTGGAATGTGCCAGTAAACATGAAACCCCATCCACAGCCCCCTTGCTCCCGCTGCTCACAGAGGCTAATTGGAGGAGAGCAACCTTTCTGAGAAAGGAAAGAAATTTCTGGATTTGAAGCAGATGTCTGAACCTTGCAGAATCTACAACACAGGCTTTTAAAGGAAATATTGCAATAATTAGGAGTCCAGTTTGAAGTCAATGTGTTGTTGTAAAAATTAAGGATGTTTACAACTGTGGGAAGGTTTTCTTTAAAAACCCAATTCTGATTCCAATTTGCTTGCAAATTGCATCCTGGCCCCATGGAAGGAGCAATCAGGGGACCTAGTTAATAGATTAGGATGCTCACGTCCTTTGAAGAGGGGGACACTTTCCATTTAGGAACCCTAAATATGAATCCTCATCTGTAACCCAGGACTCACTCAGAGCTTCGTGGCCCAAAAACACAGCTTGAGATTTAGAACCAAACAAAATGTTTTGAACACACACACACGTGCACACTCAGAAAACTTGGCTTTCCTTGTGTGGTCACTGGAATGGGAAATCTAGTATTTATTAGAGCTGCCAGTTTCTCACATATTGCTTAATCATGAAACACTGTATCATATTCAATTTCAAGTTATTCAAGGACAAGAATTTAGACAATGTGTAGATTGAGTTTCCTTGTGGTTCTGGATTATTTTTAAGTATCTGGAAAAAAATGTTTTATTTGCATGTACCAAAAGGGGAAGAAGACATCTAGATTTATGGGTCAGTCTAGAACACAAAGAGATATAGATAGGCATCACTGTAGCAAAGGAAACCCAAGTTAGATCTAACCGAGTGTAAACCCGGTCTCTATCGCTTAGTAGTTTTGCGAATACAAAGTATGGGGGACAATAATCTCTACCCTCCCTTGCAGTTTTGAGAAACTGACTGGGCAGCGTGTGTGAGCGCTTGCCATGGCGAGTGCACCCCAGGTCAGTGGTGGTGAACCCATAGCACTTGTGCAGCAGCGGGCATGTGGGATGTCCCCGTGGGCACATGAGCCAGGTCTCCCCAGCCACGGATGGACAAATTATCAGCATGCGCACAACAGCAAAGGTCACATTAACTGTGCAAAAGCACTCCAAGTGCAAACTTCACTTTTCAGTACAAAGCCATTTGTATCGTTGAAAGCTCTGTTTCTGTGTTTGTAAGACAAAAGATGTTAATGTATGGTTTGTTTTCTCTAAAGGAAAACCTCAGTATTCAGGCTTAATTGCAATGCTGGCACTTTGGGATAATAAGTTGGTTTTGGGGTTGCAGTTTGGCACTTGGCCCCTGAAAGGCTCGCCATCACTGCCCTAGGTGCATAAAGCAATGTCCTCCTGCAAACACTCTGATTTATTTTCTAGGACCTACATGCACATGTCAGTAGGTGAATGTCACTGGCAGGACAAGACATGTTACAGCAGTTCAGAGGGGAGGGGAAGGAAACTTAAAGTCAACAAAATGTTTCCCAACTTTTTTTTTATAACGGAGCCCCCAGGTTCTAGCTGACTACAGGAACGGGTGCTTCGTTTCTCTGATTCTCTTGCAGAAAGAGCTGTGAGCAGAGGTGATGGGTGTCATGTCAACTTCTTGCCACAGGCCCTTCACCTCCTCCTCTCCTCCTGTGGGAAGAGCATGTACAGTGGTAGTGAATCGGTTGCACCCAACAGATGAACTCAGTACCCCAATAAATAGAAGAACAACGACACAGAAGGAGCCTGGGTCCCTGGGTGGCCCTGTGCAGTGGAGCTTTCCTTGCCTCTGGGACCATCTACCACGTTAGACTGCCACGTGAATTAAAAAATAACAGTGAGCATGGTGGTACACATCTGTAATCCCAGTACTCCAGGAAGCTGAGGCAGGAGGATGACAAATTCAAGCTCAGTCTGAGAAATGTAGGGACTTACAAAGAACTCTGTCCAAATAACAAGTAAAAGGGGCTGGGGATGTAGTTTGATGTGAAGACTCTGTGTTCAATTTTCACCACTGCGGTAAGTACACACATACTTCTATTCATTTTAAGTTTGCCTGTTGTTAAAGTATCTAAACCTATAGCCTAGCTCTCACAGGCACTTATCTGTATTGCGTTCTAAACGCAGAAGAGGTTGTGTCCGTCCTCTGATGGAGAACCTGCTGTCTCCGCCCGCCAGCTCTTGCTGCGCACCCGTGCGGAGGCCAGGCAGGACTGCGACAGGACTAAGGATGCTAGCTCTGAAGCAGACACTTGGCTGGAACCAGAGCTGAGGCCTCTGCGAGTGGCTTTCTGTGATTATGAGGCCATCTTCAGGTTGCTTGGCCTGGGAACTAATGCTTGAGATTTTCATCTAGCCTGTTTGAAGACTAGATTTGGGGTGATTTATCTATTGCTAAAAAATTCATTTTTAGAGAGTTCTTTTAAATATCAAACTAACATTGAACTGGCACTGAGTTCGTTCTTCAAGGTCACCTCAAATGCTGCCTGACTCTTACAGAATGACCGAGTTATCTCTGCAGGTTGACCTCGGAGGCCCCGTACACTCCAGAGTACGCGGTGACACATGTGCGTGAACAGGGTTCGTTAATTTAACAGTCATCTGAACATTTGCTACGTGCCTGGTCTGTCCTAGGCACCGACAATAAAACAAGCCTGAGATGTGACCTCATTGTCATGGAGTCCACGGTCTGTAATGCCCTGGTCCACAGTGTCGGGGACCAGGCTTCCCCTCCGAGGGGTTTCCTCACGCTGTGGTTGATCAAGAGCCATTTTTTCCTGGGAAGCCGGGCTCCATAGTTACTGTCCAAGGCAGACTCCGTCTAGTTCTGTCTCGAGACGACAGACAGCTGATTTCCATGCCGGCCGAACGTGTTCGCTCCTTCAAGTGAAAACTGTTGTGTTCATCTCTCATCCTCTCCCTCTCCACACCAATATTTCTCTTCAAGACTACGGTAAATATTCTGTGAATGTTTACTGAAAGTAAATTCAATCCACACAGTGAAAGGCAAAGTAGACCTCTCCATTCCACAGAATCAAAGAGACGTGTGGAGGCATTTTCGATTTTCAATCATTGTTATCATCAAACTATTACCGAGGGAATAATGTTAAACTTGAAACAGTTGTGCCTGCTTGAACTCCTGTCTGCACTCTGCTTTGGTTGGTGGTAAGAGCAGGTAGGGATTCATTTCTTCTCAATACTTTCCAGAAACTCTTGTAACTGGTAAAACTCAAGTAGTTTTTATACTTCATTTATGAGGCAGTAACTGAGTAAGTAGTTTGTACACTTCGTTTATAAGGTAGCTGCAGATGTACATGTGTGAAAGTTATCTTAAATTAATTCTTCAAGACAGCTTCAATTTTCAGTACCCTAAATTGCATTTGCTTTAAAAATAACACCTTCATGTCTCAAGATACTTCTTCAATCATAATTTATTTTGTATAAAAGAATATATAATTAGTTTAGAAAATATGTCCTTAAAATGCATTCCCATTTTCTCATTAAAATACCAATGATAATATGTTAATTTTCAATACCATAATCAAGTTCGATGTATCCCGATACACATGGACCACAACCCTACCTTTGAGATGTGTTGATACGTTGTGAATGCCCAACCAATAATGAAAAAGTTGAAGGACTGTGCATGGAAAATCCCAAAAATATCTTTTAAAGGTCCAAAGAAAAGTCCTGAAGAACACGACACATAGAATCACTAGCCTAATACCAGCCTTGGTTAATCACAGTGATGTTGGTAATTACCCACAATATAGAATCCAGTGACCAAACATATTCTTTTATTGGTGATTTAGAAAGAAAATGCAGTGTCTATTTCAGCTTCAAGGGGGAAAAATAAAAACCCTGCCTCATTAGAGAAATACTCAGGGCCTTCAGGCTTTTTGCTCAGAAGATTAAAGAACTCTTCCTGACCGCCGGCTTCCACCCCTAACTATCCTGAGTATTCAGGCCAGAATGAACTGTCTGAATTGCAAATTTCACAGTGTAACTCCAAACTTAAACTCTTTTCAAACCCTTCCTCACCTTCAGGATTAATAGAGTGGTGGCTACAGGGTTTCCACACACAGGCCCAGGGACCAGAACCAGTCCGGTGAGGCCTTCTTCCGGTTCAGGGCGAAATGACACAAAATAAGGTCCATGTGGCAGGTTGCTCATAATGCTAAGCTAAAGTTATTTAACTTATTAAAAGAACAATTATTTATTCTGGAGTAATATTAACCTGACTTTTAAAAACTCTATTTTATGAAATAATAGAATAATACCTTGTGGTAGGTTTGTGGCTTTGCTTTTTTTTTTTTTGAGACAGGGTCTCACTATGTAGTTCAGGCTGGTCTTGAACTCAGGGTGATCCTCCTGCCTCAGCCTCTCAAGTGCTGGGATTACAGGTGTATGCCACCATGCCTGACTTGCTTTTTTTGTTATTGTTTGTTTGTTTGTTATTTTTTGTTTTGTTTGTTTTGTTTTTAAACAAGATTTCACTATGTAGTACAGGCTGGCCTTGAACTTGCTTATGTAGCCCAGGCTAGCTTCAAACTCACTGCAATCTTCCTGCCTCAGCCTCTTGAGTGCTGGGATGGCAGGCATGTGCCACCATGCCTGACCCAGCTTGCTTTTTAATGCTTTTATTTGGCCAATTTAAATTTGGTTTGCCAAGTGCTCTGTGACTCTCCTTGCTGACTGTTTTAGCCACTTTCTCATTGATGAGGCAGAGTACCTGAAACCCACAACTTAAAAGAGAAGAGGTTTTATTTGGCTCATGGTTTCAGAGGGTTCAGTCCATGGTAGGCTGGTTCCAAGGCTGGAACATCATGGCAGAAGAATGTGACAGAAGAAAGCAGCTCACATTATGGCATCCAGGAAGCAGAGAGAGGAGGGAGGAGCTGGGGACAAGAATGCACCCTTCCAGGTCACGGTCCAGTAACCTCCAACCAGCGCCCCATGATAAATCACCTTCCACACACAGGAGGCTTTGGGGACACTTTAGATCTAAAGCGTAACACTGGCGGCGCCTCCTACCTCTCACTGACCACAGGGATCTCTCTGAGTCTCTGTCATGTCCTCATATCATCCACAGTTTGGGATGTCCTATTAACCTCTACCCCAAGTGCCCTCCTTTCTCCACCTGACTGTGTCTCTCTGTCCTAGGATTAGAGCTGGGACCACTCTGTCTTCTCAGAGACAAAGCTGAGCACAGAAAGAGGCCCTGCCTGAGACCTCACTTATGGGTCACAATAATCTCTTTATAGGTGTCCACAGTTATTATATCATTTTTAGACAAGGATGTGTTTGTGGAAAGAACACTCAGTCCTCACAGCACCCTAGCTAGGAAGTGAAAGAGATGAGATTTCAGTAATCAAACTCCTATTCCTACATCTATGCCCACTGTCTAGTAGAGTTCCTGGCACTTTAAGGAACTCTCAAAAATGATTTGAGTAAGTGAATAAATGATTTATTTTTCACTTCTACATCTTCTTCAAAAGTTAAAAAGTTTGTATTTTTCTAATGGTAAATATATTTGTATGTTGTATGAAATTCACATGTGTTAAAATGTAAAGAAAGTCATTGAAATCCTTCCACTAAGAAGTAAACTCTTGTTAAATTTTTAAGACCATTTCTCACATTCATGGTAAATATATATCCTTACATAAACATCACATGACTGAGATATTATGCTTTTTTTTTTATGTGGGTACCGGGAGTCGAACTCAGGACCCCGTGCTTGCCAGGCAGGTGCTTATGCCACTGAGCCATCTCACCTGTGCATGCTTGTTTTTCATAACCTACATTTTCACTCAATTTATCATGAACAGTTTTTTCAATCAAAAGCATGTCTATATAATGCAATATTAAAAAATTCAAAGTATTGTGAAATTCTGTATGAATGTACAGCACTCTCTTTTTTCATGAAAATATAAGTTCTTAAAGTTTGGCTATTCCAAACTGATGCTATGCTGAATACTCCTACATCAAAATTTAATGTACTTCTTTGATTATATCCTTAAGATTAAGTCACAGAATTCTTCACATCAAAGTATAAATACATCTCTAATTAGAATGCATATTACTAAACTGCTAGAAAAGGTCACTAATTTACTTTCCTACCAATCATGCATGAGATTTCCCTGGAGCTGATTTCTTTGGAGCAGAGATTTACAACCTTGCTTTTTCATTAGAATAACAGGAAGTGCCCTATGACAAAATAAAAACCAAAACAAAGGAAAATGAAGCTTCAGTCCCATTCTCAAATTAATGATATTTGAACATTTAAAGTGGGGTCCTGGCATCAACCTTTTTAGTTAACTTATTGAGATATGGTTTATATACAAGAAAATGAATCAGTTTAAAGGATACATTCAATGTAATCACCATCACATTCAAAATGTGTAACATTTTCATCACCTATGGAATGTTCCTTTGTTTGTGACCAATCCTCCTATCCAATCACTGGCAGCCACCAGTCTTTCTATCACCTGATTTTGAATTTTCTAGAATTTTATGTAAATGGAATCATACACCATACAGTTTTTTGTTCCTGATACTTTTGAATTCATCTCTGTTATTGCATGTATCAGTAGTTCAACTAACTACAATATTGCATTGTATGGGTATGCCATGATTTTCTTACTCATTCCCCAGTTGATGGATATGTGGAATATTTCCACTTTGGGGTTGTTATGAATGAAGCTACTGTGTACAATCAAATACGAATGTTTTATGCATGTATATTTTAATTTCTCTTAAGTAACAACCTAAAAATGGAAGGTGGAAGAGCGTGGTGGAGGAGAGCTGTTCAACCCATAGCAGCCCTTAAACAAAGTGGGAAGGGAGGAGCCGGGGAGGAGAACACACCCTTCCGGGTCACACCCCAGTGACCGGCTCCAACCAGGCCCCACCTCCTGCAGCACAGTCAGCCCTGAACTCATCCACGATGGATCCACTGATGAGCACAGCGCCCCATGATCCATCACCTTCACACACAGGAGACGTTAGGGGACATTTTAGACCTAAACAATAACGCTGATTTTTTGAAATTTCACCATAATGTGCTTTGAAGTGGTTTTCTTAGCAGTGAAGGCCTCATGGTTAGAAGAAGATGTTGGCATCATTTTATAAATTGTTTGTGTTCTTCCATTGTGTAGCCAGACCTGCAAATCAGTGCTTTAAACACTCATCACTGTCAGTTTTGCTTGTCTTTTAAATTCTTTTTTTTATTGCACTTTATTTTATTTTATTTTTTTAAAGACAACAAGTAAACATTCTCATGTATTAACAAACTCAAGCATTAGAGAATGCACAAATACCTTTTGGAGAAAAATATTACTCAGTATAAGATTAAGCCATGTAAAAGCTAGGTAAAAATAGAAGACTAAGGAATGGAATAGTCACAGTGAAATTGCATTTTCATACTAGGGAGACAATACGATGTTTACAAATGTGCATCCGGTTTATTTTGCTTGTGAGTATTTTCTCGAGTTGCATCCATTTACCTATAAAAGTTTCCAGTTTATCTTTCTTTATGGCTGAGTAGTACTCCATTGTATAGAAATACCACATCTTTTTTATCCATTCCTCGGTTAATGGGCATTTAGGCTGTTTCCATGATCTAGCTATTACAAATTGTGTTGCTATAAACATGGGTGCACATATATCGCTGTGGTACGATGTTTTTAATTCTTCTGGGAAGATACCCAGAAGGGGAATAGCTGGGTCAAATGGGACCTCCAATCCTAGTTTTTTGAGGAGTCTCCACACTGATTTCCACAGTAGCTGCACCAGTTGACACTCCCACCAACAGTGGAGAAGGGTTCCTTTTTCCCCACAGCCCCTCCAGCATTTGTTATTAGTTGACTTCTTGATGATAGCCATTCTTTCTGGGGTGAGATGGAATCTCAGTGTTGTTTTAATTTGCATCTCTCCAATGACTAGTGATGTTGAACATTTTTTCATATATTTATTTGCCATTTGTATTTCTTCATCTGAGAAGTATTTATTCATCTCAGATGCCCATTTTTGGATTGGGTCTTTAAATTTGGGAGGCCTGATTTTTTTGAGTTCTTTGTATGTTCTTAATAGTAATCCTTTGAGGAATAGCTGGCAAACATTTTTTCCCACGTTTTGGGTTGTCTTTTCACTCTGTTGGTGGTTTCTCTTGCTGTGCAAAAGCTTTTTAATAAGATGAGATCCCAGTTGTTGATTCTTTGTGATACTTCCTGTGCGATGGGAGTTTTATGCATAAAGTCTTTGCCTACACCAATGTCTTCAAGAGGTTTACCTATTTTCCAGGAGATTTAATGTTTCTGTTTTAATATTTAGTTCTTTGATCCATTTTGAATTTAGTTTAGTGCACGGTGAAAGATATGGGTCTAATTTTAATCTTCCTCATGTGTAGAGCCAATTTTTCCAGCACCATTTATTAAAGAGGCTATCTTTCTTCCAGTGAATGTGTTTGGCACCTTTGTCAAAGATAAGGTGGCTTAGTATGTCTGGAGTTGTTTCTGCATCTTCTAATCTATTCCATTGATCTTCAGGTCTGTTTTTTTGCCAATACCATGCTGTTTTTATCACAGTAGCTTTATAGTATAATTTCAAATCAGGGATTGTGATGCCCCCTGCCTTGCTTTTGTTGCTCAGAATTGCCTTTGCTATTCTAGGTCTCTTCTGGTTCCAGATGAATTTTAGGATTGTTTTCTGCAATTCTGTGAGATACATTGTTGGAATTTTGATTGGAATTGCATTAAATCTGTATAACAGTTTTGGAAGTATGGCCATTTTCACTATATTGGTTCTTCCAACCCAAGAGCAAGGGATATCTTTCCATTTTCTGATATCCTCTTCAATCTCCTTTTTCAGAGTACTGTAGTTTTCAGTGTAGAGGTCTTTTACTTCCTTTGTGAGATTGATTCCTAGGTATTTCATTTTTTAGATGTGATTGTGAAAGGTGTTGTTTCCTTAATTTCTCTCTCAGTGAGTTTGTTATTGGTGTACAGGAAGGCTATTGATTTCTGAGTGTTGACTTTGTATTCAGCTACACTACTGAATTTGCTTATTAAATCTAGCAATTTTTTAGTGGAGTTTTTGGGGTCTTCTACGTAGAGTAGAAGTCATCTGCAAAGTAGAGTCATCTGCAAATAATGATAATTTAACTTCTTCCTTTCCAATCATAATTCCTTTTATTTCTTTCTCTTGTCTAATTGCTCTGGCTAAAGTTTCCAGGACTATGTTGAATAAGAGTGGGGACAGTGGACATCCTTGTCTTGTTCCTGATTTTAGATAGAAGGCTTTCAGTTTTTGTCCATTTAGTATGATATTGGCTGTTGGTTTGTCATAGATAGCTTTTATCAAATTGAAATAAAGACCATCTATTCCAATTTTCTGCAGGGTTTTTATCATGAATGGGTGCTGGACTTTGTGAAAATGCTTTTTCTGCATCTATTGAGATGATCATATGATTTTTGTCCTTGGTTCTGTTAATATGGTGTATTACATTTATTGATTTACGTATATTGAACCATCCCTGCATCCCTGGGATGAATCCAACTTGGTCGTGGTGTATAATCTTCTTGATGATTTGCTGCATTCTGTTTGCCAGTATCTTATTGAGGATTTTTGCATCTATGTTCATTAGAGAGATTGGTCTGTAGTTCTCTTTCTTAGTTGGGTCCTTCTCTGGTTCTAGTATCAGGCAATGCTTGCTTCCAGGAATGAATTTGGGAGTATTGCTCCCCTTTCAATTTCATTAAAGAGTTTGAGAAGTAGTGGTGTTAGGTCTTCTCTAAATTTCTTGTAGAATTCAGCAGTGAATCCATCAGGGCCTGGGCTTTTCTTTGTTGGGAGGTTTTTAATTGCATCTTCGATTTCTTTAATTGTTATTGGTTTATTTAGGGTTTTTATATCTTCTTGGTTGAGCTTTGGTAATTCATATGTATCTAGGAATCTGTCCATTTCTTCTGCATTTCCCGTCTTATTAGAATACAAGTTTTCAAAGTAGGTACAGATGATCTTCTGGATTTCTGCAGGGTCCGTTGTGATATCACCCTTTTCATTCTTAATTGTGTGGATTTGAGTACTTTCTTTCCTTTTTTAAATAAGGTTGGATATGGGTTTGTCGATTTTATTTAATCTTTCAAAGAACCAACTCTTTGATTCGTTGATTCTTTGTATTGTGTTTTTAGTCTCCAATACGTTAATTTCTGCTCTGATCTTTATAACTTCCTCCCTTGTACAAGCTTTTGGCTTAGCCTGCTCTTCTTTTTCTAGAAGTTTGAGGTTCACCATTAGGTTGTTGATTTGTGCTTGCTCTGTTTTCCTGATATAAGTATTTAATGCTATAAATTTCCCTCTTAGGACTGCTTTCATTGTATCCCATAAGTTCCGGTATGTTGTACTGTCATTATCATTCAGTTGCAGAAACTGTCTAATTTCTTCTTTAATTTCATCTGTGACCCATTGGTTGTTCAGGAGGGTGCTATTTAATTTCCATATGTTTAGCAAATTCTTGTGGTTTCTTTTGCCATTGATTTCCAATTTCATTGCACTATGGTCTGATAATATACATGGGATAATTTCAATTCCTTTGCATTTACTTAAGCAGGTTCTATGAGCTAGTATGTGGTCTATTTTGGAGAACGTCCCATGTGCAGCTGAGAAGTATGTGTATTCTGATGTTGTGGGGTGGAACACTCTGTAGACATCTACCAAGTCCATTTGTTCCAAAGTTTTTTTCAGTTCTAATATTTCATTGTTGATTTTTTGTCTAGTTGATCTGTCTTTTTGTGACAGTGGAGTATTGAGATCCCCCAATACAATTGTATTAGTTATTTGATTTTTCATGTCCATTAATATTTGTTTTATATAGTTGGGTGCACTGGTATTTGTTGCATATATATTTATGATCATTATCTCTTCCTCTTGGATTGTTCCCTTTACAAGGATGTAGTGACCTTCTTTATCTCTCTGAATCATTTTTGGCTTGAAATTCACTTTGTCTGCAAAAAGAATAGGTACGCCTGCTTTTTTCTGGGTTCCTGTCACATGGAGTATTGTTTTCCATCCTTTGACTTTCAGTCTATGAATTTCTTTTTGAGTTAAATGTGTTTCTTATATACAGCATATTGTTGGATCTTGTTTATTGATCCGATTTGCCAGTCTGTGCCTTTTGATTGGTGAATTGAGACCATTAACATTAATGGTTAAAACTGATATGTATTGACTGATCCTTGTCATGTTATTTTCTTGCTGTTGGCTCCCCCTCTTTTAATTTTTATTTTTCCCTCCCTCTCTTTAATCATTTGCTCTTCCTGGTGGATTCCTTCTGCTGGGATTTCTGGAGTTGTAGTCCTTGTTATCCCTTTCTAGAATGTCCTTCAAAACATTTTGGAGTGCTGGTTTGGTGGTTATAAATTTTCTCAGATGTTCTTTGTCATGGAAGTATTTTATTTCTCCATCAGTTTTGAAAGATACTTTTGCGGGGTACATCAATCTGGGTTGAAAATTAATTTCCTTTAGAGCTTGAAATACATCATTCCAAGCTCTTCTTGAAGTGAGGGTTTGTGCTGAAAAGTCAGCTGTGATTCTGATGGGCTTTCCTTTATAGGTGATTTATTTCTTTTTTCTAACAGCTTTTAAGATTCTACTCTCATGTTGAATTTCTGGAATCTTGACTATGATATGCCTGGCTGAAGATTTTTTTTTTTTTGATTGTGGCTAATTGGAGTTCTAGAAGCCTCACTTATCTGAACATCAAATTCTTTTTCTCTACCAGGGAAATTTTCTGTGATAATGTCTGTGAACAGTGTTCTGATGTCATTTATGCTATCTCCTGCTTTTTCATTGACTCCAATCAATCTTTAGTTATTCTTCTTTGCATCATCTAGCAGCTGCTGGATTGATTTTTCATTGTCCCTTGCTATTTTTAAGAATTCTTTCTTTTCATGATCACTAATTGCAAGCCTATCTTATATATCTGAGATCCTGTCCTCACATTGGCTTAATCTGCTACAAATACTTTCAATGGAATTTTTGTTCTCCTGGATATCTGCTTGAATCTGCTTTATGGAGTCCATCTCTTTCCTATGCTGAGCATTCATGGCTTCCATCATTTTCTTAAGCTTGTCTATTTTTCTGTCTATGTCTGCTCTAGCGTCCTTAAGCATGGTCTTCATTGTTGACATTATCTCTGCAGTTATCTGAGAAATTATTTCTGATTTAAATTTTTCCAGAGCCTCATTCAACTGCTTTGTTGTTACCACTTCAGAGATGACAGGTGGGTGGCTTTCGGTTTGTCCCACCTCACTGCCCCCTGGGTTTGCCTTTGGTGAACTGGATGTGTGGGGTTGCATCTTGTTTAAGTGTCGTCTCATTTTCTTTTTCTTTCTTTAGTTTAATTCCTGGGTCTCTGTTTGTAAATTGCCTATGGTAGGTTGCTTTATTGCTAGTATTTCAAACTCTTAGGAGATGGCTACTTCTCTGAGGTATCTTCCAGTTGTAGCTTATTTTTGGGTTTTGAGCCTGCTGCAGTATCCTACCTCTTCAATTTGTTGTAGATAAGAAGTTGCTGCCTGTTTGGCACAGTCCTTGGTTCTTTGGCTCTGTGCCACAGTATTTTCTGTGATCCTGAGACAATCTCAGTCTTGGAATACCAGAAAGAAAAGCGCCAGTCAGTGTGTCCCTCTCGGCTGGTGCTTCTCTGTACCACGGCGTCTCGCGTTACTCCGTGGAGGTTCCCACTGGAGCCATGGGTGGAGTGGCAGCAGCCCTGAGTTCTGAGCTCAGCTGCTGCACCCCCCACAATGGCGCCCGGCTAGTGGCTCTCTTGCACGTCTGACGGCTGGGTGTCAGCACTTATCGCCAGTCAGTGTGTCCTTCACAGCCGTCGCTTCTCTGTACTACGGTGTCTCACATTCCTCCACAGAGGTCCCCGCTAGAGCCGTGGGTGGAGTGGCAGCCACCCTGAGTTTCAAGTTCAGCTGCTGCCCCCCCCAGTGGCGCCCGGCTAGTCGTTCTCGCACGGGATGGCTGGGTGTCAGCACTCACCGCCAGTCAGTGTGTCCTTCACAGCCGCTGCTTCTCTGCACCGCTGCTTCTTGCGTTCCTCAGTGGAGGCTCCCAGGGGCACCGGCAGTCACCATGTGTCCGCAGTGTCTTTTAAATTCTTGTCACTGCTTTAGATGAAAAGTGATATATATCCATTTTTCATACTTCAATTATTCATAAGGTTGAAAGATGGCTCATATTTACTAGTCATTTGCATGTATTACTGTCTAGACTATATGTAATTTTTACCGCCTTTATTGAGAAACTCTATTTTTCCTTAGAAGTTTTCAAGTTTTCATCTCTTTATGTGTTATTGATAATATTTTTCTCTGCCACTTACATTACATGTTTGTTTTCCAGTTTATTTAAATTTTTATTAGAGTATGTTTATGACACCTATAAACACCTATAAACACATGCACTGTGGAGAACTGGTGCACATATTCACATCTTGACCCTTTTTCTTCTCCTTCCCCTCTCTCTCTTGTTTTTCCCCACCCCTCGGTCCCTTTTTTATCTTCACAAAGCCTACTTCCCAGTTTATTATCCTCTCTCTCTTAAATTACTTATACTTTGGGTTTTTTATATAAGAGAAACTGTCTTAGTTATTTTTGTCATTGCTGGGACAAAATATCCAAACTACAAGTTAAAGGAAGAGCAGTTTATTTTGGCTCACAGTTTATAGAGGGTTCAGTCCATGGTTGGCTGGTTCCGAGGCAAGGTGGCGTGGCAAAATAGCCTAGTGCAGGAGAGCTGCTCTTGGCCTGGCAGACAGGAAGCAGAGAGAGAGGAAGAGGGAGGTAGACCCTTCCAGGCCACACTCTCAGTGATCTGCTTCCTCCAACCTGGATTCATCTCTCGACATCACATTTAGCTATAAACGTATCAGTAGACTGATCCTATGATGAGTATAAAGGCTTTAGGGGACATATAGATATAAACCATAGCAGAAACCATGCAACGTTTAGCCTGCTATATCTTACTTATTTAATTAGCATTATGGTCTCAAAGCACATCTATTTACCTACAAATGACTAAAATTTATCCATCTTTATGCCTGAGTGTATGTACAACAGCACATTTTCTTTGTTCATTCGTCAGTTGATTTTTTCTAGTTTATTATGTACATTTCAAACTGTTTGTGGTGGTTTTAATATGGAAGGTAATGAGAGGTAAATCATAACTTGTGCCAGGAAGACTCCTCTGATTTTACATGTAGCCAAATATACTGCTCGTTTCTGTTATGGTTTCTGGTAGCATCCTATCTCATGGGAAGTGTTGCTCTGTGACATAATAGATGAGTTTATTTTACTTTCAACAGCTTTCTTTAAGGATGTTCCTCTCAGGGCACATTCTAAAGAAAAGTCTTTTGTTAGGCTGCATTGTGTCTTTTTTAGTTAACATACTCTTAGTGGTCTTATAGGACATGATCAATGGATACTATGACCTCAGAAGACTGTACATGTGTACAGACACCGAAGTTTGCTTATGTCTGGGTCTTAGACTCCTGGGTGGTGAACATAATGTTTCATTCAGGTTTCTATAGAGAAACAGAACTCATAGGAGATGGACGGATGGATGGATGGATGAGTGGGAAGGTGGATGGATGGATAGATGGATAAAAGTGGATAGATAGATGATAGATAGATAGGTATAGATTGATAGATGATAGATTTCTTATGAAGTTTTGGTTCATGCCATTATAGAGACTAAGAAATCATTTAATCTGCTCTCTGCAACCTGGATACTTGGGAAAACTAATGGTGTGATTCCAGTTTAAGTTGAAGAGGAGACTTACATACCAGCTCGAGCAGGAAGGCAGGAAGCAAAGAGAGATGAATTCCTCTTCCTCTGCCTTGTTTGCTGTACTGAAGCCTGACTCAGTCCCTTTTGTGCTGCTAAAGCAATACTGCAAATGGCATGATGCAGAATAACAGAAATGTACTTTTCTTACAGCCCTGGGGGTGGAGAAGTCCCAGGCTGAAGAGCTGCATCTAGTGAGGGCCTTCTTGCTCCATTGTCACACGATAGAACTTATCCCACCGCGAGAAGTCACCCACGTTGGACAGAGGAATCGCTCTCTCCAGTCCACCCACTGGAACGTTAATCTCTCCCAGAACCACCCCCCAGACATACTCAGAAATAATATTTAATATGCACCATGGCATAGTCGAAGTGGCACATAGCATTGACCATCACACCTACCACAGAGCCACTGCGAGAGAAAGCCTGGCGTGGTAGCGAAGGCCATGTGGACCTCCCCACCGTCGCCTGGGCTAAGAGACACCTGTGGGCGGGGATTTGACCCAGGGCCTCTCCTCACGGAGACCTTGTTTGCTCAGCCTTCAGAAGTGCTTGGCAGGAAGGAAGCGCTCAGCCCGGATAGGTCCTGTAGGAGAGCGTGGCCGCACACGGACCCTGCCCGACTCTCTCACAGGCCCCTTGGAACCGACAGGAGGATCCCAGCTGACTTAATGCTCTCAGCTCGTTCCTTAGGTGACACCGGAATCTGCAGGGACTGGAGTGGGAGAGATACTCTTTCCCTAGGCGTTGGGCCTGACACACCGTTTCTCCGGAGTGGAGGTCTTTGCCATAAGGAATGACTTAGGCTGCTTCAACGTGGCCGCTCCCTCCCCTTTTCCCCAGAGCCAGGAGGGATCACCTTGGCTCCTCCTGCTGAGAGTTTGGTGGGGTTTCTGCAGGGAAACTCAGGTTTCCCATCATGCAGTTCTTCTGAAACAGCCAACTGAAACCATCCCGCCTGAGACCCTGAATTCATGGCTCCACAAGCCAACGGGGATGTTTTCTCTAGGGTCTGAAGAAGGTGGTAGAGAGAAGAAATTTGAGCAGCAGGTGGAGCTGGGCCCCGCACAGGAGTCTGGACTCTTCCGCGCCTACTCGCGCAGTGAGGAAGCTCCTGCACGAGTGGGTAGTACTCGCCTGTCATCCCGGCACTCTGGGAGACTGAGGCAGGAGGATCGTAAGTTCTAGCAAGGCCTTGGCAACTGGTGAGTTAGGGTGTCGCTCAGTGTGAAGGCCCGGGATTCAATCCCCAGGACCGCAAATAAAATACACCCGCACCCCCCACTCACACCCACACCTAAGTGAGATTTTCAGATTTGCATTTCCGAAGGTCACTGCAGGCACTCTGAAGGTGAGTTGGGGGAATGGGTTAGGGCTCTATTCCTGGTCTCCGGGCCAGAGACAGAGAGGAAAAGGACTGACAAAGTGGCCCTAGGAAGGGGAGGTGGCAGCAGCATATCTGGTGGTGGATGGTGATTGATGGGGAAGAAGGCGAGGAGTCCTGGCAGGCCCTGCATGCCACAGCATGACAGCCTAACCCTCCTTCCAAAGTGCTCCAGGGACACTGCTGGGCCCCTCGCGCTTTGAGGAGGTAACCAGAGGAGGACGTGGCGATGCTTCTCAACTTCCTTTATCCACCATCAGCACAAGAGTGGACGTGTTCGCAGTAATTGCTGAGCAGTCTGCTTAGATTCTAATCATACCAAGAAACGTTCATTTGAAATTCTTAACATGGGAACAGCCCCATTCCACTGCAAAAGATTGGCAAAATATAAAAAGAACCTCATTTACTGGACTCACCTAAATGTGCCAATTAAGCTAACTAGCAGTGCTTATGCAACCGTTCTGTGTTTGGGAAGGCTCCCCACAGAGATGGACTCGGCTGAGTCAGAAGGGTTCTCCGTCACCAACTGACATGATCCGAGACCAGCTGGGTACGTTGGTGTCGCAGTGTTCAGAACATCAAGGGCCCGAGCTCCCTGCTCCCAGGAAGGGGCTGCTCCCATCTCCCCAGTGAGGTCCCTGTGTTACAAAGACACTCGACAAAGCAAGTACAAGTTAGGACACAGACCCCAGGAGACTTCCATTATTTTTATTTGTTGGTAGTCCATCCTTGAAGGACATCGTGGGGGAGCTGGTGCCTGCACAGAACGCATCTCAATTCTTTTTGTCTCTTCCCTCCCGTCCTTATTCCCTCCCCGCATCTCTCGGTCTCCCTCCCTTGTGGAAAACATCTGTCTCTCTGTTTTCTATCTCTTTTAGTTTGCTTCTTAATTTATTTATGCTTTGGGTTTCTCACAGAAAGGAAACCACGCCATATTGAAGCTCACGTGTCTGATTTATTTTGCTTAATGATGTGATCTCAGCCGTCCAGGCTGCGAGGGAGGAAAAGGAGCCTTCTACGTGGTTGGTGCAGTTGTAAACTAGTACAACTGCTGTGGAGATCAGAGTGGAGAGTCCTCGAAAAATCAAAACTGGAAATTCCATTTGTCCCAGCTACTCCTCTTCCAAGCATCTTCCTGAAAGAGTTAAAAGATGGAGGCTGGTGAGATGGCTCAGCGGCATACGCGCCTGCCTGGCAAGCGCGAGGGCCCGAGTTCGACTCCCGGTACCCACATACGAAGAAAGGGCTGGTGATATCGCTCAGTGGCACGGGCGCCTGCTGGTGCGCGAGGTCCTGAGTTTGACCCCCGGTACCCACAAAAATAAAAGACATCACGTTGCAGTCATCCCTGCACACCCACGTCCACAGCAGCACGATTCACAGGGGCCCCATCTGCAGCCTCTGTGTCCGTCAACAGATGAATGAAAAAGGAGTTTCTTTTTAAAGATGAAAATATCTTTTATAGTTTGGAACTTAAATTTTCCCAAAGGCCCATGTGTTAAAGCTTGGTTTCCAGGGCGGTGGCACTTGGAGGCCCCGGGAGGGCATCCTGGAAGCTGGTGAGCCCTCCATGCTTGCAGTGTTGTGGGAAATCTTTAGATCCCTGGAAATTTGGCCTTGAAAATGCTGGTGAGACCCTGAAGGAGGAGGAGAAGGAAGGAAAGCAGGGAGGGAGGGAGGGAAGAAATCCATGCATAGCCGCAGCCAGAGGAACATTTTCATTTCTCCCAGCACTGTCATCTAGAGTAAGCTCAAATGTTCCTGATGACCATTCTTGGAATTGCTGGGAATCTGGGATCTCCATGAGACCCAGGGCTGACGAATAATTCTAACCCTGTGTTATGTGGGCTTCTCACCCCCTGGGCCTTTCCGTCATGCACAGGACCTGGCTCGTCATGGCCCCACCTCAGTGCCTCCAACAACAGGCCATGTGGCTCTGCTCCCCTCTGAACGCGGACATTCGGGGAGCCCCTTCTCCTTTCTGGGCTCGTATTTTCCTGCAGTGTAGATTGCTGGCAAGGGTCGTTGTGACAATCAAATGAAGGAAAAATGACAAATGAAATCCTTTCATGAACCTTAAAGTCCCATATACATGTAAAAGATGTCTTTATTTCTAAGCGATGTAGTGATTTCTATCTGAGGCCAGTCTGTCTCCAATTCTAGAAGACTTTAGGCTCATTAATATCTCACCGATGAGGGGACCACAAGTATTAATGTGTGGGGACCTCTCCGGGACCCTGGGGTATTCAGTGGAACCTCGTGTCCCAGGATCATCAGAGACAGACAGACAGACAGACAGACAGACAGACAGTCTGAAGGTGGACAGCAGAGCTCCAGCTCCAGCCTTTTCCCTGAACTATACCCCAAGCCCTTCCGATTTTTTATTTTGAGACAGGGTCTCACTAAGTGGCCCAGGCAGGACTTGAACTTAATATTCTCCCATCTGTACCGAGAGAGTCCTGGTCTCCTGGTGAAGGCGAGGAAGCTAGAACCTGCCCAAATGGTTCCCATCTAAGTTCCCACTTCCTACCTGTCTCTCTAGCTGTCCCAGGTCACCCTTTACAATCTGTGACAGGAAGAGATAAGGGATGATGCTGCTTCTGAAAGTAATGAATTCCCCGTCATTAGAGATTCTCAACAACCATTTATGAGAGACACAGTATAAATAACATCAGTTTTATACTCGGGAGTCAGAGCAGGTGGTGGTGAAATCAGTAACTTTTAAGGATCTTCTGGCAGGAGCTCTGTGACCTCCTGGTCAATTCTGAGTGTCTAGCTCCAGTTCTTGACTCCCGGTGCTGAGAGAAAGAGGGTGGGCAGAGGGGCTGGGATGTACAAATGGTCCCTGAACCGAGCTCAGTTGATTGCCAGAGCGCGACACTCAGGCAATTCATTTTAGAAAGCTGTGCAGCAGGAATTCAAATTGACACGCAGGCAGCCAGGCACTCTTGTGAGCTGTCATAACAAATGCGTGCTGATCTTTTCCAAGTGAACTTCAGAGAAGGGACAGGAAAGCCAACATCTGAGCAGATTTTCCCCAGAAGCTTCTTGTAGCTTGCAGAAATGGGCGGCTCCTACTTCCACCTGGGGTCCAATCTAACTACTGACGTTAAAAATACTAACTCAGTTCTGTGCCAGCATCTGCCAAGCAAATGCTAAGAGAGATTTGAGCAGTTTCACCTCAAAGCATAATTTTAGCAGCTGTAAAAGGCATATAGAACTCAAATCCTCCCATCAGTTGAAGGCTATGTTTTTGAGCCACTTTGCATAACTCTGTGCTGCATTGTTTTAGTCCTCATGCTTTGCCCAAGGAGAAATGGTAACTGTCTGAGTTTCTTTCTCTGCCTTGCTTTCCTTCTCCCCCGTTTTCCCTCAAGTCACTGAAGACTTCCTATGTCCCAGGCGCTGTGCTGACCGTTGAATAAGAGGACTTGACTCCTGCCTGTATTAATTTTCTTGAGCTGCCATAACAAAATGTTATCATCCCGAACACTTAAAGAAGAGAAATGATGTAGATTATCTAGGGCTTCAATATACGGATTTGGGGAGACACAACTCAGTCCGCAGCTCTGTCCTTCAGAATTTCATGCTGTGGTGTGAGAAGCAGGCATAGGGAAGAGCACGGTGATGCCCTGTGGCCCCACGGATGGTGCTGCATCTTAAGTACACATCAGTGCCTATTCAGTGTAGGAGATGAGGAAGCTCCCGAAGGAAAGAAGCACTGGGGCTGGACTGAGGAAAAGGACAGAAAGGACTCAGGGGCATGGACTCAGTGGTCCCTCGGTCTACCTCCACTGTAGGATAACTTTGCAAGGCATCTCCCATCCCATGATATCAGTTTCTCCATTCATATAGGGGAGTGTGCATCTAAATGATGCCTAAAAACTCTCCCAGGGATGGTATTTTCAAATTTGATAATTATAGGCAAAGACAAAGAAAAAAAAATGAAAGAATGCAAAAATAAAATAGTTTGGGTCTTGCTGACATTTTAGATCTTGATGATTCTAAGAAAGAGAAAAAGGGAAAAATAAAAGCAGTCAAATATGCAAAACACAGCAAGGGTTGTTATTGTGCAGGTGAAGAGGCAGCACAGCTTAACAGTATCTCCGTGTGGGGTGTAAGGGTAGATGTGTGGAAAGAAGGATTTTAGGATGTCCTCCCCTTGTTCATTCTAGCCCTCCATCCCTAAGGAAGGAGGAGAGGCTAACAGCTACTTAGGGCATTGCCACATTATATTCCAGTACAAATGGATAGTAAATGTGATAGTTCCAAGAAAAAGAGAACATTATGTTCAATATAGAAAATGGAGGGATATCAAATTCATTTTAGGAAATTTCTAGCCAAATTAATTAGCATGTTTTAAATTATAGGTTTAGTGGCATAAACTTCAGTTACCCAGAAACCTCTACAAAGCAGAAATACTTGATTCCTGATCCTACCAGAAACAAGGCATGATGTTATGAGTACAAAGCCCTGAAGACTTGTGTTAGCCAGGCTTCTGTCACTGTGAAAACATATCCAAGAAAGTCAACATAAAGGAGGAAAGACTGATTTGGCTCATGATTTCAGAGGGTACAGTCCATGGTAAGCTGGCCCCAAAGCAGAAACATCATGGTGGAAGGGCCTGGTAGAAAAATAGCTGCTCACATCACAGTACCAGGAAGCAAGGTAAGAGGGAACGAGTATGATACAATCCCCAAGATGATGCCCCCATGATCAACTTCTTCCAGATAGGCCCACTTCCTGTTTCCATACTTCTCATTAAAGCCATCAAATTATATCTCATACTAGATTAATCCACTGGATGAATTTAGAGCTCCTATGATCAATCACTAAGCCCAAAACCCATTACCTGCCAACCAAGCCTTTAACATATGAATTTTGAGGGACATTTCAACTCCAAACCATGAGGACTACAGTCTTGCCACGAGACTATGACCATATAAGGTATTGTGATCTTGTCCTTCATCCAGCTCTTACGATGACACTTGTATCTAATGGGACTCAGTTGTCACAGGGCCTTCCGTAAGACTGGAGACCAGAAGGGCTCTGTGCCTCCTGACTGTTACCCTGGGACTTTTGGTCTCTAAAGTAATCCTCTGGCATGTTAAAGGGAATGCCATAGAATCCATTCTACCTAGAAGGCACGACTCATCTGGAATGAAGCCCAAGCTGTGACTCAGAGCCACATTTTCTGAGAAGCAGCTGAAGGACAGGGCTGAACAATGAAAGTAAAGATGTTTCAGGACAGGCACTGTCGATAAACCTCCTCAGAAAGAGGAGGTCCACTCTCTGTGCTTCCGGAAGACAAGCTGGAATGAGATAGAACTCACACCCACACGAGTTTCTATGTAATTTACAGAAGAAATTTCTGATTGCAAAACCACACAGAGGCTCATTGGGCTGCCTTATGAGAAAGAGTGTGCCCAGCTACTGCATGCACAGGAAGCCAGGCTCTCTAGTTCTTCATTCATTCATTCATTACTCATTCATTCAAAGAGAAATTAATTAGCAAGGTGTGGTGGTGCACACCTGTAAAATCAGCATTCTGGGAGGCTGAGGCAGGAAAATCCCAAGTTTAGGCCCAGCATGGGCGACAGCAACAAATGAGACCTTGTCTAAAAAAAAAAAAAAATTAAAAAAGGACTAGGGATGTAGCTCAGTATCAAGATCCTCAATTCAATCTCCCATACTGCACAAAAAGACATGATTTATAATTAAATAGTATTTACTAAGCAGCTATTTCATGCTCCTGCTGTACTTGGCAAGGGAAATAAAGAGATAAATGCCTTTCTTGCCTCATAGGAAAGTGTGGCCCAGTAAAGCTGTGGTAACATTGTCAGGGCTGTTGGTGAGGGACTGGTAGTGGTTGGGGAAAATAATTTGTCCTTAGTGGCCATTATGGGTGCTTCCTAAATTTAAAATCACACACGACTCTCTGACTCTAATCTGTTCTTTAAAATTCAAAGCCCATTTATGCCTCCTTCAAGCCTTCCAAATACCAAAGTGAGACAGACAAAGAGTGCAGGGCTCTTGGGCAGGGTGAGCCACATGTCCTTTGTCCTTCTGCTTTGGATCATAGCTCTTGTCGGTAGCAGAGCCGAGTGGAAGGCAAGGTTTGTGTCGTATTCCTAGAGTGCAGAGGGTGTTCCTGGTGCACACACTGTGTGACAAAGACCTCGACTCAGGTGCACAGAGAGGTCCGTGGAGAAGGGTGGAGAGCAGCCTTGTGGCACTGGGGATTGTGATTCCACCACCTAAGTTCCCAGACAGGCTGAAGTTTGGGAAGTCAGAGCACTTCCTTTAGCCACTGTGGACACATTCATCTTCTAAGAGAGCTTATTTGTAGGCAAAACTCAAAGAGTTATTGTAAGAATAATTAATATATTACAGATCACAATAGTTATCTAGTAGACAAGCAGCAATCCCACATGAAACCAACGTGAGAAAACTATATAGCAACCCAGCAGTGGTGAACAGTATGGCTTGGGGACACCATTATCAGTTCATGGAGAATTCCTTACCAAAGTGAACACACAGGCATTGCACAGTTAGCCTAATGAGTCGGTCTGTGCTCGCGTCCTGAAGGGGCTATGGAGCAATCTTATTACCCCACTTGTAACCTGGGGGGAAGGCTTTCTCAGTACAGAGCCAGCGCGGAGGAAATCACCAGTGGTGACACTGTTGGGACCAAAGCAAATGTCCTCACTGGTTCCTTTCAGCTAATCTGGGCTTGGATAAATTGAGCAGAATGCTACCTGTCACTTGTGTGGACACATAGCTACTGTAGTCCCTGCAGGTCACAATTCTGTTCAGAACATCAAAAGAGCCATTGCAGAGGAATGCCCTGGGTCACAAACAAAGTCCACAGAGCCAGAGCCGGAGACCACAGCCCAGACCACGAACTGCGTGACGAGCCAGGCAGAGACAGCACGTGGAGAGACACTCACTCAGCGTCGAGTGCTCGCTGAGGTGGAGACTAAGTAGTTTTCTCTTTGACGTGAGGGGAAGCTCCGGAACGTACTGATTCAATCAGAAGAACTGTTGTTGAATACACAGCTCAGTCGTACTTCTGAAATTTGAAGGATATTTCCAGTGTACTAAGAAGCCTGCTATACCAGGAGCTGTACATTGTGGTGCTTGTTGTTAGCAATGTGGCTTGGGTGCATCTGTGGATGCGAAGTGTAGGATCAAAAGACAAGGTGCATTCTGTGTGCAAAAGACGGTGCGAGCAGACACATTTACCCATAATACATGTGCCCAAGTGTGCTTTCCAATCCGTATCACAAGGATTTGTGAACAAAATATTAATCTAGTCCCTCTGATCTGTGTTCTGCTCTACAAAACCTTTTTCAGCTTTCTCACATCACGCCTGATTTTTTTTACAGTACTTGCTTGGCCTTTGCACTGAGATACACACCCAGCCTGTGTGTGTGTGTGTGTGTGTGTGTGTATGTTTGAAACACAGTCTTGCTAAGTCCCTAAATTTCCCAGGTTGACTTGAAATCCTGCCTCAGCTTCCCGGAGTGCTGGGTTTCCAGGCCATGCCCAGCTCGTGCATGATTATCACAGCCATTCTGGGAGACCTGCAGGCTAAGGGGAACAAGCCCATTGTTCAGATGAGGAGCTGGGCTCAGGAGGCTCAGCTGATGTGGAAATGTCCTCAGCCAGAGTTGGAGCTTGGCAGCACTCTGCTCTTCAGTGCTGTCCCTTTCCTTCGAAATCGCATCACACTGGACTGGAAGTACATTGGCCCAGGAAGCAGGAGGAGTTAATTATCCTGGCTGCTCTGTCACAAATGTACAGTGATCCCAGAGTTGCCCTTCTTCCTTCCAGGTCTCTGCACTCAGTGAGGGCTCACTGCCTCCCCGTGGGTTGTGAAGTGGATTCCTTTCCAGTGTCTCCACTTCTGGGCTGCCTGCAGGGCCACTCTGTGTGAAGACGCCACGATGACCTTTCCTTTATACCTGCTCGCCTAGGACACCTCAGTGGCTTCCTACCCTGAGGTCCAGGTCAGCGATGGGCCAGGCTTAGATATTCTCTTGTGAGCTTGTCTATCTCTTTAGTCTCATTTCTTGTTTGTGCTTCTCCCATGTACGACTTTAAAGACTTAATCACTTTTCCATGGCTGGGACAAAAGTCCTGACACCTACAATTTAAAGGAGGAGAGGTTCATTATGGCTCGTGATTTTGAGGATTCAGTCCCTAGTCATCTAGCTCCAAGGCAGGAAGGGCCTGGCGGAAGAGAGCTGCTTACATCATGGCAGCCAGGAAGGGAGGCCAGAGAAGGGAGGAGCCTGGGTGGGAGCTAAATCCTTCCAGTCACAACCCCAATGACCTGCTTCTTCCAACCAGGGCCTGCCTCCTAACAGCACAGTCAGCCATGAACTCTTGAGGCCAGCACCTCCATGCTCCAAGCACCTTCCATGCACACAAGACTTTTGGGGAACATTTCAGATCCAAACCCTAACACCTGCCACACAGACAATGCCCAGATGGCTCGCTTCTCTGCTTTCTCACCCTTCTTTTGGCCATTTAATTTCCTCTCTAAGACCTATGTCATTAATCTCTTTCCCTAAGAAACCAGGGGGCCCCTGTGTGCTGTCCTTCCTGTGCTGAACTAGCCTTGGACTTTTTTCTCTGGGGTTCTGAGATAGATCAGAATTCTTTCCCTGTATATCATCATGCATTCTGACTCACACAGAATTAAACTGTTCAGCTGAGCATGGAGGTACACAACTACAATCCCAGGACTCTGGGAGGCTGAGGCAGGAAGACCGAGACTTTGAGCTCAACATTATAAAATGCAAACCAAGTCTGAGTTCAAGCTTAGCAAGAGCTTTTCTCAAAATGGAAAAGAGTTGGGGATGTAGCTCAGTGTGACGGCCCTGGGTTCAATACTAAGTACTGCTGAGAGAGAGAGAGAGAGAGAGAGACAGAGAGAGAGAGAGGTTTTATGGTTGCTCCTCACTCTTTTTATGGTTGCTATAAGGTTCTGTTTTGTTTTTAAAATTGTGTCTGAATTGTCCTCCAGTCCCTAATGTCTAATATGCCATGCAGCACATAGTAGGTGTTGAAGAAACATTTACTGAATGCATGAATGAAAGGATTACAGCGTCTCTCTGGGGCTTCCTTCTCACAATATCACCAAAATCTGACCATGTGCAAGCCCAGGGCATCTTTGCAGGACAGATCTTCTCTTCCCTGAGGAGATTTTCCTGCATTCACGGCAAGCTCCCTTCTTACAAGGGGCAGCAGAACTGCGGGATGAGTGTGTCGCCCCGGAGCCCACAGGAATAAGAGCTAGGCCAGAGCCACCTCGGCTGGCCTCACTAACCCCAGAGGACAGCTCTGCCTGCAATGACAAGGAGGCCACCCAGGCAGCACTGATGTGGCCAGAGCAGCTGGCGCCCGGGCAGTCAGCCTCTGCGGCTGAGGTGTGGGTGCCCAGAATCTGCTCGGTGCCACCAGCCGAGGACGCCAGTCCTGCTCGGGCAGGAGCCCCGGCTGGCTCAGCTTGGAACAGAGAGCAGCGCAGGGGCTTCCCAGCTCTCCCCCGCTCAGAGCTGACTGAAGTGGAAGGGAGGAGTCTGGTTTCCTGCTCAGACAAGAGCACAGGCATCACTTCCCCGACACCAGCACCTCCTGGGAGGGAGGCTGGTCTCAGACGGGGCCTTCCGCGGCCACTCAGCAAGTGACCTTCAGAAAGAGGAGGAGGACCTGCTCCTGTGTGTGTGCAGGGACCAGAGTCCTCCGGTTTCTGATCCCAAAGCGTTCACGCTGTCATGTGCTCTCAGCCCTGCCGCCCTCTCACCTCCACACGCTGCTCCAAGCGGCTGCCCGTCCTATGTCCTCAGGCGCTGGACACCTGGCCTTGCTTACACGAGGACAGCTTGAGGCCAGAGAGCGTGGGGTCAAATGCAGGTGAAGATGGCAGCCCAGCCCTCCGTGGGCCTGCACCGGCCTGGCTCCCGATGCCTGGTTTCCTAAGCTCTGACACCAGGCATGGGCAACACTTGTCTCACAGCCTTTTCTGCATCTAGCTCAAAATGTGCCTGGGACTGGGCCTTCCACATGCATAACCAGCTTGTGCTAAACAGTGTCCTGCAGAGACTGCAGGGAGACACAGCCCAGCCTGTGGGAGGCACGAGGCCAATTCCGACCCAGCTCTGGCTGTCTTCAACCCCAAAACTCTTTGCCTGGTACCCCAGATGGTATCATATCTGTTTTCCTGATTAATGCTTACTGCCGCAGAGCAATGCTCAGCACTGGGCCTTTTTCTTCCGAAGAGTCTTGGTGTGGACAGTAAGTTCTACGGTCGCCCTATTGCTCCACATCTCCCTTAACTGTCCTTGATAAAAGAGGTGTTCGAATGCTGGCCTGGCAAACTTTCTGCTGTGGTACATAGATTGGACATCTTGACGTATTGAGCTGCATCAGACAGAATTTGGGGCCAGCCAAAAAGCAAACATAGGAAGGATCTCATCTTATTTTTCTTTATTTTTGTAAAATTTACCAAAATGTATCTGCAATTTCCTGGCCTATGCCCAGGGGACTGTGGACCAAGGGCCTGTCTTGTGGCAGATCTCCTGCATCCACCTGTAATCTTGGCTGTTCTTCCGCAACATTTCACAGGTCGGCATCAGTAGACAGGGAGGATGATAAGTTCAGAAAACTTCTCTATAGATCTTTACTTGCTTTTATTTCTGGGTTCAGGGCGCCAATTCCTTAGTAACATTTCTTCTTCTTTATACAAAATATTGGTATCAAAAGAGATGAAAACAAGAATGAAATCATTCCAACACAAATCAGAAACAAACACAAACAAGAAAACAACCACAAATGAAAAAAAAAAAGTGTGTTGCATTTTGAAATCAGCAGTGGAAACTCACTCTTGGAAAGAAAAAAATTTCCACTCAGCAAAGGCTCAAGGGAAGACCCTGGGGTCTCTTGAACAATGATGATCTTGATGCCTTTGCTTTTTACTTGCTCGGAGTCTAGAGGAACATGAGGTCCTGCTCTTAAGCTCCTCCACCCCTGTCTTCCTGCCTCAGTGTTTCAAAGAGGTGGTCCAAAGCTTTCTTGTCTGAAGTGACCCTTATCCACTGATTCCTGCTACTTCCATTTGGCCAAATGGTCATTCAGTGCACTTGTGACAGGAAATCTGCCCGTGTAACCAGGAGACTGAGTAGGTCATTCTCTGCACTACAGTCAGCTTTAGAATCCTGGATACACGTTTTTATGTCTATATTTCATGTTCTTACAATGCTAGCTCCGTGGGAGATTGTGTTACTTTTCCACTGTTTCTTCAGTGCCTGGCACAGGAACGTATTCAATCATTCTTTGCTGAACAGCTAAATGGATGAATGAATTTTGAGTACAGTGTAGAATATAAAATATTCCTTTAAATCGTAGCATTTCATACTGGAGCTTGAGAAACAATAGTCATTGTGAAAAGAGAGAGAGTAGGAAATAGGGAGGCAGACGGTGGAGATGAGAAGGGGGTCCAGGGAGGTGGGATGTGGGGAGGCAGAGGAAAAGGGGAAGCACACAGTCAGGATGCCTATATATATGCACCTGTTTTCCATTATGTATCACAAACATATACCAACAAAAAAATGTAAAGAAACAGCCATTAATTGAGCCATGATCTCAATTAATGTTTCAGAATTAGGAGAGAAAAATGAAGGATAAAAATATAAGCATGCTGTGCTAATTAATTTTGGAGCTTTAAATGTTAACTACAAGAAAAAAATTTGACTTGCTTATGCAACTCTGTGGTCAGGTAGGAAAGCAAAACAGTTGTCTCCTTTGCCCTAATCCACGCTCGATAAAAATGCGAGGTTGGTGCTAAGGAGGAAATGCATGCAATAATCCTCCACCAACTATGGGCACTGTCATCAGGAAAAGCACCATGGCTGACATGTTTAACTGACAAGAATAAAGGTCTTACTGAAAATAAGGTGTTAACAGAAAAATAACTGAAATTGTGCTAAACAAAGATTTCACAACAAGTGAATACAACTTCTAGGAAATAGATCTCCACTGTCAAACAAATTGGATTTATTCATGTTAAAAGTTGACTCTGGGAGGTAACGCTCTTCTTCCTGCTGCTCCGGAAGAGATGCCACAGCCTCTGATGTGCTGTTGTGGCTTTCAGTTGTCTATGGTCTGGACCTGAGATGGCCCAGAAGGCCCCTGTGTTGTTGAAGGCTTGGTCCAAAACCTGTGGTGCTACTGGGAGGTAGCAAGACCTTTGAGAGGCAGGACCTAGTGAGAGGAAGTGAGGTAATTGGAGGTGCGGTCTTGAAGGGCATGTTGGGACTTTGGTGGCTTTTTCTCTCTTTTTGCTTCCTGATCAGGACAAGGTCACCATGAGTGTTTCCTCCAACAGGCACTCTGACTGCCATGTACTGAGCCACCACAGCCTGAAGTCACAGGGCCAGGTGATCATGGACTGAATCTTCCGAGACCTTGAGCCAACATAAATCTCCCTTCCTCATAAGTTGGTTGTCTCAGGAATTTGGTCACAGCAACGAAAAGCTAGCTAACACAACTGTGACCCTAAAAAGCCAATCTGAAAATCTGCCTCCCTGGGAACACAGACTGCATCATGTGACACTGGTTGCATGTGCTGTGACCAAGTTGAATTGCATCTTCAGCCTCCTGTTTTTTATTTTTGTATGAGTTGGCAAAATCCATCTGTAATCAGCAGTTACTGTGGAAGTCATACACCTGTTCTATGGTGGTTATCAAGTCGTCTGCTCTTAAACTGAAATATTCCCTCTGCAATACTTCAAAGGTCAGGTCACAAAATCTGAATGAAGAGAGTGGAAAGAGTTAATTTCTATTGTGTGATTTTCACTCAGAAAACAAAATAAAAGCTTAAAGACTTTTTAAACCCTGTTAAATGCTAGTGAAGATGGGGAGGAATAGAAACTCTTGCCTGGTGTGGCGGTGAATGCCTGGAGGCTGTGGCAGGAGGATCGCAGTGAGTTCAAGGCCAGCCTGAGCTACATAGCAATACCCTGTCTCCAAACAAACAAATGGAAAGAAAGAAACTTTGATTCACTGCTGATGGGAATAGGGCAAAGCCCTGGCTCTGGGGGTCTCCACCACCCAGGCTTGGCCACCCATCCTGTAAGTCCAGGCTAGGACATGGACAATGGTGAAGGCAGGAAGGAGCTTCCATCAGCATGGCCACACTGCAAAGCACAGACCAAGAGCTCAAGATATGGCTTCAAGCAGCTGATGGACGGAAGCTTTGGCATTGTAGAGAAAGGGGGAACAAAGACAAGGTGAAGGGCTTGCACAGCTGGGGATTCGCAGAGCTGGCAGGCTGGGTCATCCTGGTCAGGTTGTGATCTGGTTCTCAGGACTGGTTCTGCGAGGTCCCGAGATAGCCCTCATTGCATGAGGGGACAATTCAGGTCCCTTCACGAGTCTGGGCTCCTGCCTAGAGGGCAGCTGCTGTTCCAGTCACAGGGTGATTGCTCCTCCTTGGGCAGGGATGACCGCATCGCAGGAGGGTCTGCGAGGTTCTGCTTTCCCTGGACCCAGGGGTGACTGCAGATTTAGGACAGGACTGGAGACTTGTAGGCATCACTTGGGGTCTGGAGCTGGACATTGTAAAAGCTGGCAGTTAGATGCCCCTGCAAATCCTGAAAATTACTTCAGTGGTTCTTGTCGTGCTGTCCTGACTTTTGAAGGGAAATGAGACGTGCTGGGTAAACTTCAGGCCGATGAGCTTCGTACTGTGGAGACTCCTCAGGGGCTCACCAAGCCTGTCTGCAGAGCAGAGCAGGGCCTGATGCAGAGTTTTAAGGTAGCGAAGGAGACAAAGAATGAAGGCAGAAATGCTAAGCTTCATCTGAGTTACCCACTGGGCATTTGCAGCCCTGCCTCTCGGGCCCTGCTGTGCAGCCATTTGGGAAGCCAGTTTGGTTGGTTCCAACAAAACCCAACATTCTTTTACTATATGATCCAGCAACTGCTCTTCTCAGTACAAGTATCTACCCAAAGAGTAAAAAATTACAGCTACACAAAACCCACACATGAGTGTTTATAGCAGCTTTATGCATAACAGCTAGAACTTAGAAGCAATTAAGATAGCTTCAGTAGGCAACCGGGTGAGTAAATTGGGTACATTCAGACAGGGGAATAGTATTCAGCACTAAAAAAGAAATGAGCTATCAAGCCATGAAAAGACACAGAGGAAATTCAAATGCATATTGCTCAATGAAAGAAATCAAACACACAGGTGATAACTGTATGATTCCAACTATATGATATTCTGGAAAAGACAAAACTATGGAGATGTTAAAAAGGTCAGTAGTTGCCAAGAGTTAAGGGTGGGGTATTGCAGGGTTGAATAGGCAAAACACAGAATTTTTAGGGTAATGGAAATATTCTGTGGTATGATAATAATGGATACACGTAATTTTGTTTGTCCAAACCCATGGAATGTACCGACTGAGAGTGAATTCTGTCCTGAACTCTGGGCTTCGGGCGGCCATGCTATGTCCCCGCAGGTTCCACGATTATAAGGCGTGTACCACGTTGCAGGAGGCTGTGGCTTTGGGAGGCTGGGCATGTGGGGGCACTGGGTGCGTGGGGAATCTCTGTGCCTCCTTCTTAATTTTACTGTGAACCTGAAACTGCTCTAAGAAGTGAAGGCTTTAATCATTTCAAAAAGGCGTGAGTTTGAACAATTCAGCGTCTCAGTGCTAGTCCGTGCCTCGGGAAGAGATGACTAGAAGGTCCAAGTGCCGCGAGCCTGCACCAAGCGGACGGCTCCGCCCCGCCTCTTGCCGTCCCCTCCCGGGCCACTCCCCAGCACTTCCGGCGCAGGCGGGAGGTGGTTAAGGCTCAGCAAGTCGAGATCGGTGGATAATTAAACTGGAGAAAAGGTCCAAATGGGTTGTCAAGCTGGAGAGGCCTTTCCTCACGGACGCAGACAGCACGGACACCCAGCGCGTCGGGAAAGGATGGAAATCGGCTGTTTAATTTTTAAAAAATTTCTAGCAATAAAAGACACATCACAATGAATTCCTTTCAAAATCCTTCCCCTCACTTCATACACACTCATCCTATCGTCCTTGCTGCTTTCTCCAGCTGCTCTGGGGTCCTCTTTCCTGAGGGTCTTTAGCTGCACTGGCCTGGCTACTTCAGTGTCCTGAAAACGTCTCCCTTTCATGGTCATTTTAACTTTGGGAAGAGCCGGAATTCACATAGTGCCAGATCTGGTGCCTGAGGTGGACGAGGACGCTTGTGCTTGGATGGCCACACCCACCTTCTCCTGCCCTCAGACTCCAGCGCTCTGGGTTCCTGGTCTTGCAACTCAGCCTGGAGCTCACACTAACTTCCTTCACGCTGCAGCCTTCATACACACACGGAATTACCCCAGCCACTCACTTGGTTCTCCAGCGTGCAAATAGCAGATTGTGGTACTTCCCAGCCTCCGTTGCCATATGAACACACTTTTATAAGGAGACTCCTCCTATTTGTATGTTTATTTCCTGTAGATTCTGTTTCTCTGGAGTGCCCCTGCTAATAGTCTTTGTGCAAACTCTTTCACTGAACAAAGAAAGGAAACCACAGCCATCCTTCAAAAGGGCTCATATTGTGAGTTTCAGGTTACCCAACCATTGCTTCCTTGGTTCATTTATAAAAAGACACAACCACGGAACCTCCCACAAACAGGACTTCCAGCCAGAAATAAGCTGGAGGCAGAAGACCCTGGACCTCCTTTAGGTCTCATTTCTAATTCCTTTATGGGCTCAGAATAAACTCTTAAGCCATGCAGTCAAAATAAATTGTCAGAAGTAGTTATTATTTCAGTTTCCCTTCAGAATCTTTCATCATGCCTACCGAAATCTTGAAGAATCTAAGTTTAATTACTCAAGTGGCATATTTATTAATTCCATTTTTTGCAAAAGAAAGCATTTCTTCACCTGGAACATAAACCTCCCATGTTTAAAGTTGGCTACTTTCATTTCAATTGTGTGAGATGTGCCTGGTACAGAGAGAATGTCTTCTGCCAATGGGGACACCACTGCCTTGAGCCAGCCTAGGGGACGACTACATTGGACCACATTTAGTTGGCTGTGACTAGAGAAGTCTGAGTTTTGTAAAGACAACATCATCCAAATGGAAAAGCCATGGGAATTAGGGAGCACCCCCAAAGGGAATGGAGATGTGCATGTGAGAAAGAGGGCAGGCAGAGGAAGGGAGGCCACCACCAATTCTCAGCTAGACATCGATCCTTACCTGAGATGCAAACCATTCTACAATGTTGGAAAATATGCAGCAGCATAGCCATGGGATGAAGGAGAATGGAAACGGAAGTAAAGTTGAGATTTACCCAAGACCATCTAGAAATTCAGTGGACTCCCAAGGTCGGTCTCATTCTTCAACAACTGCTCAGATGTTTACAGAGAGCCTGACCCCGTGGAGTTAGTCAAGTGTGCGTAACCTGAGCGGTGAGAGAAATGGAAGAGTATGAACTGGTTCACAGCGCACCTGCACTGCGCACCTTCTGTTTACCTGATAAGAGTTAAAGCCAAAGGCTCAGCTAGAGTTGATTCTGCTAAAAGAATATGTCCTTCCTCCGAAGAATTGAAGTGTGCATGTATAAAATGTGAGGTGATGACCTCAGTAACTCTTATTCAGCATATAATTCTGAGAAATTCAAACATTTGGGAGTCCCATCTCGCAATATAGAATAAATACCACCATTCCTACTGTAGAATAGATGGCTGACTCGAAAACAAAAATAGAGAGCCCCCATATAAGTCTAGATTTAATCATACATTAAGTATAATTTATATTCAAATGGTAAACATGAGTTATCAAGAAAAGATTAGTTTTTTTTTTTTTTTTTGTGGGTACCGGGGGTTGAACTCAGGACCTCACGCGCCAGCAGACGCCCGTGCCACTGAGCGATATCACCGGTCCTTTTCTCATATGTGGGTACCGGGAGTCGAACTCAGGACCTCGCGCTTGCCAGGTAGGCATTTATGCCGCTGAGCCATCTCACCAGCCCGATTAGTTTGTTTTAAGTAATATATCTTTAAGAAAATAAATTATTACGTGGCAAAAGTAGTTCCATCCAAAAGACAAGTATATTTACGTAAACAGTTACAGACATGAATGAAAGATACCGGAAGTTCTGTGTTTCGGGTGGGAGACAGCAGACCGCAGGGTCAAAGTCAAGCCCTTGAACTCAGAACGGCTGGTGTCCAGGCCTCCGCTCTTGCTGGCCGTAAGTTCTCGGGCTTTATCTGTGTGTGTTGTCATTTCTCCCTCTATAAATGGGAAACACACAGGTCAAACCCGCGTCTCTCCTAGGACGGTGCACTGCAGCTCAAATGAGAAGCTGGCGAACTGTGAGTTTTATAAATTCTAAGAGCTGTGGCTGGGTAACCTCCTAATTCCTGGCGATGCAGGAGGCCTGAGGTCAATCTGTACCTGGAATAGCTGCAACACGGGGCAGTTAATCTCCCTGGAGATTTCTTCCAGAGCCCTCTGCACCTCGAGTGACGGGGACTTTGCCTGTCGGTTTTTATAAGTGAGGTGGCTGTGAACATTTTGTATACATGTTCTGGTACCTGGGCGCTTGTGTTTCTTTAATGTGTGTACTAGTGATTAAATTGTGCATGGATTTGTACATCTCTGGGCCTAAGTGCAAGAGTATCTGCATGACCAGTGGGAGGATGACCATAATCTAACGAATGGGTTGTCAGGGCCACAGGTAAATCCACTTCCTGTACGTTTTCCCCAGAGGAGTTAAACATTCCCGGGAAGGGGAGTTCTGGGACCTGGCGGGTAGGCCTTGGACAAAAGAGCAACATCAGCCTCTTCCTAGTTCTCCTCTTAGATCTGAATTCGGGGAATGTGCGCCTGGACAACTGGCGACAACCCCTTCCGATCAGGAGCAGGAACGCCCGGACCAGGGTCTTCCTAGTTGGCTTGGATCTGAGCTGCCTTTTCCCCAGGAGCACAACTGTCCCTCTCCCCTGCCAGACAGAAGACGTTCAGGGGAAGCCTCGCGAGCACCTTCGTCTTGGCGGAGGCGCTCATTCACACTTTGGTTTGAGGTAGTATTTGGTTCTTCCAGTTGCTAACCCTATCTTACCAGACTTAAGATGCACGATGGAAGGAGGCCTCCCATACTGAAGGTAAATTTCCTTTCCATTCTGCCTGCCAACTAATCAGTTGAAGACTTCGATCTTTCTTGGAAGACCTAACGGAAGGCTGCAAGACACAGCCACTCTTTCTCTGACATTTTCTACCATCTCCTCTAAAGCAACAGCTTCGAGGGTACCTGACTGTCTTTCCAAAGCGAATGAATGTGAGATTAATTTCACTGAAGGTTTTCAAGTGCAAATCTAGAGCTCTAACTTTCCAGCCTGACCAAGGGGATCATGGTTACTTTCTAATACATGCTAAAAATGGAGCCAAGTCCTCCTTTTGAGATTTATATTTTTTAAATTCCCACTTTTCGATGCCAATTTCTATATCAGAATGATTCTGCCTTCTTCCTCCCCTGAGTGAATACAGCACCTCTTTTTCACATTAGATAGTTTGTAGCACCCCCTTGACTATGTGTGACTGAACTGACAGATAATTTAACTTACGCTTCCTATAAGTAAGGAAATATTTCATGCTACAACAGTGAATTAGTGGAAAAATAAAAGTAGGGGCCAGTGAGATGGCTCAGCGGCGTATGCACCTGCCTGGCAAGTGTGAGGGCCCGAATTCGACTCCCGGTACCCACATATGAAAAAAGGGCCGGTGATATCACTCAGTGGCATGGGTGCCTGCTGGCAGGCGAGATCCTGAGGTCGACCCCTGGTACCCACCAAAAAAAAAAAAAGTAGAGTGATTTATCATAGAAAGATAGGTAAATGTTAACAAGTACGTACAATCTCACCACTGCACCAGAACTCAAGGCGAGGCCGTCAAAAGTGTGGGCTAAAGGTAAAATTACCACGTGACACCTGTGAAGACACACTTGTAAAAATGTGTTTTGTGGGCGACCCACACCCTGGGAGCGGTATTATCACTGGTGACATGGTTATCTGAAAGGTGAATGTATCTTGGCAAATTTTCAAACAGAAGCACAGTCTGCCTTTGATTTGGAGGGTGGAAAATTCAGTGCATGTTAAACCTGTAAACAAGGTGAAAATACTTTGTGTGTAGGTGGAATTAGGCTCTAGGCTCAAATGCTAAACAAGTCTGTCCCTTACCTGAATGTCTGGTGGGTCATTAAAAATTTGTGCAAGATGAGGAAAGATCCTCATCATGAAAGTCATCCTGCAGATTGCACAGAGCTTCTTTGGTCTTCACAAACTGTCTGCAGCACCCTTCTCCTCACATTATTTTGACAACAAAAGGACCCCTTCAGTTTTCCAAAACAGCACCCACTGGAAAACAGCTTTAGGTCAACTCACAGGGACTTAAATTACCAAGGAGGCTTCTGCACTTTTCTCTCAGTTCTCTGTATGAGTTTCACCTCGACCAATCAGCACCATGGCTCTGGAAGTTCTGGGGCTCTCGTCTGTACAAAGCCTCACCCAAGGCAGAGACACGTGATCTCCGCTGGCTTCCTGGAGTGAAGACACTCCTGCAACAGCATCGAGGAATAATCTTTAGGTTTCATCCAGTCCAGCTGTAGCCTCCCAGCTCTAACCAATTGGCGGGGCTCCTCTGAACAATCAGACCCACTTCTCGGGGGGAGTGTGGGGTCAGCTTCCTTCGGAGCAAGAAGTGCACGAGGAACGTCCCGTGTTGGGTTAAAAGTCAGCGACCTCGTGAGAGATGGATTCTGGGTTGGTGCCCAAGAACACCTGCCTGTTGGAGGCTACGTTTGCTCAGGGAGCCTCCAGGGTTGTGTGCAGCTTGCAAGCCTGCCCTGGCCAGAGGCTACACACGCATGGTGTGTGCTGGTTTTCCAAGGTGTAGTTGGAGTAGCTGGGAATGGGGCTGGGAGCCCAGGGAAGGAGGAGGTGGTGTCACAAGTCTGGACACGCTGCCCTCATAAAAGGATCAAAGCTTTGTGAGATCCCAGTGCCAAAGCTCTTGCAGCATGAGACAGGAACCCAGGTGAAAGACGGGTGGGAGTGAAATTGAAAGAGACCCCTTGATGATTTCCTAGGGAAAATCACCTGTTTGGCAATGGCTTGGCCCTGCAAGTTTTCTTCCTGCACCCACATGTCCTCGTCAACTCCAGACTCACAGGAGAGTGCGAGGCTTGTGAAACTCCAGAGCCGCTCTTGGCAGATGCAACACCGCAGACTCACGAGAGGTCACGCATGCTGTTCAGCACCCATGTCTCCATCCTGAACTCCTTCCACCCCATCCCTGCTCTCAAGTCGTCTCTAGTTCTGTCCGTATCATCTGTACAGCGTCTCACAGCCCATTTAATGGTGAACTCTGCTGCTGTCTTGGCCTCTCTCGCCTCCCCACAGCAAGTGCTTTTGGTCTTTTTCTCCATGCCCCGCCCCCGTTCTGGCTGGCTTCACCCTAACTCCTTCTGCTTGCACACTTCCAGCGAGGACCCATCACCTCAGCATTAGACACCAAAGCCCTCCTCCATGTGCAGGCAAACCCTAGGGAGCTCTAAGTAACCCTTTACTCCTTCTTCTTGCACATGTCCAGCAAGGACCCATCACCTCAGCATTAGACACCAAAGCCCTCCTCCACGTGCAGGCAAACCCCAGGGAGCTCTAAGTACTGCTCGGCAGCTTCCTGTGTCTCTCTCCGAACCAGGCACTGGGCAAGAGGTAAGAACTCTCCTTCCCGTAAGCTTGATCTGAACCACAATCTCGTCCATTCATCAGAGTCCCTGGAGGAGCTGGGCGGGATGTCTCCCAGACACCCAACTGCAGGCTTTTATGTTCCTGCCCAGGGTCCCAGCCCCTCGGGGGCAGATTAGTGATAGCTGAATCCCTCATCTCTCTCTTGTGATCGGGCTCAAGCTGTGACACAGGTGGACATTCCCCACACGTCCTGCAGCTCTGCATGGCAACAGTGCCCGGCCCTGATCTCGCTCCTGAAAACAGGAGAAATGGTTCGTCCTCCCAGTGCACACATTTTATCTCCAATAAATCACTTTTCAAACCTGGCACTGAGTTTCCCGGGGTCTAACATTTTTCGAACAAAGGAAAGCTCTTATCTTCTCATTATCTTTTTAAATTTACCCTCATTGTAGTTTGGAAATTATTTTGCTACCAACCTGGGATAAAAACTAAATATCTGAGAATACGCTCTGCAAGCCTTTATCCTGAAGAGTAGTTTTAGTTCAGAAGTTTTGTAAGGAATAACCTTTTCAGGGGACAGTGCTAGAGAATGAACCCCAGGTCTCTCATGCTTGGCAAGGGCTCTACCTCCGAGCTACATCCTCAGCTCTATCTATCTTACTTTCTTTACTTTGCAACATGCTACAATTTTCCTGCCCATGACATTGTCCAGGAATATTTTCTATATTTTGCCCTTTTTGGTCCCATAAACAGCAATATGATGATCACCTCTGTGTATAAAGCTTTTCTTACATTTGCAATTATTTTCTGAGGATATAATTCCAAAATTGGAATTGCTGGGGGAAAAGGGTATAAGCTTTTTTTTTTTTCCTCTCTCTCAGCATTGGGGATTGAACCCAAGGCCTTTACAATAAGCTACATGCCTGGCCCTTTTTCACCTGTTATTTTGAGACAAAGTCTTGCTAAATTACTGGAGCTGGGCTCAAACTTGCAACCCTCCTGCCTCAGTCTCCCAGAATGCTAGATTACAACCACGCACCGCCGTGCCTGGCTGGCAGAAGCACTTTAAGGCTCTAAATTTACACCCTGGCCTTGCTTTTGAGCACATGTGTAAAGGGGCATCATGAGTAAAGATGACTCCCTAACAAAGAACTGAAAGGGAGTCTTCGAATTCCAGCATTTCATCCTAATTTATTTCATGACTTAATATGACAGTTTGCCCTTTCCTTCGTCTCAATTTCAAACGAAACTGTGAAAGGCTGAGACTGCATTCGGGGCCAGCCTCTCTCCCTTGCTTATAAAGTGTGCTTTCTGAGTGTGAGAGGTGAGAACTTTAAATCTCCCTCTGGAAAAACACACAGTGAAATCGGAGACGGTAGGACCTGCCGCAGAGCCATCACTGAATGGACATGTTTCTCCAGAGCTCTGGGAGGGAGGAGGGAAAGCCTTAGACAAAATAAAACCAAAACCAACTCCACAGGGTTCATGCTCTTAACCAAAGAGCTTTATTTCTCTGATACACGCAGATGCAAGGCAAGGCTGCCCTGGTGTGGACTCCTGAGCAGTGCTGGCTTTTGAAGGTCATTTGCGCAGATAAAGAAAGATGACCCTGGCGGGAGTGAGCTCAACCTGCCCACCTCTGCCAGGAGTGCCCGGTAGGGTGGCCCGAAGCTTCCTCCGGCCCCAGGAGAGGTCGTGGCCCTGGTTACTGAGGAAGTAATTAGGAGGAAGAAAGCAGTTGGGATAAAATGAAAGCCAGAACGTGGGTTTCTGAACCCTCTAAATTCCAAAATTAGAGCCCTGCTGGCAAGTTTGAAATTTATGGAAAAGCAACTGCCCCTTGAGGCCATGTGTGTTCTGACTCTTCAGTCCTCCTGATGGGGGTTTCTTTATTCTAGACATGGGTGGTAGGGGGTCGTTGGCTGTCCACGGGTTGGTGGGTGGAGGGGGCTGGCAGGTAACTTCCCCAGGCCCTGCGTCTTGAATCTGACCACCTAGGAGGAGGCAGGGTGGGAAAGAGTCCCCTGGTCCCCTGCATATCTCCAGGCAGGTGTGATTCGTAGGGTGCCAGGATGGCCAGGCCTGGGTCCTCTTGAGTGGATCTAGGGCCAGGCTTCCGAGGCTTTTCCCGTCACAGGTCCTTGTGGATGGTCCTCCGAGGTACCCTGCACGGAGCCTTCCTCCCAGCCTGGTTTCTCCTGTAGTCTTCATATCAGTGAGCGGCTCTAGGAGGCAAGCCCTTCTCGCCTCCAGCTGGAAGCCGTGAGTGGTGCCCCTCGCCCCTCGTGCCACACCATAGCAAGCTCTGTGCCTACCTTTCTGTCTCCTCTCCTTCCAGTGCCTGGCTCAGGTCTGCTCTATGTTTGGCTTATGCTTTTGCAGACAGGCATCCCTCCTGCAGGCCAGCTTCCCTGGAGCCTCCTACACTAGGGCCGGGGCGACTTCCTACAGCAGCCTCCCTCGTCGGATTGGCTTGGACTCCTTGTGTTCCTGGGGGGAAAGCCAAGCCTCTGGACAGGAGACAGTCGCCCAATATGCAAGGCTTGTTCACACTTCCATCGTGTGAAAAGGAACTGTTCTACCTTCAAGGCCTTCTTCATCCTTTTTCAGACTCATCCAAACACCCATGCAGCGCGGCTCTTGCAACACCCGACCCCCCTCTTAGGGTAGTGCAGTCCGCTGTGGCGGCGATGACCAGTCCCTCAGCCTGTCCTGCGCCCTGCAGTGTGTGCTCCTTGGGGACAGGAATCCTTTCTCCCACCTTAGAAGGTTCTAGGCATGCAGCACCTACTTAAAAAATCGAAGGAAAGAATGAGTTAAATAAACAATGGGAAAAAAATCCTGTGCTCTCCGGTTGAACTCTATTACGTGGGTCCCAAGTTCTCCTGCAAGATTGTATTTTATTAGCTTTATGTGTATTGAAAAGATGGGGACAGTGTGTGTGTGTGTGTGCACATGGGACTGCACTGCTATATCTTAGGTTGGGTTCGTTATGCACATTGTCTGTTAGAGTGATAATGTTCAGGTATTTAGAAAATAGACATGCATGTTTCATGGCAAATGCATGTTTTATGAACATGTCACGCTTCCCACGGAATAAGATCAAATTCAAATACAGTACCTTCAGCAAGAAGAATTTGGATTTGTAATGTGCACCCATTAATGAGTGAGATTCAGATGTGCAGAGTGGTATCAATCTGCAGCGTCTTTAGAAGAGCTTTTGTGGCTGAGCATGGTGGTGCATACTTGTAATCCCAGCACTTGGGAGGCTGAGGCAGGAGGACTGCAGAGAGTTTGAGGTCAGCCTGGGCTACATAGTGAGTTCAAGTCCAGCCTGGACTACATAGGGAGACCCTGTCTCAAAAAAATAAAAGAAGAAGAAGAAGAAGAAGAAGAAGAAGAAGAAGAAGAAGCAGAAGAAGAAGAAGAGGAAGAAGAAGAAGAGGTCTTGCCTATAACAGGAATTAATATTTAGGTTCCCAAGGTGACTTCCCCAATGCTGCATATTTAACAATTCAATTAGCCATTCCCAAGTGAAGCATTCTAACTGATTATTTTTCATCCTCTGTTGGTGATAAAGATAATGGATGTTTTTGTGGAGTAAATTGGCTTCTTTGCTTAATATCTGTTGCTTGATGTCACTGCCCAGTAAATAAGTGGTGAAGTGCACTGCTATAAATAGCACTGTGTTTGGCAGAGGGAAAAAATAGCTGTGTTTCCTGACAGTGCAAATTTCACGCTGTTTTAATTACCACAAACACTCACTCCTATCTCAGGGAGCTGGGCAGGAAACCGGGAGTTACTGACACGTGCGCACCGCTGTGACGGCGGAGCTGGGAAGGAGCTCCCCCCAGCAGAGAGAGCGTCTTCCAGACGCTTCATTTGTCCAGGAGACAAATGGGGGCCACCGAGAATAACCCAGTGAAATCGAAGTTGTCTTGCTATTTGTGCTGTCACTGCCCTGTACAAGGAGAGAGAGACACCTGTCTCCCCCAAATAAGCAGTTTGAATTTGAAAACATAAATACATAAAAGCAGAGTGTTGAGCTTTGGCTCTTCAGGCAAACCTACACACATTCGCAGTTCACGGTTTAGGCCGTGTTAGAAAAATCACAGAGGTAAGTTCACCTTAAGATATTTCACAACACTAGACCCTCTGTCTCTACACCGACTATTACGGCCTTTCCTCCCCACTGGTCAAGATCTTTTTTCATTTCTTAAGAGGTCTTCCCTCTCACCTTCGCTCTTCTGCCCCACTACCTGGAACCAATCTCCTTCTCTCTGGCCGCTGGGCCCTTCTGGCTATGCTGAAGCTGACTGCGACAGGAAAAGGTGCGAGCACGTGTTTGCTCTGGCACCAGGGATCCCGTTCTGGGGCCTCTGGCAGATTTTGAATTTGGGGTGAGAAGTCTCTGGCTCAGGTCCAGAAATCTCAATAATACTTTGTGGTAATGGAAAAAGCATGTACTGTAATTTACTCCAACCTCCTCTACGCTTCCTTCTCATGTGAGGATAAAGCCCATTGGCTTTAGACCCAATCTGATTGAGAACGCAGTATCTTATCATTATTCAGAGGTCTTTCAAAGCTTACGTAGGTGATGGCGGGGAGAGAACTTCCCTTTGGTTAACAATAAAGATGTCTTTTCTTACAGGGGGTGGGAGGTGAACCTCCAAGGCTTACACTGGGCCCAGGAGGGGCTGGAGTGAGGACCACGGGCCCAGCCAGGGCAGACCGCAGGCTGAGAGGAGGCAGCTTTCCTCACTTAGCACGGAACAGGCAGTCCCTGAAGAGCAACTGTCAGAACGAACGAACGTCCAGGCTGAAGACATGCCACAAGATGGTGCAACAGAGACTGAGCCACACTACTCAACGCTTAATGGAAAGTAAGCTTAGTTAAGGTCACCAATTGGAATGGTAGTCCCTATCATGATATAAGGGGTGATCGAAAAATGCAGTGAATGTTAAAAAGTTTTTTTTAACTAAAACCTTATTACAGTAAAAGACATATTATTGAGAATAAGTGTGCTTGCAGCAAGGCAGAGTAGTCCAAGTTGTGGTTGCTCTGGTTTAGATGTAAAATGATTCCCAAGTCTCCCGTGTGAAGGTGGTGGATCCTGGGTGCCATGCCCATCAGTGGATCCATTGAGGGTGAGTTCAGGGCTCACTGTGCTGCAGGAGGCGGGGCCTGGTCAGAGGTGGCCCCTGACCTGGAAGGGTGCGTTCTTGTCCCCAGCTCCTTTGTCTGCTTTCCTCTGCCTTGCGGGAAACCTTGGCTCCAGCCAACCTGGGCGGAACCCATCGGAAACCATAAGCCAAGTAAATTTCTCCTTTACATTGTGGTGTTGGATATTTTGTCCCAGTGACTGGAAAGCTGACTAATATAAAGATTAATGGCAATGTATTTTTTGCTCTAATAAATTTTTAAAAATTTGAATACTCACCACATTTTTTGACCACATAGTATACGCTTCAATAACAGAGAAATTTTTGCATGATAAGGAAAGTCCTCTGTTTTCCTCCTCACCTCTGTTCTCATAAATAAGCTTAAGTATCCTGGTCAACATGTTGGAGAAGACATGTGGGAGGTCCAACAGGTCAACCGTAAGATTGCTTTGGTGGATTACAGAGGGAAACAAACCCCAGCTTGATAAAGAGAATTGCATATACTCCAACCTCTGCTATAGTTATTCATTCCTTATGTTAAATTTCCCTCTTCAAATTGCTGCTTGGTTTTGTTCTACTGATTGGACCCTGACCCGTAAAGACAAACCAGTGCATTGGGTTATCCTGAAGAATAGATGGAACTTAGATAAGCAAAGAGGAAGGAGAAGGTGTATTGAAGGGAGAGTGGTGGCACTGAAATCCCTGTTTTCAGCTGGGTGTGATGGTGCACACCTGTCATCCCAGTACTCTGGGAGGCTCAGATAGAAGGATCACAAGTTCAAGCCCAGGCTGGACAACTAAGTGACTTAGAGAGATCCCATCTCAAAATCTAAAACATGTAAAAAGGGCTGGGGATGTAGCTCAGGACAAAGGCCCTGGGTTCTAGGTTAAGTATTGCACAAAATAAAAATCCATATTTTCCATGTATATATTACTTCTCAAGGATGAAAGACCAGCAATAAATATACTTAATCTGATTATAAATTCCTTGAAGCAAAAACTATGTCCGATTCCTCCACAAAGCTTATAATATAATAATGCTTGATAAGAGAAGAAAATCTTCTGGCCATTGGCTGGTCAGTCCATCTAACCATAACTGAGACCTGAAGAGAAAGCCTGGTCCTCATGTAGCACCTTGGGAATAATACTAAATTAATAATAAAATATTGGTTATAATGTTAGAAAAAATACTGAGTAAATGCTATGTACCAAGCTTTACAAGAACAAGCTCATAAGTAGGACCTCCAACCCACCCTGAGGGCAGGTCATTAGTACGCTGGAAGCACAAAGAAGTCATGTAGCTCATCTAAGTTCGTATAACCGACAACCTGACAAGCAGCCACACCTGGCTTTCAACAAAAACACTCTGGCTCTAGGTCCACCGTCCCCGGGTACCACCCAGTACAGCTTCTCGGCCACGCTTAAAGGTCTGATTGTACTCTAAGCAATAAAGATCCTCCCTTCGGCAGTCTGGGAAAACAGGAGAGGTGATCTTTGCTTATTAAAGCAGGGATTTTTTTCCCACTGAGAATGAAGAAGAACCATCTCTGAGCTCTCTTGTTTCCATGACCGGCACTGAAATGCTCTGTATATTGATCAGCACATCTTCTGATGAGGACCGCACATCCTGGGCTCCTGCCTCCCAAAGTATTTACCTCTTCTGCCCTTCCTTAAGGGCCGTGGCTGTGAATGTCTGGCTACCGTTAAATAGATGCGTGAAGCAGGAGCCAGAGCTCTTCTCTGGGCCAAAGGCTTTGCTGGATCGTACCAAATGACCTCTTCTCCTCGTATCTGAGATCTGTTCATTTCCCGGTAATGGAGTATCTCTGAAAACTCAGTTTTCCATCCCTACAGAACATGCCTTTATTCTGGAGCTCTTAATGCCCACGGAACCCCACCTGGGCTTCTAACACTTTTTAGATGTTCATATCTATAAAGTCCTGCAGTGTGTTCATCGGGTTTTTGTTGCTGGGACGAAATACCCAACACACACGATTTTAAGGAGGAAAGGTTTGTTTTAGCTCACAGTCCATGGTCGGCGCTTCCAGAGAGAAACGTCAGGGTAGAAAGGCCTGCTGGAGGAGAGCTGCTTCCATCGTGGCAAAAGAGACGGACTTCCCCCGGCACGCCGCCAGCGACCCGCTGCCTCCGGTGCGGTCGCGCTGTCCGACAAGCCGTTCAGCCGGGAGCTCGACAGCAGACGAATCCGCGGGACGAGGCCGCGCCGCCCGATGCTGGCACCGCCGGAGATCAGCCCCCGGGAGCAGGTCTCCGGGAGACGCTTCCTGCCTAAGCCGCGCCGCGCGTTTTTCTTCCACCTGAAATCACCCATTTCTCCCCTTCTTCTCCTTCCTTAAGGCTGTACGCAGACAGAATGTCCTCTGTGAGGCCTTTCCCTACCCTCGGGAGGATTAGCGCTGGGCTCTGCCCTGTCTGGCCACCTCCCTGTTAGACGTTGCTCTGTCGCCGGGGACTGGTGCGTCTCCGCCCCGCTGCACACCGGAAGCTCTGAGAAGGCAGCGACGTGTCTCCCATCTGTGCCTGCTCGGCACAGCCCGATGTGCGGCCTGGAATCGAGCAGGTGCTCAATAGGTGTTCATTACCCGATCGGCGGATGCCCACGTGAATTCGCTGGAGCCCTTCCCAGTCGACGCCGAATTCGGAGGCTGGGGCGCGTCGCGCCACCTTCCTCCCCTTGGCTCACTCACTTTTAGAGGGAGTCAGTGTGACTGGCGGATGGTAAAATCCCCTCGAATTCTGGCACCTTGTGGATATTTGAGGCAGTAAACGTTATATGTTGTCCCTAGGCGTTTCTTGAAAACAATCCGTACATTTCTTATTATCCCAAATATTATCCACATGCTTCACTCAAAAGATCTCAGATAGAGGAGTTCTGTTCTTCTCTACTTCAAAAGACTCGCGGGCTCAAATGGTAATTCCTCTCACTGTGGGCAAAAGAGTTCACAAGAAAAGTCACATTGACTATTTAGGAACGTCTGGGGCATGGGGCCTCATCGATCATATCTTTGGAAGATTTGAGACCAACGTGTAAATCTGAGCTCACGGTGAAACCGGCTCACTGGATCCTCTTGTGAACACCCGCAGCGCGCGTTCCCCATTCTCATTCAGAAATTTGCCTAGGGACTGGCCACCATCTTGCCTTTCTTTAGTGGTTGCTATCCCAGATAGCAAGGCCTATCCCTATAGCAAGGCCTATTGCTTCCTAATAGGAAGCATTAACCTGTGGAATCCAACTAAAGCCCAATCTTTTTTGTTAGATCTTGAGCCTAAGAGAGCAGAGAAGAGAAGTCCTTCCTAAGAGTGCAAAGTCTGAAGCGTTAGCACACAGGGCTGAGCGACAATGTCATGAATCGATGCAGTAGGAGGGAGGCTCATTCCCAGGGTTTCTACGTTCTCCTACCTCCACAGGCAGCCCAGATCAACTAATGTCCTGCAGCTTGGGCACAGTTAGAATTGCGTCTCCGAAGATTTTCCACTTATGAGAAAAGATGGCCATTTTGGATGTGTCCTGAATTTGAGACCAGTTATTACATCTTTTTTATTGTAACTTCATGGAGCTATGAAATCATTTCTGGGAAGCAGTCTTTGTGCTTGCTCAAAAAGTTGAACGTACAGTTCGTGTTGCAATCTCGTGGTCCAGGAAAGGACTCTCTCCTGCAGCATTAGGACCTGGGTATCCCTCTCCCATTCTCCCTCTAGACACAAGCATTGCATGACTGCAAAATATTGGGTGACCCATGGCAAGGGAAGCATTGCCCCCAACTGGTCACACAAAAGAAACAAGGTAAAATAATAAAGAAGTTAAAGTGTATTTATTGACTTCCCTTTCTAGGTGAAGAAAATGGATCAGAAAAATTAAGCAGGTAGTGCAAGGTTAGAAAACTAACAACCAGTTTTCCATGTATGTACGTGTGTGTGTGTGTGTGCCCGGTACAGGCTACATGTGAAAATACAAAGGCCAAGACATTTGTCTGTTCAAGTTCATCCATTTCACAGAAGGTGAAAACTGAGGTGGAAAAGGTGCTCAGAGTGATACATCAGAGACACGGAGTCAGCCCCATGTCCTGCAGCCTCGCCACGTTGGACAGGCTGTTGAGATCCCCAGAGACGGCCTGGCCACTGGGTGGGGCTATGGCAGTGTTGCAGTGGACCCTGCTTGTGCTTCTATCAGCTGTGTGACTGACTACTGTCTGTGTCTCCCCGGCCAGGAAGAACAAGCCCAGAGAGGAGATCCGTTTCCCTCATGATGAGTGAGCCGCAGCAATGTACGCAGAGCCACGTGCCAAGGGCTTGGGAAATGTTACACTCTTCTTTCATTGAACGGGCCATTGAATGTTCTAACATTATTATCATCATAACAAAACTAAGTCGTGCACGTTATGAAAATATCTTAAACATGCAGAGAGGTAAAGGAAAGAAAAGGTAATTCTTTCCCCAAGGGATTCTCCAGTGGTAAGCATTTTTAATCTTTTCTGATTTCTGCTACTCTGGGAGTTCACGCCATAATTGTAAATATTATAATTATAATTCTTTTTGTCCTTTTTTATTAGTCCATGTTTACAGTACCTATTTACACTCCTGGTGTGTAGTTAGTGCATGCACATCACGCATCTCAATTCCTTTTTACATCTTCTGTCCCTTCCCTCCCTCCCCTTCCCTCCATCTCTTGGTCCTCTTCCCATATGAGAAAAATCTATCTCCCTACTTCCTATTACCTATCTTTTATTTTACTCTTTATTTATAATTTGGGTTTTTTCATATAAGAGAAACCATGTGATATTTAAGCTTGCAAGTCTCATTTATTTCACTTGAACTTATGGTTTCAAAGTGCATCCATTTTCCTGCAAATGACTCAAATTGACCCTTCTTTATGGCAGAGTAGTACTCCAGTTATACATAAAATTATAATTCTGTTCATTTATTTCTCCACTTGGTTACCTTCAACATTATAGTGCAGCTTCTGTTCCTTATGCCATCGACTTGGCCAACCTATTCTCTTGTGTGATAGGCGAAGAAAATGTATCACACATCTCCAATCCGTTTAATTGCTTTCCATAGTCAAATATTGCAGCTCCACAAATACTTTCAGACGGTGAAGAGATCTTCGTACAAGGCCACAGCCCTGCAGGATTAGGACTCCACCCTTAGGACCTCGCTTACCCCTCACTGCCTCCTGAACACCCGATCTGCACATCCGGTTACACTGGGGGTACCCTTTCAGCATAGGGATTTTGAGGGCATGTAACTCAGTCCCTGGCATCTTTCATCAGTTTAGCAAGAACAAAAAGTGTTTTAAAACATAGGTTATAGGTAGGCATGATGGTGCATCCCTGTAATCCCAGCACTCTGGGAGGCTGAGGCATGAGGGTCACAAGTTCAGAGAGAGACAGATAGAGGGAGGTAGCTCCATGAGAAGGACCTGGTTCAATCCCCAGTACAGCTAAAAAAAATGGTAGCATTATTTAACCATAAAGTCATAATACATGATAAGCCTAAATAGTGTATCAAAAACATTTCTGAGTATAAACTGCTGAGATCCACTTAAACCTGTGACTTTGGAAACTAGAAAATGAGACCTAGAGGAGAAAGAGTGTGGCCCAGGTCAGTACAAGAGCAGTCAGTCACGCCCGTGTGCACACTCATGCACACAGCACTCACGTGTGCACACTATGCCCTCCCGGTGGGAGGCAGCACTCTGCACTCCCATGCACACTTTCAACCCTTTCTCGGGCAGCCCATATCTGCAGTCAGAGCTTGCTGGGCTTTATCTTATTGGCAAAGGCACCCGGCAATTAAACTGGTGTTGACAATCTCTGATCTGCCCTGCGTAACAGAAAATTCTGATTAGGGAAAATTACACTAACGGGAGCCAATCTTAGAGCTTGTTTAGTCCCTGACTGGCACGCACTCTGCCTGTAATACCCTGCTTAATGGTCTTTTCTCAATCTACCGCAGTAACGAGGGACTTGTAACCTCCAGAGGCCACATTTTGTCTTTAGATAGCATGGTTCAAAGGCTGTTAAGTGCAGCCCCGGACCGCTCTGCACACCTTCAGCATTTGCATGACGTTTGCAGCCTGTGTCGAAGCCAGCATCACGTGGAAGAGGAGTTTGATATTTCATATGCTTAGCAGGACAGGTAGAAAGGGATCTTTTCAATGTCAGTGTCAGTTGTCATTCCCCATCTCAAGACGCTTGCATTCCTCAAGCAGCTCTTTTATAAAAAGCACTGCTAAGTGAAAGCTTAAAAATAATTCCGTTCCCTACCTTACAAAGACAGAGTGACAGCTGATCATTAGCAGAAGAAAGCATTCATAGATGCTGAACAACTTGCAGAAGGTGCTATTGCAGCCATCGTAAAGGGAGGCTTACAATCCCATCCCACCACAAAGCTGTGTGCTGCGGCCCACGCCACTTCTCTAGCTTCTGTCTGTAGATCAGAGTCACTACCTCTGCAGACCCCAAGGGCTGGAAGTCTTGAAAACCCTGGAACTCTGGCGTCTTCCTGGTGACTTCCCAAGCTCCCCGGCAGCACGTGGTACAGGTGCACGGGGAAGGCTGTGTCCCTCTCAGGGCCTCTGTACCCTCAGGCGTGTGTGAAATGCGCATGAGGGCCCCCACCGCAGAGCCCACAGGTACTCGGAGTCATTGCCTCTGTTTCTCCCGTCAGAGGCAGGAACTAGACCCCCAGGGTCACGGTGGGGCCAGCAGCAGGGAAAATCCTGCCATCTGAGGCTCCTGCTCTCCGCTCCCAAGACACTTCTCTCCCTTTCCCGATCGCTCAATCTAAAGCAGGACTTTCTGTGGCCTTCTTTTTCCTTGTCCTAATTTATGTTTCCTCACGGCAGGATCAGTACTCTGCTGTTACATTCACACTAAAGGTATTCACGCTTGTCACGCAGGCATGCACGTATGTGCATCCCATAAGTGTATTTCCGTGAAGTCAAGGAGTTGTGGGTCTGTCCCTTGCTATTTTCCCAGCATCACCTGATACAGATAAATATTTCTGAAGTCATAATTTAATAGTGTTTGCTGCTGCTTCTGAAATGAAATCAGAGAAAGAAACTTGCCAGGCTCTCAGCTGGGAGCTGAGCTTACAGTTCCATCCCCCAAATTCTTGGTAGGAAGGGGAACTTGCACAACTGTGGAAATCAGTGTGAACTAAAACTCAAAGAACTAAAATTAAAAAATGAACTCAACCTAGGTATTCCCCTTCTAGCTCTTCCAAAAGAGCTAAAGACATCATATTACAGTGATCCATGCATATCCATGTTTATAGCAGCACAACTCACAATAGCTAAATCTTGGAAGCAGCCTGTATGTCCATTGGCAGATAAATGGATAAAGAGAATGTGGTCTTTACACACATGAAGTACTACTGTGCCATAAAGAAGGATAAACTTGAGTCATTTGTAAGAAAATGGATGCACCTTGAGACCACGATGTTATATGACATAAATCAGACTCCAGAGCTTAAATATCACATACCTTCTCTTATATGAGAAACCCAGTGTATAAATAATTTTAAAAAACAAAATAAATGATAGACAATAGGAAACAGGGAGATAGATTTTTGCAAATAAAAGGGATCTAGAGATGGAGGGAGTGGACAGGGAGGGGAGAGGAAGGGAAATAAAAAGAAGTAAGGAAAGGTAAGTACAAGTACCTATTTCCTAAGATGAATGTAAAGCGTATGTACTGCAATCACGTACTAATAAAAAATAAATAAACCTAAAAAAGAACTACTCCCTACAATGACAATGTGGGTTCCTTGATTCTGGTCTCTTTTTCTGGTTTTATTTGAACTCAAATATTCCCTGAGCCCCTTCTAGCTGTGTTAGTGAGTAACCATGGCAAGCACTGGGGAGGCCGAGTTTAAAGTGGCCTCTTCTTTGACTTTCAGCTCGAAGTCTTGTAGAATTGAGTGTGGGGCAGGATAACTGCAGGCCTCTTTGTAAATTCAGAGGTGGGGAGCTGACAGTGCACCGAGGGCCATCGATGTGCTGAGGCAGGAGCCTGCGGAGAAAGGCAGGTTAGCCAGGAGCTGGAAGGGGTTCATATCTGACAGTGCCAGAACCCATCGAGGAGACGACTCTCAGGAGACAGCGGAGCTGACATGTGGGGACTCCAGCTCCCAGAGCTGTTTGATTCACTCTGTGTCCTCCTCGGCTTGCAGAGAGGGCCTGGGCTCATCACAACTCACTTATGGCCCCAGACATTTGATGAATCCTTGTCCCATTAAAGTGATGAGCACAGTAATTTCCCAGCACATTGTCATAGTAGAATAAGCACAGAGAATGAGCAACCAGGAGCCCTGGAACATTCGGTCCTGCTCTGGCCCTGGGTCTGTGGGTCTAGGCAAACCCTACAATTGATTCACATCTTCATTAATCTCCAAATCACTAGTAAGGAAGGTAAAACAGAGCAGTTGGGAGAGACCCTCCCCATCTGACCCCTGGAATATCATAAGGCCCTGCCATGGGCTGTGTTTTCCTTGCCACTGGCATGTGCAACCAATTGTGGAACACTGTCTTTGCCTTTCACAGCGATGACCGAGGTCCTTTCAAATAGCCAACACACCCAAGCACAATTAGACTGCAGTTATTCCCGGGTCCATTTCCCAGCAGTCTGACTCACTCAGGACCTTTCCATCCAGAGCTCGTCAGAAGCATCCCTTGAGCACCCTCATTAGCTGTGGGAGTCCCGGCTCTGAAGATCCACGTATTACTCCCCACGCACTCTCCCAAAGCCCAAAGCGCCCAGATTCTCACTTTCCACCAATCACTCAGCCTGCCATTTCCTCTGCTGGAAATCGGCGGCCTGTCTGCCCTTCCTGTGAAATCCTGTGTTGTTCAAGTTTATCTCCCATTTCTTGTACAGCCATCACCCCATCCTGTATGCCGTCACCCCACCTTCTCCATTCGGCACTGCGGCTGTGCCTGGTTAGAGGGGAAGCTCTTGGAGGTCGGGGTTCCCTTTTGTTACTATTCCCAAGGTCGAAGGCTGGCTTCCAGAGCATTTTCTGGAGATCTGCAGTCATCTGGGTTCCTGGAACTTAGCAAAAGAAACTGAGACCCGTGAAGAGATCGGCTGGCCAAGGCCCTCAGCGGGGCAGACACATGAGCCACAGGTGACTACAAGATCCTGAGGGAAGACCCAGAAGCGTGATGCCACCAGGGCTCAGGGTGTGTGGAATGACATCGCCGTGTGACTTGGAAATGCTGCTGCTCTCTGCAGCAGACGGGAACTCAGAGTCTCTGGAAATGTCAAGCACGTTTCAGAAAGATGCCTGTTGAAAAGAGCTCACTGCACTCAGGCGGTGTTTGACAGCTTCGACTTCAGGTGCCTAGAAAGGCCAAGCTGCCAGATAAATGCGACATCACCTGGAGTCCTGAATTGCTGCTATGACACGCTGGGCGCTCCTCATGTGTGCCGCTAGAGCTGACCCGGAGATGGGTCAGAGAGCAAGTTCGCACCCAGCTGCTCCACTTGGGTCATGGGAGGTGAATGCCATCCGCAGATGGAAAGGAAGTCACACAGGGCCAGAAGAAAAGGGAAATAAGGCTGCTGAGGGCAGACCTGGGAGGGTCAGGATTGGAGAAGGGGAAGAGGAGGGCCTCTGTCTGAGGGAGGCCACTCCCGCAAAGGCCCTGAGTAGGTCTGGCCAGAGTGAGTGGAATCCAGAGCACTTGGTAGACTAGCATGCACGGAGCGACATGGTGCAAGATGTGTCCAATTATGGGGACTATTGGCAAGTGGGCAACTGGGTCTATATGGACTGGGCTGGACAAAACATAAATAAGCTGACAGATGAGCAAGGTAATTATCTGGTCCAGTTTTGCTTGTGTGGTCAAGTCTCGAATAGCCTGGGGAAGCAGCTCAGCACAGAGGCCCCAGGTTCAATTCCTGATACCACCAAAAAAACAAATCAAAAAATCTCAAATAGCCTCGTTGCGTGTATGTGTCCAGCTTGGGAGTAAAGAATCCCGTCTCTCTTCAGCGCCTGCTCCAAGCACCTCCTGAGAAAGGATGCAGGGTGCACAAAGTGCGATGCACCTTCACCAGCTCCGACCTGGCTCCCCGGGTCTTCCTTCAAATGCATCATCTCAGCGCCGTCCAGCTCACTCCTTCCACAGACAGAGAAACTGAGGCTAAGAGCAGCCGGTGATATGGCTCTGGAAACAGACGAAACTAGAACCCGGATCCCAGTCCCCTGCCTCCCAGGTCGGGGTCATTTCTCTCCTGCACACCCCCATTGCCCTGGCTCATGAAGAGTCCGTTTCTCAGAAGGCTGTGGATGAGCACAACCTTCACGGAAGCCCAGGGAGAGTGCACAAGAGGGGAGGATGAGCCAGGCACCGCCAGCGAGGGCAGCGTGGGAGAAAGGTGTGGCCCCCGGACCCGAGAGCCATCCTCCTGCGAGAGAGGCTGCCACGGCCAAGGGGACACAGGCATCGTCAGACTCGGCCCAGAGACGGTGGTGGAGGAGACAGAGACCACAAGATACGTGCTCAGCACTGACACCATCTCCTCGCCTTCCCAACACCAAAACAATCTCCTCCCTTTTCTGCCCGCCAGTGTGCAAGTCCGGAAGAGGACATCCAGAGACAGATGGGTGGGGGACAGGGGTCTGCAGGGAGCACAAGGGTGCACAGACCCCGAGGAAGTGAGCAGGACCCTGGGCAGGGCATGTTATCTTTGCTCGCATCAAGAAAGTACACACTGCGTTTCCCGGGTTGAGCCGAGATCTGATAAAGCCAGAAGAGGCAACGCTTTGTCTCTTCCTAGGTGATGATTAAGCGAAAACATGGCCACAAGGACCAAAGCCACCTGGTCAGAACTCTGAGGGCTTATGACTGACTGAAGATGGTGTCCCCTGCCTTCTCCCCCACAGTCCACTAGACACCCAACTTCTGACAGTGTTTCCAAAGCCACTGTGCTAGTACCTCTTTTTTTGTGGCCCTGGGGATTGAACCTAGTGCCTTTGCACAGAGCTACACCCCAGCCCTTTTTCATTTCAAGACAGGGTCTCCTTAAGTTGCTGTTTCCCAGGCTCAACTTGAACTTGCGATCCTCCTGCCTCAGCCCACTTTTAGCTCACGTTCTAAGGCAGACTGTCTCGCACCCTCCATAGGGCCGGGAATCCTGGAGGAATCTAGGATGTGCTCCGGAGGGAAGAGCCTTGTGAACATTAATGAGAGTTTAGCCACCACCATTTGAGTGAGCAGAGGTTCTCTGCCTCTCCTCTTCTGTGCCTCCCTGTGGGAGGGAAGTGTCCTTTAGATCCTGCCGAAGGGTTTCCGCAGTCCTGGGGGAGACAGTGTCCCACGCACCTTGAGTTGGGAGTCGGCAGCAGCACCTCATGGTTGCCGTGCAGCTGTCACGCACCGGGAACCGTGTTGATCTTTGAGGGGTCGCACTGACTCCCTTTAGGGGCCAAGTTCTGTCCACACTTTGCCCCTCAACGGCACATGCTGGTGTCGGCCAGCTGCAGGGCCGGGCAGGGTCTGTCATGCTCACACCCAGCCTCGCACTTCCCTCACACAGCGAGCTGGGAAATGCTCACCAGGGCCAGACTGACGGCCACATGCGGTGTCTCCGCGTGGACACCGCCTGCCCCCTTAGCACTTCCCATTGAAAACACGCGCTGGGCGTACATCTCAGCCTGGCCCCGCGGGAACCCACCGTCTCCGAAGGCTGCCCTCCTCTAGGCCAAGGACTTCGAGCTCCTGGATTTCAACTTCAGAGTCCTCCTTGATTCCTCTGGTCCCCATCAGCAGACCTTGTCATCATCCACACGGCTGAATCATGTTTATCCCCCCCAACCCCAGCAGACACCGCCCACTCTTCTAGGTCACTGCGCAGCGCCTGCGAGGCTCCTGCCCTGTCCTCGTGCTGATGGCCCGGGAGCGGGGTCCTCTCCCAACACCAGGCGCACCGCGGCCCTCCTGCGCCCGCGCAGCCATCTTCTCCCGTCTGCTCAGCTCCTGGCCTAGACTCCGCCCCCGCTGCTGCCTCTGGGCCTTGGGTTCGCTTTTTCTTCCGCTGGGAACGCTTTTCTCTAAGATGCCCACTGAATCTGTTTCCATCTGATTTTGCCTAAATGGCAATTTTTATCAGAGAGGACTTTTCTGACCGTCTACCGTATTTCCCCCAAAATAAGCCTGGGTCTGATACTATTTTTTGCTCCAAAAGACACAATAGGGCTTACTTTCAGGGGATATTTTATTTTTTCATATACAACAATCTACACTTATTCATATACAACAATCTACATCTATTCATTTATTCATGTATAACAATCTACATTTATCCATGTACAACCATCTATCTACATTTATTCAAATACAGTCCTGTCATCTTCTGGAACGTCGTCGTAACTCTCAAAGCCCAAATTCCGGCCTGCGTTTCTTGTGACGCCCCTTCCTGCAGAGCCATTGCCGATCTCTCCTGCGCAGCAGCCGGCGCTCCCGCCCGAGCGCTTCTGTCCACGTAGCTGCTCGTAGCGCGGCCAAACACAGGGCGCTGAGCCGCGAGGGCTCGCGTTGGGCACGGCCGCGCCGTCCGGCGTCAGGTGCGCGCGGTGTCGTGCGCGGTGTCTGCGGTCCGACCGCTCATTCCGCAGGGATCTCCAGTGCATACGTAGGCATTTACCTCTTGCCCAAAGGTGCCCACTAGGTATTTACAAATACTTAATTATAGTTTAAATAATCGTTTAGGTATTAATGTCAATAATGTTATGTATTCATATTTAATTATATATTAATATTATTATTTTATAATTTAACGCATCTGCCGTATGTTGTAATGGGTGTACTAATGCATCCATGTGGCTGATGATCTTAACTAGGGCTTATTTGGGGGGTAGGGCTTATATTATGAGCATCCTGAAAACTCATGCTAGGCCTTACTTTCCAGTTAGGTCTTATTTTCAGGGAAATAAAGTAATGCAAAAGAGAGGAAACTCTGTATTCCTCTCACTCTGGTTCATTGTGTTCCTGGCAGTTGGCCCCAGGTGGCACTTTATGTATTTATTTGCTTATCCTTTTATTGTCCACTACCTTACCTCCCAAACTCCAGAATGATGGCTTCTTTAAGCTGAGATTTGGTTTTTTAACACCACGTCCTCATTGCTTAACACAGAGTGGCCAACATAGAGATCCATGGGGGCTGAGGTGCAGCTGGTGCCGAGCAAGTGCCCAGCGCGCCCGAAGCCCTGGATTCAGTCCCGCTGCTGGAAGGAGAGGCCAAGAACTTTACTGAGTGAATCGTGAGCTTACGGGAAGGTGCAGGAGTCCAGTGAAATTATAATGGAAGTGCATGATAGTTTTCCCAGCGATTTCCAAAATTATCATCAGCTTTTTCAGAGCCCGGGTACCGGTCCTTGGCCTGCTAGGAAGAGGGCCTCACAGCGGGAGGCGAGCCTCAGGCCAGGGAGCAGGGCATCCTCTGTTTCCGGCCTCCCCCAGCGCTGTCACCGCTGTCACCGTGGAGCTCAGCTTCCTGGCCAGCACACAGCGCTGGCCTCCCCCGCGAGCGCTGCGCATCACTGCGCCCAGGCTGCTCTTCCTGTAATCATCCCATGCACCCTCCCCTGTGGGAAAATTGTGCTCGGTGACGTCAGCCCTGGGGACCTCTGCTCCCGAGGGTCCCTGACCAGTAATCAGAAAGAAGCAGACAGCATCTGAGGAGACATGGAGTCGCACAGTGTCACCCTGGAATGAGGGGGTCACTTCTCGGAGACTCACTTTCATCTACAAAATGGGCACAGAATACCTATTTCAGATCTATTGCATTTGCAAGACCAAAGTTGCAGCCTTTCCCTGCGCATAATGACCAAAATATCCATCCCTCCAGTCTGGAAGAACTCAAAGTTCAGGAACAAACCCATGGGTGTGGTGGTAGAGCTGCCCCACCCTGAGATGCTCAGGAGATCCGGTGTGGATGCTCTTGCTCAAGGCCATGCCACTCCAGACATTTCACAGAGGAACCTTCGTGCGATCCTCACCCCCAGCCCTTGCTGACATTTTCAGATGCCTGAAGAATGGCTAAGAACGCATTTTACCACTCTAGGAGGCTGAGGCAAGAAGATTGCAAGTTCAAGCGTAGTCTGGGAGACTTAGCAAGACCCAGTCTCAAAATAAAAAATAAAATAGGGCTGGGGATGTAGCTCAACACAAGGGCCATGGGTTCAAACCCCAGTGTTAAAAACAAAAATACAAAAATATAACAACAAGAAACATTTTACACGGTGGCCCGGGACACGGGTGAAACTTCGTGGAGGGTTTATACGCCTACGGCAAGTGTGGGATCTTCTCCAACTGCACCTTATAGAGTTGCTGTAACAAGCACTTCAGATAATGCCTGGGCAAGTCCAGAAATACGATCACGATTGTTGATTAAATGTGCTACACTTTCACTGAAGATGCTTTTTAAATGGGAATAGAAATGTCTGGGAGACTAGAAGAAAAAGAAAAAAGAGAATAAAAATATATTTTATTTGTCCTATCAACAAAGCCATATGTACTTTGTGCATGTAACTAATCAGGTTTTGCTAAACCCTTTGGAAACCATAGAGACGAGGGGTGAAGCAAAGCCAGGCCTTGAGCTATGCTTTAGAAAAATTAATTCGGGCATGCATCAAGATAGATCAGGAGAGGGCCAGGCCGAAGACTGTACCGAGGCACGTGCTGATGGTAGCAGTTCAGGTCAGAAATCCGACAGGACCAGCTGAACATTGTTGTGCATAGCTGTGATCACGGCACTCTGGGAGGCTAGGGCAAGAGGATCTCAAGTTCGAGCCCAGTCTGGGAAACTTAGCAAGCAGCAAGACCTTGTCCCCAAAGCCCTCTCCACGTCTCATTGGTTGGTAACACTGGGGAAACTGAATTCTGGTGGGCTGATTCGCAATGAGAAATGGTAGGAGAACATTCAGCCAGCCTTTCTGGGCCTTGTTTCTTTTTCTCATTCCACTTTTCTTCTATTGCTTCCCTGGTGATCTCTGTGTATGTGACCAAGAATCACCAGGGTGAGGGCCTGGAAGGGTCTGGAGCCCAGGGGCTGGATCAGGGGATCCTGGGCCAGGCCTTTGTCTCTGGATCCCGAGACACTGTTCACATTGCCCTGGAGTTTGAGCGCCCCATCATCTGGGCAGAGAGGCACAGCTGTGGACGAAGAATGCGTGTGTGCTGGTGTGTGGGTGGGTGGGTACTGTATGGGAACACCTGGAGTCTGGAGCAGGTGCCTTCCTTGAGACACCTTTGCAAACACGGTTGCTCTTGTGGGGAACGCAAACCCCAGAGCCAAGGTGCTGCGGACACAGACCAGCAGCCTGGCCCTGCTCTGAGTCTGGCCTGGCAGCACCGGATGAGCCAGGAGATGGCAGGTGTGTGGTTATGCAGAAGCACCCTGCTCTCCCGGCTAACACCCCACTCCTTCCCTCCAGCTCCCCACGTTGGGGAGTGAGAAGCTGAACACCAGCATTGCCAGAGGCTGAGCTATTATGCAGATCGGGGCAAAGGGTGCACTGGGTACACACGGCCTTCTGAGAGGCAGGATGTGCAAACGGCTCGGTGCCCACACTGCGAGTTTCTGTTGGCACCGACAAGCTCACTCAGGTGAAACTGAACCTCGCCCATGAATGCTTTTCCTCCTACCTGCTTTCTGATGCTTTTCCCTTTATCCTCTAAAAATAAATTAGACTCTTGGCAGTGGTATGTGCCAGCCAGCTCATGAGTTGATTGTTAAATTTTCAGAAATTTTGTGAGCTGGCTGTTAAAGACAGCTATTATTAAAAATTAAATTATGTAGCTCACAATTAAATAGTAGTTGAAACAACGGTAATAAGTGCACGAAACCATCACTTCCTAATTATTTTGCTACAGTTTCCAGGTTATATTCTATGGTCTTGAGGGTACTTACGCTACATCATGGGGTACATACATTTTCCCACCTCTGTGTTTGGTGGAGTTACCCTGGTAGTTTTACATTGGTCATAGTTGGAAGCATTAATTCTATGCAAATATGCAATCATTACAAATGAAAGCTTGATTTACGGATTTGCTAATTGTCTAGACATAAGAGAATGGTGGATGAAATATTAATAAATACACACTAAATATCAAAGCACCCCTATCTATACCAACTACATTGTGAATAGCACACACACAATTTGAAGAAATATTATTTTAGCATTCCAAAACAATGCCCTGAGTCAGCGAAGAACTTGCTCACGCCACTGATGACTGGAAGATAGGACAGCATACATCTTCACCATTTCGCGTTCGTCTTACCTGTGCACCAAGGGAGAATACCAGCTATCATGCAGGCCTACACCATGTGCACTGCTTGTTCATTTCCAGCAGCAGCAGCAGACGCAGGGCTTGCCAACCATCAACGAAGACATCCTGTGTGAATCGATTGGTTACGTGGGACTTATAATAAACGTACATTTACTCATATTGTATACTACACATATTTTATATTTGTAAAATCATGCCCAACTTATATATCAATACCTCTATATGCAATCTAATAGATATTTTTTCTAGAGACTGATTAGTAAATATTAGCCAGCTTCTTGCAGTCGTTGTGTGCGTATTCTACCAGCGACCAAGACCCTGGGCCAAGCCGGCTTTGGGCCCAGAGCCAATATTGCAGCTTACTGATTGGAGATTATATCATGATTCCCTGACATTATTAGACTCTATTAAAGTACTCTATCATCTTTATCTCCAATGGTTTCTTATTGATTTTCTAACACAGTCACCTACTCCTTATCTACAAATGAACTTTCTGACACAGCCTTTCACACCGAGGACTCCTAGCAGGGTAGACACTTGGTGTGAGGTGGAGCTTGTAAAGCAGGGAGCAGGCTGGGAAAATGACCTTTGGGGCAAGGAAGGTAGCAGTTGAGAGCTGGTACCCAGGGAGGGAAGGTGGCCATGTCCACACCCGGCGGTCTCTGTGTGCACGGAAAGGGAACAGCTAGAGGCTCTTCTCCGGCATCACCACGACGGAAAGGACCTCTGGAAGCGCCTGCTTCCTGCAAGCCTCCCTGGCAGTACAGAAACAGATGACACTTGGCCAGGACATGCCTGGACTTGCTGGGCTTTGACAAGCACCATGTCCCCAGGGTCCTCCACCATCCAGGTCAGCACTGCAGCAAACTCTTAAGGGGAAGCAATGACAGTAAATAATAACAGCAGATACTGATGTAGTGTAGACTGGCGTTGTTCTGAGTACTTCGGCTCATAATAAACTAATGGCCCCTCAGAGTAATCCGGTGACATGGGTGCCCGTACCCCGTACAGCCAAGGCTGCTCCTGCCTGCCCGCGTGGGTCTCCGTGGGCCCGAGGTCAGTGACGCTTGCCGACCCCCTCCCCACCCTCTTCGGGTGTTTTTGGAAATCAACTGTTATGGCTGACAGTGTGACAATCAGCCTGAGTCCCCGAATGACTGCAACACATGAAAGAAAAATAAACTTCTTCTATGCTGAGCTAATGCGTGCTTAGATCTCTTACCACCACCAAGCCTACTCTGACCACAGTTTACACTGCTTTTTTAATATTTAATTTCGTTGGTTACTGTGTGCAGTACGTAGTGTACACTCATCACAGGGAGTTGGTACATAGACACAACACATCTTAATTATTTTTACATCTTTTATCTCCTCCTCCCTCCATCTCTTGGTCCCCTTCCTTTTGCAAAAGATCTTCCTGTTTCTCATTATCTTTTATTTTGCTCTTTACTTATACCTTGGGTTTCTCATATAAGAAAAACCATGCAATATTTAAACTTCTGTATCTGATTTATTTCACTTAACATTATGATCTCCAGGTACATCTATTTTTGTACAAATGACTCAATTTTAATCCTTCTTTGTGGCAGAGTAGTATTCCATTGTGTGTAAATAGCACCTGCTATCCATTCACCTGCTGATGGACACAGAGGCCGCCTCCTACCACATTTTATACCATCAGCAGCTGCAGCAGCTGCAGCAGCTGCATTTTACAGGTGAGGAAACACCAGGACAGGCAACCTGCCCCAAGTCTGCACACCCCGGTGTAGCATGCTGGAATTAAAACCTGGGCAGCGAGGCTGCAGAGCACTCCCCTCCCAAGACAGTTTGGTGGCCAGAGTACACAGTGTGGGGGCGTGGGGGGTGCGTGGGGGGGCTTCCCCAAGCCTCTTCTTCCCCTTTGCAGGGGCAACCAGCTGGCTGGGACTAAGACAGACTTCTGAACTCTTCTCAGCTGTGCCTCCATCAAAGAACAGTGGCACTGCTACCCAGGGCCCGAACCTCAGTGATTACAGAGGAGGAACAGAGGCTTGGGGAGGGGGATCACCTACCTGGGTCCTGCGACTACACCCTCAGCCCTATATATATATATATATATATATATATATATAATATTTATATAATATTTATATAAATAAATAAATAAATAAATAAATATTTATTTTTTTGGGTACCGGGAGTCGAACTCAGGACCTCGCGCTTGCCAGGCAGGCGCTTATGCCGCTCAGCTATCTCACCGGCCTGCTTTTTATATTTTTTATTTTGAAGTAGGGTCTCTCTAAGTCGCTAAGTTGCTACTCAAACTTGAGATCCTCCTGCCTCATCCTCTCAGAGTGCTGGGATCACAGGCTGAGCAGCAGATTTGGAAGCGCCGTTAGGCCCCTGTCCTGGGCCCCTCCAAAGTCCCGGAGGCCGGCGCTGTGCTGCGCAGGAGCCCGGCGGGAGGGGCCGCCAGGTCAGTCTGGAGCCCAGCGCACTGCCACACGCTGCGGCCCAGCTGAGGTCCTGCCCCGCCGCTGCCCGGTGCTGCAGCGCCATCTAGGGGCTGCCCTGCGGGGTAGCCGCTCAGCCCGGCGGGGCCTCAGGGCACTGTCCCTAACCAGGTCGGTCACCCTGACAGTCCACGCCAGCTGAGGAGGGAAACAGGCTCTGGGGGCTCACACCTTGTTACGGGACACAGCAGGTGCGTGGGGTGCAGAACCCAGAGTCTAAAGGGGTGTGACTGAGCCCCTGGGTGGTGTGCCCAGGTGACACAGGCCGTCCTGGGGACCAAGGGCCTGGCCTCTGCCTTGACCTCTGCCAGCTACTTCCTGGTGACCTTGGCCAAGGCAGGCCACCTCTCTGACCCTCGGTGGCCACTGAGCCAGGGGCCGTGCTGAACAGGCTTTTTGTGCCGGCTCCTGGGGATGGGCGGCCGGCGGGCAGCTTCTAAGTCTGGGTGCTGGTGTCACTGCGGGATGGCAAGATGGCCTCTGAGGAAGGGCTCCAGAACCCTGCCCAGCTGCGTCCCCCAAGGCAGCCTTCCCCGGCCTTGGGGCTGTCACCGTCTCCACTCACAGCTGAGAAAATTGGGGTGAACAGTCGCAGCCGTTCTTTCAGCGCTGCCATCCTGGGGACTCACCTGTGCCTGATGCCTCGGAGCCCAGGCCCCAACCCAGACACCCGTGTCTCAGCAGTGTCCCACCAGTCCCCGGGTCCTGGGGTCCTCACATCGGGGGGGCATGGTCTGGGTAGAAAGGGCCCACAGGATGGGAGTGACCTCCACGCCCAGAATTTGCGAGGGAAGTACAAGAAGGCAGGTGCGCGGGGGACCGTGCCTGGAGCTGCAGGTGCTAGCGCAGGACTGCACAAGCTGAGATCGCTGCTGCCACGTGGCCGACTCCATCCCCCGTCCCCGAGGCCGGCTGCCCTGCTGTCCCCAGGACTCCTCTTCTCCAAGGGCACCGCCAGCATCTTGAGCCCACCTCCCCGTGAGCCTGATGAACCTGTGCTGACTGCTGGGCACCAGAGCCAGGCTCCAGGACACGCTGGACTGGCCACCTGCACTGCTTCTGCGGCCCTAGTCGGCTCCCGATTCACCCCTACCTTGGGCTCATGGAGTAGCCCACGTCTGCTCAGCCTTCCCCAGAACCATGTCCTCACACCCTGGAAGCATCAGCTTCCTGAGGTCCAGAGTGGTTCTCATTCTCTTCCCTGCACAGCCCGCTCCACCAGGCACGAGGAAACACTGCTGAAGTGACAGCAGCACTCTTAGAGTGGCCACGTGCTGGGACTCTGCCTGTGACAAGTTATCCCAGCACACCCACTGGGCAGACCGCGTGACTCTTGTGATACCTGCGACTGGAGGAACTGCTGCGCCAGCTCAGGAAGGCTACAGATATGTGTAAGCACGCCGGCATGACTGCTCAGGCTCTCAGGGAGGTCTTTCTCTCCCTCTGGCCACCCCACTCCACCCCCAGTTGGCAACTGGGAGAACCTGCATGTCCTGCTCAGGCCACAGGCTCAGTCCTGCTTTCCCTCCCCTGGGCCACTGAGTTGCCACTGCCATCCCAAGAGTGGACCTTGGAAGTGGAAGGGGCTGCCTCGTCGCCCCATGGAGGATGAGTGCCAGTGTACCTCAAAGAGGTTCCAGAAGGTTCTTGGCCCTTGAGAAAATGTGCCCACTGCTTTCTCATTGACCAACTCCACTGACCAAGAGCATCGAGAAGTGTCACCTTTGTCCCACCAGAACAGGTCCCCGAACTCCCGTCCCCGTAGCAATCGATGACGCCTTACTTAGTCTTTAACTTGAATGAAGCTGGTCGGGTGGCTGAGCATGGGAGATCCGCCAGGCCAGCTCAGTCAACAACAAACAGTGAGCTCTGCCTCCAGGTCACCTGTTACTTAGATAAGAAAGCTGCCCATACCTTGTGTGGGAGGACTGGACCTGACGCAGCTCTGCCCAGCTCTGAAATCTGTTATTTTCTACTCCAACTCCTCCTGGAGGTAACTCAGCTGTCTGAAGTATGACCCACATTTGTAGCTTGTGGGAGGCTGGCTATTTTTACTTCTAGCACTGTTTAAAGGACAACTCCCTGCACCATCTCATTCCTTTCAACCTCTGGTAAAAGTATATTGGAGCCAATGGCCTGTTTTTGCTCTCTAATTCCCAGCCAAGCTCTGTGGGGTCTGGTGGTGTGACCTCACACTAACTCATCATGTATTCCAAAATGGCACCCTGACCTGGCGCCATTGGCCGCCCGGGGAAACTCCCTCGGTTTTCTGACTGTGCCAGTGTGGGAACTGGTCCAATCTCTCCTCTAGAGGGTGTTCACACCTTGTGGGGTCACTGGACAAAACATACCGGACCTCACCAAAAACCAGGACCCAGCGGGGTTTGCGTGATAGGAGTTCTCAGAGGCAGATGTTTCCCAAAGGGCACGTGGACCACTGCTTCACTGTACAACTGAAAAGACAGGACCAGGACGGTGGACTTTCCTGCGTCCAGTCTGAGATGCTGATGAAGTTAGGGTTAGGAAGAAAGCCTCAAGCCTTTCTGAAAGGTGTCATAGACCCCTTCAGATTGATCAGTGCTCCCTTGGGTTATTGTCTTTGAAACACATTATCACAAGAAATAGATATGGCACATATCCCGTAACTAACTTGTGTATAAGGAAGCCAGCCCTGGAAGTAGAATGACTTACTTAAGGTCACCTAGTTGCCAGTGGACTGGAGCTAGAATCTAGATTTTTTACCAGAGCTTGTTTACTCCCATTGCTCCCCCACCTGGTCCGAAATGAGGTGGTAGGAAGGTTTCCAATCTTGCCCACGAGGCTGCTTTGTGATTCTTTCATGGGGAAATGGTGCTACTTTGGTGCTACTTCAGCAGAGCTTATAGTTCTGTGCCTTGCGTCAGCACAAACCTGACTTGTCCTGTGGCGCATACCCTCTTACCATCTGATCGTATGCTGTGGTGAGGGAAAAAGGATGAAAGCTTGGTGTCACGCAGACTGAAATTAAAATTCTGACTCCAATTTTTTACCATTCTCATAATCTTAGCTATTATTCGTTAAACCAGAGTGTTGCTTCCAGTTTCCAGAAGTGAGTAAACATCTTTACTTCTTGGCCTTTGCTGTTTGATCGAAGTTACACAGTCCATGTCCACGAGCTAGGGCTCTGGTATCTATATGTGGGAATTTGGCTTAGTTCTAACCCCGAGGTGCCTTCCTCTGAGTGTGGCACTTTGGGCCCTGTAAGCTCCAAGCCCAGGTTGACATTGCTCTTGCCCATTATTGGGCATGATGGTATCCTAGTTCTGGCTCTAGTGGACAAGTGGACAGAACCCTCATTAATTTAACAGGTCTAAGGGTGTACATTAGTTTCTCCCTGTAAAACAATCTCATTGCTCCAAACTTAAGAAGATCACTCAGCAGTAAAGGCCAATGCCTTACCTGTGGCTCTGGTTGCCGCCATCGGTCCCTGTGGTCTTCTGACTGTGAGCTGTCCAATGTTGTGGTGGGGTTAAGGTTACACAGAGGATGCTCACTCAGTATTTGTCTCTCAACAACGTCCTTCTTTTTATTTATTTATTTATTTATTTTTGTCTTGTCTTTTTGAGACAGGGTTTCACTATGCAGTTCAGGCTGGTCTTGAACTCAGTTCGTAGCCCAGGCTGGCCTCGAGCTCACAGCAATCCTCCTGCCTCAGCCTCCCAAGTGCTGGGATTAAAAAAAAAAACATGTTTTTCAGGCCTATGCCAATATAAGGGCTGAATCTGTGCATAAAGAGGAAAGAGCTCTGAGAGGGGCTTCAACGGGGCTTTTCAGAGTAGGCTCAGAGTCCAAGGAATCTCTTTCCTTTGTTACCATTTTAATATGGCCCAGTGTAATGGCTTCACTTGCTTCCTGCTGCCTTCATGTCATGAACAAGACACTCCCCATTTGGAACACACCTTCTGTTCACCTCTCGAGGGTGCAGGCCTAAGAACCACTGCCACGTTAAAGGAGTAAAACTCCTCGTTCTGTACAAGGCAAAAAGCCCAGAAAGGAACAGAGATTTGCTCAGGGGAGCTCGGGCCCAAGGTTCCTTGCGTGGTTCCTGATGAGCACTTTCTTCCCCAAAGCATGCTAGAGGGGAAGAACAAATAAATCACCATAATCCCTGTTGGTAAAAATAAAATACTGAATGGAATAAAGGAGCAAAGCTTGAGCCGATTAGTAAAGTGAGTGAAGCAGTCCCTCTGGGGTGTTGTGAAGAGCTGGCAGCTGTCAGGAAGCCTGGGCTTTGTGTCACGCTCATTGCCTTCTGCCACTGACTTACCATGAGGGGATCACAGGCCTGTGGTAGAGAGGATGGACAGCAAAAGCTGTGTTCTCAGGAGACTCAAGGACTCAAACACAGCCAACAATGCCTTTGCTCTTTCTGCTTCTGCCTTGTGAATAGGAAAGCAGAAAACTTTGGAGCAGAAGGGAGACTCCAGCCTTCCTTCTGTGTTGCCCCTTGCCCACTTCTGTTATGTGAGGTGGGAAGGAGAGAGCTGAAGTAAGAAGAGCCAAAGACCTTTTGAAAGTCCAACAAGGAAGAGGTCCTGTTCGGTAGCTGTTCGCTACAAAAGAAAGAAAGAGACAGGACTGATCGTATCATTGGGCTTTTTACAGAGCTACAGGGCATTCCCTTCACAAGGACATCAACGAAGAATGATATAAAGAAAGAATATCTAATAGAAGGAGTACAAGACGTGTTCAATGAAAATGATTCAAATTAATGGAGAGATAGTCCGTATTCATGGATTGCAAAACTCAATAATGTTGCCAATTGGCTTAGTCTGTTTTCTGTCTGGCTAATTTACAAAGAAAATAAATCTATTCCCTATAGTTCTGGAGGCTGGGCCCAACAAGGAGGGGGTCTGAAACTGGTGAGGGCCTTCTTGCTGCTTCATAATATAGCAGAAGGCATCTATAACCATTAATCCTAATGTATCAGCTTCATTGGATTAGGAAACATCTCACAGATTAGTAGAGCATGCTCCTGGGTATGTCTGGGTGGACATGGAGGGTGACCTTGGGGTATATGTCTGGTCCCTCCCTTTCCTCTCTGGCTCTGTTCCCCTGCTGTGCTTCCTGGTCACCATGAACTGAGCAGCTTTGCTGTGCCAGGCCCATCCACCATGATGCTCCTGCCTTGGAGCAGCTGACCATGGACTGAATCCCCTGAAACCATGAGCTCAATAAACCTCTCCTCCTCTAAGTTGTGGCTATTGGATATTGTGTCCCAGTGATGGGAAAGTTGGCTAATATAGCATCACGTGGTGTAAGAGAAAATGCATCAGCTCTGTCTTTTCTTTCTCTTCTTACAAAGCCACTAATTCTGTGGGGCCCCAACTTCATGATGTCATATAGCCCTCAGTATAACTCCCAAATGATCCATATCCAAATACCATCACACACGGATTCGGGGATTAAGTTTCCAACAATGAACTGTTGGGGAACACACTCAATCATAACAACAGTCTGCCCCATACTGGCCTGAAGCTCAACACAACTCCTATGAAAATTTCAGGAGAACTTTTCATTTGTTTAAATATACATTGTTCTTAGTACCCATGAATCTTACAAAATACTGAGTTTCAGTGTGGTATTTCACAGATGCATATAAGATATCTTGATCAGGTCCATCTTCCAGACAATTCTCCTTACATTCCCTTTCTCCACCCCATTCCTCTCCTCTTGTTTAATACTAATGTCTCTTCTCCAGTAGACATTTTCACAGAACCCAAAATGTACACAGAAATTCAAAACACAGAATAGCCAAGCAAGTCTGAAAAAAATAACAAAGTAGAGGACTTGACTTTTCCAATTTCAATTCGTATAAAGCTACAAGAACCAAGATGGTCAGGCTGGTGAGATGGCTCAGTGGCATAAGCGCCTGCCTGGTAAGCGTGAGGTCCTGAGCTCGACTCCCGGAACCTACATACGAAAAATGTGCTGGTGATATTGCTCAGCGGCACAGGTGCCTGCTGGCATGTGAGGTCTTGAGGTCGACCCCCCGGTACCCACACACACAAAAAAAAGAACCAAGATGGTGGATTCACATGAAAATAGACACATAGATAAGGGAATAGAACTGAGGATCCAGAAAGAAAGATCCTGAAGCAATTCTTGGGGAAGGTGTAGTCTATTAAACAAATGCTGAGACAATTGAATATCCACAAGCTAAAAGATGACCTTAGGTTTCACCTTGAACCATATAAAAATTAACTCTACTGGATTATAGGGTTAAAAATAAGAGCTTTAAAATAACGAAATGTGAGATGGGCTTAGTGATGCATGCCTGTAATCCCAGCACTCAGGAGGCTGAGGCAGAAAGATTGCCACGAGTTTGAGGCCAGCCTGGGCTACATAGTGAGTTCAAGGCCAGCCTGAACTACATAGCAATACCCTGTTTCAAACAAACAAATAAACAAACAAATAAATAAACATGACAAAACTTTATAAAAGTATAGAAGAGAATCTTCAAATACTTGGTTTTGGTGGAGATTTTTCAGATATGACACTAAAAGCATGGCCCATAAAAAAATACTAATAAACTAAAATGTCTTTGTTTCCTGTCACTGGGACAAAATACCCAATGTCCACAACCTGCAGGAGGAGAGTTTTATTTGACTCAGTTTATTTGATTTCAGTCCACGGTCAGCTGGCTCCAAGGCAGAAGTGGCCAGGCGGAAGGGCCTGGCAGAGGACAGCTGGTCACATCACTGAAGCTGGGAAGTACAGAGAGAAGGAGGCGCCAGGGAGGGAGACGAATCCTTCCGGGTCACGCCCCAGTGACCTCCTCTTCCAACCAGGCCCGCCTCCTAACAGCACATTCAGGCAGCACCCACATGATCCAGTCACCTCCAAACACACGAGACACTTGGGGGACATTTTAGATCCAAACCGTAGCAACTCGTCAAAATAAAAACTCTTGCACTCAAAAGACGTGTTAAGAAAACTTGGAAAGCATATTGAGAGAAGATATTTTCAAAAGAATTTGTATCCTGAATCTACAAAGAATATTTACAACTTAAGAAGAAGACAAAAAATAGCTTTTGAAATGGGTAAAATATTTGAACAGACATTGCACCAAAGAATATGCATTAATAGCTATTAAACACATGAAAAGATACTCAACCTTGATTGTTATCCAAGGAAGGCAAATTGAAACCACACTGAGGTAATACTTTATACCCACTAGAATGATTATAATATACAGGACAGACAAAGAGATGTAAGGCAAATTAGAAGGAAAAACTCTATTCTAGCTTGGAGAAGGAACCTAGGTTCAGTTAAAGGAGTGGTTAATGAGAACTATTAATTAATGATAAATAACTTTTTATGTGTGTGATACTGGGGACTGAATCCAGGGCTTTTGCACACTGAGCTACATCCCCACCCCTTTTTTTATTTTGAGACAGAGCCTTGCCAAATCACTAAGTTGCCCAAGCTGAGCTCCAACTTGGGATCCTCCTGCCTCAGCCTCCCAGAGCCCCAGGATTATAGGTGTGCACCACCATTGTATTTTTTAACCTTACACTCTAAAGTGTCTCCATAAATGAGCAGATTTAACAAGATTATGCTCAGCTAATTAAAAATATTACACTTTTTCATTTTTTGGAATCAGGAATCAAACTCAGGACCTTGCACTTGCCAGGCAGGCACCATGCCATTGAGCTATAACCTCAGCCCCTACACTTTTTAAAAAAGAAGGGTAAGTGTAAATCATTTCAGTTATCCTGATTTAATCTCAAAGTAAAGCAAGACATTTGCAGTTAATCTGGTGTATCACCTATTTAAGGCTGTTAGACACCTCTCTGTATTGAGCATTCAAAGGTGTGCACCTAAATTAATTACAGAAATGCTACCGATTTGTTAATTAAATGCCTTAAAATATGACTTTTAATGAGATGGAAGACAGACTGCAATGTACTACATGAAATACACGAAGCTGGGCTGAGGTCAGAGAAGGATGATTCTCACAGTCATCTGCCAAGGCTTTATGCTCGTCTGGGGAAAGGTACCCTTTCTTAATGCAAGTTGCACACCTGAAGTTCTGATCCTAGGTGTTGGCAGCAGAAAATCTTGGCTGAGCCTGGGTCCCTCTCATGCAAGGCAGGATATGTCAACTTCAATCAAATGCCTGTGTCATCTTAGTCCCTGTACTGATGTCCAGAGGTGAGTTAAATGAAGGCGGGATGTTTGACGTAGACAAATCAGAGCTCTGGCCCAGGGCGTGTAAACAGAGCCCGGCTGGGGAAACAGACGCAGGCTCTGGGGATGTGCAGGGGTCTGGAGCAGTGGCCAGCTTCCGGAGCGTAGGGGGAGACCCCAATACCAGAAGCACCAAGTGCTCCAGGAACCTCTTCAACATCAGATTGACACATTAGAACCTCTTGAGTCTTCATTTATAGTACTTTATGTTATAAGACTTGGTTAACTCCTTTTTTTTGAGGGAAATAAAACTGCTCAGAAAATTTTAAAGCGCCAGGTAAACATAAGGGGTGATATTTACTGAACATCTAGCCCGTGTATGTCTTTAAGGGTACTTGCTCTCATGATGGCTCGAATGACACGATTGCCCTCAATCTTACCAGTAGCAGCCTCAGGGACAATCGAGGGTGTACGTGTGTACAGTTAACCTGTAAGTGCGGATGCCTCCTACTGACTGTAGAGTGTGCCACGCCCCATACTAGGTGCAGATTGACACAACAGTTGTCTCACAAACTCAGAGAGAACATTATCACCATCTTGCTAGTGAGGTGCAAAAAGTTTGGGCAACTTGTCCATGCCATGGGTCTACACAGGACACTCTTGGTTCAATGCCATGCCTGTCTGAGTCCCCACGCCCTGTTCCTTGTCCTGTCCTGCACTGCCTGCTTCTAAGAGACTGACCATATATTTCAGAATTGTTTCCAGTTATTCCCTCCATCCCTACCAAAGGCATCTCATTCACACCCACTGGGAAACCCACTAGAAATACTGGGTGAGTCTTCTCCCAGACAGAGGACATGTGTCTCGCGAAGTCCCTCAGGTGTCCCTCCATGTTCTTCACCTCATTGTCTTCACTGCTGTCTTCCACACATCCACTGACGGGAGCACTATTTCCTGATCAGTAGCCTGGACATCAGGATTCCCCAACTGCCCAGGGTGACCGCCATGCAGAGCCCAAGCTTAGCACCTATTGCCCTAGAGGAGTTTTAGAGCCACCAAAGTGGCTCGTCCAGATGGGTCTAGCTCATACTTTCTGGAAAGAGAAGCAGGAGAGAAAGCACGTGGCCTGCCTTCCATGGGCTGCTGTGGCTGTGAATGAGCTTTGGCACTGCTGCCTCCTGCTAAGGGGCTCGGCTCTGGGACCCTCCAGGAACATCAGGCCCACAACAACTATCCCAGGCTCCTCAGCAGTCCCTAATCAAGAGGAGTGCACCAGCTTTGCTGGGAGGACCAGACGACTCTGAAGAGAGAAAGTGCGGGTTGACCAGCAGACTTGGTCTCTAACTTGCTATGCAATTCTTCATACATCACTTGCAAACCCTGGTAAAACAAAGGCGAGATGGAGATAAACCCTGCTTCTCTGGGGTGCTGAGGTGTTTGATGCAGGTGTAGATTGTGCCAGTCTGTGCTCGCACACAGGAACGAGCCCACGCCCAGGAGAAGCCGGTAGGGAGGAGAAAGCACACTTGGCTTTGCAGCAGCATGGGGAGCAAGAGGGCACCAGGAGCGCTGGGGCCCAGAGCTGACCGGGGTGCTCGAGAGATGGGCCCGATGCCCTACCTGTGCGAGTGAGTCTAGCCCTTCCCTCTGGATGGCGCCTGGCCATGTCAGAGCTTCCCCGTTCTGGTGGTTTCTGTCCCAATCTTCCCTGTCCCTCACCTGCTCAAATTACAGTCAGAGAAGCAAAATTAACACTTTTATCTCTTGTGATTATTTACCTTGCACAAATTAGAAAAAGCACTAAGAATGACTTCAGCCACCTCTTTTCTAAAACTTTTTCTTTCAAATACAGTGATTCTTCTCTCTCGCCAGCGCTGAGGGCATAACTGGCAGTTTCCATCCTTCCCAGCAGCTGCTGAAGGACAGAGGCAGCTGTTGGGAACGCAGCTGGAGCCCCAGCAGCCAGCGCCGCCCAGACCTGGCACAGCTGTTTCTGTGTTTACTTGCCAGTTCACCAAGAATGAAAATCGTTGCCGCAGGAACACAGCAATGTGCTTGGATGGGCAGAGTCCAAGGATGGACAGTTGGGAAGGGGCACCAAAACACACCCAGAATCCAGCCTTTTATCACCAAGCCCTCCACGAGCACTCTGGTCCAAGCCTCCCGCATCTCTTTTTACCTGAAAGATAGAAGCGAGTTGCTGTGGCTTCTCTGCCTGAACTCATGCAAGAGCCCCAGCCCCGAAGTTTGACATTAATGGTACTAAGAGGGTAGAAACTGAATCTCACTGCAGTGTTTAGAGGAGGGGCCTTTAGGATTAGATTCGATTAAGTCAGTGCATAGTGTGGAGGCCCCATGATGGAGTCCTGGTAGGAGAGAGAGAGAGAGACCGAGAGACAGAGACAGAGACAAAGGCAGAGAGAGAGAGAGAGAGAGAGAGAGAGAGAGAGAGAGAGAGAGAGAGAGAGAGACACCACTGGAAAGTGTTACAGCCCAGAAGGACCCTGGGCAGAACCTGCACCATGCTTCTTGGATTTCCAGCTCCCAAGACTGTGAGCCAAATAAATTTCTTTTCTTTAAAAGTAGCCTGTGTCAAGTATTTTGCAGTAGTAATGTAAAGCTGACCAATACAACGGCAGCTTCCTTAATCTTCTTCCTCTGTTTCTCCCTGCCCCACCCCACCAGCCGTTCTCAAAAAAGTCAGAGTGATTGTTTGAAATGGAACTCATATTAGGTTATTTCTCAGCTCCAAATTCCACCACAGCTAACTGTTTCACGCCAAGTAAAAGCTCACATCTTTCTATGACCAGTAAGGCAGCACCTGCTCTGCCCCGATCTGGCTCCCCTCACAGCTGCTGGTCTCCGTCCTCGTGTCCACGGTCTCCCCCTGCACGGGGCCCGGTCCTCAGCACCCCTGTCGCACGCTCCTGCCGCAGAGGTGGGGCTGTCTCTCCTGTCCACTTCTTCACTCTCTCCCTGCAACTCCAGCCTGGAACACTTTCTTCTGCAGTGCACTTGAGGGTGTCAAATTCACCCCATCCAGGGGCTCCGGGGCGGTCTGGAGTTGGACATGTTAGGAAACACTGTCTGATCATTAAGGACTTCCTGGTCTGTTTCCAGCTGAAGCCAAACATCTGGACAAACTGTGCCGAAGCAGACCACATATCTGGGCGTCCTTTACAGGGAGGTGTTCACCAGAGGACACAAACCATCTGGCGAATCTTCCCAGTTTCACTTTCTATCCTTGGGTTAACATTCAGTTACTTTAAATTTGTGAACACTTGTTTATGCTAACATTTTGCTGGACCCTGGTAGAAGCTGCAGAGGACACGGAGGTGAAGGATTCCCCATAGAAGAGTGCCCAGGCCAGAAGGATGGTTAAAAAGACCATGTGAAAGCCGTGGATCAAATCCAGGGTTTGCTTCTTAGAGGGATTCCCTATACTCAAGTCATGGGAATCAGTGCACTGGAATTCCAGAAATTGCAGGAGGAACTAGAATTCCAGAAGTTTATGTGATCTTGAGGCAATGAGACCTCTAAAGCACAGTTGTTTGATTGAACAACTTGAGTGGGAGAGAACATTCTCGGTGTGTTCAGGGCTGGGGCTGACAGCGAGGGGAAGAATTTGAGTTCCACAGCTTGGGGCAAATGCTCTTCTTATCAAAAAATGTGAGTATGTGTGTATAATTTTCAAAAGTCTCCTCTATATTTGAAAGTACTGTTCAAGCCATGGACTAACCAAATAGAGGAAGTCGAACTCTTCTGAAAACAGCTCCTTCCATGGTTCTCTCCCCAGGGTAAACATTTACTCACCACTTAAGACAGCCTAGTTTCCCCACTCCTGGGGAGAGGTCTCCTCTCACTGGGCACCTGGGCAATTCTTACCACTCTATGGCCCTTTCTTACCAGCCTGCATTTTTGTTTGCACTACCTGCCCCCATCTCTGCACATCTAGGGGCTCAGTATCCTTGGTTCTCCAACATGGAGCCTTCTCCAGGTGTCTCTGGGAGCATGCCTGAGGGACAGCTGGAAAGGAGACATAAAGACCCCAGGAAGAGGGGGCACTGGGGAAGGGGATAAGGGGTATTACCTGGGGACAAGCAGGCTGAATCCTCTCTCTTTCTTGGGGTAAACAGGAGCATTTCTGAAATTCAAAATTCTTCCATGAATAGATACAGCCTGAAGCTGGATTTAGGGCCACTTAGAAAGGCACGCTCTCTCTTACTGTTTCTTTGTTAGTAACTATAGTGTTTTCTGTTTTTATTTTTTCTTTCTTTATTCTTCATTTACTTTTACCCTGCCTCTCTTCTTCTCTTCATAATGCCCATCACCACTCTGTCTGACGGATTTTCTTGCTCCTAAATTTGCAGATGAGAAATATGGAGGTTGAGGAGATAAAGGATGTTCCCAAGCTAGTGCCTACTAGTGGTAGTCGCTCCACTCTTAGAGCACCACCAGCACACTACGTCCTGTGTGAGCCCTGGAGTATACAGACGAGCATGGCCTGTGCTGTCACGGAGCCCTCGCCCAGCAGCAGCAGAGCCCTGGGATTCTGCCGAGTATCTGCCCCGTGGATCCTCTGTGTCCCGAGTCTGCTGTGTTGCAGGCACTGTCATGACGACTGCTCCAGAAACATTAGAAAAGAGCTGCGATCCTCCCCAGACACACGGCCAGTGTTCATTTGCCTTCTGGGAAAACCATTCTCCAGGGTGCTGGCATCTCCACTTCTGAGAAGGTAATAGAATAATCAATTTCCTACAAGGCTTTTTGCACAGGAAAAGGCTTGATTGAAAACTGAAACAGATCATTCTGCCTCTCATGTGCTCTGAGCAGCTTTTCTTCTTGAAATCTTTGGCTGCCTTGGCTTTTTGGTAGCGTGGGTCCCTGGCCACACTGGGGGATGGCGAAGGGCAGGTCCCATACTGATGCCAGGTCTCCCACCCAAAACGCTGCCGCCTGACAAGCTGTTTCTCCGCTTCTGTCCAGATTTAGGGTGTGGTGTTGACTGCTGCCCTGGTGCTGCTGCTGCTCGCAAAATCTAGATGCTGAGCTTGGCCAAACCCAGCTCTCTTGGTGGGGAATGCATGAGACTGTGCCAATCTGTCAGTTCAGGGCTTTTCCCTGAGGATTGGGCAACCCGGGAGACACAACCATGGCTGCGATGCAGTCCATCCATTTGAGAACTGGGGTGACAGAAATAACATAACTCAGGCTCAATGTATTCAGTCAAAAGCTAGATTTGCTCCCATTGCCCTGTTTCACATTCTGAGTAGTGACAGGTCCCTCCCCGCTGTCGGTCTACAGGGGAGCTGGACCCATCCTCAGTTGTTCCCATGTAGAAGCATCAATCACCGTAGCCTCCAATTACTCCTCTGCCACCCCCAAGCTCAGCTCCCCACCCTGGCCCTAACCTCCTTCCCTGGGCTTCCTGTGCCATCCCCTCACCCTGAGAGCACCTGATGTCTTGTAGTGCTTTCCTCTTCCAAGCCGGCTGTGTCCCTGCCGGTCAAGCCTGTCCCGTCATCTGAAAGTTGGGCTCTCTGTGCTGCAAGTCCATGAGGCATTTCCATTCCAGGTCCCACAGTTGGTGTCAAGTCGGGGTGCTTACTCCTTGGAGAATTCAGCTTGCATTTTTCTGACACCTCCCCTTTCTTTCTGAATTTTATTTTTCCTAGAATGTATCTCTCTTTCTCCAGGGACTGCCTATACTTGACACATAGCTGAAATGCTACCTCCTCCATGAAGCCTTCCCTGATCTACCAGTCTGGAAGCATCTTCCCTTTCTGTAAGTCACTTGAAGGCTTCTGTTTGTAGCCCGTGGAGATGCTTCAGACAAAACAGGATGGGACCTGAAAATGAAGCCACTAAATAGCTCTGTGCTGTTAAGGAGTTAACACCTTGAGCCTTGATATTTTGTTATGTGGAGAATGATCACAACACCTACATTCCTTGTGAAGATCAGAGTAATGCATGCAAAGCATTTGTGTGATGCACATAGTAGATGCTTGATAAAGAGCAAGGATGGTTGTTACTATTGGTGCCCATTCTTATGCACTATCTTTGGGTTACTTGGGTATTGTCCAAGACTCCTGTGCACTGCAGCCCAGCCTGTCTCTCAGGGGGTGGCCTCAGATCCTGCCTCGTTGGGGATGGGTGACAGCCGAATTTCCTGAGCACCATGGTGGAGGTCTGTTCTGAGGCTGCTGAGGGCACAGAACGGTCACTGAGACCAGCAGTTCCAGGGCCACAGTCATCAAAGGCCCAGGGCCCTGTAAGGCCCAGCCCATTCTGTTAAAACAAAGGATGAGTTTCCTTGCAAATCCTACTCTTTCCTCCCTAGATTTCCCTTTTGGGCTGCTTCTGTGGCCACACATGTTTCCGATGAATCCACACTCAAATGAATTTCAGCCGACAAATAACTCGATACAGCTCTTTGGTGGGAGAGAATTCCACGAGAATGAGGTCATGGTTTGGCTACAGTAAAATTAAAAATAACGCAGCACCCGCCACCGCCCAGCCTGGCATCCACCCAGGGCGGTGCATTTGGGAACCATTATCGGGTTTATCGGGGTAACGTACTGCAGAAAACCTGCTTCTGTTTATAGACCATTTTATTATTCCGTTTTGACATTTCCCTTTTTTCTTCAACCTTCTTCCCCTTAAGCAAACATCTATTAGACTGAATTGAAATGTGATCTGACCAAATATACTCTTTTTCAACTTTAGGCTAAAAGAGGTCTGACTCAAAGCAGAAATACTTAAGTGAAAAGTTATGATTTACTTTCTTTCTAAAGGGAAACATTGTCAGAAGGAGAGTTTTATGAGACAAGGGACCTCGCGGTGCACAAAGCAGGAGCTGGCAGCTGATGCAGATCTTTCCTGGGAAAATTCTGGGCTTCCAAGGCCGGGCCTGGAGCCCTACTCCCAGCACCCCCCGTGGCAGCCTGGGTATAGTGCACCAGTGGAACCACACGGCATTGCAGGTAGATGGATGGCATGACCCGGGAGATGATGATCATCTTTGCCCTTTTATCTTATTCGGTAAATTGAGGCCCACAGGCTGCAGCAGCTTGCCCAAGGTAAGTGTGCAAACATATGGTGTAAGAGGAATTGAGCCTTAGAGAATAGAAGATGTGAGAACCGGCTCTGCTGTGTGATGTTAGGCAACCCCTGACTTTTTAAAAATCAGAATATGTTTGCAATACATAATAAACACATCCACCATGAAGAACTGGTACATATACATACTGCATCTTGATCCTTTTTAAGTCCCCTTCCTTTCCTCTCCTTCCCATTTTCCCCACCCCCAGATTCCTTTACCTTATGGTGCCTTGAGTATATGTCTATAAAATGGGATAACACTTTCTGTCCTACCCATAACACACAGTAATGGAAGTATCCATTGAAGACGCTGCTGTCAAAGTAGTGTCACGTGTGTGTGTGTGTGTGTGTGTGTGTGTGGTGTACTGTGGGGGGGTACTGGAGATTGAACCCAAGACATCCCCAGCTCTTTTTACATTTTTATTTTGAGACAGGGTCTTGCTAAGTTGCTAAGTAGACCAGGTTGGGCTCAAACTTGCAATCTTCAGACTGCTGGGATTATAGGCGTGGGCCCCCACGCCGGCTCTGAGAGTCTTCCCGCGCTGTCACTGTTCTGAGTCTCCATGTTGCACTGCTACTCACAGCAATGCCAGGCAGGAGCAGTAATGACCCTGTACTGAGGGAAAAGGAGCTGGGAGAGGTTCTGGGATGTCAAGCAACATGACAGAAGCTACACAGTTGGAGGATAGCAGAGACCCGACCTGAGCCTGGAGTGTCTGACCTGGAGCCCATGTCTCAGCCATGACACCTTCCAGTCTCTGTGACCAATTAAACCAGAAGCCATCTGCAAAGGTGAAAGGTAAAATCCGGGCCTCAGCGAGAACGAGACTCAGAGCTGCTGCCTGAAGCTTACAGGTCCTTTCCTTGTCCCAGTCCCTGTGGGGATGCCATTCCATCAGGCCTGGGGCCACAGTTAAATTATGGAATGGGAAGATGGTTTGAATTCTCTGAATGCATCAAAACACAGGCCTGAAAGAATACGTGGTGGTGAGGGTCGGGTGCAAGGGCCGTTCCTGGCTTTCAGGCGGACACACATAACTGCATTTCACGGGCAGGGTGAGGCCCCACTGCCTGGCAGGCTGCAGCCCTCAAATTGATTTCCCTCCCTTTTCCTCCTTCTCCTTTGACTTCTGATTGTTCCCAGGCATGGCGACCTCCAGGCTGGCCTCTCCACAAACCCCATGTGGCCTGGCCCCAACTTCCTTTTAGCTTCAACTTCTCCCTTGCACCAACATGGTGGAATTTGCAGGGGCAAACAGGCACATTCAGAAAAGAGAGAAGCACCAGAGCCCTTCCTGGTGCCTACCCCATCGTGTGAGGGTGAGAGCTCACTCTGCCTTGAGAATGTAGCCTTTCCTTTGAGAGAGGAATTAATTCTTCTCAATGGCCTAATCTCAAGGCTCTACTTCCGGCCACTTGGAGGCGCTACTTCTGGCTTCTTCAAGGCTCTACTTCTGAATGCTGCCACAGAGCAAATTTCAACATGTGTCTCAGAGGTGACAAAATCATATTCAAACCACAGCGAGCGCACCCATCATCGTTCTTACTTTACAGATTAAGTCGGCACTATTTACATGCAAAATACAGTTTCACCAGCACTCTAGCTCAACCCCCTGAAAACCTGGAACTGCACATACACTTAAATGATAGCACACATCAAGTAAATTGCCCCAGTCCAAGAGGTTAGGGATAAATTCAGCCAACAGTGTCATACTCAGATCCAAGTGAGACAGATGAGAAGTGCCTATCTCTCATTTGTTCCTGTGCTGGCTATGGGGGGGTGCAACTAGGCCGGGGCTGTCTGCCCTCTGTCTTCCTCCCTTTTGCTCCCCCTTGGATCCCAATGGCCTGGGTCAGTTTGCTTCAGTGTCCTCCCTGGCTATCAAACCACCATTCTCCACCCCAACGTGAGTGCAGCCAGGCCACGTGGGGCCCCTCCCACCCCCCCACTTCGTCACTACTGTTACATTTTTGAGAACAGAGAGGACACTGGGAGTGGCTAAGATCTGGAAAGGAGGGGTCTGGGCCCCTCATTTGCATACCCAGTGCTCGCAGCAAGCCATTTAAAAGATCCCCTAGTTTTGGCCCCACCATCGTCCAATCAGGTGTGCAAGTTTCTACTGAAACAGCACTTCCCAGGCACTCTTCCGGGTTTAGTGTAGGAGGACTCCCGCCTATGTACCGTCCCCTGTGCTGCAACACAGCCCATTACAATAAAGACTCACTTTGGTGGCCTGTAAACCTGGTCATGATTTACTTCTTGGGTAGTGTGGGCTCCGAAAGTCAGGACTGCTAGCAGAGCAGCACTTGGCTGAGTCATGATTTCCATCTGAATCGAGCAAAAGAACGCTCAGCTCATTGGCAAGATGAGGACCTGACATAGCTGTCTTATTTGATAACTAAAAACAAAGCAGTTTGTGAGGCACTTGACACTTCCTGTTAATCAATGCCAGTTAATAATTTCCACAGGGCCAGTGAGATAGCTCAGCAGGCATAAGCGCCTGCCTGGCAAGAGCAAGGTCCTGAGTTCGACCCCCGGTACCCACACACAAAAAAATAATTTTTGCAATTTTTCATGAGATAAGAGTTATCATCATTTTCTATACATAACTGGAGTCCTGAAATTTCAATAGGTTATATCTTTTACCTCTCTAGGCAGTTCTCTAATGGGTGAGGTTGTACCGAAGATATTTTACTGAATCTACAAAATAATTTTCTTTTTTTTTTTTTTTTTTGTGGGTACCGGGGGGGTCGACCTCAGGACCTCACGCGCCAGAAGGCGCCCGTGCCGCTGAGCGATATCACTGGCCCCTTTTTCATATGTGGGTTCCGGGAGTCGAACTCAGGCCCTCACGCTTGCCGGGCAGGCGCTTAAGCCGCTGAGCCATCACACCGGCCCCAAAATAATTTTCTTGAACAGGACATAATGTAACAGCTTCACCAAGGTATAATTAGCATATAATAAGCTGCACAAATGTACATGCTGATGTGTTTTGTCTTTTATTGGTACATGTTTGTGAAACATAATGAAGAAATTCATCGTGAGGAGTTGGTACGCACTCGTATCGTCTTGATTCTTTCTACTTCCCCTTCCCCTCCTCTCCCTCCTGTCTCCCTCATCCCCAGATCCACTTCCCATCTCCACAGTCTACCTCCTTGTTTCCTATCATCTCTTTTATTTTGCTCTTTAAATTATTTACACTTTGGATTTCTCACGTAAGAGAAGCCAAGCAATAGTTAAGCTTCTGTGTCTGATTTATTTCATTTAGCATTACTGTCTCAAGATGCATCCATTTTCCTACAAGTGACTCAAATTTATCCTTCTTTATGACTAAGTAGTACTCCATTGTGTATAAATATCACTTTTCCTTGACCCGTTCCTCTGTTGATAGGCATAGGTTACTTCCAAGATTAGCTGTTCTGATGCTCATGCTGATGTGTTTTGCCTCCTTCCCCCAAGGACTGTCACCTCTGCCCAGCATGCTCTCTCTGCTCCATTAAAAGCTCGTCCTTTAGGACTGGTATGGATGTCCTTCCTCCAACAACCTCCCCGATTCTCAGGCTTCGTTAATCTCTCCCCTACCTTTTTGGTTTGTGGCCTTTTTGTACCTTTCCCTCACATACCGATTTCATTTCCTAGACCAGATATCAATGAAATATTACTGCAATAAACTGCCTATTACAGCCCATACTGTCTGGGAGTTAAGAATGCTTTCTAGGTTTTAAATCATCACATTTCCGATGGCGTCTAAGCCACTATAATGCCTTCCATTTTGCTTCTGAGCCCTGCAAACTGGAAACATCAATGTTAATATCCATCAAGATAGTTTGTTCACCTTACTCTGGACTAAGCTCCGTGAGAGCAGAAGCCAGTCCTCAACTATTTACTTCGTGGACCCAGTGCAGTTGGTGCCCAGGCTGCAGGTTCTGCATCTACGGATTCTACCAACTATATGGTGAAATATTTGAAGCTGAACATGGTGGCGCACACCTGTCATCCCAGTATGCTAGGAGGCTGAGGCAGGAAGCGCACAAGTTCAATCCCAGTCTGGGCAATTTACAAGAACTGTCTCAAAATTTAAAAAAAAATTATTTTGTTTAATTTCTAGGTATGCACTTTATAAAACAGAGCACATATTAGTTACTTTGTATTTATTAAACTTATATAATCTTAACTGCATTTAAAATTAACTTTAAAGCTTAGACTCAGCATATCTTGTTTTTTATGTATCTCTGATTCCAGATATGTAGGTTGAGCCATAAACTACAATAACAGTCATTCACTTAACCAATAATAAACTGATTATGAAAACTTTTTACAAGCCACGGGAAACCCAATATTCCTACATCTCCTTGAGATCACTCAGGACTAAAGATCCCTGGCTAGGCAGCGTCAGTGCCCCCTCAGCCTGAAGCAGTTACATGGAGACAACCGTTGGGCCTTCTGCACCACCTTAAGAATTAGGGACCGAAGTCTTGGAGAGGGAAAATGAGGTAGGATGGAAGAAATAGAAACTAGGTAGAAAGGAAAAAAGGAAATCAAGATTTCGAAAGTCATGCTTTGAAGAAAAACCGCAGCAGCAGAACACAAGCCTGGTTAATTTATTTTTTTTCTTCCCTTCTTTTCTCCCAAACCAGAGTAAACCTGGGCAGCTCCTTTTCACCTACAAGTGGGTTTGTCCCTTCCCTGTTTACTTGCAAATAGTCCTCTTGCCCTCATGAATGGAACACCCTTTTGGGATTTCCCAGAAGAATGGAACTTTATCTCACCACGAGCAGCGGGTGGCCATCCTCTCCCACCCCCTAGACAAGACTAAGACTAGACACTGAATTCCATGGACTCACACCATCCCAACACATAAAAGACCCCGGATCCCAGCAGGTTCATGTCTTGTTTCTCTGAGCACCTGCACTCTGTTCTTGAATGCGTCCTGTGTCTACCTCTCATAAACCCTACTCATGTCTCTTTAGAAAAACTAAAAAGGGCCAGGATGTAGCTCAGTGTGAAGGCTGCAGGCTCAATCTGCAGTACTGAAAGAGAAAGGAAAAGATTTGAAAAAGTCACATCTGAACTGAACTGTACAGACTTTTTAAATCATTTAAAACAATGTATTATAACAACTATTTACATGGCATTTGAATTATATTAGGTATTACACGTAATATAGAGGCGACTTGGGAGTATGCAGGAGGATGTGGATAAGCTCTGTGCAAATAACAGGCCACTTTTTATGAGGAATTTGAGGGTCTGTAGGGTTTTGGTGAATGTCAGGATACTGAGGTCAGTACCCCGAGATGGAGAACTGCTGTACCTGACCCCATGCCTGTCACATAGTGGATCTGAGATAGATTAGGATGTGGCAAAGATGGCTGGGAAGTAATTAACAGGTGTGACTTGTTAATTACAAGATCACAGAACACACGCACAGAACAGTTCCCAAAGCCCTGCATGTGGGTTTTTCCTGAGAACGTGGGCAGGTTTTCAATAGGACGCCCTAGACCTGACGTCAGCCCAAGGTGTAGGATCTCAGCACTGCTCTCAGGACCCGGATCGGTTTCTTCGAGATTTGGACAGCGTGAAAGGACACAGAGCTTTCCTCATGATAGCCTGCCCTGCTTTCCCTGGGGTGTTCTTTTATGTTGCTTTTTTCCTCTTTTGCTCTGCCTAAATTCACTCTGCAGAGCCAGTTTCTCCCTCACTCTTCAGTTTTACTTTTTTAAATAAAGCTTTGCCACTGCTTTTTGCTTGTTTCATCCACTTCTTTGTTTGAGATGAGAAAAACCTGGAAACCAGCTCCCGGAGATGCGAGCACAACAAAACCAGGCAACGTTTAATTGATGAGTCATTTTTAGAAAGAGCTACCTGACAACAGGTCTTCAAATATACTGAACTACTGAAATAATCAATGAATTCTCCATTTCTTCTAGTCCTCCTGGGGAAAGGCAGGAAGTTCAGCAGGAAAAATTCATATTGCACTCAAACATCTCGTTTGAACTCCAGCTCTACTTAAGAGCTGTGGGGCTGAATAAGTCAAATTCTGAACCTTATGTCTACACCCTTTAAATGACGTTAGTAACTGGAGTGATTAAATAAGGCAACAAATATACAGGTGATGTGGCAAAAAGTAAAAAGTATATAAAATGCTGTTATAATTGATACTGTTGACAATAGTGATTTATCTCTCCTTTGCTGCAGATCCACCTCATACTATCTGCATGGTGGTAATGGAGCGGGATCTTGCAGACTTGCGTCCTTGGCCAGTTTGCATAATCCCTAGCTCTCTCAGTAGGGGACGCTGCAGGGACACACTGGGAGGAAGGGCCTCTCTTGATTCCTGGTGCTTTGCTTCTCTCTCTTGCCCTGAAACAGCCACCATCGCATCTTGGGGACGTCTGCATGTGCTCACTCCTGAAGAGTTTTGGTGGCCACCGTGAAGGCAATGTCTACTGGGTTTTTGGTAGTACCCTCTGGCGGTCACCTTCCCAGCCTTGCCTGCACACTGGTGGGCTTCTAGTTTGCCAGTCATGGCTGTGGCTTCCTGCCTGCTAGCTTTGCCTACCAGCTGCTTGCCAGTTGCAGCTCTAGTCTGGGTGGGAGGGCTCTGGAGGGCTCTTTCCTTTATCCCACTGCAGCCAGTTTTCTGCAGAGCAGCCTCAGCTTGCTGAGCATGGACTAGCTCTGCCCTGGGGAGACCCAGAGAGCTTTCCTGGCCTCCAGCAGAGTCCAAAGCCTGCCTTCTCCAATGCGATGAGTCGTCTGTGGAGAGGACCCGCTGCCTACTCAGTCTGGTTCTTCTTCCGATGCTGTCCATCAGTCCCAGGGGAGTCTTTAGAGTAGTTTTTACTCCTTGCTAGGTTAACTATAACTGTTGGAGCTCTTAATAACTTCTATGAAATTTTCTCTGTTAAAATAACTGTGTGGCTTTTGTCTCCTGATTGGGCCTTGACCTGTGCAGATCTCAGGACGTGAGTCACACTGGTGTGATCTGGAATTGGTCTGGTTGTGTTTTGGATGCTGAGTTTAATGCCATGTTGTTGTTGTTGATCGGAAGTGAGAGTCTATGGTGTATGACAGCACGTGGTTACTGGAACTGTCACCTGTGGTTGAATGTGATGAAAAGGCAACTGAAGATACGTGTTGGAAGTGCATGTGGCCTGTGCTTGGCCACTATGGCGGTAATGACGACTGTGGGGACTTGGGATGGTACAGATCCTTAACACACCTGAGCAACTGCAAAAACAAAATGGCAAGTTTTGGTCCTTTTCCTCTCAGCATGTCACAGATTGGGGATCAGAGAGCTTCCAAAATAGCCCCCAAACATGTGCTTACCTCCTGTAGCCACAGGGCTGGTATTGCTAAAAATCAACACAAAGTTTATTGTGCAAGTGGCTGACTTACAATGGCGATTGAGCTTAAAATCTTTCCAAGTCTCTCACATGAACATTAGGACATTTAATGAGAAAGATGAGGATAAGAAAACTTGGAATGAAAACATCTGGTTAGACCCAATGGAACTGACCATCTTGAATTTCCATGTTCTTCTGAGATTCCCTTGCTCTAAATTCCTAAACTGAATTTAGCTTGCCCTGCAGTGCCTCTGAGTAGCCTCTCTTTACCTGAAAACTCTCTCACACCCTCACCCGGGTTAGAGGGCTTAAGAGTGGGTGATCAGGGCCGGTGAGATGGCTCAGCAGCGTAAGCACCTGCCTGGCAAGCGCGAGGGCCCGAGTTTGACTCCCAGAACCCACATACAAAAAAAGGGCCGGTGATATCGCTCAGTGGCATGGGAGCCTGCTGGCACGTGAGGTCCTGAGGTCGACCCCTGGTACCCACAAAAAAAAAAAAAAACAGAAAAAAAAAAGAGTGGGTGATCAATCTCTTCAAGCCCACCGCAACCACTCCTTCTTCCCCCGGACCAGTGCTAGGGCTGTATCGCTGGACACCTCTGAGATACATCTCCACAGTGAGTTCAAGATAGAAGTGCTTACACCAAAGAAGACTGGAGCTGTGCTAATATATGCAGGCAAAATCTTGGCAAACATGAGTAGCTGTAGATTTTATGGGCGTTTGATCAAGAAAAGTATAATGTTACCGTGGGCCGAATTCATTGATATCACTGAATGTTCTAGGTAATGTATTAGCGCATACACCTCAAGGTGGCTGTAGTAGCCACCTCGGACAGTTGGCTGAAACTGTGTCCCGGTAGCGGTTTATATTAGAGGTTGGTAAACTTCTGTCTGTGGGAAAAAATTTGTAAGTAAAGTTTTATTGGAAACAGCCATATATCATTTAAATACTGTCTGTGGCTGTCCGTTATCCAGGACACCCAGTCATTGAACATCCCACAAACATCACACAGGTCTGCTGTACTGACAACTTTGTTTTGGTTAGATCTTAGGAGAAGAAAGCAACAAGTATTTTGGATGCCTTAGAAGGACATGCATTAACTAGTGGGTAGAGATAAACCCCCTATCTTAGACTCAAACAGTTTTTTTAAACTATTATGGACCATTTGAAAATATCCCCTCTAAGGTAAAAGAAAAGTCAATGAAGTCTGTGCTACCTAGAGAAAAAAGTGGTGAAAAATTCGGTGGACCATTCTGGAGGCCGTGTGTAACACATCTGCAGGTGGCCGATCTTCAATCTCCTCTACTGCGACCAGATTTGAGCACGAAAAAGTGAAGACTCATCAGCAAATCCGGGGAGGAGGTGCTCTGATATGGTTCCTTGTGACCCAGCAGACCCAAGGATATTTGAAATATTCATGGAAAACAGAAATTATATAAACCTCTGGAAAGTGTCGATAGCAGAATCGCAAAACAGACTTCTAGAATTTGGTAGCAAATCTTTGCCATCCTTTTGAATTATTGTCCTTTTGAAAAATAGCCTTTGGCTTGCTACTGGATGTGGTAGAGACTGAATATACACAGCCATGGGGCAGTTAGCATGAGGCTCAAGCTTGCCAATGAGCTAAACATTCTCTGATACTTCTCTCCATAATGATGGTCATGCACAGTGGAAACTTAACAACAATTGAAATTGCATGTGGGAGAAAAGACTTGGACAGGTGCAAAAGCTACAGGTGCAGGATCAGGCTCTTCCAAACCTGAATCCTGTTGTCTTGTCCTCTTCTTGCCCCCAGTCTATGGCCATGGCTTCCTGGGGTGTTTTGTACGATCAGTTGATCAAAGAAGAGACAATTCAAGACCGGTTCACAGATGTGCCCACCTGTTATGCTGGAACTACACAAAAGCAGGGGCTGAGGCATTGCAGCCTTACTGGGGGTGAGAAGGTGCAGGAAACCTTCCTGGGGGTAGAGCTGAGAGCGACCCATGTGGTTGTCTGCCATGGCAGCAGCGAGAATGCCACCGGTTCGTGAATAGCTGAGAAGGTTTGGCTGGAAAGGCACAGGATAGAAAAATGTGTGGTGAGAAAGTTGGAGGAAAAGCTATGTGAATGGCCCACTTGGAAGTGGCTTACTTCCCACCTGATCAGTGAATGCCCTCAAGAAGGTATGGCAGAGGCAGCTTTTAATCACTGGGGGAAAGGGGACCCCATAGTACGGGAAAATCATTTTGGTTTCCATATTTCAAAGAGCTCCCTGCCTACCCTAGACAATCAAGAGCCCCTTGGACAGGACTAGGAGGGGACAGCAATTGTGTTGCTTTCTTCCCATGTCTGCAGGCAAAGACTCTTGTCTTCGCTGTCCCAGGCGAAGTCTCTGCATTCCCAAGAGCCTCCTCACACAGTGTCTTAGTCCAGGAAGTCAGCAGGAGAGAAGTTGCACAGTGAGGAGCTATGGAGAGTTTCATCCTCATCTCCCCCCACCACCGCTGAAGACCATAACTCTTCAGGGCAGAGAGACGCATAGGTCTATGTGAAAACAGTTCCTCAGGAAGGCAGCTGCCTTCAAGGGGCATGAGCAGCTGGACTGTGGTGTCCAAGGAAGGGAACTGCCTGGGCTGGAGGAGGAGGGAGCGGGCTCCTTGGGAGGGGAGGAAAGAGCTGCGCTGGGAGCTAGGGTGGCCCAGGCTTGAGGAGCACACAACAGTGGTGAGGAGTAGGTGACAAGAGAGGTGGATTTTGACCCAGGGTAAGAGCAAGACCGCAGGTCAGGGGTCACGAGTCCCTGAAACTTGACTCATGGCCCCCAGAGGCCAGGACAACTCCAGGCTCAGATGTGTGAAGCACGGCCTCAGGCTGACAGGACCATGGAGCCTCCTTTCTGCGACCGCTGTGCGCTGAACCTCCTCCTGGCACTATGTTCCCACACGTCCACACACGGATGTGTGCACATCAGTGTGTAGATTGAAGAAAATTTTGCCTCAGTCCACCACAACTGTTAATTAAGCTCCTCCTCATCCATTCTTGCTCTTGGATGAGGACCAGACCCTTTGTCAGAGGGGACTGGAAGGGGACATCTGTCCATTCAAGAGATGCTGCTCCTGCCCATGAGCTGTGGCCAGTATGAACTCCAATGGCTTCAGCTCACCGTATTTTGACAAGATGCAATTGAGTCTTGACTATAGCTTGGCCCTTGGGCCATCCTTTCCCTGTGGGACCTCGTGCTTCCTGCCTGTGGGATGAGGCACTTAAACCGGGCAGCCTGCAGCAGCTGTCCAGTTCTGAGAGTCTAGGATTCTATCTGCCGTGGCCCTCAGAGCTTGGTCCATGCTGTGGGCTCTGGTCCCTGAGGGTCCACTTTTTGGACCTGTGTCTTGATGGGTACAGTGTTGTTGGACATAGTCGGGCTTTGGGTGTGTCCTGGAAAAGCTAAGTACTGTCCAGCTGTGTCAATCAAGCTCTTGTGGAGAGCCGCTCAGGGGACAGGTAGGAGATAAAGGGCCAGCTGACTTCCCCACAAGGAGATGCACTCTTAATTGTTGCCTTGGAGGGTCCGACTTGTGTTTTTAGTAAAGTAGGGAGTTCCACATTGAAGTATGCTGTTTTGAAGAGATCAGAAAGCAGATGGAGATCAGGGCTGCAGCAGTAGCTAGGTCACCATCACACAGTGAAAGAAAAGACTAGGATAAGATGGTGCTGGACCATGTATCATGTGAGAGAGGACAGAAGCCACAGGGAATAGAAAAGAAATATGCAGAGGGCCCAGTCACTGCTCCCAGATCTCTGGGTGCAGAAGGTAATGTTTGCTTTGATTCTAATTTATATCTATTCGGGTGCTTGGAATGTAACAGAGAGTAGAGAATCATTTGATTGGGTGAGTGAATGAATGAATGAATGGAGCAGGTGAATGCTTGACTGGATGAATGAATGAAGGCAGGGAACAGGTGAACATCTGATTGATGAATGAATGAGTACAGAGAGTAGGTGAATGTTTGATTGATGAATGAATGAGTGTAGGGAGTAAGTGAATGTTTGATTGGATGAATGAGTGAGTGGAGGGAGCAGGTGAACATTTGATTGGATGGATGAATGAGGGCAGAAAGCAGATGAACATTTGATTAATGAATGAATGAATGGATCCAAAAGGCAGATCTAGAATCAAAAAATAAAAAAAGAAAGAAAAAAGAAAAAAAATAGAACCAAAAATGTGAGGTAAAAAAAAGACGTATTTTGGCTGATTACAAGCTTAATAAAGATCAATATCAGTTAATTAATTGGTGTTCCTTTAAAGAAATAATTTCCCCACCACTGGGGTGAACAGAATGACCCCTTGTCTTGGTTACTTTTCTCTCATTGCTGGGACAAAATACCCGACACCCAAAGTTAAGGAAGGAAAGGTTTATTTAGCTTACAGTTTGTGGAGGTTTCAGTCCATAATCAGCTGGCTCCAAGGCAGGGTGGCGTGGCACGGGGATAATGGTTCATGGCGGCGGAAAACAGCAAAAGCAGCAAGAGCAAAAAGGAGGAGGGAGCACGAGAGAGAGCAGCCTTTCTCCTTCCCTTATATTACACACAGGCTGCCTGCCCCAGGGTGGGTGCAGCACTCACGCCCATAATCCCAGCATTGGACTGTGAGTCAGTCATAAACTCTAGAAGCCGCCTCCATGACTGCACGAGGCTCTAGGGGGACATCTAGACACAGAAAGCTTGGACAATTGCCACAAGGCTAGATTGGATATGTCATGGATGATAAAATAAAGATGAAATATCCCTTATTATTTGCAAGTTTTCTAAATCTATCAGAAGTATTTAATTATAGCAGTAAAAGTTGTCATCAAAATGGCCTACCCTAATGTGAACATTAAAAAATGAAGAAAGCCCATGAAGTCTTCACTAGTTAATTAAGATTTCTTCATTTAGTGAAGAGAAGCGTCCCTCTGATAGATTAAGTAAATACAGTATGCCCAGTAGTTTATGGATTAAACTCCCCAAATAAAAATAACTTAAAAGAATAAAATTATTTCTTTGTTTTTCTCATTCATTCAGAGCCCTCACTACAGTTTGACAGATCACATACGCGGTCAAATATCAGAGGGGTAGGGGCAGCGCAGTGGGGGGACTCAGTACACACTGTTGCACGCATCGGGGAGCAGCTACTCCTGTGCACGAGCATGGCACACCCAGAGGAGGACGGTTCCAGGCACCAAAAGCACTTGCATCCTACCTCCACACAGGCTTTGCCCAGGTGCTGTCTGACATGTCTGGATGAGCGTTCTGGGAGCCGCCCACGGCTGTGCATCGCTGCAGCCCTAGTGTAAGAGTGAGGAGGATTTGCTGCTTTTCTCCCCGCCACTGTGAGGTCGCCATTTCTCACAGATTGCAAAGGAAGCTCGGCAAGGCTACCTCACTCACAGTGGAAGCCTGTGGGAAGTGGCCGCGCTCCGGAAGCCAGTGAGACTGTGACCCCAGGCAGTGCTCCGTGCTAGTCGGACAGTGCGTCTGGATGCCCTTGACACGGGAGGCTTGCTCTCTGCCACACTACAGCCCTGCAGACCCCTAATCTGTGTGATTGTGAACGGCCACCAGTGGCCAGCGCCTGGAATGAGGAGCCATGTAACTAAGTGTGTGGCGGCTGTCACAATCTTACTTTGGCTTGTGTGAGTGCATTCATGTATTTATACACTTTTTATTTATGGTACTGGAGGTTGAACCTGGGTCCTTTGCACTGAGCTACCTTCCCAGCCCTTTTTTATTTTTTGTGTAGAGACAGGGCCTTAGTAAGTTGCTACGTTGTAGAGGCTGGGCTAGAACTTGTGATCCTCCTGCCTCAGCCTCCCAGAGTGCAGGGATGACAGATGTGCACCACCACGGCCGGCTTGTGAGTGCATTCTGTGATGTTCTCACAATGATGAAGTCGCCTGAAGGTGCAACACATGACTGTACTGTGGTGGAAGTCATAGCTGCACACACCACCTGCGTTGAAATCTCTCCCGGATCCAATCTTCCGATCCCTCCATTCCTTTCTCCTCACCACTTCGTAAAGCCGTCTCTTTCTTTTACTTTCTGCATCTTCAACCCCAGGACCCAATCTGACTCACTTACCACCAGGGCAGCTGACCAACCAGTATGGAGGGACCAGGGGATGTGTGAGGGGACGCGTTCAGAGCTGGAGGCCTGGTGAGGAGCCGTGCGGCTTCACCTCTCACTTCCCAACAGCTCCGCGGTGATCGTCACTGGACCTGGCTTATTGCTGGACATGTCGACATTTAAACCTTGGTACTATTAGTTGTTCAGACACCTCTGTCCGCATATGACTGAAGTAGCTGGGTGGGGTGGTGCACGCCTGTAATCCCAGCACTTCAGAGGCTAAGGTAGCAGGACTGGAAATTAGAGCCCAGCCTGGGCAATTTAGCAACTTAGTAAGACCCTGTTTCAAAATAAAAACTGCTTAGAAAGGGATGGGGGTATAGCTCAGTGCAAAGACCTTGGCTTCAATCCCCAGCACCACACAACGACAACAACAAAATATCCAGCCAACCTTTCCTCCCTGATTGGTTGATCCCGAGCTCTTGGGAGATAGCGTTCACAACCCGTTTCCACTTCCACCTGCTCTAGCCTCATGTCCTTGGAGGGAGTTGGGACTCAGAACCGCTGCGGAGCCCCATGGCCCCTGGCGCAGTCCTTGTCACCATGTGGAGTCCAGGATCTTTGCTCTTTGCAGTGATGGGGCAGCAAGTTGGACCCCCAACCCTATCATTCCACCATTTCACCCAGTTCTAATGCTTTTTTGTTTCAAACACTGGGATTCTAGGTAAAATTTTGTTTTTAGATGAAAATGTTGATCACCAAAGGCCTAAACTAGCCTTTTGTAAAATAATTCAGATGAATGAATACTAAAAATGCAGATTCTTTTGCTCCTTGGGAAGAAATTCTGATTAGTGGGCCAGGAATAGCACCTAGAAGCATGCTTCGTAGATCAGTGCTCTAACACGGGCATTTCAAGGCCTGGGGATATGCAGGCCTCTGCAATGGGAATCGATGTATGTTGGCCTCTGGGGCTGCTGTTCACACAATGACTAGCATTTGAAACGCCACTAGTGTGGCTGATAAACTAAATTTAAAATTTAATGTCACTTCACCTACCTTAAATTCCAATAGCTGCATGCACTTTGTGATACCATTGTGGATGGGACAAGACCAATGTCATCCGCGGGAAGGGGTCTGCCCTGTGACGCCTCAGCAGGGAGACACACTCCTTTTTTCTGTTCAAAGACCTCTCTGACCTCGCTGGGCCATTCCCAGGAGTGGGGCATCAATTAATACTCTTATTCCACGTGTACTGTGTATCTGGGAATATCGACGATTCAGGGGCTCTTTCTTTAAAAGCTCAGACTCTAGCAAGGAAAATTCTAGTCAAATAAATGGCTCAGTCCAGTCCCATCAAAGCAAGAACAGGGACTCTGGTCATAGCAGGCTTTCATTCATTCTGAATCCTCCCATCTCTGTCTTCCACAGTGGCCGGATGTGAGGGAAGTCAGGAGCAGCAATGGCAGCAGCGGCCTCTGGACAGAGGGCACGACAGCTACTCCAGGCATCAGCTCCGGAATGGGACAGCAGGGCTCCAAATCCTTTATTAGCTGTGCTCCCTTGGGAACCGCATCCAACCTCTCTGTACTTCCATTTCCCATGCTGTGAGATGGATGCCACGCTGTGGCCTCCTGCCAGCCACTGCTGTGAAGAGCAGCTGTGACGTGTGCGACACCATGAGGTGACTGCCATGACAGTTCGGGTTCCCTGGCACAGTGAGAGAGAGCACAGGCTTGGGGATGCTGCCTCCTTCAGAGTCCCAGGACTGCACCTCTCGCTCGAGAACTTGGAAATCTCAGGCGATGCTTTGCACCATTGAAGAAAACCTCAGCGGTGCTTGTCGAAGACGGCGAGCAGACTTTACTGTGCGACGAGGGCACCACTGCAGTCGGTGGAAGGACCACTGCCAGAGGGGTTCTGAGTGCGGGGGAGTCGAGGCTCGACTCTAAACGTGGACGGTGTCTCTCATTCATCTCTCACCAGTTACAGCCCTGTCTGCGAGATCTGCCACGGAGTTCACATTGTCTCTTCTGCCGCCCACACTTTCAATAGAGATTTTACATTTTTTTCTTTTTGAGACAGGATCTCGCTATGTAGGCCAGCCTGGCCTTGAACTCACAGTGATCCTCCTGCCTCAGCCTCCCGAGTGCCGGGATTACAGGCCTGTGCACCACACCCAGCTCAGCAGAGTTTTTAGTCCCCTGAATTTCTGCTTGGAACATTTTATGGACTACAGTTCTTTTCTATGCTGAGCATTCACACACAGGCCCTTGTGCATGATTCCTGGGTAACCTAACTCCTGGCAGGTGCTAGGAAAGCTTTTGTTCCCCTCTTTGCCTTCACCGTCAATTGCTGGAATCCTCTTTGATCCATGTTTCCCAAGTCACCCAACTCAGCAGCCACAGGAAGGGACACATTTAGGTAGGTCACTTTTTGTGGAAACCTTTCCAAGTCCTGCCACCCTCATATCCTTTTTCCTTACCATCCAGCATCTTCTCACTGGGTTCCTTATTCTTCTCTCTCATTCCTGAACAAAAAAATAAATAAATGAAACCAGGTCCTTCAGCCCCTTGAAGTCTCTGCGAGGGCCAAGCTTTCCTGTCTGCACACCCTGCTGTCTGCCTGGAGCAGCTGCCCCTCATCTGCCTTCCCTTGGAGCAATAACCAGGGCAAATTCCTTGACTTTCCATTGACTTCGCCCGGCTAGGTTAGCTTTCCAACTGTCTTAGTTACTTTCTTCATTGCTGGGACAAAATACATACCCAACACCCACAATTTAAAGGTGGAGAGGTTTATTTTGGCTCACAGTTTGTGGAGGTTTCAGTCCATAGTCTGCTGGCCCCAAGGCAAAATGGCATGGTGGAAGGCACTGGGCAGAAGGGCACTGCTCACCTCATGGCATCCAAGAAGCAGAGAGCATCATGGGAAGAGCCCAGAAGGGAGATGAACCCTTCCAGGTCCCACCCAGTGACCACCCCTTCCGGCCAGACCATGCCTCCTACTAGCAGTCAGCTCTAACCCCCCACCATCCAATCCCCTTCCAAAAGCCCAGCCTATGAGTGCATGAGGCCCTTGGAGACACTGAGATCTAAACCATAACACCCTCCTTTCTGCTATGTGACTTTGTGTTTCTCTCTATCATAGTACTCGTAAGACTGAATTAAATCCTTATGCCCTCCCAAGCTACATGTGAAATCTCTGACTTTCCTAACCATGTTCTCGGCCACCAACACATGGTCTAAGATAAGTAGCTGCCCAACTAACCCATAAGTGACATTGCTCAGCAGGAAACAGGAAAGACGTTTCCACCAAAAACTTCCTGCCTTTACCCTGAGTCAACTGTCACCACTTACAACCGCAGGAGTTCAGAGACGCTCTTAACAGCCCTCTGGCAAGCGTGTACAGAGAGCGGCAGCCCCATGGCAGACCTCGCTCTCTCTCGGCTCAGGACTGCATTAGTTACAGGTAGTTTGGGTGAACATGCCACCATGGCTGCTTCTCAAACAACTCAACTCTGTCTGAGGCTAGAATGGGAAATTTATTAAAAACACCGGCAAAGTCTGTCAAAGTGAGACCTTTCATATCTATAATTCCTGCCATCTGTAACATCTTATGTTACATAAGATCCCCAATTACCAGTAGCAGTGTTAATCCATCATCTGTCTTAAATATTTTTAGATGTTCTTTATATACTCTGCTTAGTTCCCCTTTCTGTTTTTCTAACAGTATGTTCTCTACTTGTCACAATTAATTTTGTGCTGGCTTTATCTTACTATGGGACTACCCAAAATCTCTGGGGAATGGTTTTAGAGAAGTAGAATAGTGTATAATACAGAGGAAAAAATTACAAGGCTGTTAATTAAGGAGAGGCAGTCAAATTTTCTCCTCTCATCATATATTACAAATGCAATTTTTACAGGGTGGTCATTTCTAGGTAAGAAGTTGATGTATCAGGTCAGTGCTATAATTTGTAATAATGGGAAAAAATACAACACATTTTCAGGAAATTACTAATGTGGCTGATTTCAGAACACATCTATTGCATCTAAACTAGTTCTTAGTTATCTAGTTTTAATGCTGTTTACTTGTCTTCAAGTGCCAGTTGCACACAAGGAAACTCGTAGTCGATGGGAAGAGGATCTGGGGATGGGGGAAGCTGGAGGGAGGAGAGAGCAAGGGGAAGTGGCACACACCTGTAATCCCAGCACTTGGGAGGCTGAAGCAGGAGGATTGCTGAGAGTCCAAGGCCAGCCTGGGCTACATAGTGAGTTCAAGGCCAGCCTTGGACTACATAGTGAGACCCTGTCTCAAAAAACAAAAATAAAAACAAAAACAAAAACAAACAAACATAAAACTCAGCACAGTACAAGAGAGAGTTCTCAATCTGACATCTACATAACAGCATCTACATAAAACCTCAGTGAAACTACTTTTAGCAGTGAGAAGCTGCCCATTATGTTCGGGGGCTAGACGAGACTACTTCCCTCTTCTCCTCAATGTCATTGTGACAGTTTCAGTGTTATAGGTTAAAGCAAATAAAAAGGGATTCAGATTGAAAAAAAATAAATAAAACTATCATTATTCACAGATCATTTCTGTCAAACATTTTATAAAATTAAAGAAGAGCTAAACAAATGGAGACATTTACTATATTCATGGATCAGGAGTCAACACTGTTAATATGTTGTTTTCTTATAAACTGACATATATATATATATATATATATATATATATATATATATCATAAGCAACCTCAATAAAAGTCTATCATGATAAGATTTTTTGGTAGAATTGATTAGCTAATTGTAAAATTCATATGGGAACAGAAAGGATCTAAATTTGCCAAAACTAATTTGAGAAAGAACAAAATTGAAGAATTTGTATTATCTGAGTTTAAAATTATTATACAGAAAATAAATACAAATTAGAAAGTTCAAAATGTACCTAACACCATGTGCAATTATTAGTTCAAACTGATTATAAATCCAAATGTAAAATCTAAAATGTTAAAACTTTTAGAAGAAAACCTCTGAGAATAAGTGTGTGACTTTGAGTTAGATAAAAATTCTTACATGTAATCCCAGATGTATCATCCATAGCAGAAAAGGAATTGATAAATTGGACTTGATCAAATTCTATTTCTCTAAAGCTGCTGTAAAGGAAATAAATGACCAAAATAAACTAGGAGCAAATGTTTGAAAGTCACATAACTGAGTCATTTCCTTGTTGCTGGGTCAAACTACCTGACGCTTACAACTTAAGGAAGGAGAGGGTTATTTTGGCTCACATTTTAAATTTATTTATTTAGGTTTTTTGAGATGGGGTCTTGCTTTGTAATTCAGACTGGCCTTGAACTCACTATGTAGCCCAGGCTGGGCTCGAACTCCTTGTGATTCTCCTGCCTCAGCCTCCCAAGTGCTGGGATTATGGGCGTGTGCTACTACACTTGGCTTGGGACACATTTTAAAAGTTTCAGTCCTTGCATGGTTGGCACCATGGTGGAAGGGCCTGGGCAGAGGGGAGCTGCTCATTCATGGCAGACAGGAAGCAGAGAGATCAAGGAAGGAGTCTGGAAGGGGATGAACCCTTCTGGATCACAGCCCCAGTGGCCCACCTCTTTAGATGGGGTCTGCCTCTTGACAAGGAATAAGCTATAAGCCCCTATAACCCAATTGCCTTCCAGCGGGCCTGCTATGACTGTGTGAGGCTTTAGGGAGACATGCAGATGTAAACAGTGATGACTACTAAAGAACTCATATCTACAACACACATCTCAAAACTCAATAATAAGAAAATACGACAAGAAAAGAATGCCAAAGATCTGAACAGACCGTTCACCAAACAAGAAATGTGGATGGGAAATAAAACACATACAGATATGTTAGCATAATTAGGTTTTATAGAAATGCAAAACAAAACCACAGTGAGATACCCACCACTCAAATCTTGGGATGCTTAAGTTTTAAAAAGCTATTTGCACCATTTGTTGGTAAGGATTTGCAGGCATCTGGAGCAATCACATACTATTGATACAAATTTAAAATGGTACAACCACTTTGGAAAACAGTTTGATGATTTCTTAGAATGTTAAAATGTATAATTCACTCCCACTACTCATGATAAAGTGTAACAGAAAGTGGCCCCCCCAGTACACTTCAGTTTGTTAGTCACCCAGGTGACAGTTCCTGTTCCAGATCCAGTTGCTCCCGTCTCTTAGAAATGGCTGGTCACCGTGATGCACAGCTGGTCACTGTGGTGCACATTGTATAAACCAATCCCCAACTGACAAGCCACTCTGCCTCTGTGCTTCCTGCTTGCTTATCCCATAGGAGCCCTAGACCACCAGAGATCAGGGGCTGATAATCTGGGAATGATCCCGATCAGTGCCCGTCGACATAAATAAATCTGCCTCTGAATCCTGGGTGTCGTTTCAGTGTTTCTGCTTGCTGTAGCAAAAGGAAACTTTATGCCCATGCAAAAACTTGGGGATGCTCGTGACAGCTTTATTTGTGACAGCCAGGAAAATTATAAGATTAAAGATCAGATTAACAGACTTGTATAAATGAACAAATAGATTTCAAAGTATTTATGGTGAAAGAACTAAGTTGATAATAAAAAGAATACATGTTGTATGCTTCTATTTACAAAAATTCTAGGCAACATAACTGAATCTACAGGCAGACCTTCGGCTGATGGCAGATGGGAGGAGGGGGTCGGGAGGTTATAAAGGCCTGTGATGGATTTGTCCAGCATGCTGGCTGTGGTGATATTAAACAGTATGTGTCCACGGGTGTGTGAATGTCAAACCCAACAAAAATATGCTTTAAATAGGTACAGCCTATTGTAAACCAACAAACCTCAATAAAGATGTTTAAACACCCAACTGAAACAAATTGACTAATTCCATGGAAAAGTCAATTTTTTACATTGTGCATGTATGTGTGTAAATACACACTCACTCCTATATACCCTACATCCATGTGCACACACACTGGCCTGGAAAGACACTCATCATATATTTTGTACGAAAAAAGAGGTTAAAATGTATTTATAATATGACCCTACAGTATTTTCACAAAATAAAACCTTATTCTATGTAGACAACAAAAATAATGAATGAAAAGATGCCAAAATATTAAAGATAATTTTTAAAAGGTGAAGCATAATAGGAAACAGCTATTTTTTATAAAGATGCCTTCCATAGGTCACTTACCTCAGGACCAAAGCTAGGTTTTCCAGGGCAGTGGTTGGGACACCCATGAAGATGTCTTTAGTAATACTTCCCACTGGCCCAATCACTAACCCTGTATTATCTTATTTTGTGCACTACTTGTTCGTCATTGTTCACCCAGGAACTCTGAAGATGTTTGTTTCACAAACCAATGAAAAGAACTGTTCTCCAAAGAATGGCTCTTTCCATAGTGAAAGCATAGGTCCTTGTGCACCAGCATGTTTGTATTTCTCCCCATCATTAGGACAATCTCTCCCTTCTCAGGCCACCACACCTGCTGATGTGTCCATGTCATGCAATAATGATTGCATTGGATTGGGACACTGTGACACGCAGTTTATGCAGTGCACCAGTTCTGAGAGTCTGAATGTGACCCTGGTAGCTTTCAGCATTTAAGGGTGCTCACGCCGCCTCCACTTTCCCACCCTTGTACTTTGGTGGGACCATGGAGCTTGGTGATAAATGTGTCATTCAGGGTCTCCTTATTCTTCCTTACCCACGTGCATCATTGAGTAAACACCCATATCTGAGGCCTGCTTTAGCCTGAACATCCTGAGGAATTTCAAGTAGAAGTAGGATTATTAGCCACATACAAATGTGAAAAAATAATTTTATGTTAGAGAACTGGGAACAATTTTTGTAACTCTTGAAATGATAAGAGATGCAGAATTATGCAGACTTTATCCTGTGGAAGGCCTTATATTTCAAGCTACTGAGTTTGACTTCGTAGTAGTACTACAAAGCGCTAATGCCCATGAGAAATTACAGGTGCTCTGCAAAATATGGAGGAGTTTCATAATTTGAGAATTGCAAATTATTATACAGTTAACTAGTGCTGGTGAGACTATGCCACACATGTTGGGGTGGGCATGCAGAGCCTTCTCTGTTGGCGCTCTAGCTAAGTTACCCCAGCAACTGAGCAATGGATAACAGTTGTTTTTTCTAAACTAAAACCTCAGTATTCAGGTTTAATTGCAGTGTCGGCACTTTGCGATAATAAGTGGGTTTTGGGTTGCAGTTTGGGTGCTCATCTCTAAAACACATCACTGCAGTTAACCCAAGGAGATTCACAAAGTTAAAAAACTGGTATAACAGAATAAATAAGCTCTTACATTTTGTCTCACAAATGTTTGAAATTGACCACTCTCCCCTATGAAACAGAATTAGCATCTTTGAGAACACATTTTGTGAATCTTGCTAAAGATACAAACGTAGTACAAAGCATGGCACAGAAAGGTGTGTGGAGAACGGACTGAAGGAGGGGCAGGAAAGGCTGGAGATTTGGGGAAGGATGAGGAAGGCTGGAGTTAATAAAGCAAAACAGGCTGGGGACAAGTTGGTATATTTGAGAGCTCTCTAGAAAGCATGTGTGTTAAGATTTAGTAATCAACTGGAGGTGTGGTGCTTAAGAATGAAGAGACTCTCCTATGCATTTGGTTCGAGTCTACAAACTCCAAACTTAAATGTGAACACTCGGCATGTCTCCTGCGCCTTCCTAAAACTACTTTCTGCCTTGCTGTGTGATACTCAGAAATCCCATAAAGAAGAAAAATGCTCTTCCTAGTGACCTTATTTTTAGAAGGAACATATTATCCTTGATAACTAGAGTTCTGGAGACAAAGTTGAACCAACTAATAAAACTTGTCGGTTTCAGAATAAATGGCCCCGCACTGTTAGAGCAAGAGATGCAGGGTGCTATCCAGGGTGCTGAATCAATTTGTCTCCTGAAACATTGTTTCTGTTGCTTCTGCCCTTGACCGTGTCAAACTCGGCATTCTGACAGCGTAGCAGCCTTGTGCTATACCTAGCAAGACCTCCTCTGATTAACATGCTGCTGCCTGCCCCGTCAGGACCAGCTGACTCCGACTTTTGATCGAGAACAGTCTGATTCCTCGTCTGGACTTCTGGTGGATCAGCCACAAGCTGCAAGCTCTCTATATCCACAGAAGCAAAAAATACCCTGACAGGTCAGTGAATATTTCTCCCAGGAATACGATAGGCCATCCAGGGGAGCAGATAATTTGTTCCTGTGGATGGCTGCTGAGCTGGAGAAATTATTTCAGCACAACCAGGTTTCGGGAGTTGAAAGTCTCACCATTTCAGAAGGCTTCTACTGACCCCCAGCCTAGACTGAGACCAGATCTCTGCCCCTAGGAATTCAAAATCTGATGGAGAAAGAAAACATATATTTCCAAGTCCAGCGCAGTGGTCTATATTTGGTAGAAAATAAATTAAATACATTAGAGACCCAGAAGAGAAAGTTTTACATGGGTTAGAGGTGGTTAGGGAAATATCTATGGAGAGAGTGGGAGAATACTGATCTTGGTGAGCAGGTAGATTTTAAGTATAGAAGATGGTGTCTGTCTTCTATCGGTGCTCACAGCATCGTGAGCATAGAAATGCCTGTGGTACATTTGGGAAGATGGCAAACATCTGGTTCAGCCTAGAGCTCCCTAACCTTTCCATGGTCTATCTCGCCCTCCCCACCCACACTCCCATACAACACCACCACCCTGTGCATTTTCCGTAGCGATCGCATTATTTCTTTCACACAAAAGAAAGAAGTGTCTTGTCAAATATATGGACACCTCAAAGAAAATACTTCGTTAGCCTCCTTCAAGTCCTTGTGGCATTTTCTAGAAGCATTCTTCAAGATGAGGGACACTGTAAGACTTTCAGTTTTCACATCATAGTGCTGACATCCTTGGCTTTGGTCAGTTTAGGAGTGGTTAATAAAATTCAGCCCCAACTCAAAACAAAGCTTGTCATGGTGCAAACAAGGAAACTTTAAATATAAGCAGAAAGCACAAGCAGAGGGGAGGAAGCACCTGAACTGTGAGGTTTGATGGGGAAAAGGCTTTAAGAAGCTACGAGAATGGTCCACAAGTGAGACTTATTCACATTTCAGAGGGCATTCTATGGAGGCATTTTGTAGAACATATTTTCAGAACTGCATTTCCAGCAGCTATAGGGTTATCAGACTTTGTGTAAGAGAAACAGGCAAGTGGACAGCTAAAGTGGAAGAAATATACATCAAGGATTAAGGGTTTGTTACAACAGGGCCAGCAAAGCCCTCTCCTCTGGGGGATGCATTTGAGCTGAGGCAGGAGCAGTTAGGTCTCCCTCTGTCCACTTAGTAAGGGTTACTGGGTGGGTCACATCGGTGGGGTTCTAGACCAGTTGCCACCAGGATTTGGATAGATTAATGTATTTCATTACTATGAACAGTTTAAAGAAATTCATCAAAATTACTTATATTATGGTGGCCAAATATAATATGGAGCATTCAAAGAGCAAACTCCTAGACATTTTATCTACTCATTGCTAAGGCAAGGGCAAAATTAGGTGTGACTAGAGATTGAAAATACCTACCAGGTTTTATGAGTGTGGCTAGATGAGCTCCTTATCCCCATTTTTTCAAGAGAATCCTTAATTACAACCACCTTTCTGGCTAGCATGAAAAGTACTTGGAATCCCACACTCTTCAGTTCTGTACTTGCTGTATCTGTCGCCACATTCTATTCATTTTGCATTGGTCTTGGCTCGACACCCTTTAATGAGGTGCACGCATGCACACACACACTCTTTTCCTCCTCACTTCTTTCAGCTTTTGTCCGCTTGTCAATTTACAGGAACTTTCCCACCTCTTCATGCCCCCAAATCATGCTGAGGGCTGTGCCTCTGTCTTCTGCACAGGAGACCAGGGAAGACTGCTCTCGGAAGCAGTTCAGTTTCAGGCAGTTCAGCATTAAAAATAATGCTCCAGGAAAGTTTCAGGGTTGAAGAGTTGAAAGAATTGCTTTTGTGCTTACACTGTCTGAAATATGTACTTTGGTGTGATAGGATTTTTGGAGATCTTGCCAAATCCACAAGGCGCTACTACCCTCAATAAAAGCATAAAAGAGCATTTAGTAGGGTTTCTTAGCACCCTTGGACAATTAGATTTGTGCAACTCTAGATATCAATCATGTCTCTGTTCATTTTATTTTCTTTAATAATCTCTGCTGAAATGAGTAAGAGACAGACGGTAGCAGAGGAACACATTTTAGAAATTCCATGCTGTATTTGAAGGGCAGCCAGTGTGATTTCTTCCAGGCAGGTCTAGCAAATATCCATGGGGGCGAACCACCCTGTGTCATTAGCCGCTTCCCCTTGAACAGCCTATAAAAATAGGGGCATCTTAAATATGTGCATTTCCAAACTTTAATCTTTCACTTCACACTCAAAAAGCCTGCATAAAAAACAAGACAAAGCAAGCAAAAAAAAGACAACGATTTCTGAAAAAAACATATGATAGCTTTAAAACAACTGTGGGTGCTCATCAGCCTCTACCTTCGCAGGGAGAAGATTGTGTTCTAAATTTCGGGCTCTTGGAGATAAAACCCCAGTGTTAATTATTAACATCTAGAAAAATCTGTAGCTGGGCAAGATAAGAGACTGAATGAGAAAAATCTGAACCCCACAATAACGGGCAGCTGCAGCCCAAGATTGAGTGGGCTTCATTTTTCTTTTGAGGAAGCATGAAATTATTTTTATTTACATGTGACAATGTATTAAACACCTGTGGTTACCACTGCCTTGACGTAACGGTTTGGACTAAGAGCAAATGTTGGTGAAGCACGGCATTAACTAATAACTAGATAATACCCAAGATCTTCCTGGTCGGTAGTTAATATTCCCCCCAATGGGCCAGCACAATTCAAAGCACCCATTTCCACCTGACTTTTTACTATTAATTCCTAGCAGCACATGAAAGGCTTCTGAGAAGTGTTAGAATGTCAAAGTAGTCATGTATCTGAGAAACATAGTTTTCACCTTGCTGCTTGCCCAAAAATAAGTATCTGAGTCATGGAAAACACTATTTATTTGAAAACTATGAGACATCAACTATGAAATACAGTTAACACTGACGCTGGCACTGTCGCGAGTGCATTCCCCTAAACCACCCACGACTCTTGGATCCATGTGCAGGCAGCTCCGAAAGCTGATTGTCCAGGCACCCTCGAAGCCTGGTGGACAGCGTTAAGACTCAGTGTCTCCCACAGCTGGGGAACAGACGCCTGCTCGCTCCCTGCTAGTGATCACGGACACACAACCTGCCCTTCCAGGATTCACAGGCAACGGGCGGAGACGCCGGGCTTATCAGGACGCGAGTCCGGCTGAATCTCGGCTTGGGGATGAGGTAGCTGGCTGAACGGAAGCAGACCAGCAGCCCCACACTTATGCTTGGTCCCATTTGATAGAAAGTCTAATTAAAAATTATAAATGTGCTCAACTATTATACATTTATGTATATCATTTGACAGGTAATCCCTAACCTTTTCTCATTGAACCAGCTGAGAGGCAGCTGTGGTACAGACACATGGCTTGAGTTAAAGTCCCCCTGGCTGTGTTCAGGAGCCCAGTGGTGCCTGGCAAGTCCTTTCTTCTCTTTACACCTTCATCTCCTCTTCCGAGAGGAGGAGATGGACCCAAAGGTGATGAATGTTGTGCACTCCATTTTTCTAGGCTTGGCAGTGGTTGGCCAAGCACAGCGAGTGGCTGCAAACCAGAACAACTCTTAAGCTGAATATTGAATGAGTCTGCTCACACTGCGTTGCCACATTCTCTGGCTTCCTCCAGGGTTTTAGAAATCCCAGGTTTGAAAGGGTCTTGGCAGCCATCTAGTATTTTTCTGTTCTGATGAGAGAACCTCCGTCTAAGCAGCTGTGCTCATGCAGCTTCCAACCTCCAAGGAAAAGCCCTTTCCTCTCCCTGTTGACTGATAATTTACATCTAGACCAGGGACTTTTTCCCATTGCCTGATTGCATTTCTTAGCTAAAACAAAACCAAACAAAAAGTATTCCCTTTTCCTGGAGGACTCAAGGGAACACTGGCTGCAATCTTACCACTCACTCCTTGGAATGCTGCAAACGTGGCCAGACCCAACCTCTGGAATTCTCATTCACGATGACTGGGCAACTCTTTCTTTCCAGCAGAAAGTAGCGAGCGGTGATACAGGCCAGTCTTAGGATTTCCCAACAAGGGTCCATTCACATCCCCTAGTCATACTCCCAGGCCACATGGTGAAGAAGGAAGCATGGATTCAGGAGGGGAGCATCTTAGGTTCTGGCCCTGCCTCATAGCCATCCCATATGACCACATCCTGGGGCCTCCTTCTCCCTGTTGGACAGAACAATTTTCCAAGATTGCATTCTAGCCGAACTAGATCTTCACATAGAAATAGCTGCAGGCCCTGTATGAGCGACCATCATCTAGGCAGGTGGGCACTGCTTCCTGGAATCTACTCACAAAGGCGGATGGGTAGAGTCAGCCACTTTATTGGCTCCCAGCCTTACTGGGCCTTTAGAGATTGTCTGTTTTAATGGCCCGTTTTATAGACGGAGAAGGTGCTGTGTGGAAAGCCAAGGGGATTTCTCAAGATCACACTGTGAATCATTAGGTCAGGGACTAAACCCAGACACTCAGATCACAGCAGCTGGGCAGGGGCAGGGTAGAGTTGCCTTTTCACAACAGGGAACCAGGAAATGTGGATGTTGTCCCTCTAAGCTCACTTTTCTGGTAACTAATGCATTTCCCTTGACTTTTGTCCCCACAGGAGTGGCCCACAGAGGACAGGGAGGCCCAACAGGATGGGCCGGGTGTCCAGCACTCGCAGGTAGCTAGCTGGGAGGTCAGATCTCAAAGCCAAGCTCCATTTCCTGGCCTCTGTAGGCAGAGGGTGACACTGGAGCTGACTGTTGACACCCTCTCTCTCTCTCTCTCTCTCTCAAATGCTCTCAAAACAATCAACATCCTCAGTCAGTCCAGCTGCAAGAACCCATCCATCTATCCCTGCTGATCTTTCACTAACTGATTAAAACACAGGCGCTTTCCTCTTGTAAAAGTAAAAGGAGGCCTCGGAGGGACAGAAGAGACCCAACCAGAAGGGAAGACACTGGTTAGTGCCACACACACAAATGGAAAGCCCGCGTGTAGTCTGCAGGCAAGGACAGGGGCGTGCAGACTCAGAACACCTGCGTCCTCCACATGCATTTTCTGTTTCCTGCCTTCCTTCCTCCTCTGTCAGGGTAACAGTTGCATCTCTTGTAGCTGAGCTGGCAGACACAAGAAGTCAGAGACACTTTGTGTTTCTATGAGCTATGCTCCCGGAGAGATAATACATCTAGAATTAAAACACTACCACAAACTACTAGGAATTTCTGATTGCTACAGGTATCATGGAAGGACTCCAGGAGAAGAGCAAAGTCTCCAAATCTGGCCTTGGGAGATGGGGTTTGTTTCAGACGTCGAAGGTAAGGCTCTCAAGTTGATTTATACTCTGCTGGGCTGAGTCAGCCAGGGTACAAATTAAGGTCCATATATTTCAGGAACAAGAAGGAAATGGTTGTGTAAATACACAAGTATTAACATCAATCTGTATTAAATTATGTAAACATATACATCTTCTGAGGTCAGCACACAGATCCTCTTCTCAGAGCAGGGCTCCTACTGCAGCATTGCTCGAATCTGTTTGGAGGTCGACTCATCGTTCAGATGCTTCGTAGTGAACCTGAATGGGGAGGGAGGGAGCGGGAGAGAGGTCAGCTGTCCAACAGCACTGTGCAAAAGCATGCGAAGTGACCACCACCCATCTGCAAACCAAACTTACAAACCGAACATGTAGGCTTACTTTAGACAAAGAGCCACACTCAGCACTGGGGATTGAACCCAGGGCCTTCACACTGAGCTACATCCTCAGCTCTTCTTTTTTATTTTTATTTTGAGATAAAGTCTCATTAAGTCGCTAAATCACCCAGGTTGGGCTCAAATTTGCAATCCCCCTGCTTCAGACTTCCACAGTGCTGGACTTACAGGTGTGTATCACCACACCTGGCTTGAGTGCAGAATCTTACCATCAAGGCAAGCCATGCTGAGTCACAAATTTCAATATGCGGATTTCCTGAGACTCAAATATGGTTTTCTGTTTGTGTGGCGATACTTATCCTCACCGCTACCACTAGGGGGCACAAATGCAGGTGAACAAACCAAAACACAATGGTGTGATCCGCAGCCTCCCATGAACCTGATGCAGAAATTGTGATCCCCTCCCCATCTGCGAATGGGGACAGATAGTTGGAAGGGTTGGGAAGGGGAAGTAAAAAGGATCAAGATGTGATACGGATATGCACCAACTCCCCACCATGAATGTGTTCATTATGTATCGCAAACATACACTCACAAAATAAAAAAGTCCTTGTGCAAAGGGAAGTAAAGATGTAACATGTAATAAAACCGTGGCTATGCCTAGGCACCCCAGAAGTTTCCATTTTAATCATGATAACCGTGCAAGTGAAGTAACTGCCTCAGTTTTACAGGTGAGGAAACAGATTCAGAGAGGTCACGTGACTGCTGCAGATCCCAAAGCTGACTGACTCGGGAACAATTCGTGACTTTTGACTTGAACCTAGGGCAACTGCCTGAAAAGCTCTTTCCTTTCATTATGTGTCCAACACTGGAGGGCCCAGCACAGTGCCCAGCCCTCAAGCAAGTTCTGTCTGACTGAATGAAACTGGTAGTTTGATAAATTCAGAAGTCAAAGCCTTCTTACTGCATGTGGAAATCCAGCCTGATGTGAAAAGGTTTTTTTTCAGCAGGAAAAGCCTTGGATAACTTGTAGAATTTGGGGTGCTCTCAGCTGGGTGTGGTGGTACACTCCCATAATCCCAGCACTCTGGGAGGCTGAGGCAGGAAGATTCCAACATCCAGCCCAGCCTGGGCAGCTTAGTGACTTAAACATGACCCTGTCTCAAAATTTAAAAACTGAGGGCCGGTGAGATAGCTCAGTGGCATAAGTGCCTGCCTGGCAAGCGCGAGGTCCTGTGTTCGACTCCCAGTATCCACATAAAGGAAAAAAAGGGCTGGTGATATCGCTCAGTGGCACAGGCGCCTGCTGGCGCACGAGGTCTTGAGTTCGATCCCCGGTACCCACACACACAAAAAAAATTTTTTTAAATAAAAAAGGACTGGGGATGTAGCTGCCTGCAAAGGCCCTGGATTTAAACAATGATGCTTTCATGGTATTACATTTCTGCAGGATGAACGCTTGGCACCTCGGACCCCTAGCACCAACTGCAGTGTCTAGGGGGTTTGGTTTCTTAATTTGTTAGGCAGGGCTTGGAGACCAGCCCACGCGTCATTGAATGAGGCAATGCAGCTAGAACTGCAGTGCCCTTTTCTTCTGCATAGACTCACTGAATGCTTCCTGCATGTACAGCGAGCGGCGAGTGAGGCTGAGGGAAATTAAGGGGTAAGACAGCAGGGACCCTATCCCTTCCAAACTGCCACCCAGTGTTGGCATGATTTAACCAGGAGAATGAGTCAACAACTTCCTGGAGATGCATTACGGCTGAAAACTAAGACTCCTCCGCTCAGGATGGGCAGAGCACATGTGTCTGTTAAAGAGAGGAGGCGCAGGGCACTGCTTCCGTGTCCCCCTGAAAATAAGACCTAGCTGGAAAATAGCCTTGAAAACTAGAGACCAAAATGCCAGCCCCATCAGCCCCCTCGGCTCACCTGCCGTCTCTATTCTCTGGCTCAGTGCTGCTCTGTGAAGCAGGTGAGGCCAGGACGGGATAACGGGGCTCGTGTTTTAGCTCTAGTTTTCCAGGCTGATTATTTTCTGGCTAGGTCTTATTTTCAGGGAAAGAGGGTCATTAGCAGTGAGGGGCTGGAGGAAGCCATAGCCAGCCGGATACTTAGGCGGCCTGTGGTGTGCAGCAGGCTTCTACATTCTAGCGGCTGCACACAAGAACTGCCAGGGAGCTGGAGGTCGGGCCAGCAAATAAACGCAAGCCACACACCAACAAACGCAAACCAGATGCCCGAGCCCCTGGCCACACACTTGATGCACATGGTCTGGGGCAGAGTTGAGCTCCAGTGCTTCCTGAAGCTGCCCACATCCTCCCTCTGTGTGTGCAGCTGGGTTTGGGGACCACTCATGAAGAGTCAAGGGCACCGGAAGCCTCTCCTTCTGAGAAATGCCCACTGAGCCACAGGCCACGTGGCTGAGAGTCAGGCCCTGCTGTAGATCCTAGCTTGGCCATTTCCTCTGCGATGCTTAGCAAGTTACTCGACTTCTTTCAATCTCAGTTTCTCCCATCCGTGAACAGGGAATGATAAAAGTGGTGCCGGCCTTGGGAGGTCAGTGGGAAATCTACAGATGTCTTCAGATGTACCAGAGGTCGAACTTGGTGCTCTGGCTCTTGGCCCCTGCTGCACGGACATTTGCCACAGATCTGAAGGCGGCCTCACCTGAGCGCGTTCAGCAGTCCCTCCACGCTGTCTGGGGCCTGTTCCTTCAGGACCTTTATGCAGCCCTTCATCTGGAGGAGAAAGTGCAGTCTGAGTACTGAGTAGTTCTGTCCCTGTCACTATCTCTCCATCCTAAAACTGTCCACAGTAGCGTTTCTGCCCGCGGAAATGAACCAGGTTCTCCTCCCTCTTTGGGCTGAGCAGCCGTTGCTCTGGGCTCTGTGCACTGTGACCACCACTGACTTCCACACCACACTGCCATTGTACATTTTCATTTTGGGGACAAACACTGGAAACTTTGATTTCCTTGTCACTTCCTTTGAGTCGAGTGCAGGGATACAAAGCCCTCTACTCGGTGCTCAGTTAAGATTCACCAAATGTTTTACAAACCTGATAATTTTATGCCTCTTTCTGTCCACGAAGCTTTCCTTCCTCCAGATGTGTGGGGAACTCTTTACCACTTCTGTTTAGTCTCAGCTGAAGTTCACCTACCTGCAGGGGATCTCTTCTGACCTCCCCAGGTAGAGAGTAACCATCACCTCTCTGTGATTCCAGTGTCACTCTGGCATTCATCAGACCCCTTTGCAGAGTAACTGCCCAAGTTAAGATGTCTCCCTCGCTAGCCCAAGAGTTCCTGGAGGTGCAGATCTATGCCTTCATCATTTTTCACAAGACTGAGGAAAAGCAGGTGCCAAGAACTGAACCTTACAGAGGCTGAATGTCTGGACTTCATGTTAGCTTGGTTAGTATTTGTATGAACTTGGACAAGTTTCTCAGCTTTCTGTGACCTTGGAATAAAGTTACTAGTAATTTGAACAGTACATGAAAATTAAATTCATAGAGATCATATTACCTTATGTATATGCTGTCACTTTTTTCAGCAAAGCAAGAATCTTTCTTCAAAGAAAATAATCACTCATTTTAAACTCAGATGGTCATACATAGTATGTATTAGATTTGCTTAGGCTTAAGGCCTCTTTTATAATGGTTGCTTGTAAGCTTTTCCTGTGGCTGTTATTTCTGGGGTGCCAAGAGTTTGATCATAAAGACCTAATACAATCTATAAATAGTGGAGGCAGTCAGGGCATTTGGTAGGCGCATACGGGCTCATCAAGAAAGAATGTCACAGTCAGTCGGCACTGTCTACGGTGGTCTGGGACTGGGGGAGATGCTAAGCAAGCAGCCAAGTGCCACTCTGGGCTTGGGATGACATCAGAGAGGCAGGGATGTGGTCTCCCTTCTATTAGAGCTCACAGACCAGGGAGAGAAGAGGGACAGCTCATTATCATGGTGTGCTAAGTGTGGCTGTAGAGCATCCCAAGGGACACTGGACGCAAACGTGGGAGGAGACCGAATTTTTCGTCCTGTTTCAGGGTGCGTAAGGCTGGGCTATGAATACAAGACTGTCAGAGGTGTGGCTGGTGCCAGACCACATTTAAAAGCACATTAGGAAATCAGAGGCTTTTTCTTGTAGAAAACACCCTTGACAGGTATTAAACATTCCAGAAATGCGGCTGATATGGAAAGGGACCAGGAAGAAGCAGAACAGAGGAGAAGGAGGGCCAGTGACACCAGCTGGAGCATGGGGGCCTGCAGAATGGAGGGTGACATAAGGTTCAGTATGACCGATAACACAGAAAGGTGCAGAAGAGGGAGGATACAGTTCCTAGGACCCATGGACAAGGGCTCTAGGCTTAGGAGCTGGACTCTGCGTGGGAGAACAGGGAAACACGTGTGGCCGGAACTCGGGAGGGGGAATAGGTTTGTTGGAGAAGGAAAACATTTGGTTTGGGGCTGGCCACGTTTCAGGTGTCCACTGGAAGTAAGGTCTGGAATTATGGATGAGGCCCAAGCTTGGACAAGGGTTAAAGAATGGTTCCACATGAGCTCATTTCATAAAATGCTAAGGAACTCATTTGAAAACAGCACCTCACCTAAACTACCCACCTTTCCAAGCACCCAAGATGAGCATTCGCTTTCTAAACTGCTGACCCCTGTGGGTGACTGTTCTCTCTGGGGATTCCCTCTACTGCAGTACTCTTCATTCCCTCTGTCCATTTAGAAAAACCCTACACCTTCTTCAAGGACCTCCTCAAATTTCACCCTGTCTCTGCCCTAAGCAGCCTGTCTCTCCCTCACCTGGGTGTGCAGAGCTCTCCACACATCTATTCTGCAAATCAGGGCACTAATCCCAGAGCCTCACAAACACACATTTGCTTGTTCACAGCTGATGCTGCTGCCCTCAGGACTTACAAATCCAGTGCCTGTAACCGTGGCTCATAAGCAGACCGTGCCTGGAGGATGACCCCCTGTGTGGTCAAAGAAAATGACCCATTTCAAACATGCACTGTGCTGGTGACCCCAACCCTTTCTTAGAGCCACATGCAAAGCTCGAAAGGCAAGCCTTACTGTGCACCTCCATGAGCAAACAGACTTCATCAAGACTGCCTGTGCAGATCAGCACTGTGCACACTTTACCACCTTGACGGAAAGACTGTAAATGACATAGAAAGCCAAGCTTTTCCAAAGTTAGGGTATGAGGCGTAATTGCACCAAGTGAATTTTTAATTGTTGACTATGTGACGATTTAGTAAATGGCAATGCGCAATGAGGATATCTCGAGTACCAGTCTATTTATACTCCGCCTACAGTATGAAAAATGTTAAAGCCTCACAAAGAACACAGTCAATAGGTTTAGCGTGTGAAAAGATGTCTGTAATATACTGCAGTGCAAATAAAATGCTTTTCGGGCTGGGCATATAACTCAGTGGCGTAAGCACCTGCCTGGCAAGCACAAGGTCCTGAGTTTGATTCATGGTACAAAAAAAAAAAAAAATAATGCTTTTCAAGAGCATGTAGAGCAGGGGCCTAACTTGTGAAGCATACACACTCACACACGCACACGTAGATGGGTGGACAGGTGTACACTCACGTGAATACGGGTCACCTGTCTGGGGTGAGATTATTACAGATATGTTTAATGCTTTACAATTTGATTTCCTATGTTTCAAAAATTTATTACTGAATATTCACTTTTGTAGCAAATGGATACAATTAAAGTAAAAATCACAAAGATTTTATGAAGAATTATGCCGAGCCCAACATTTTTCTTAGCATTTTATGCTGAAAACCCAGAACTTCAAGGCGTGTAATCTAAGTTATATTTTTCACTGATAGACTTCCTTGCACTCTTCAGACCCCTGGCTTCTCTGGGCATGCAGACTTGCTCTTGACAGGAAAAGTGCAAGCAGTGTGCTACCCAGGCTTAGCCACACCAGAGTGAGTTAGGGTCAAGAGGTTCTACTCTGCCCTGCATGGCTTTAAATTAATGCATGCTATGCATTATGAGGTTGGTGCTACAGGCAAATGCTGGGCTAATGGGAGAAGTGCTTTATCCCATAGATCAACAGGGCCTCACCTGCACCCAAACCATGGGTTTGCCAGTGGTTCTCATCCATCCATCCATCCACCTCTCCATCCACCCATCCACCTATCCATCCATCCATCCATGCATCCATCCATCTGCCCATCCATCTATCCATCCATCTACCCATCCCTCTATCCATCCATCCATCCATCCATCCATTCATCCATCTACCCATTCATCTATCCATCCACCTCTCCATCCACCCATTCATCTATCCATCCATCCTTGCATCCATCCATCCATTCATCCATCTGCCCATCCATCTATCCATCCATCTACCCATCCCTCTATCCATCCATCCATCCATCCATCCATTCATCCATCTACCCATTCATCTATCCATCCATCTATCCATCTACCTATTCATCTATCCATCCATCCATCCATCCACCCATCCATCCATCCATCCATCCCTCCATACATCTATTCATCCATCCATCCATTCATCCATCTACCCATCCATCTATCCATCCATCCATCCATCCATCCATCCATCCATCCCTCCATATGTCTATTCATCCATCCATCCATCCATCCATCCATCCATCCATCCATCCAGTAAAACTCCACAGAACATCTATTGAGTGTCAGGCACTAATTGCCAGATGCTGTGCTAGACCATGGAGGAGACAGCAGGTATATAAATCATGTCCTTGTCATTGTCTAAAAAGTTTGACTTTGATGGGAAGATCAGAAAATACAAACTTGTGAGTTCTCTGAGGACGAGAGGAAAAGGAAGTCTGTACCCATGCAGGGCACAAGAAATGTATTCCTGGATGAGATAACATTTGCAAAGTGGCTGAAAGAAATCCACCCATCAGACAGGAGGAGAAAGGGCCCTTTGAGCAGGGGAAAAGGATCGCACATATTTAAATATAAAGTCGTGAGATTGGGTGGGGCGAAGGTATGGCGCTAACAGGAGAGGAAACTGAAAGATGATGTAACGTTTGAGCACGGTGCTGTAATCCAGTACCTCCCAACATTTTTCTCGTTAGGACACATGTGAGATTGAAATCAGCGGGGGACACTGGGTCAATGGAAGGACAGAGAGCTGCTAAGGGACTGGTCATCTGCTCGGCTACACTAGGCTGAGGGACACATGTTCCAGCTATGCCCTGCTTGCCGTGTGTTTGAGGCTGTACCTCTGTCCTGACCACAGAACAAAGAGGGGGGCTTCATCTTCGAGAAGCCACTCTCAGTGGGGTACAGAGGCCAGAAGAAGAGGACCAGGTTCATTGGGCTCTTATTTGGAATGGGCATTGCACTGTTGTTCTTACATCGATCTTGGACGTCTTGCAGAAGGCTCCCACGGGGTGCACGTGGTCATAGAGGATGATAACCCCCACCATCACCCTCATGCAGAACATGAGCGTCTCTTCACTCGTGAACCTGCTCCTGTACTCCCTGGAAGAGAGAAGACAGTGGCCATGGCACCTCTTTAGCAGAGCTCTGGACTGGGGCTCTGCTCCTCGAAGGGCTGCTCTCTGCATCCTCTCTGGAGAGCAATCCTGGGCTGCCACAGCCAGGTTAAAAAGTGCTCCTGAAGAGACCATGACAGAAATTCCCCTTGAATCTATCCCACTGGCAATTCAGTGTGAAAATAAGGGAAATGAGAGGGCAGTAAATTCTCACTTCTGCCCTTCAGTGGCCAGCTCGTCATGCACATCACCCCCGCCCATCAATCTTGAATATTTTATAGCAGGTCCCTCTGGCTGTCCAAGATGATAGAGAATAATGGCTTCATTACAGAGACAAAGAACTGGGCTTGTTTCTACAGAGCAGCTATCAGGTCTGCAGTCAGAGGACTTCCTTTGTTAGGACCTGGAGTGCAGACTTGATTGGATTGGAGAAGAAATGATGCACCAGTCACTGAGCTGACAGCATTTGTGCAGCTTGCATTTTGTTCACTTTCCTTGATGGGGTCCCTCATGATTTAGATAATTTCGGCCAATTCTAGAGATTTCCTTAGCATCTATTTCATGATGAATTGGCCCCATAATGAAGGTGGCTGCTATTTCTGACTTAGAATAAATCTTAACTTTGGTGCAGGTGAAATATTTGAAATTAATGCCTTCTTATATATGAGCAGAACATGTTTTATAAGGTGCTGTTTCTTTCCTAGACATTGTGAAAACAGAAGATGTTTGGAAAACTATTAGACAAGGAAATCAAGGAAGGACCAGAGGACACCTATTCATTGGAACAGGAGAGGGTACAGATGTATGCATACCCCTGAGTTTGAGAGGAGACTTCCCATTACTATGCTGCTTCATCATCAGTAACTCAACCAATTTTTAACCCTAACAACTGGTAACTAGCTTAGGTACAAAGAAACAAGACAGAGAAAGAAAGAGAGAGAAAGAGAGAGAGAGAGGGAGAGAGAGGGAGCCATTATTCTGCAACAGTCGTACCACTTCTACTCTCCTACTTTGATTCTAAATCTCTTAGGTCTTCTCTATAAAGTATCTATAATAATAGTCATCTAACCTTCTTCTCCATTTGGTCTTTACCTATCTTCACATGTATATATGTAGATATGCATGTATGTATGTATGCATGCACTTGCAGGACTGGGATTGAACTAAGGGCCTTTGTCCTGAGGTACATTTCCAGCCTTTTTGTTTGTTTGTTTTTGAGACAAGATCTCATTAAGTTGCCCAGGCTGAGCTTGAACTTGAGATTCTCCTGCCTCAGCCCCCTAGAGTGCTGAGACAATGGGCATGTGCCACTATATGTGCTGGTCCTTATATCTCATCTAGTAGCATCTTTGCACATTGGTTCTGCCATCTAACAAGCTATGCGACCTTTGGAAGGTCAATCAGTTAATTCGAGTCTCAGCTTCCTGGACTGTAGAAAGAAAGATAATGAATGACACCTGCTACCCAGAGTTCCTTCTGAGCTTGAAGCAGATAATAGAATGGAAATTTCTGTGCTGACCCAGTGGTATATGACTCGTCTCAGGGCCCCAGCTGGGAGAACCACCAACCGTGAATGCACCTCGGGTTCACTTACGGAGTTTCCAACATGACTTTGCAGACGCTGGTCATCGTACTGAGGCAGTCCGTGGTGTTTTCTATCGGCAGGGTTTTGTTCTACATTGGAGACACAAATGCATGTTAGTCCTGCAAGCAGCTTTTATGCACAAATAACAAAAAAGCAGTTTGCTGCTCAGCTCTACTTACTTCAGAGACAAAGTGCATGGTGGCATTGCTTAGGGTTTTTAGCATTGGCGTGGCTTCCGCATAGAAGAGGGACATTCGATTGGCCATCTCATTATTAACTTCATTCTCAATGTCTAGCTGAGGAGAAAGGAAGAGAAGACACAATTAGAAACATAAAGGTCTGTCTTCTCCCTGTGCCCTGCTTGACCCAGGAAGCAAAAAAGCTGCGGGGGATGGGGACCCCAGCACTCACGTGCATGTTGTTGATACGATTGCGACTTATGGTTCTTCGGTAGTAGCTGAAGTCGTTCTGAATGGCTGGGTTCCTCATCTGAGGTTAGAAAAAAAAGAGAGGTCATTTCCTGGCAGCAGGTGGGGGAATGAGCATTAGGAGGCCAGGTACTCGATTTTGTAAAAATGCCAGGACTTCTCCTGTGTTTCCTCCAAAATAAGACCTAACTAGAGATCAAAAGTGCCCACCCCAATCAGTCTGTCCTTGCCTTACTCGTCGTTAGTGTAGCCACTGACCGAGAGAATAGTGAGGTATAATCTGCCACACAACACTGGCCATCACCATGGTAACAACCAGCTACTGAAGTTTATTTTCTGGCTAGGTCTTATTTTCGGGGAAACACGGTCCTTGTTATATAAGAATCAAAGCCACTTCTAGTTAAAACTAAAGACCCATAACTTCACCATTCTAATCATGCTCTGTGCTTGCTGTGGGCTAGATTTCAGGGAAAGTCTATTTGTTCCCAATGAGGAACAGACCCTTAAAAAACCTTTTGTCTGATTTCATTTGGCAGATTTTGAATTTCCATACGTAAGTCATCATCTTAAACTACTTTAACCACAAAAAATGCAAATCTCCTGCACTGAGTGTGGCTCTGGGAAGGAGCTGCCCCTGCCTCTGTTCCCACCAGCAACCCCAGCGGAAGACTCGGGACAGGGCTGGACGCTTTCGCAGCGCCTGAGTCTGACCTTCAGCTCATCAAATCGAAGCGTAAAATGCAAGATTTCCGCGAACTCCTTCGCCAGGGCCTGCTCACGCTCCAGATGCTGGGTCGGTGTGTAGGGGGGGCAAGTCAGAGACTCCAGCAGGCTCTGCAGGGCTGTCTCTGGAAGCCAAGGGTGAACACATGCTTTTTGGGCGCTCATGGGGACCATCCTGAGTCCCGCCAACAATCTCAGAGGCTGCTGCAGGGGTTCCTGGTCCCTGTGCTGCCTGGGCTGTGGCAGCTGCCATGCGAGTGGACAAGGGCTTTCCCAGGCCTGAGCAGGCAGCTCCACGGACCCCCACCCCCACCCCAAGGCTGGTCAGCACCCTCTACGCTCAGCTTGCAGGTCTGCCGGTCCCAATTCCTGACCCCGGGAGGAGACCACAAGTGTGTCTGGCTCTCCTGAAAGCCACTCATGGAGCAGGAAGAGGTCCAGCTTTGAACACATGGCTTAGGCTGCTGACTCCGCACAGAGTGAGTTCTGCTCCCCCTCCGGCTTTTCTCTTCCTTTACACTCTGACCTAATCCCAGGAATGCTTTTCTCCAAACCTGCCACCATGTTTAGCCCTGCCTGACGATCATAACCAGGGCTTATTTTGGAGGTAGGGCTTATACTATGAGCACCCTGAGAAATCATGCTTTTCTGCTTAGGGCTTATTTTCTGGTTAGGGCTTATTTTGGGGAAAATGGTGTGTGAGGACTTGGACATCACTGAGCACAAAACAAAGGGACACCCACTCCCGCCATGCCCATAGAGACAGTGTGCCAGCAGAAACACTCGCGGTGTGCCAGGAATTTCACTGCAGAAATGTGGGTGACTCAAAGAAAGGAGAATGGAAAGGGCGTTGCTTGTGGCCAGCCTCCTAGGACACTGGGTGGTCACCGGGCATTTCTCAATGTTCTCAGCTGCTCCTGCTGCCTTCTCAAATGACAAAACAAAGCTTCCTGTGTGAAAGACAGGGAGACTGGAAAGGAGACATACCGAGCCGGATGGAGAACTCGTAGAAGCGCTTCAGCCTCACCACCAAGGGGCACACCGCGTTCCAGGCCTTTTCTTGAAGCTGGATGTCATTGGGGTTTTGAATTGCCTGTAAGGATATGGTAGAACTGCGTGTTACCCCTGCCACTGTTCTTGCGACAACCTCACTCTCCCCTTGCTTGTCTCTAAACAATGTACAAGTTTTATTTCCCTAGACTTATAACAGCACAGAGTACCAGGGGCCCCCAAACCCCAGGCCATGGCCTGCTAGGAACCTGGCCTCATGCTAAGAGGTGAGCAGCAGATAACTAGTGCAGCTTCCTTGTGCTTCCAACCGCTCCCCATGCTCCACCACCAGCCCGAGCTCCACCCGCTTCCGATCACGGGCCTCAGATGCCCAGAGGAGCTTGAATCCTACTGTGAACTGCACATGCGGGGATCTGGAATGTGATTGCGCAGAATCATCCCCAAACCACCCTCTCATCCAACTTTCCCCACAGGGCAGTGGAAAGCTGCCTTCCCACAGCTGGTCCCTGGGGCAGTGTGTGTGTGTGTAGGTGTGTGTCTGTGCATGTATCTGTGTGTGTCCACATGTGTCTGTGCGTGTCTGTGCATGTTCGCCTCTGTGAGTGTGTGGTTCTCCCCTCTCCCCCAGCTGCTCGTACGTCTCGGATCTCCGGCCCAGCGCCCTTGTAGGCCTGCAGGTCAGTGAGGATGCTCTCGGAGTCCTGCAGCACGGCGCTGATCTGGTTCCAGATCTCCCTCTCCCCTTCTGTGGGCTGGGCATCTGAGCAGAGTGAACCAAACACAGAGGCAGGTGTCACAAACTGTGGAGGATGCTGGCGACGAGTTCCGCCTGCCCGACTGCCGGCTCACTCCTGCAGGCTAGGTGGCCGCTCTTTACCTAACGAGCTGCTGGGAAGGGAAAAGTAATGCAGCCCCACAGGCCTCGGCTGAGAACGCCCCACGACCTCGCCGCACACCTGAACCTAGCACGTTGGGACCACTGCGCTCGTGCATTTATTGATGTAAAATACATTTTTCACATACCTGCTCTGTGCACCAGGTGACTAAAGGAATAAATGCTCTCTGTTAGGGTCAACTTTTCCTTCTTGCCTGTTACTTTTTAAATTCAAAGACTATTTTTAATTGTGGTAAAACACACATAATGTAGAATGTACCATCTCAACCCTCTCTTTGCTGCCACACAGCCATGACCACCATCCAGCTCCACAGTTCTTGGTGAAACCAAAGCCCTGCATCAGGTCTGCTCTGCATAGCAGACTACTTCTGTTATGACTGAAATCTGTGTGTCTGAATGGAGATGGAAAGACCAGTCCCCCGCATATCTTCATGTAAAAATAAGCTTACACCCTGGACGATGAACCCCTCCTGGCGATGGGAGCTGCTCGTCGTCCCAGAACATGCCGGCACGCAGAAAGCAGTGGGGTTGCCACTGACCAGGGGCTCACGAGTTTTGGCAGAGACACGGGGTTCACGTAAAGATGCCTGCTGTTTACCTTTGGTCTTGACCTCAACTGCTAGCCCAGAAACAAGAACTGCGTTCACACAAACAGCCACAAAGTGCTGCCTGGGCTCTCTGGTGACTTCTCCCTGGTTGCATCCCGGGGACCTGCCCTGTTTCTCTTTCCCAGGCACATCTGTGGTGGTGAGTGGAGGCTGAGGTGGGAAGCCTGGGCCTCACTGCCCTTATGCTTGCTGTGCACCGGGATCCCTGCCTGTGCTGGGGAGGAAGTCAGTGTCTCCTCGGAGTCACAGGGACAAAGCCAAGGGGTCAGCTTGTGAGGCCCCACAAATGTCCAGACCCCAGGCTCAGACACTGTCAACACACCTCCCTGGGCAGGAGAGGATGGCGTGACATGAGGGCCAACGCTGCCCGACCGTTGTCTGTTCACCGCTCTTTGTGGGGTACAAGAGGCTGATCCCACAAAGGAGGCTGTGTTACGGTTGTCGGTGTTGCTCTGGGGATAAAGACTGCCTTGCCGGTGGGCTGTGTCCAGGGAGGTTGTCGGCTGGAGTATTTGCTCCTGTTCCCTCACCATTTGAGGGGTGATGCCACAGAGCTGCTTTTAATTTTTTTATTAGTGCATGTTTGCAGCACATAATGTTTACATTTCTTGTGTGGAGCTGGTACATGTACACATCTTAATTCCTTTTTCTGTCCCATCCCTTCCCTTCCTCTCCCTCTCCTTCTCTCCATCTTTTGGTCCCTTCCCTTTTGAGAAAGATCTATCTCTCTACTTCCTATTATTTATCTTTTATTTTCCTCTTTATTTATACTTTGGGTTTTCACATAAGAGAAATCATGTGATACTTAAACTTCTGTGTCTGATTTATTTCACTTAACATTATGATCTCAAGGTGCATGCATTTTCCTACAAATGACTCAAGTTTATCCTTCTTTATGGCACAGTACTACTCCACTGTGTATAAAATCCACATTTTCTTTATCCATTCATCTACTGATGGGCATATAGGCCACTTCCAAGATTTAGCTGTTACGAGTTGTGTTGCTATGAACATGGGTAAGTATGGATCACTGTAATGCGATGTCTTTAACTCTTTTGGGACCAAACCTAGAAGGGGAATAGCTGAGTCAAATGGAATTTCTAGTTGCAGTTTCTTGAGGAATCTCTGCACTGATATCCACAGTGGTTGTAGAAGTTTACATTCCCACGGACACTGTGGGGGCTCCTTCCCCCGCAGCCTCGCCAGCATTCAGTATTATTTGATCTCTTGGTGGTGGCCACATGGGGCTTCTTACACCAGGCCTGCCACAACCTAAGATAGGGGTTGCATTTCCTGGGGAACGAAGGGTGCTGTGCACCCACACATAGTAATTCTCTTTCAGTGCAGAATTCATAGGCTTGCATAAAGTGTCTGGACACTTCACAGACTTTTAGCAATGAGACGAAGTCAGTCAGGGGAAGGAAGGCTTCGATTCATGTAGGCAGGGTTCAGAGAAGGAGACAAGTGTGGCTGCGGGGCACCGCCTCCCCCAGGGCGAGCGAGGAGGGTGCCGTGAGCAGCCACACCTGGGAGCAGCCGGTGCTGGGCTCCACAGAGCTGGCCGGGAGGGGAAGAGACCAGTCAGGTTGGAGAAGAGAGGGGAGAGCTGCGTCGCACCTTTACCTCTGCGCCCTTCCTGTAGCCTGCAAACACTGGGCACGTTTGTTTAGGTGTGATGCTGCTCACAGGACAAATCATGCTACACAAACTTTTCTTAGAGTGCTCTAGATGTCTTCAACAGAAACCTCAAAACCCAGAAGCCGGCAAGCTCACAACGAGAAAGCAAATTCCAGAGAAGTGCCGGCAGCTTCCAAGTGGGAACAGAGGAGAAAAGCGCCAAGCAAAGAGCCAGGAAAACAAATGAAAATGGAACACCCATGCATTCAGATCCTCTTCCCTTTTGATGAATGCATCAAAAAAAATCACATCCTGAGCAATGACAATCTCCTAAAGAGAAATTTATTTGGATAAGAGGAAAAGCAAGCTAGGTATGGTGGCGCACACCTGTAATCCCAGTACTTGGGAGACTGAAGCAGGAGGATCCCTGTGAGTTACAGACCAGCCTGGGCTGCAGTGAATGCAAGGCCAGCCTGGACTACATAGCGAGACCCTGTCTAAAAAAAAGAGGAAAAGCAAAATAGAGTCCGGGACCAAGATCCTAAGAACTCAGAGAGTTGAATATAATTATAAAACAGTCTGTGAAAGAGGGTGGCACTTGGAGGCCAGGAAGGAAAGCTTGGCTGCCACACAGCTCCCTCTCAGGAAGTCACCACTCAAAAGGTTTTAGAAGGGACAGAACTAAAACTAAGTGGGCTGGAAGAGGAGTATGGAAAGAACCCGAACACATCCTCTTGATGGTTACACTTAAACACAAAAAGACAAATGTTTCATAGCAGTTTTTTCAGATAGAAGATTTTCTTAGGTACTCTAAGAATAAATTTTTCAAGCCAGGGGAGGTGATGCACATTTGTAATCTCATCACTGGGGTAGGCTGAGGCAGGAGGACCCCAAGTTCCAACTTAGCCTGGGCAACTCAGCAACTTAGTGAGACCTTGTCTCAAAAAATAAATGAAAAATGCAGCTCAGTGTGAAGGCCCTAGGTTCAATCCCCAGTGCTGGAAAAACAAAAACATACAGAAATTTTTCAGTAGACCCCTGTAACTCCTCTCCCCAGTGCAGGGAGGGGCATTTCCTGATGCAGACTGAGTGGGGCGTTTCGGATGGGACCACAGAGCTGGTGGAGCGACTTAGGGAAGGATCTCTTGTCCCAGGGGAGGTGGACTTGGAGGTGGTGTGAGCCTGCTGCAGCCAGTAGCCGCATCTGGGAGGAGGCGAGCTGTGAAACAGGAGCTCTGCCCATCCTGCTTTCGGATGCCTGGCACCCTCAGAAAGGCTTCTCTGTGGTCCCGTGGGAGGCAGGGCCGAGGCGGGAGAAACGCAATCACCCTCTTCCTTCTTGCTCCTAGGCCGCTTCCCCCATCATATGTTAGTCTCGGATGCCTGATTTCTCCCTCCTTCCCCTCGTGGGACTGAGTCACCCCTTCTCGCAGCCAGTAATAAGGGTTCAGTGCCGGCAGCACAGCCAGAATGCCGAAAATCACCAATGGTGGCATCTTTCCAGGTGGACAGTGACTGTGGGGAGAACCTCTGTCTCGCTGGGACAAGCATTGTGCAGCCCTTGCCGACATCCACCCTTGGCCCAGTTCCCTGTGGGGCCGAGATTCGTCCCACTTTCATCCCCAGCTAAAGGATCAGGTAGGTGGCTGCACCTGACTCTTGGCGATCTCAGCAATCAGACGCAGGACTTCGGCTGGCTGCTTCATTTCACATCACAATTCCAGAGTGGGGCACAGTGCCTGATTCAGGAAAAGTTTGCCAAGTCAAGAATTGAATGAATGATTCCAATATTCTTTGCACACTGCGCTTAGTGGTTGTTTCCCTGCTTGTCTCTGAATTGTAAGGTCCCTGTCCTTAGGGCCCATCTGATGGCCCACCAGCTGGAGACACTTGAGGGACAGGTGATAGGCAGATGACTTGAGGAGGGGACTCAGCCAGGTGGCAAAGTGGCGGACTCCGGGAAGCAGTAGGTAAATAAAGGTCCTGACACTTTCAGTCCTCTCCCCTCTCTCCTCTTCCCAGACAACTTTCACACCGACACACCTCCCACAGTTGTCACTGATGTGTGAGAATCTAACTGCAGTCAAATTCACTACTCACCCTTCGTGAGTACTTGTGTGTAGCCGTGCATTACTCGGCTGTGGCTGCAAGTCTCCTTTGTGTAGCCAACACTACTCACAATTTGTGAAAAACTGCTCTCATTTTCACTCTCCCAACCCTGAAACCACTACCATTTTGCCTGCTGGAAAATCTCTGCGAGAGGCTCTGGAGTCTACACTTCCGCCATTCTCCGTGCTCAGATTCACCTTTTTAAAATGCACTGTTTCCAGTGTCAAGGGTCACCAGGTTGAAGGACTCTGACGGGTTGGTGGTGGAAAAGCTTACTCTATCTAGCCCACCAGCAGGCCCTGAAAGCATTTGTTGAGTGAACTATGTGCTCTGCTTTTCTGTTTTCAACACCAAGATTGATCTTCCATCAAAGAAAGGTATTCACGCACAACCCGCTCATGCTGTCATGCACAAACACCTCCCTGCTCTGATACTGGAAACTGGTCCTTAGTTCCAGCTGCAGCTGGTGGATTCTCAGGCCGGTTTCCTCTAAGAACTACATCCCAGCCTTCCAGTGGCTGTCAATTATTTCATCGACACAGAGGAGAATGGTTACACACAGCTGCTGTTTCTCCTGCCTCACAATGGAGCCGTTAAAACACTTGTGATTTACACAAGCAATTTCAGAAACCAGTACCTCCAGGAGCTCCAGAACAAGTGTGCCCTGGCCACTTCCCAGCTGATGATTTAAGGCCTGATAGGGACTTACTGTTTGAGAAGCGTGAGCGTGTAGGGTGTACACCACAACCTTGCACACATATACGTGTGGCCACGATCTCACCAAATTCCAAGTGCCCAGGGTTTTTACCAGAAAAAATACCTTCTTATCAATTAAGATAAACAGTATTCATGCTGTCTGCAGTGGAAATGTTGGTCCTCCTTTGGGCTTGATTTGCTGTCGACACTTTGGGGTCAGTGCAGAGGGCTCTGGCATCCACTCCACTGAGACAGAGCGGGGAAGGCGGCTGTGGGCTGCGTCTCTCCGGAAGGTGTCTGACAGACCTACTGCCGTGAACACAGCCAGCCTCAAGCTGAGCAGGGCTCCTCTGGGGAGTCGGTCAAGGGCTGGACAGGAAAGACATGCATATCTTCGCCCAGCAGCCAATTTAGAACCCTACGAAGAGTCTGAGAGAGAAGTGAGTTAACCTAAAGCAGTCTTCTCTGAAGATGAGAAGAGGAGGACAAAAAGGCAGAGGAATCCCTCACTTCAAATGAGATTAGGGAGAAGTGTAAAATGTGGGAAACAGTGCAAAATGTTGTAGAAAAGCGCCACTCGAATAAGCCTGTAGCAGTGTGAACAATGAATCTGTTTAATGACAGTGCAATGTCACATTTCCACGAAATCCTCAAAAGGAGGCAAAAGCAAGCGTTATGGGACCAGTTCCTTGTTAAAGCTGCACAAGAAGAAAAGGATTCCACGGAGCCAGTGGACAGCAGTGATTCCGTGGCGAAAGTCATCCTGCATGGTAGCCCTCCTTCCTGTTGTCCCCCTCACACTAGCCACAAAGGTTTTCAAAGGGAAGGGCAGACTAATTTATTTTTCTTTTATTTTGTATTGTATTACAGTATTGTAATCATTTTATATGAATATTTTTGGGTTGTAGAATGAATCCTCTGAGTTTCCATTATTTCTTATGAGGAAATTAGGTTTGATACACAAGTGCTTTTGATTACAAGCATGTTTCTGGAATGAATTATACTCACAAACCAAGGTTTTTTTTTTTTTTTTTTTTTCTTTTTTTCTTTATGTGGGTACCGGGAACCGAACTCAGGACCTCATGCTTCCCAGGCAGGCACTTATGCCCCTGAGCTATAGCACCAGCCCACAAACCAAGGTTTTCCTGTATCATCTTTGCAGAAATGTCTACTCAGATATCCAGGGGATTTTTGATAGATCAAATCTTTTACTGATGGAAAAAAGTTTCTTTGAATCAAGGTGCTCTTGTGTAGATGTCAAGCTACTTGAACTCTTTCTTGCAAACTTGCACTCCAAGCCTTGGAGGTTGGAACTCAAAAGCTGCTTGGTTTAGTGCCCCTGTCGAAACACTGTGGTGGGCCAGGGGTCACTGGAAGCTTTCAAGGTGGTCCCCAAGTGGCTGATTGTCACAAGAACCTCGAGAGGTGAGGGAAAGTAGATTCTTGGGCTCAGAACACAGCTAACCACATAAAAAGAAGGTTCACCAGGTGTTTCTAATCATTTTGGTCTGGGAATGGCTGGAGCTGTGTCCCTGGAAAGGCTACTGCTTGCTGCTCACACTGGGTACCTTATGGAGGCTTTGCTCCTGAACACCGCCCCTCCAACCATCGCTCATGAAACAAGGAGGCAACTGCATTCATCACTTCCTCCTCTTGTCTCCCAGCCTTCAAACAGGAAGTGGAAACACAGTGAGGAGGCAGACAGAGGAAAAGAAAGATGTAGAAGAATGAAAAAAAAAAAACAATGAAAAAATATGTTAAATGGTTGTGGAGAAATGCAAGCATGAAGTGTAGAGCTCACTGCGAAGGTCAACAGGAATTTCAATTCTGCTGCAACTGGGAAACCTAAGGCCAGATGTGTCTAATTTTGTATTATGTTTTGACCTAGCTTAATTATATCTATTTGACCCAGTTCAATTATGTTCCATCACCAACTTCAAAAAGAATATTCAACACTCTAGGGAGAGGTGCCAAATTCATTTAAGCTGTTACACGCGCTATGTAGCCTCCAACCTTTCGTCCTTAACTCTTTACCATCCAGCCTCTGTCTGTACGTGAAGTAACAAACCGTGCACACTGAAAAGGGGCTTGACAGGTGGAGGGCCTAGGATAAGGGCACGTGCCTTCCTGAGCCGAGCTGAGTGTGGGCTCTCCTTTGCCCACGAGGTTTCGGCTCTCGTCTTTGGAGATGGGCCTGACGGGGTTTCGGCTCTCGTCTTTGGAGATGGGCCATCTCGTCCAAAGACGAGAGCCGAAACCTCCTTTGCCCACGAGGTTTCGGCTCTCGTCTTTGGAGATGGGCCTGACGGTGGACCCCAGCCCTGAGGCCAGCAACCGTTCCCGCCATCATCTAACCCGAGCCATCCTTCCACCGGGAGCTCTGTCTCGACTGGGCTTCTTGCTGTTCTTCAAACCTGCACTTCCTTTCCCAGTTTCTACACCTCCAGTCAGACTGTTTGCGTCTGTTGGAAACTCCTTGCCCCATCTGTGTCTGCAGCAAAGCTCCGCATGTTTAAAAGCCCAGCTCAAATGCTGCCTCTTGTAAGACGACTTCTCCCACGCCTTCTGTAGCCTCTCTGTTTCCAGGAGCTGGATGCACATTCTCTTTCCTTCTTTACTCCCAAGCCACGCTGCGTCTCTCTTCAGTCTCTTGTCTTACCTTGTCTTCAGCATCTCCACTCCAGCTCGAGGCTTCGTCAGCAATACAGGCCCTCGTTTCCTCCGCGCCCTGAGGTAGTGTGGCTTCCTGAGAGTCCTAACTGTCCTCAACACACCCTTGCTGGTGCTGAAATGTACAGACTCAGGGAAAAGTCTTACCTGCAGCTCACCTTTCTCACCTCTCCAGCCCATCATCATTCTTTCTTAAAAATCTTTAGAAATAGGATTTTTAGGACAAAAACCTAAAAATTACTTTTTCCCATGAGATGGCCTAGTTTATAGGTGACTAATGGATAGGATGGCTGTGTCCTTCTGGAAGCCCCTTGTGATGAGCATTCAGGGCAGCAAAGAAGGGGCAGGAGAGGAGCTGCAGACTCAGGTCACCCTCAGCTCCCCAACCGTCCCCTGGGTGACTGTAGCCCAGACAGTCCGCTCCTCAGAGTCTCAGTGGACTGGGCTCATCTCCATGAGCTGGGTGGGGAAATGGACAGAACTGTATATATTTTTCTAAATTCACAGTTTTACATTGTCCCTAAACCTTCTAACTCTGGTCCTAGCAATGAGCCATCAGGTGCAGGAATCCAGTCCACACTTCCTTGCTTTGAAGAAATTATAGACTCCAAAAATGGAGCTTTGGGGCCGAGAACATCATTAAACTTCAAGACTCTAAATGCTCTATTTGGTCATCATGAGCATTCCTAAAGTGGAATGTTAGAAAATATCCAAATTCTGAGACAGAGCAGAGCAGAGGACTCTGGTGTAGGGAGGGAGGAAGAGAGGCCTCCACCAGTGCCCCCTGCCTGCTCAGGGTGGGCGGGGTTCTCAGGGCCCAGGCTCCAAAGCCAGCTGCTGCAGAGGACCCCGGGAAACCAGGGTTAGGTCCTGCAGGTTTCCCTTTCACAGCTGGAAAACTTTTGCGGATCAGTCTCAGCAAAGACCTCTCCACTGGCCTGAGTGGAAGTACGGAAAGCCACGATCTGAGGAGAGTTGAGCAGGCAGGTAAGGTCACGGGATTCTGGTGGTACAGGGCTGTGGGCAGGTATGTGAGGAAGTTCTGGCTTCCAGAAAAGAACAGGTGGATAACTCCTCCAGGAGCACCTATGCCTCGGGGTTGGAAATGATCAGGGCTTTTGATCACCATTTGGCCCTTTACATGCTGAATGAAGCAATGCAAAATGCATGTGATAAGAAATGGAAGAGTATAATTAAAAATGTAAATAGTAAAAAAAATACATATATATCCCAAACTAAACCAAGCCCAACAACAACATGCCAAGTTCAGTCAGGAATGAGGTAACTTTCACTGAATTTAATCTAGATTACAGTAAAACCTTGGATTGTGAGTAACTTGTTCTATGGGTGTTCTACAAGATGAGCAAACATTTCTAATAAATTCTAACTTGTTAAACAAATGATACATTGCAATATGAGTAGTATGTGACACCGAATGTCACATGATCACAAATGAGCCAATGGTTCTTCTGCCTCTGCCTCTGCCTCTGCCTCTGTCTGTCTCTCTCTCTCACTGAGGGATTGTGGGTGATCATTTCCCAACAGAAAGAGATTATGGAGGAGAGTTCGCCTGAAGAGGAGGAGAATAAAAAGGCAGAGGAAACCCTCACTTCAAATGAGGTTAGGGAGAAGTGTAAAATGTGGGAAACAGTGCAAAATTTTGTAGAAAAGCACCACCCGAATAAGCCTGTAGCAGTGTGAGCAATGAATCTGTTTAATGACAGTGCAATACCACATTTCTGCGAAATCCTCAAAAGGAGGCAAAAGCAAGTGTCATTGGACCGGTTCCTTGTTAAAGCTGTACAAGAAGAAAAGGATTCCACGGAGCCGGTGGACAGCAGTGATTCCGTGGCAAAAGTCATCCTGCACGGTAGCCCTCCTCTCTGTTGTCCCCCTCACACCAGCCATGAAGGTTTTCAAAGGGAAGTTCAGGTTAATTTGTTTATTTTTCTGCATATTTTGTATGTTCTTTATTATTTTGTATTATAGTACTGTAATCATCTTATACAAATATTTTTGGTTTGTAGAATGAATGATCTGAGTTTCCATGGTTTCATACAGGGAAATTCCCTTCGATATACTGTACAAGTGCTGTGGATTACAAGCATGTTTCCAGAACAATTTATGCTCACCAACAAGGTTTTACTGTACTTTTTGCAGAACATATGAGCATTGCGGATGTGTTTCCTTTTCACATCACTATTTTAAGCACTCTGAAGATGCTGAATCAACACACCTAGGAAGCTTTCACCTTTTGCATTAGTGCACGTTGGAAAAGTCTTCTAGCATTGGCTTTGCAAATCTCTGTTAGAAGACTAATCTAGATGTAAGGAAGTCCCAACTATTTTCTTTCCCATAGATAAAATACTTGAAAAGTTAAAGCTTGAAGTAGATTAAAGTGTGCAAGGGACAGGAATTCTGAAAAAAGGCATCTGGTCGCCCTTGTGGAATTAGAATTTAAAATGGGAGAGAACAAAAGAGTACAGTTGTGAGCCTGAGCTCAGTCTGAATAAACATGAATGTGCCATTCATGTTAACATATATATAAAATAAAACAAAATTGGAAAGAATCTCTGTGCTTATTCAGTCATGATCCTTAAGCTATTTTTACCTGAGGAAAAAATATAATGTTCTTGATAAAAGAGACAAATTTTTTGGATAAAAGGCATATATCTCAAAATCCTAGAATAGTACTGTGTAGTCAAATAATAAATAAAGAATAGATAGAGGGGGCCAGTGAGATGGCTCAGCGGCATAAGCGCCTACCTGGCAAGCATGAGGGCCTGAATTCGACTCCTGGTACCCACATATGAAAAAAAGGCCGGTGATATCGCTCAGCGGTATGGGCGCCTGCTGGCGCGCGAGGTCCTGAGTTCGACCCCCGGTACCCACCAAAAAAAAAAAAAAAAAAAAGAATAGATGGAGATGATTAAAAAATAACTTGTACATCTTATTTCTGCTATTTATAACTTTTTTCTTTCACATCTAGTGATATATATTTTATATTAATCTGTGCAAATTAATATGCTTACTACTTTTCTTTGGAACATGATGCAGTAACTCACACGAATTTTTAGGAAAAATGCATAATACTTTGTGTTAAGCCTATAATAGCTGATCACTTCAAAAATCAAAGAAAACCATGAACACATTAAAAAATTTTCCATTAGGTTTCTGAAAAAAATAGGGAGAGTAAAGGAAAATGATTTTAGAAATGATCTTAGAAGTAGATTTGGTTTAAGTATCACCTAAATCCTTATGACTTCCTTAACAACAAGCTATAAAAAGTGAAAAATTTTATTATTATATTATGATTTGGGGGACTTACTCTCGAAATCCAGGAAAAAGTGTGGATAGTTTTCAATTTCCCTGGTCAGGACTTTGAGCAGGTTTCCCATCCCAGCAAACCTAGGAAAGGCAACGCAAAAAATAAATAAATACCATTAGAAATAGAAACAGCAGACACTGGAATGTTCTTCCGGAACATCCCGGGCCGTTCTCTTGCTACTGTGAAGGCCAGAAAGATGGCGTCTCTATCCCAGAGCTCAGCAGTCACCTCACACCTCCTCCTTGAACTGGTGCCAACGAACACCTCTGAGGTGGTGGTGTCTAAACCCAAGGGACACCGGGTGTGAACCACACCAAGTAGGACAGTGGCGAAAGCATTACGAGCCATCTCTGGAGAATACACTGTCATGCACTCGCGATTAGAAAAACTAACCAACAAATATTGTACTAAAATAACCAGGTGTTTTAGTTATAGGAAACAGACTTTTAGCATACTCTGCAAAGTGAATATATATTCTACAAAGCGAAAGGCCTCTTGGCTAATACTTGGAATTCTTATGGCTAATTTCTCAATTTTGCATTGTTTCCTGTCCATCAAAGAAGGCATTACTGAAGTATCTGTCCGGAAAAGTAACTTCCTTAAAGTTCATGAGAAGCAGAGTTTAAGAAGCACAGGTTCGGGGTCCCAGGGTCTCTTCTGGTTGTGTGTAGGAGACAAGATTCCTCAGGATCTAATTCCTGGGCAAGCCGAAGGCTCTCGTCGTTGGGCATTTCAATGGTAAGCAGGTTGGAAACTTCTTGAAGTATAAAAATGAAAAGGCATAATATCCAAAAAGTCATTTTCCATGAAACAGCAGGCTAAGCCATTAACGAAGCTGAGTCAAGTCAACAGAGAAATATAAACTTGTTACACATCTGCAGTCCTCTCCTAAAAAACAAATAGGCAAACTGTAGTTACTTCTAAGTGAACGGCACAATTTCTACTGCTCCCAGAACTAGACACTGCAGTCTGCTGTGGGGGCCACGTCCCGCACCCCTCATTCCTCCAGCACGAGTTCATGGACAGTGGACGGCGGCCCGCGCCCTTTGGAAGGCCTGCCTCCCCCTCCCCCTGCTGTGCATGAACTCAGATGCCCGTCTGTAAAGAATCGCTTCATAAGTCGTGGGACCAGGACTGAGCTGAGCAGAGATCTTCTACGCCTGCAGCATCTGACACAATGATGTTGAAATAAGGAATTTTTTGAAGGCACCACTACAAGAAGGATACGGTGAGAGAAGAATACACCGAATAATGGGCTGCAAATTGTGTGATGTGCTTGCCACAGTCTTCCATGGAGAAAACCCTCACACACTTCCAGACGTGCTTATGGCAGAACACCCCAAATCAGGGTGGAGAGAGCTGACTTTACCCACATCGCGGTGCACGAAGCCAGTTCCAGCTCCGCTTCGTGCAAGTGCTGAAGAAATGGTCCCTGCTCTCACTGTGGAGCACAGCAGTTACTGTTATTTAGGAGGTTCCTACAGAAGACAGATTTGATAGACTGTATGCTGCTCCAGGGAAGTGTGGTAAGACCAGTGGGAAATTAAAGAAGATCTTCGTCCTACGTTACAAAGAAATTTCTAACCATTACAGTTACTTAAAGTTGCATCATTTCCCCTTGAAATGGGGCGCTTTCCCACACCGGTGATGTTTAAATAGCATCCCTTACTGACGATGTAGAAATAACTTCCATGTTGGGCAGAAAGCTGGGCCAGAGATTTCTCAGACTTCTGCCTTGGAGCATGTGAGTATGTGAGCATGAACGCCGTGTGTGGGTAGACACACACACGAGGCAAACACTGTATTTTTCTTTTACAAAGCAATCTTCCCTCTGCTTTCTGCTGTTCCTCTCTTTGTCCTCTGCCTTTATGCACATTTCCTTTTAAGATATTTTTCAGCAAATCTCTGTATGAGGTAGGTTTTGCCAAATTTAAAGCTTGGAACTGGTATTGTCCAGCCCTCCACTAGGCAGCATTTGTAAACTCTCCTGCCTGTTTCGGAAGAATGTTTCCAGTTTTATGAGCAATTCCATCCCCAACCCAGAGGTACCTCTTGCAGAAAGATGATTTAATGTTTAGAAGAAGACATGGCTTTTATATGTAATGCTTTAATGGAAGTCAAATGCTCTTAATTTCCCCATTTTTGTGCTATGACTGTCACAAGAGATGTGTGTGGACTTAACTGCCTCCTAAAATTCTGCCTAGTGTGTGATTTTACTGGCAGAGTGTCTGGGTGGGGAATATGGAAAGCCTTCAAAATCTCTAACAGACTGGAAAAAATCATGTAGAAATACACGCAACTGTCAGCAGCATTCTATCTCTTCCACAGGTAGGACTTGGTGGACGGACATATCAAATATCTTGGAAGATGATTCTAACACTAACCATGGTCAGTTACCTGGAATGTTCAGAATTCCAGATGTGTCACCTCTAACACAGGTGTTACACCTGCCCAGTGACGGGGCTTATGGACTATGAGAGGTCAAGCCTAGTTTTTTGGGACCTAGAAACGTGTGTTTCGAAGCTGATGCAAGATTGCTGCATTGACGTAGAAAACACATCATCTCATCTCCTCCAAGGGAAGAAGATCCAATGCTTATTCTCTCCTCCCAGGTTGATAAGAAGTCATGGGAGTATCTGGTTTAGTGAGGTCTGAAATTAAATAGGTGCATCACAGAAAGGCTCAGTAGGTGGAGACCACTCTTATTTTTAGCTGGCCCCAGGGATCAGCTTGGAAAGGCTGCTGGCCTGAATTCTCTACGCTGGACACTTCAACCTGTCCAAGTGCTCCAGGTGAATACAAACACACTGCTTTGCATCATGGTACTGGTGAGAGGGCTTAGTTAATAACAGAGATTGTTTTAAAAGATATTTCATCTTCCTACAAATGATTTGAGTTTATCCTTCTTTATGGCAGAGTAGTACTCCATCATGTGTCAATGCCACATTTTCTTTCTTTTTTTTTTTTTTAATGTGGGTACTGAGAGTTGAACTCAGGACCTCGTGCTTTCCAGGCAGGTGCTTACGCTGCTGAGCCCTCTCACCGGCCCAATGCCACATTTTCTGTATCCATGCATCTGTTGGTGGACAGATAGGCTGCTCGAGAGCATAATGTTAAGTGAAATAAATTAGACACACAAGCTTAAATATCACATGGTTTGTCTCATATGAGAAACTGAAATTATAAATAATGAGCAAAATAAAAGACAGAAAATAGGAAGTAGGGAAATGGATCTTTTACAGCAGGGAAGGAGACCAAGAGATGGAGGGAGGCAGAGGGAAGGAGGGGTAAGGAGTGAAAAAAAGGCATTATGATGCGCTGTGTCCATGCACCAATTCCACACAAGGATTGTAAACATTGCGTACTGCAAACATGGACAAATAAAAACTTTCAAAAAGGTATTTTATCTTATTAAATAAAACAGTTTTGGATAATATTTATAAACTTTAGAGAATGCAAACATTGGTGTAATAAAAGTGGGGAAGAAAATAATAAAGCAAAGGAGAAAAAAGAGCTTCCTTTTAAGATTTAGCATTCAGAAAATTTAAAAACAACACAGTTTCCAATAGAGAAGCGCCATGACGGTGGCCCAGAGGAAGGGATGCATGCCCCATCAGAAAGGAAAAGCTGCATGAGGAGCTGCCCCCCAGCTCCACAGGCACAGCTGTGGTCCCAGCCAGATGTGGCAGAGCAGCCAGGAGCTCTGGTTTCCACACGCGGCTCGGGACTTCATGGTCACCGCTCCTGTGGCCTGCTGTGTGTTTCTAGGGATGCCCCGACTCTTCACCCTTCTCCGCGTTTCCGGTGCTTCTGTGGGAGGGAATAGAGCAGCCAGCAGGAGCCAAAGCTGCCGAGGAGGCCTTAACCCCAGTATCTTAAAATGCCTGGTAGTCTTCATAGGTAGAGAAGCTACTAATGAACTGGGCACAGTGATGCACGCCTGTGATCCCAGCCCTCTGGGAGGCTGAGGCAGGAGGACTGCAAGCTGGAGCCCCGCCTGGGCAACTTAGAAACACAGTGAGACCCTTTCTCATGGAAGTGAGGACACTAAGGCCAGGTTCCACTGAAACAAAACCTCTCCTCTGGAAGGTTCGCTTCCCACAGGATTCTGAAGTGGGACGTTTAACTTGTCTGTTTTCCAGCAGTCTAGTCATAGGGTGTATCTCTTGGCCCTTTTTGACAGTGCTTGTGAGGACGCCTGCCTGTCCTTGCCCAGGAAGGCACCAGCTTCAAGGGCACAAATCTGGATGTAAACGTGGGATTTTCCACAAGCAGTTTCTTGGCTCGCAGCTCAGAGCCACTTCTACCATTGACTCTACCACTACTCTGGAAAACAGTGAGTCTCCTAAAGAAATCATTCTCTGTTAACATTTTCAGTTTCAAAAAAGAGAAAAGGCTAGGCATGGTGGCATACACCTGTAATCACAGCACTCAGGAGGCTGAGACAGGAGGATACCTGCAAGTTTGAGGGGACACTAGGCTACATAATGAGACTGTCTCAAAAAAAAAAAAAAAAAGGAGCAAATTCACACACACACACACACACACACACACACACACACACACACACACCTCTTTTCCCTCCACTATTTGGAATTGTTGCACATTTTCATTTTCACAACCACCTTGAAGTAGGAATGGTCATTTTCCCCATTTTAGCAATAAAAGGACTACAGTAGAGGCTTAGAAACTTGCTGGAGCTCATAAACGATGCAGTAGGGTCTGACTTCTAAGCACCAGCTCTTGGCAAACTCCTTCCCCTACTCCTTTCAAGAGTGAGTGTGAGGATCCGCACCCTTGGAAAGGACCCCACTCCATTCCAACCAAAACGAACACCACTCACAGGGTGCTGCTGCTCCCTGCTCCCCCCGCATGCCGTGTCCCGTGTGACCACGGCCACTGGAGCTTTCTGCTGCACCTGTGTGTGAGTGTTCTGGGCAGGCTGCTGCTTCACATCTGTCACACTCCTTGCACATGGGGCAGGACCTGGCTGTGTGCCCTGGAGAAGAAATTTTAAGACTGTTGTGCGATGGACCTGAGTGTCAGCCCCGCCAGAGCATGTGGGAAAGACAAAAGCTACAACCCTAGGCTTGCGGAAGCTAAAGCCACACAGGCAGTCCACACAGCAGCACTTGCACCGCTCTCACAAAGAGAGGGTGGCAGCTGTATCCCAAACCCTCAAAGTTTACTGGCTTAGGAAACCTCCAAGTCAAGGAACCGCTCATAAACTCAGTGACTCGCCTGGGTGTGGAGGCAGAACTGCAGCGGGACCTGGTGTCCACCCTGTCCAGCCAATGCAGCTGTCCCTGCCTGCGGCTCAGAGTATGAGTGTTCTGGGCAGAGTATGAGTGATCTCACCACAGTGGGGCCCCAGGCAACACTGCAAGTACATCCATGCACGCTGGGCGCTTTGAGCGAAGGAGAATCGCAGTCCCTCTGGTCTTCTCTCCGCATCTCTCATGCACCCTTTCCTCCTGAATCACAGGAAGAGCTTCCTCTGAATTCCCCTTTCTAGCTAAGGGCAGGATCCAAAGAATTAACCTGCAGGAAGAACTGCTAGAGCTGGCATCACACCCAGAGCCCAGGTGAACGCTGTGCCGGGCTGCTCTATTCTTCAGGTCCATTCAGCACCCCTCGAAATAACTTCCTCTTCTTCCAAAATGGCTTAGACTCCACGTCCCCTCCTCCAGCAGGTGGCCTTTCCTTGAGCTGCCTGCTTTGTGGCACTCCAGTGCCTCTGCATACCAGGGAATTTGCACATCTTTTCTTTGTCCATTGTCATTTGCTTCGGCAAGCTCGATTACTGAAACTTCAGGGCTTGGAGAAAGGAAACTTCCCTTCCCTCTGTGACTTCCTCAGTAGAATGGAACAAAGCAGTCCCACTTCGACTTTAGGGCCATTTCCGGGGACTGGATGTGTTCTTAGAGAAGTGACCAAGACGAGGAACTTTTCAAGCTGATCGCCAAGGTTCAGAGCCGGAGTCATCATGTGGGGGACCCAGGATGGTGGCTGCTGTCAAGGCCACTGGAAGCTCAGAGGAACCCCCCTCCACAGCATCCTGTGAGGCCAGGGACATGTGTGACTTTATTCAAGTGACTCAACAACACACTTTCTATCTAGGTAAGCACAGAGTCTCCTTTGGAACATTTACATGACCTGACTGTTCTGAATTACAAGCAAACATACTACCAGCTCCCACTAACCATCGGCCTGTGTAGAACGTGAAGTAGGTGGCTTAAAAACAAAGCCACCTCATTAGAGGAAAGGTCCCCTCCTAATGAGACAAGTCACTGCTTTTCTGGGGTGGGCATGCACCACAGGGACGAAGCAGCTCAGCTTGTGAATCCCAGGGGACGGGACTGTGGGAGCCAGACTTGCGATGCCGGCGGGGCGGGGCGGGGCTTCGAGGCCCTTCCCAGTTCGCCGCGTCTGCCACGCAGTCCTGAGGTTTCTGTTCCGTTGCTGAACGCACTGCCAAGAATCTAACAGATGATTTCATTCCAAGACGAAGGAGGAAAACCGAAATGGAGTGAGTCTATTAGGCACTTTCATCTGACAATAAAAATGAGTTAATGGCTAAAATGTGTTTTCAGAACATTTTAACACTACAAGTAATGGCACTCAAATGGGAAAATGCCTTGAATATTGTCATCGATCATTAATACGGTGGTGTCCCTGAGAAAGGCTTGGCATTCTCTGTGGGATACGAGCTGCTGGAGCCCAGTTGTAAAGAAATCCATGGGAATTTGCAAAAAAAAACCTGAGACCCCATTATGGAATTGAACAATTAAGTGCAGGTTTAAAATAGCCCTTTCAATATCTGAGTTCAGTTTTCTAACATAAACTATGACCTCATCATAGCTAATTTTTCCATAAACACCAATGTTAGAGCAGCAAAAAGAGTCTCCAAGGTGTGAGGGCAAAATTAGATTTTTTTTTTTTTAGGGACTGAAAGTCAGTGCCTCCCTCAAGTTCGAATGCAAGTGTGTAAGTGATTACACTGGGGCTCCACGAGCTCTGGACTGACCCAATGCTGAGAAATCATTAGTGAATTCGTTCTCTTTCACTTGTGAAATCAAGAACGTGGTTACAGGAAACCGTTGGAAGGGTCTGTTCCTTACCTAGGAGAGCTGACAGTCCCAGCCCATCCAGGCCAGTTCTGCAATGGGAAAAGGACGCCATAGCATTCTGACTCCAGTTTCGGGCCCTGCGCTGATAACTCCTCCCTCTCTGTCCGCAGCTGCAGGTCCGAATGTCTGGGTGGATTTCCTCTGGCACGGCAACTTCGCTATGGCCAAGATACCCCAACTTTACACCCTCCCCAACTCTTCCTCCTCCCCGGTGGAATGGGAGGCAACATCATCCACCAGGCTGTAGAAGCCAGAGACCTAAGGGTCCCCTGGCCCTCTCCACCTGCTCCTGCTCTTTGATGATTCTCTAGGAGTAACTTTCCACACCTCTGCGCCTCCGGGGCCACTTGCTCTGCCCTGGATGCTTCTCCCTGATGTTACTTGGCATCTCCAGTTAGTGCCCCGACCTCGCTGCTCCCTCCACTCCCACACCGGATATTTCACCAGCCTCTGACCCTGTTACAGGGATGCTCACCATAAATGGTGGTGCATTAAATCTTTTCCATAAAATAACAGATTGTCTTATGCTAGCTATAACCAGGAAGAAAAAACCCGAGGCGTCTCCTTGTCTCCTTTCACTATCGGCAGCTGCATCACACATCTGTTCCTGGAGTTTCTCTGCCTCCATCGGGGTGAAATATGACCTATCTGGTCAAGGCCCAGAGAGACAAGTACTCGGGAAAGAATCCTTCTGAGAAGTAACACCCTCCACACTGAAGAATTCAACAGCCCCAAGCCACAGACTGACTTGATTTCTAAGTCAAGGCTGTCAAAACCGGGGTTTTCTTAAACTGGGGCCCACCTGGGTACCAAAGACCACACTGGAATTGACATGCCCAAACATTAGGGGAATCATTTCCTAGATCAGATTTAACTTGGAAAATGGGTGGGGGGTCCAAAAATTACAGAAGTTTAAAAAAATTAACCAAAGTCCACATCGCATACTAAAACACTGAAGAACTGGAGGCCCAGAGAAGGCGGCAGGCTCCATTCAATCTCAAGCATCAATAATACTCAAGGGGCCAAAGCTTCACTTGAAATCTCAGAGACAGGTGTGGCTCTGCCTTTGTTTCCAGCTTTGAAAGGAACAACTGCAGTGATTTCACCACAAACAAAACGAACTTAAAGTAAAAGCCTGGCTTGACCACCAAGGGAGCTGCGAAGCCACAAACCTGATCCTGGGCCAAGAAAGGCAGGCAGGGGAGGATCTGCTGGGGTGCCAGGAAGGGAGGCCACACGTACACCGGGCTGCTTCCGAGCCAGACCCCCCCCCCCGGGCAAGAAGGACCTCGAGCTGACAGGGTGGACGCGGGAATGTTTCAGCAGAAGCGCCACCAAGATTTCGCAGGTGGTGGTCAAGTTCGCAAAGCCTGGCGCAAAGCTCCCTTTCAAGCTGCAGCCCCTCGGACCTCTGAACCGCAGTCTCAGGAGCACAGAGACCTGCACACGGCTCCACATTCTTCTTGCTTTTTTTGTTTGTTTGTTTTCCACCTCTGATGTTTGCTGTGCCTGGAGCCCCCCTCCCTCTCTGCCTGGGGATGTTATTTTTTCAGCCAAATCAAACAACATTTCCTCCCCGAAATTCCCACTCGACCTCCAGGAAGCACGGCCAAGCGCTCTCACTGTGCACTGTGTGGAGCGCTGTCTTACTGCGGTACGTCACCCCTCCCGCCACTCCTCCGCGAGACAGAGGACTCTTCCTTGATATTCCCAGAAATGGATCAAACAGTCACTGAGTAGCAAAAACCACGAAGATGTCAACTACGGAAACAGGAAGCAAACAAACAGTCATCCTTAAAAACAGGTGGAGAGCCGGGCGTGGTGGCGCACGCCTGTAATCCCAGCACTCGGGAGGTTGAGGCAGGAAGATCGCTGCCAGTTCGAGGCCAGCCTGGGCTACACAGAGTTCAAAGCCAGCCTGAACTACATGGCGAGGCCCTGTCTCAAAAAAAAAAAAACAAAAAAACAAAAACAAAAACAAAAAAAACCCACCAAAAACAAACAAACCAAAAACAGGTGGAGAAATAAGCAGATCCTAAGATATAAGCACTTCGTGGTCCTTTTGTTTAGGATCCAAGTGCTTTGAAAATCCCATGCAGATCAGCCTTCTAATACAAATGCGGGCAGATGCAGACCGACGTCGTTCCAGGAGGTGCAACGAACACGCCGATGCCCAGGAACAGAAATCTTCCATCCATTAAAACCATGAGTTTCAGTCTATAGATAGCCAAGCAGAATGAGGAATGCTTTTCTAAGTGTGTGGACCATGGGCTGGGCCACTCCAGGAAAACAGCGGGACTCATTTATCCTAAAGGCAGGAGCTCTGGAGACCTTGGGAGCGCCACTACTTTCTCCCCTGGGTACACGCAGATCGTGAGCCTCCCTTTCCAGCCTGCAGCCCTTGGGTCGGCAGAGTGCTGGGCCGGCGCCCCCCTGCCGGACACTTGGAGAACTGCAGCCCCAGGGCAAACGGGTCATTTTCTCGATACATGCGGCCAGGGGAGGAAACCGTGGCAGACCAAGGCCTCCGGGACGCGGGGTGGCGGCGCTGCACGGCTCTGTGGGGGCCTTCGCGGAGCTGCAAACCACGCAGGAGGCACTCGCTCTGCATGACAACAGGCGCCCTCAGAGCCCCATTATCCAAAACGCCGCGAGCGTACACACACAGGCGGGCATGAGGCCGTCGGCACAACCCCGCGGTGCTCCTCGCGGACTTCCTGCCGAGCAGACGTCCGGATCTCACAGCAGTCCGCGGCGGACCTTCCTCACCAGCACTGCTCCCGCGGCGCGCGGGAACCTGGTGCGCGGCGCCCTCTGCTGGTCATGCCCGGGACTGCGGCCGGCGACGCGGGCGCCTCCGCCTTGCCTCGTTTTCTAGTGAGGGCGGTGCGGTGGGCTTCAGATTTGGGGCTGAGACCCTGAATTTAAACGAAGTCCCCACTGCAACGTGCATTGGCTCACACAGACGCTTTGGAACCAGGAAAAGAAATCAGCAACCGTCTACTGCCAAGTCTTCACTTAAACTGCAGCCGGTGCCCAGGACGGAAGATCTCACCCTCTGGACCCCGCCTCTGGTTCAAGCCGACACCTCCGCTTAGCCACGGCCACAAATGGGTGCTGGGTGCTGTCACGGGCAGCACCGCCGCCCTGCAGGCTCCGCTTCACCTGGATCTCAGCGCCTCATCTCCATGCTGTGAGCGACCTGGCAGAATTCTCCGCTCAGCTGTGCTCTGCAAAACAAGGGTCGCTCCACTGAACCCTTGAACTGCGCTGCGAGCGGGCCCTCATCCGTCAAGAAGGCCTGGATGGGATCTGCCGTTTATTACTGCGCAGCCTTACCCTGCGCATTGAACTACGTCCACCTAACTTTCCCGCGTCTGAGTTCATTGCGAAAAGAACAGGGATCATTTCGTCTCCCCAACGGTGGTTCTTGTAAAAAACAAGATGACACAGGCGTTGTGATTCTGTAAATAACAGGACAACCGCTGCCATTTATATAGCCAGGCATATAAGCGGTAGCTTCCCTCATCGCTATCACTATTATTTATATCACTCCACCCACTGGTCTCAGTTCTGTCCTAGCCATAAAGGAAAGTTCCTCTTCCCCACACAACTATTAATATCCGAGGGCTCTGAGTACGACCTTAGAGTGCGTGTGCTAGTGACACCCAGTTCCGTAACACTTATCACATCCCCCTTCCCAGAAGCCCACACCCAACTTCTAACAGACACCCAAAACGACACAGCCAGAATGAAGGGTTTAGACTCTTGGCTCAAGATCTGCCCCTTGCCCAGTCTTCCCCATCTCAGTGAGAGGCAAATCTGTGCTCCCAGGAGCTCGGGCCCAAAGTGCTGGTGTTATCTTTCTGTCTGCTATCTTATGTCCCATATCCAAGCCACCAACCCCACTGGCTCCGAATTTTGGGTCTGTCTTGGATTCAGTCATTTCCCTTGCCCTCCATCAGCAGTGCCCCAGGCCAAGCCATCACTTTTGCCATGTCTTGCCTGGATTGTCGCCAGCACCTCCTACGCTGGTTTCCCACTTCTACTCTTGCCTGCTCCCAATCCCACTTACAGGGCAAGGCCTCTGTCGCAGTCAGCGTGACCTTGTGTGGTGTAATCGCAAGCCAGTGAGTCTCTGCAGCTCCCTGCTCCTTCACCCCACTTCAGCCATCTTGGTCTGAACCCATGAGCTAAGTGAATTAGAATGAGATGTCACTTGGATTTAAGAAACAGTACTTTACACCAAAGGGCATCCATCTATGGCTTGTCCCTTGAAGCCCTCTGGACTGCGAGCTCTTTAGATAAGACAGTGACAGTAGAGTTGCAGCGCCTTCGAAGGCACCATGCTACATCGAAATTGGCCATCTAAGGTCAGGGAGGGCACAGAGTTTATTTCTGTGAAGAGGCAATGATTCAGAAATCAAGTGGAATGGGTAAACCACTAAAGAAAAGTTGCTCCCAAGCCTTTTACTGTATATTTAAAACATCAAATGTCATAAAAGGCACCGATATGCCAACCACAAATTCTATTCATACATTCAACAAAGCAGGCCCTCATGCTGGGCAGAATGATTTAATCTATTGCTTATATATGCACACATATGTATACAGAGTATTGGGCTTTTTTTTGACACAGGGTCTTGCTATGCAGTTCAGGCTGTCCCTGAACTCACTATGTAGTCCAGGCTGGCCTTAAACTTGCAGCGATCCTGCCTCAGCCTCTCGAGTGCTGGGATTATAGGCATGCGCTATCATACCTGGCTGCCCAAAGGTGTATATGATATTTATCTCATTCAGGCCCTTTCTCTTTGGAATTCTGGCAGTGATTGAAGATCTGCCCTATATCCAGCCCTACAGCTCAAATTAAGCCTCACTAAAATCATAATAACAGCAAAATTTTAATATTAAGGAGCTAAGTCGAGGATGTTATGCAAATACCAGAGCTGTGTCCATTGGCTTACAAAAAATTCCCTGAGATGACTAAAAATACATCCCAATGAATCCCTTGGAAGCCTAATCACACTGCCTGGGAAATGGCAGCATCTACTTGGAATAAGTTATAAACATCTGGAAAATTTCCAGAAATTATAACTCAACAATCTCTATTGGTGCTGACCCATTATCTCTGTTTCCTGCACACCATACCATGAACAGCTATCCTCTGTGATGCCCCTCTGCCACGCCACCCTGCCTGGGAGCCAGCTGACCACAGACTGAACCCTCTACAAACTGTGAGCCAAAGTAACCTCTCCTCCTTTAAGGTATGTCAAGTATTGCATCTCAGTGATGAGAAAAGGGACCAAGACAAAAAAAAAAAGGAAGGAGAGAAGAGAGGAGAAGGAAAAAGGAAGTGGTGCTGAGGGCCTTCCGCCCCAGAGCAGTGGGCAGTGGCCGGTCTTGTTCCAGGCAAGGACTCGACGCTTTGGTTCTGTTCTTAACACACATAAGAGCTGACACGAAGGGTCTGGCACTGAAATCCCAGAGAGGCCAACCATCCCTGCACTTCTTACCCGGCCTCCGACCAGGAACTCAGCTAAACGCAGCAGCTACCCAAGCCTGGGGCCAGCCCTTCATGCCATGCTACGGTGTCTCACTCAGTTCTCATCCTAACCCAACACAGGTAAATCTTGACTTTGTCTCTTCCTTTCTGCGGTACTCAGCTATAACTGAGCTACATCCTGAGCCCCTTTTTTATTTGAGACAGGGTCTCCCTAAATCACTAAATTGCCCAGGCTGGCCTCAAACTTGCTATCCTCCTGCCTCAGCCTCCCTGAGTGCTGGGATTACAGGTGTGTGGCACCACGCCCAGTTTAAATAGTTTAGTTTTAAGAGTTACTAAATGGTATAGATTTCTGGAAAAGAGCATTTAAATGTAAAAGCTTACTTTAGCCACTAAGGGGCATTATCATCTCCTATGAAAAACGTCGGACCTAGTCAGGTAGGTTCTCGGCACTAAAGCAGAATTTGCAAAAAAGGAGAAACGATTTCAACAGCCCAAATATCTTCTAAATGACATTCCACTCAAGAGTAAAAAGCAGTGGAACTCACAGTTGTAGTAATTAACACTCAGTGCAGACCCTCAATTCCTGCTTCTAGGTCATTTCAGAAACACAAGTCGTGACCCATTTGTCAGAAACGGTGCCAGTACATTTGGGAAGGAAAAATGATCAGATGCAGACATTTGGCTCAGCAATCACCCTCTCCAGCATTTTTGACTAAGTTCTTCAGTCGTGTTTTCCAAAGAGGAAAACATCTGCCTGGAGGCTGAATCAGCTTGACTCTTGTTGCAACCAAAGAGAAAAAAAAAGTCAAAACTCTTACTGCAAATTTATCATACTGAGGTTCTATAACTCACTTCAGTGATACCGCCATTGAACATCCTATTTTGGATCTGGGGAAATACTCTAAATGCCATTTGGTGGAAGTGGAGATCCTCAGTTTGTGGTCTGAACCCTCAGCCCTGCACTTGTGACAGACAGGAGGACACAGGTACAAGCTGCTTCCACCCATGACACCCCTGGGAAACGAGTAATCCACAAGAGAAAGCAGCAAAGTCCCTGGAACTCCCCTGTTTACATGAATAAACCGAGGCCACGGTCAGACCCAACAAATAAGCGCATGAAGTTTATCTTGAAACTTCTGTTTGGGCCCGCCCCTGCTGTAGATGCCGCAGCCATGGTCCTGACCTCAACTTTCCCCGTAGCCGGGTTTCCCGGCCATGTCTCTGGCCACGTGGGACTCAGTTTGAAAGCTCTGCGCTGTGTGCCCTGCAGGGCTGTGGGCTGCACAGACAGACCGAGTGCTATTGGGCTCTTTCTTCGTTCCACTTGAGATAGCAAGTTGTTATCCGAACCCCGGCCCGGAACTGTCCCCGCACTCATTCCGTGGAGAGCCCTGCTCAGCTGAGCCACCCCAGATCACCTGGTGTTCAGTGGGCCCGAGGGGAAGGTGGGGACACCTGCCACCCACCCGCCACCCGGCCTGCACCACGTACCACATCCCTCCAAAAGTCGCCTCTTTCTGAAAGCCAAAGGGGTGCTGAAGGGGTACAAAGAGCTCTTTGCTAGCTCTTTCTAATCCCCACGGTCCTTTGCCGAGTCATTTTTCAGGTAAGGGAACCGAGGCACAGTGGATCCAGGAACCTATCAAGAGCGGCCCTCTCTCTCAGGACACGGACAGCACAATGCCCTTCATGGCACAGGCATTCTTACCCACAGAGCAGCTGTAGCAATCGATTTCCCATTGTCTCCTTATTTCCAATCAAGAAAAAGAAAAGCTTTTTCTATGAGCTTCCTAGGCTCTTGATGTGCTCAGCATGGTCGGAGCCAGCAGCTCCACGTGGGCGTTTGTCAGAGAGGCAGCATTGCGGCCCGTCGCCCCACGCCCGCAGAAGCCTTCTGCACGTTCACTGTAGCGGGGGCTGTGTGCCTGAGAACCACGGCACCTGGATCCGAGGGGCCAGGGTCACACCCCTGCGTCCTGGGTCCGCACTGTGCACTGCAGACGCAGCAGCCCCCACACTGCCCTGGTGTGCATGTTTATAAACGGGCTCCTGTGTTGATCTCCTGGCAGGAATGGAAATGTAGCCAGGAGGATCTGTCATCCCTGTGTGGCGCTGTCTTCGCCTCAGTCCTTGAGCTCTGGTGGCCGCGAAGCTTCACCCATCATCGACACCACTTCCTGCGCTCCCTGCCTCACTTTACTCACTAAATAAAGGATTAGACAGACGCGAGACCAGATGATCCCTCAGATCCTCTAAACAGTAACATTTATGACATTTCCAAGGCAAAGCCTCTGTCTAAATAGAAAAACCAGGTGTTCCAGTGCAATACTTGTTCATTTTTTAAACAGGCAGAAAAGAGTCAACCCACTGCACGCAGTCACAGATTTAGGCAGACGCTGATGTTTGGTCATTCACTGACCAGGCCGCCTGCGTCTCTAAACCACCGCCAGCAGTGGCTCAGCTCTGCAGCCCGCCCGGGGTGAACTGGTCCAGGGTCCTCCGCCGGTGCTGGCCAGTGGTTGGCATGGCGACACGAGACACTCTTGGCTTGAGCCATCCCTTTCCTCTGGCTCTGTTGTCACTGTGTGAGATCTTGGCCCAGAAGGACAGAGAAATCCTGAGGGTGAGGTCTGATGTCAGGGGGAGAACAAGAAAGCCTTTGTCGGGCTCTCCTCAGGAGCAGGCCAGCCAGGCTCAGGCTGCGCACAGAAGAGTTCTGTGCTCGCCCAGCCTGGGCACAGCCCCTTGTGACAGGGACCCTCATGAGCACGCCCCGTGCCCTCTTCCTCCTCTAACACCGAGGAGAGGGGCCAGCGCCGGGAGCTGCCCCTCTGCTCTGAGAGAGCTTTGGTCAGAACCAACAGCCACGAGCTGCCGCTCCTCCTCCTTGGCCTTCGCAGCACCCATGCCTGAGGTGCCCTTAGCCAGCTCCGCCAATGCCCGCCCTGCCCTCCCCGGCACAGGGTGTCGCAGGCTGGTGTTGCTGTCTGTGCCCATCCTTGTTTCCGGCTTGAGCTTTGTAAACCCATCTGAACCCAGGTGGCTGCTGAGTGAACAGGCGTTCAATGACCGAACCACAACTTGAACCCAGAAGTTTATTTCCAAAATTCAACAGATGATTTAGGTCAAAACAGAAACAGCTGACATTAGCTGAGCACTGACTGCACAGCAGGCACCATGCTAAGTGCCTCCATGTGCTACCTCGTTTCGTGACCATGGCAGTACTGTTCGCTTTTCATTCTAAAGAAGAGGAAGCTGTCAGAGCGAGAGGCTGGAGAACATGCCAAAGCATACCAGTGCACAAGGAGAGAGAAAAGTGCAAACCTGGAGTCTGCTCCCAACAGTGATGCCACACACAACTGTGCAATGGCCACTATGTCAACCACTGCACCGCGCTGCACAACCTGTGTCCCGAGGGATCCCCAGGAGCTACACACACGTGCTTCTGCAAACGCCATCAAATCCGCAGGCGCCTTCCACCTACGGAAACTCTAGAGGCAGCAGATTGCTACTGCCCTCCTGTCTTCCATGGGTAGCAGCATGGTCAGGAACCCAGACCTGGAAAGGGGGTCCTGTGCAGGGTCCCAGTGGCTGAGCGGTCATTGAGGAAACGCTGGCCAAGCAGTTTCCGGCTGCAACAACTCCACACAGCTCCTCGGCAGTCTGTACCCAGCCCCAGTGGGAGCACCCTCAGGTCAAGCAGAGAAAGGCAGGCTGACCTTCAGGGCTCAGCTGAACACCCGAGCTGCTTCACCCCAGACAAAGAGAAAGGCAGACAGCGGCTCCATGAACACGGAGGCCTGGAAGAAAGAAGCTGAGGAGTGAGCGGGCTCCTGGGGTGCCTGGCGGACTGTCATTTTCATCTTTTCTGCCTTCTTCTTCCTTCCCTTCTCCCTCCATCCCTTCCTTCCTGTCTTCCCTCTTTCTCCTGTTACGCTGAGAAATGTCGCAGACGGGCAGCACCATGGGATTATGGACAGAAAGCATCTCTTTCCTTGGGCCAGCAAGATGCACTTCCTCGGGGAGGAGGCACCTGGCCTGGGCTGCAGGTCTGAAGGACTGGCCAGGCAGAGTGGGACAACACAGTGTGCGTGTGACAGGGACAGTGAGCTGTGCATTATCTGTCAGGCCCTCTTCCCAGCTTCCCACTTCCTTCTCAAATCTTTCAAGCTGCACTGTCTGTGAAAGGAGATGTTGGCTCCTCCTGGCTACAGGAGGGGTCAGAGAAGGTTCTGGTGGGAGACTGCACAGAGGGAGAAGGGAAGAAACCCAGACATGTGTCTCTTCTTTCCAACAGGGGGACAACAGGCTCCCGAGAGCAAGAGACTAGGTGGGGTGAAAGAGGAGGGCACTTCCTGGGGTCCCCAGGAAGCTCTGCCCAAGCAGTAGGCACCCACCTGTCGGCCCCCATCCTAACAGCCCTAACTGCCTGGAGCTGAGGCGGGACTGGGCTCAGAGACCACTGGACTATAAGGAGCGTGAGCTGAGCAGCGTCAGGAACCAGAAGCAACTTCCCTGGGAGCATGTGCACAGGCACCTGCAGGACAAGATGCTGCACGCGGAGCGACTGCAGGCTCGGCCTCCCCGCCTCCAAGCAGAGTGCCACTCGCTCTTTGCACGGTTCTGCATTTGTGAGCTCTGGGTGAGCAGCTCATCCGAGGGCAGCTCTAGTCGCAAGATGTCCTCCTCGATCTACCCTAACCTCCTTATTCATAAGCAGGGTGATAGCGGCCTCCTGATACACTCTTGTTGTGGCTCACATCCAGATTTCTCCTAAAGCCTAACGCAGTCATAGGCGGGGCTTAGAGCTGCTGCTGTCAGGAGGCGGGGCCTGTGGAAGGGGCGGCCCTGGGGGAGGGGCCTGGAAGGGTTCATCTGACTCCCTGCTCCTCCCTTCTCGCTCCTCTTCCTGTACACCATGCCACGAGCAGCTCTCCTCCACCAGACCCCTCTGCCAAGCCCCCTGCCTTGGAGCAGCCAACCATGGACTGAACCCTCTGTAAACTGAGCCCAAATAAGCCCTCCTTTAACTGGTGGGTGTTGGGTATTGTGTCCCAGCAATGAGAAAAGAAACTAAGACACCTCCTAATAACTGTGGGCCTTGGGCAAACCACGTCTTCATCCCTCTGTCCAGTGTCATCTTCTGTCTGCACCCCAGTGCTCCTTCCTGGGGGCTTTCTGAGCGGCAGTTCTGTGAGGCACACAGCCTCTGCACATTCTGATGAATGGTTCTACTATCAATTCATCTTCCAGCCAGCAAGGGAGATGGAAGCCAACTGCACTAGGCTGTGTGCTAGGTTCCAGAATAAATTTGCTATAATACACACACTCATATATGAGCATGTGTCCATGTGTGCACATATATGCACACCTACATCTGCATGTGTGTGCACGTGTGCATGTCCCGAGGAAGGTAGAAGATAGATGCCTGTTGCATAGGGAAGCAGCAGACCTGGCTGTCTTTGAAGCTGCATTTCCCCCCAAGAAGTCACTTAGTTAAAAGCCATGCTAGTAACCAGCGTTTCTGGAAGCTGGAGATGGGTTCTTCCTCTCCTTTCTCCTTTTCTTGGCCCTTTTGTTTTATTCTACTCACTAACATGGTAATGGGGTCAAAGAAGAGATCAACTCAAATTAGTCAATTTGCTTCTTTTCAGCCACAGTTGGGAGCAAGGTAGAAGGATGAGGAGGTGGTTTCCAATGGGTTTTTAACAAGCAGAGTTGAGGCATTACTTGTGTATCACAGCTCTCCGGCTATTTCCTCCCCATCACCATCTCAAGGAACTGAGGGTTGGCCCCTATTTATAGAGTATGGATCTGTACAGGAGTATCTCTTTTCCAGATCCAACTCCTACTCATCCTTCAAAATCTTGCTCATATGATCCCTCTTGGAGCCCACTCTCCTATGTGCACACATCACTCTTATCCACTATGTGCTTCTCCTGCTGTGGGTTGTTGTGACTCTGTCACATAATTATAGGCTCCTTGATAGCCTGACTGGGCTTGAATTGTCCTCATGTTCACAGGCTTATCCCAGGGTCTGGTGCATGGTAGCTCTCTAGAAATTATCTGTTAAACGAATGCTGCTTCCTCAAGAGAAAACCCCTGTTAATATTCAATGGAGAGAGAAGGGAGCTCCTTCCAGCTGGGCTAGCAAGACTGGAAGAAAATGTTAGGGACCAAAATTCCAACATCCCTACCAGATACTAGAAGCTCTTGCCAGCTATTTTGTCCCAACAGAAACCAGGCTTATGTTCCAAGCATTCCCAGAGACCTGTGTGCCAAGATGGGCATGGAAACTTGTCGCCGTTTCCCACTCCCTGGGACACTTGTGGGTAGACAGGGCTGTGGATTCATCCACAATCAACCACCCTGTTGCTGAGCTGATTTGGGCAATCTTATCACAATACAAGGAGGAGGGGCAAAATGAGCATTTAAAGGAACTGGGAATCAAATAAAATCCAGCCCTTTGTCTTCTACAGCTTCAATCTCATTGGGGCATCCATTTTTGCTTAAAAACCTGTTAACAGAACTCAGCCTGGGAGGCTGAGGCAGAAGGATCACAAGTTCAGGCCCAGCCTGGGCAATTTAGTGACTTAGTGAGATCCTATCTCAAGAAGAAGAAGGAAGAAGAAGAGGAGTAGAAGGAGAAGGAGGAAGAGAAGGAGGAGGAGGAAAAGGAGAGGGAGAAAAAGGAGAAGGAGGAGAAGGAGAGGGCTGGGGATGTAGCTCAGTGCAAAGGCCCTGAGCTCAATCCCAAGTATTAAAAAAAAGACAAAGAAAAACTGTTAACGGCCCCACGCTGCCCTCATAACAGACTCAGCCCCTCCGCTTCCTCTGTCGGAGCCCCTTGGCCTCTCAGCTCAGCCTCACCCTCTCTTCCACAGACACCCAGACTGACCGAGCATCTGGCTCCTGCGAGAAGCAGCACCTGGTCCTCCTTCTCCCATCTGGAAACTCTTAACACCCTTCCCTGGGGATTCCCATACCTATCTCTAGGATGGAGAGGAGACAACATGGCCCCAGGGGCTTTCCATTCCTGTCTCAGCCTGGCCCGGGACCCACTCTTACCACAACAGCAGAAGTGTGTGTTGCCTGTCCCTGGCCCCATGTCAAGAGCAGATGCCAAGCCTAGCTATCAGGTATCCCAGGGGTCAGTACAGGCACTGACATGTAAGAGGCACCCAGAGGCTTGCTCAGTGAGATACCCTGAAGGCAAGACTCAGAAAGGTACATTATGTAAGTTAGTTCCAAAAGGACTGGTAGATAGTACCTGTGGGAGGTTCCCGTGCACAATTTCTATTCTAGCGCATTGGTTCAGTGATGATCAAATTAAGGTGATTGTTTACTTTGGACTGATTTACTGATGAACTTCTCCAAGGATCCTCCCATAGTCAGCAGGCCAACTCCTAAGGATGGGGCCAGGCCTCAGTCATCTCTAAAGGTTTCTGAGGGAGTAATGTTCTATCTGGTAAGAACATCCATCCTTATTTTTACCGGAGGATGCTTTAGGATTGGGGCCCTTGAGATGCACTGGGGAGAAGAGAACAGGGTAGAAGAATCTCTGCAAAAGCCATGTTCTCCACAAAAGGACATAAACAGCTAAGTCCATACTAAAGTGACCTTCAAGGCCCTGCCCTGCACCATGTGCCCTCACCTCCTTCCACTACTCCCTGGCTCCTTCTACTCCAGGCCCCTGGCTGTGTTCAGTTCCAAAGGCCAAGTGCTTTGCCCCCTGCCCCAGGCTTTGTTCCAGCAACACCTTCCAGCCTCTTTCCTTTACCTTCTTTAGGCCTTGCTCAAATAATGGCTTGCTGGGAGGCCTTCCCTGGGTCCCCACATCCCACAGCAAAGCCCTGCACCCTGCTCCCAGCTCTCTGCTTGGCTCTGTGACTCTACTTTTGTCTGCTGTATTTTCCCCACAGCTCTCAGTGCTGCCTGCTGTAACAAACGCCTGTATCATCCAACATGCAAGAAGGACTTTGTTTTTCCTGTGCTGTGTCCCCAGCTCCCAGTAGCATCCGCCACACCGCATGTTTGCTGGACGAGTGGATGGCAGGTGCATAGGCCCCAACACAGGAAGCCTCAGGCGAGAACCTGCTTGACATGGAGCTGTCTTGTGGGGTCCCAGACCAGGACACATGCTCCAGATCAGCCCGTGGGGAGCGGGAAGATGATGGGAAGAGTCTGTTTTCAGACAACACCTGGGAGCACAAAATGGCATCAAGGGGCAGGAGACTGAAGGGCATGAAGCTGGCCATGACAGAGCAAACCCTCAAGCTGGCCTGGCTGTCAGGGTCCCCTGGCCCAAGCCCCTGCAGGGAAGCTGCCGCTGTAGAGGACCTTGAGTCCAGAGCCTGATAATCGCTTCTCCTTCAGCTGCTTGGGACTTAGTGGTGGTGTAGCCAAGGCCTGGCCCTAGATGCCTGGCACAAGGGAATGGAATCAAGGAGGAGCCACACCTGTAGTTAAGTAGCTCTACAAAAGCCAGGTGGGGAGAGGCGTTAACTCTGGGTATGGTCTGCTAAGAGCAAGAAACTATGCTGATGCAGCATGTCCTTTAACCCTCACTGTCCGCCTCCAGCACAGAATGGTTTCCCATCTTACTGGTGGGGAAACTGAGGCTCTGGAGTACAAATTGATCTAAGCAAAATTGCTGAGGCAATAAATAGCACAGGTGCAGTGGGATTCTTATTCTAAAAAGCTGTTTCTAAAAGCTCACTTCCTTCTTCTGAAAGACAGCATAGCCCAGGGGCCACTCTAGAGAAAGAGATCATGAAAGGAAGAAAGGAGGGTGCACAAGGTCAACTTCTTGAGCAGAGAGTGAGGGTCCGGCAGAAGAAGCAAGTCTGGGGCTAACCACTGAGCCTGGGACTTGGCCTTGGGAAAGGCACCAACAGTCACCTGGTCTGACTTCTGTCCTGTGCTCAGCTCAGCTTCATGAAATGCTCAGGTTTTCACTTCAGGAAAACTCAGATCATGTAACTTAAAAAGAGCTTCCAGACATAGAACAGCAGCAGGACAATCCAGAGAAAGAGTAAAGACATGCGGCCATCTCAGTGCGTCCTCTTGCTCCTTGATATCTGGTCACTGTGGGTACCCAGGGCTGCCTAGGCAGACGTGTTAATGTGCCAGGCTCCAGGGCTGAACCCTCAATGTCTCTTTAGGCAGCTGAGGGATGTCAGCCCCACCAGGTACAACTGCAAGGCAGAAGTTCAAGCAGACGTGGCCATGGCCTTGCTCATAAGAAGTGTTCAAAACTGACTGGAAGGAGGTGAGGAGAACAGTGGTAAAGAGAAAACCACTGTGCTGATGGTTAGCAAGGGAATGGTCAGCTGCTGCTTGTCCAGCACAAATGCTTTTGGGTGAGAACTTCATAAGCTGAATTTGTCTCTAAAAATAGGATGCAAATCAGGTCTCTAACAGGAGACCTAAGTCCCATCTGAGGCTGGCTACCAAAGAACTTCCCTCTGCTTGTCAAAATTTGGTCAAAATAGGAGAAAAGAAGCTTGATTGCACTCACAATGAGATGAGGCAAAGGACAAGTGACTAAAGCTATGGCTATAATCCACTCTTCCCGTGCATGTCTGTCATTCTAAGTTACTCTATTCCTCGCCTAAATACCCAAAGACTCAAAATAGCACAGATCCCACTGAGAACACAGCCAAAGAACCTAGAGGCCTTGGACCACCTCAGAATTACAGCTTCCTGAAAATCCTTGCCAATTATTATTTATGTCCTTTTCACTTGCTTTCCTTTAGAAGTATGGGGTGTGTGAGCCATGGCTTCTAATCAAAGCAGCCAAATCTGGTGAAATCACCATCTTTTGTACTTTTGAGTATTCTGTAAACATGCATATTACACATTCTCCACACTGAAATGTTATCGCTGTGCTGTAACCACTGTCTGCTATTATTTACCCGGACATATCTCTTGTAATTAATTCTCTGACCTTAAAGAGCTGGAAGGGAATGACAACCCATGTTATTATGAGAGCAGTCTGTCCTTCCCTGTTCACAATGCATTCTTTAAGGATAGAAGAGAGAGTCACAGGATTGCCCGGGCTGGAAGACATCTAGGAGATAATCTTGTCTGATTAATTCATTTTGTAGTTGGGGAAACTGAAGCTCAGAGCAGAAAAGAACCTCATTCAAGGATCAGCAGTTTGGGAGTAGAATCCAGATTGGAACCCATTTCTTTTTTTTTTTTTTTTTTTTGTGGGTACCAGGGGTCGACCTGAGGACCTCGTGCACCAGCAGGCGCCTGTGCTGCTGAGCGATATCACCGGCCCTTTTTCCGTATGTGGGATCCAGGAGTCGAACTCGGGCCCTCGCGCTTGCCAGGCAGGCGCTTACGCCGCTGAGCCATCTCACTGGCCCGGAACCCATTTCTGACTCTCTAGCCATTGGATTTTTTAAAAAACCAGCCAAATGGTCAAGCTGATTTGTCAAACAGTGGTCACTGCCCCCAAATGAGATGTCTTTTAAAACAAAACAACAACAACAAAAACAACAAAAAAACAAATTTTCAAAAGGGGAGGTGGCACATTTTCTAGATTGCTGTTTTTGTAGTTTTACCACAGGAAACAAAATTGGTAAAACAGGCTGGGGTGGTTTTCATTGTTTCTCATTATAAAAAAGAAAGACTGCTTTGAAACTGCAAGCCATGGACATGGTGTGGGTGTGCTCTGTTTTCAGTGACAGCTAGTAGGTCTCTCTCTGTCTCTCTCTTTCTCTCTCCATGTTTCAGAAAAACTAACAGATATGAACTGTTCTCCAATGAGTATCACTTCTTAAGGGATTTTTCTGAAGGTCATATATTTCAACAGTTGCTCTATGCAGAAAACCAAATCATGGGGGGGAAAGCAGCTTACTATTATTAAGCAAGTTGTATCTGCCAAGCGTAACACACACATTTTATATTTTTCTAATTTGTACTCATAAGATTCTTGTGAGGTTCCATTAACCCCATTTTTCTGAACAACTGGGACATCAAGATTGGAATGGCCAGAATTATAAAGAGAATACAGTAGAGAACCAGGAAAAAACATAAAAGCCCACATTTAACACCTAAATCTTTTTGTCCATCTGAACTGGTCTATTTTTATTAGGCCTAACACCAGGAGTGGTCTATTCATTCCAGTGTTTTAGCGCAAGATGCATGAGAAAGCTTTTCGGGAGCAGTCACTGTCCTACTAAATTCCATTTTAGACAGGGAGTTCTGAAGGCCTCCGCTTCCGGCCAGGCTCCCAGAGGGGCTCGAGTGCCCCAGAGGCTGGCTGGGCCCAAGCACTGAGCAGGGACGGACAAGGCACCGCAGGAAATCATGATTATCAACGCTCTGGGCTTTGTTCCAGTCCCAGACAGCAGGGACATGGCTGGAGAGATGGGTGGGGGTGGAGAAAGAGGAAGAAAAAACAGGAAGTGCAGGGGGGTGGAGGGGGAGGAAATGATAGAGAAAACAGCAACTTTGAAACGTCCTTGGCCTGGTGAGAAAGTGATTTCTGAGCGGACTTACAGAGCTGAGGTTGGGACAGAAATGGGGAGAAGGTCTGGTAGAATTGGGGTGGTGCCCATAACTTTGTCTCCCCCACAGTGCACAGCCTGACACAGAGCTATGCCCCACACATGCACATGGGTGTAGACACTGAAGGTGGAGAATGTCCAAAGAAAGTTTGGGGATGAGGCCAGGCATGTCCCCAAGGGTCTGGAACCAGCAGCAACACTTTTGATGTGATCAGGTACCAGGGAGAGCAACCCCAGGTCCACCACTTTCTCTGTCAAACATCTTCAAAATTAGAACCTGTTTTTGGAAGATTCCAAGGTTTGAGCCCAGCCTGGGCAACTGAGTGACTTAGTGAGACTCTGTCTCCAAATAAAAGATAAAGAAGAGCTGGGGTGTAGCTCAGTGCGAAGGCGCTGAGTTCAACCTCCAGCACCAGCCGCTGCTCCCTGAGTCTGCTCCACACCATGACCTTAGACCCTGCCATTCCGCCCACCCCTTTTATTTAACTCCAAATGCAGGTCACGGAAGATGGCAGTCATTGGTACCTTGAACCACACAAACAGATAACCCACAATGACAAGCTTCTTAGCTTTATTCCTAATCCTACTTTACAGCTGGCAACAGGAGGGGGAGGGGAGAGAGAGTCCTTAACAGACAGGCCCTCGAGTCTTACAACTCCTGCAGCCCTAAACTGGCCATGCTTCTATGACATTAATGAAAAGTGCAGACTCAGCCTGGAAAAGGGACCAGGAAACGTGTGTGGTTCAAAACCTTCCAGGAGAGCTCTGCTGTCCCCCACCGGTGACTTTCACTTGTAGATGTAGTCTCAAGGTCCCACAGCAAGCAGCCTCCGGGGACCACCCGGATTCTGTAATTACTCCTCCACCATCCCAACAAAACAGAGCAACAATTCAGGGAGTCTTTAAGAGGGGTCCCAATTCTCTGAAGTGATTGCTGCTGGGTCACTGTGTGGGCCACCCCTGGGCCAAACGCCCATGAGGAAGAACAGAAATGAGGTAGGTAAAGAGATGCCAGCCTGGGTCTTGGTCTCCACAACTGCACAACCTCACGTCCTGCCAACGTGACGTCGCTTCTGTCACCATGGGCAGTGTCCTCGTCCCTCGCCTCCATACCTGGACATGAGCACCACTGGGGACAAAGACAGAGTGAACTTCTGCGGCCCTGTGGCCAGCAAAGTGCTTTTCAACAGCTAATCTTTGCTCAGCTCAAGACAGGCCCAAAGCCCAGGGTAAGGGTTCCATTTTTAAAACAGGAAGTTGGTTTCAGAGAAATGAAGTGACTTATCCAGGGCCACAACACAGATCAAGACTGGAACAGGCTTTTCCTACGACTTCTGGTCCAGGGAGCCTCTCACTACCTCAAGGCCCTATCTCTGCTGCAGCAGAGGGGCTGAGGGACAGCTCAGGACAGCTGTGTATCTTCTGTTTGGAGAGGATTGTGCGGGGGGACAGGCACAGACTGGAGAGAAGGTGAGACAGACAAGAGAGGACAGCAGGAGAGGCCCCGAAAGGCCACATTCCCACGACCTAGGCTGGCAGATAAAGGGTCCCAGGCCCAGTGTGGGAACCAGCGTGTCAGAAGTCCCCAGGGCCCCAGAACCAGGAGCCACACAGGAAGGATGGTGGCACGGGCATTTAGCTAACACAGCTAACAAGTCCCAGGTGCCCACGGCATGCCACTCCCACCGGGCACTATTCTCGTCCCTTTTACCCATGAGGAAACCGAAGCACACAATGGTAAACCACTTGTCCGAAGGGTTCAGCGTTTTGTTTGTTTGTTTTTGCATACTAGGGACTAAACCCAAGGCCTTTACACTGAGCAACATCCCCGGCCTTTTTAAATTTTTTTCTTTTAATTTTTATTTTGAGACAGGGTCTCGCTAAATTAGCCAGGCTGGGGTGGAACTTGTGATCCTCCTGCCTCAGCCTCCCAGAGTGTTGAGATTACAGGTTTGCCCAGCTGGGATTCAGTGTTGGAGTGCTACTATTATAGACAGCTAAGTTAGGTAGAAATATTATAGGCAGTCAGACAGGGCGAGGCCCTCAAAGAAGCCAGTGCAAAAAATAAGAACACATTACAACTGCAGATGGAGGTGCATTTGTTGAAGGCCAGGCCTTGAGACAAAGATGGAATGAGTACACCTACATGCTTCCCCAAGGAATAAACAATAGTGATTGATATTCTAAATAGGCATCAGTCATCTGGGAGGGGGACCAGGACCTCCTGATCCATCCCTTCCAGGAAAGTCCTTATTCTTTCCATGCACAGTTGCTACGTGACTTGCTTCCCCATTGGATCAATATTACCTAAGCAACTGTACTTCTAATCTTATTGGTCGCCCATAGTTTTCTTTGTCCCACCTTATATCCATCTTGTGATTTTGTACCCACCTTGTGATTTTTCCCTATAAAACTTTCTTTGAGAAGTGCACTTGTGGGCAACCCACTTGCTGGGTCCCCTCCTGTCTCTCTTAGGTAGGAGCTGTCTTTCCCTCAATAAATATTTCCTACTCTTAACCTCCGGTGTTCCTTAAAATTCATTCTTCGATCTTGTGGAAGATGAACTTGCGTATTGGACATCTAGCAGATTCCCTTATATCATTTGGTGATTCCTGATATCGTTCCTCCAACACTACAATCAAGATGTGAACTTGGACCGTCTGGCTTAAAGTGGTCTTAACCAGTACTCAGTTCTCTCTCTCAAAGCAATTACATTAACAAGTAAAATGGTGGAAATAAAGTGGATTAAGCCAAGGTTCCAGAAACAGAGGATGCTTGGTTCTCTAGGAGAGGAGCACGGAAGGGGGAGACACTCCACAGACAGGACAGGGATTTGGTCCCTGGTGCCCCTTGGGTCACAGATGGCCCATATCAGCAGCACCAGCAAATGGCAGTCTGGTCCTGGCTCTGCACAGCCCAGTTCGTGGGAGGAAAGAGCGGGTGGGCCTGGGAGGAGCTGACCCGGGAGGGTCATGTCGGGTGATACAAGGGTGAAGCCTTGGGAACCCAGCTCCCATGCCCCCGGGATGGAGCAGCTGGACTGGCAGGGCTAACAGAGCACAATGCCCAGAACACCGGGCTCCTGGGGAGGCTACCCTGTTTCAGCCTCATGAAGCCTGGGGTGGGGGGCAGGCAGGACAGTGGTGAGACTAAAGCCCACGCAGCAGCAGTCCTGGAATAACGAACGCTGATGGTGAGAAGGATGGCAGACGCTGCTAGTCTACTACTACCAGGCAGCAACACCTGAACTCGGCGCGGCCCATATGATTGTCCCTAATTCATAGGCGAGACCAGCTGAACAATTTTATAAAGGTCAAAGGCTACAAGAAAGGCTCCTTGTCACTGTGTACATGACACTTTGGCTCCGATCTCACCTCTAAGCCACACTGCTGTGAACCAGTGAAGTGACTTGCCTGCGACCGGCGCCAAGCCACAGGAACTCTGAGCGGTCGACGCATCCAGGCAGGGCTGTCAACCACTCCCATGAATGCAGTCATGCAGAGTTCAGGTGACCTTAGGGTTTGTCATCCAAACTTGCACACTTGTGAGGAAAAAGAGACCCTACTTATTCAAAACAGGGCTGGGACAAGAGGCAGAAACTGGGATGGACTCAGGCACGTGTGGCCCCAGGATGTAATCTGGGGTCCCAAGGGGCCGGCTTCTCTTACATCCAGTTGTGCTGCAACTCCACTGAAGTTCCTACCTTCTGCCCATGCCACGGCTCCTCTGCCACTGCTCTCCTCCCTCCTCTAAATTCCCTGAGCTGCTAGACCTCGCTGGCTGTGCCTTGATTGTGAGGCAGGCACGCCATGATGGGAGAAACAGGGTGGGGATAGTTTCAGCAAGAAATCTGAAAAGGCCTGGTAGACCCTTGAGCCCTGGCTGCCCAGAAACTGGACCTGGCTATTCTGATGATCAGTTGGCCCCCCAAAGTGACAGCCGCCTACTGGGGGCAGAGTAGGGGGTGGCAGCTGCTACTGCTGCCCAGACCCACTGGACAGCGTGTGGCCCACTGCAGGGACACAAGTCTCCATGGCCTGGCCATGTCCTTGGCTAGGGGGCACAAGCCCTGCCTAGAGGGGGTGCAGCTGTGACCTTTGTGGCCTCACTAATCCTGGGAGGAAAGAGGCAACACTTAAAGCCCGCTTTTATTTTACTTCTTCCATAAGAGTCTGCCTTCTTAAGAATCACAGGCTAAGGGAAGAAAGAATCTGCTGTTCTTTGGAAACCAGGAAATCAGTCTCCAATCCAGCTTGCACATAATGCAGGTAAAGTAAAACACTACCAAGAAAGCAATGGGCACCCATCTGTGCTAGGAAGACACTGTCTTTGGCACTTACTCCGTCGTGGGGCATCACAAGGCTCACAGTCCGGGGGTTCTCAAGGCACAAGAAAGGCTGAGTTGTAAGCAGCCTCACTCTGTGCCCACTCTCGGTGGCACCAACCAGCAGGGCTCTGGGGCCTCACCTGAGGCTGCACAGCGAGCTTTTTCCCTCTTGCAGGGACGCTTTTGCAAATGACAGCTTTGGGTAAAGAGCAAGGCCTTTCTTGAGAACAGGCACATGCACTGGGTTCTGGGGTCAGGCACAGACTTTCCTTCTCACGGGCTGCCACTCAACCCACTACAGCTCTTCCTGTTATTACTACCATCATTTTTGTTTTTTAAAATTGGTATGTCTGTGATGCACAGTAATTACAGTCCTCTTGGGGACTTGGTACACGTACACATCACATCTTCATCACTTTTACTTCCTCTTCCCTCCTGGTCCTCCCCTTCTTTCCATTCTGGATCATCCTCTTCCCATCTCCACAGTCTACCTCCCTGCTTCCTATTGTTTCCCTTTTATTTTGCTCTTTAAATTATTTATATTTTGGGTTTCTCATATAAGAGAAACCATGCAATATTTAACCATCTGTATCTGCTTTATTTCACTTAACATTATGGCCTCAGGGCATCCGTTTTCCTGTAAGTGACTCAAGCCTATCCCTCTCCATGGCAGCGTCATTCTCCACTGTGTGTAAATAAATACCACACTCTCTTTACCCATTCTTCTGTCCATGAGCATCTAGGCCATTCCAGCATTCAGCTAGTATGAGTTGTGCTGCTATAAGCATGGGTGTGCGTTGTGATGTTATTGAGATGACACCTGGGAATAAGAGAAGGGAAAGGACTTGTGCATGCCACCTAGCAAATGAGTGGAAGAGCGGGGACTAGAAGGTTTCGCAGCCACTCATGCTGGAAGCTCGTGGTGGCAGCCAGCACAGGAGTGTCCTGGAGACCTGTGCGTGGCCCTGGCTCAGGTCACCCTGATGGTGACCATGGTGATGCTGATGGGCTAAAGAATGCTGAGCACTGATGGTGTGCCAAGCAAGGAGCTGGGCAGTGTGTGGCTGCCACTCTCCACCCCGAAATCGACCCTCCTGGCAACGACAGTGCCTCAGTTACCTACATCTTACAGATAGGAGCCAGGGGTGGCTCAGAGAGATGGAGACACTGACGACCTGGTTCATGATGTAGCAGGTACTTCCCAGGAGGCCAAGGAGACTAGGTCACCCTGACCCCTTCATGGGTGGCTGTTCTCTGCCCTTCAAAAGAAATTTCAGCCAAACGCAGGACATATGGAGATACATACCAGCCATTCTCTTTGGGCTTTCTCTTCCAAGTTCCATAACTATCTGTGTTCCTGTTCGATGTGTACCAATGGATGAAAAGTTTTTAGCAGAGGAGCCACATCTCATCTTACAGGCAATGCGAACTAGGCTGCACAGATGAGAAGTGTTGAAGGTTTAATTTATAAAATTTGGCTTCTTTGAGGGTGGTGATCAGCTCAGTGTGACTGGGGAAGAAGGAGAGGGTGGAGAAGATACAGTGGGTAGAAAAAGGCTGATGTGAGGCTGTGCAGAGCCTCAGGGTGGTGGGCAGGAAGCTGGCGTGTTGAATGCTTTTGCAAGCACAGAGGGAGGACAGGGCTGTGGAAAGAGCCTGTGCTTGTGGACTTCACTCCGGGGAAAAGTAAATGGTGGCCTTATCTGCACGTGGTGAATAAGGGTCACTCCAGGACCTAGCATCTACAAAGTATGATCACAAAATATGGTGAATATTTAATTTTAAAACATCTATTACAGTAGAAGACACATTGCTTTGAACACACTCATCCCTTCATTCTTGCCACTTTCTGTAGCAGCTCTGGAGCTGAGTGTCAGCCCAGGCTGGCCTTGAACTCTTGGCAATCCTCCTGCCTCAGCCTCCCAAGTGCTGGGATTACAGGTGTGCACCACCATGCCTGGTTTTGCAGTTCTAAGTCTCCGATTCCTCCTGTGAGCTTCAGTCACTCACAGATCAGGAATGGGGCAAATGGAACCTGCCCACTACTCTAAGTGAGTGGAACAGAGTCAAAGACAACAGCTTACCTGCGACAGCTGGGCGCTGGCTTATCCCTGGTGCTGAGAGGTCGCGCTGGCCTCCTAGACAAACACAGCTTGTAGCTCCAGATGTACACAACTTGGCCGCACTCCTCCTTGGCTCCCTGCTGCAAAGCAAGGTGGAGTCACAGGGTTAGCACTCAGGCTCCATGGTCCTGGTGTCTGCCCACCAGTGGCACAGGGCCGTGGCAGGGCCCCGTGACCCCACACCTTGTCACAGGATAAAGGGAAGTGGGAACAGTGGTCAGAAGAAGGCATATGGATCAAATTCCCAAGGCTGACAACAAGAAGATGCACTCTGTGAGACCCAAGGCCTTCCAGCAAAACCCACATCTCTGAGCCAGGCACCCCAATCCCTCCCCAGTGAGTCTGTTCTAATTAAGATCCATCTTCCATGTGAACCCTCAGCTTGCACCCAAAGGTGGTTCACTATATCTTCTCGTCCTGTCACCCTGTTCTGTAGCCAGCCTCAACCTCTACCCTCTCTACCATCCTCCAGGCTAGTGGTCACTTCCTCCTCAAAGCCTTCTCTGATACGATTGGACATTGCGATACACACAGATCTCTACCCTTCTGAACTCACACAGCCCTTGCTGTCTGCACCACTCAGCATTTGCGCCCAGGAGCTGACCTAGACTGTCACAGCAACCGCTGGACTCCTTTCGTCCCGCCTGACCTGTGCACCTTCACACACCTGATGATGTCTTCTCCCTGAGCAGGCCTCTTCAGGACTGCCCACCACCTTCAGGAGAAACCCACACACACACCACCTTCCCAGCTGTTCCCCAGGCTCTTCACACTGCCATCACAACAATCTGCTCCCCAAGGGTGCATAATGAGGCCACGCCAAGAGGCGGACTGCTCTGCACCAACAGCTGCAGGGTCTTCCCCTGGGCCAGGCCCAGGACCTCCCTGGTCACAGAGGAGGTGACCAGAAGCCTGGGCACTATGGTGACAAAGCCAAGAACAGCCAAGTTCTGGGGTCATGAACTCACTTTATCACAGGAGCAGGCAGAGCACAAAGCTACAGTGGCAAAGCAGGCATCTGAGGCTCTGGTATAAGATAGTTCCTTCACTCTTTTCCTCCACACAGGAGCCGGGTCGTCACCTCTTTCCACAGATGCAGGAAGTGAGGCTCACAGCAGTCACAGCTCCTATCTGGACTTGCATTCCAGCTTTGACCCTTCTCTTATGGCCCAGAGTGGTAGAACTACCAACCCACTGTCCACTCCCCTGGCTCACACTTGCTGCCTCAGATCCTGAGCAACAGCACCCAGTCCCTGCCCCAGAGCTCAGTTTGCCTGCGAGATCCTGCACCACAGTGGACATCTTAAAATTTCTGCTCCTAGACCAGACCTGTCCGCCACTTCTGCAACGCCTCAAGTGGAAAGACTGTGCAAAGAAACTGTCACTTAACAGATGCGACAGACAATGCCACACTCACTTCTCTATGCAATGTTAAGAGGGGCTCAGGGGCTGGGGATATAGCTCAGTGGCACAGAACCCGCCTGGCAAGCACGAGGTCCTGAGTTTGATTCCTGGTACGCCCACCCCACAAAAAAGAGGGGATCAAAAACCCTCACCAGGCTGCTGTCTCTCCAATAGCGCATTGAGGTAGAAAGTGTTTCACTTTGGGATTGGGGTGGAGACCAAGGTCCACAAGACAGCGAGCCCACAGTATCAACACCACCACACCGGAACCCAGGCCCCCAGGGAGTGCCTCAGCACCAGCTCACCGGGGCCACATGCCCGAGTCTCGTGAGGTCCCTTGAGCAGGCTGACACCAGTCATGACCACAGAAATGGGTGCACACCCTAGCCGGGGTTGTGCTGTGTTTGTTCACCCCAGAAAATCCATTGTTAAACATTTGCCAGCACACCACGGAACGGACCTGCGAGACCGCGGAAGACTTACTGTGTGGCTGCAGCACTGACCCCGCTTGCTGTGCGAATCGGGCAAGTTGCTTTCTGACCCTTGGTCTCCTCCAGAAAGGACATTTTGGTAAATGTCCTCCAGAAGGGCATTTTGGTAAAGGCAAAGCTGTGATGAGACTGGGCCACTGTCTGCAGACATCCTGGGTCGTCTGTGTGAAAGCGCTGCCCAGGTGCTGCTAAACATCCTGCTACGTACAGGTGAGTCCCACACAAATGTCACTGTCCCCAAATGACAGCGGTGTCAAGGATGAGATACCCCAGTATAAAGACAGCCAAGCACAGTGGCTCTATCAAGTTTATTGAACACATCATCACCCAGAAAGAAAAGAATAAAGAACTGGGAGCCAGGCACAGTGGTGCACACCTGCAATCCCAGCAAATCCCACAAAGGAGGCTGAGGCAAGAGGGTCGCCACAAGTTTAAGGCCAGCCCAGGCTACACAGTGAGTTCAAGGCTACCTTGTACTGCATAGCAAGACCCTGTCTCAAAAAGCGCGCCCCCCCCACAAAGGAACTGGGGTCTGTTGGCAGGACACTGGGGGACCCTTGGGGCATTGTAATACATGCTACAATTGATGCAAGTGTTTGAGCTCTTGCCCCAGCATGGCACTGGGCACACTGTGGGTGCTCAGCAGTGGGTGGGGGAGAGCAGGTCTAGGTGACAGTACAAGGCGCACTCCAGTGTGTTCTCACCCCGACTGTCATACCAGGCAGAGGAATCTGCCAAGTGCAACTTCGCCTCCTCTGGAAGGCAGCACCAGGAAGGAATGGTGTGAAATTCCAGCCCTGCAGACTCTGGTTAAACAATGGGCAGCCTGACAACCCCAGAGCAACGGTCAGAAGAGCGATGTTATTTAGGTAGCTTTCTAGCGGGAGCTGAAATACCTTGAATGGCGAGAAGTTCCCCACACTCTCTTCTCTCGGGACCCAATTGTTAAAGACACATAGCTGGCAGCCTTGCTTTTGACACATTCAAAACCACTTTTTAAAGACAATCCTTGTATTCCCGTACCACTGGGAACTGAAAACATATTCAGTACAAACCACCCAAAGTGGAGAAAGGGTTAGGTGAGAAACTACAGAAAGCTCAGGGAGCTGCAGGAATCAAGGAGGCCGCACAAGAAGGGGTGACAGGGACACCCACTGTGCCGAGCCGGAGGCTCCCAGGGAGACTGTGCCCTCACCCTGAGGGGCAGCCATGTCTGAAGGACTGGAGGACAGAAGGGGGACCTCCCTTTGTGTCTCCCTGAAGATCTGACAGGGACCATAAACTCTCTGACTCACAAAGCCCCTTAATTAAAAGCCCGAGGGCTCAGAGCTAATTCTAGAATGGCAGAACTCAGTGGCTTTGCAGGCACCAGAACTGGGAGCAGAGTAATGAGGATAATTTTGCCTTTTCTTCCTGAGCTATGACTGACAATGCACTCAATTACGAATTAGCTGCCCTGAATGCTAGGGTGGGAAGCCACCTGAGCAAGTGCCTTTGTTTTGCGATGAGGCCCCATGGCCCAGTGGAGTTGGGGCGCCCCAGGACTGGCCAGCTCACCAACTTGAAGCTGGATGCAAGATTTTTGGTGTCCAGCACTGAGTCTCATACCTTGTTGCAGAGAACGTTTCTTATGTTCTCTCCAGTGCCTACGTGGAACTCAGAAAAAGCTGGTTATGATCTTCCTAGGATCCACTGGGGCCACAGGAAGGAATCAGGACAGGGTAGCTTCAGAGAAAAAAATTCCAGAAGCAGCCATGTAGTAAAATCCAGCTCAGCCCACCATGGTGGTGCACACCTATAATCCCAGCATTTGGGAAGCTGAGGCAGGCAGATTGTCATGAGTTTGAGGCCAGCCTGGGCTACACAGTGAGTTCAAGCCCAGCCTGAACTACATAGTGAGACACTGTCTGAAAAAGCCAAATAAACAAAACGAAACAAAACAAAACACTGCTCTGTCATGGCTGAGCATGGAGCCTTCCATCCTTTATCTCGAACAGCCCATCTGAGCAAACAGCAGATGGATTTCTTTGATTCTAATGCTCATGCCTCAAACAAACTTCTTCCATTTTTCTTTAAAACTTCAATATAAAAAGCAACAATATGGTGACGCCTAGGGACTATCTGTACCCCTCAGACCCGATGTGAAGCCTAAACCCCAGTGTCATGGCATTCGGAGGTGAACCCTTCCGGAGGATTTAGGCCAGGACGGAGCTCCATGAGTGAGATCAGCGGCCTCCTGCGAAGATAGGAGAGGTGACCGCCTTCCGCACTGTGAGGCACAGTAGGCCACCAGGACGCTGCCTTCAGCAGACACTAGACCTGCCGGTGCCAGATCTCAGACTTCCCAGCCCCCACTGTTTAAGCCATGGATCTGTCTCTGGTGACAGCATCCGAAGCTGACTAGCACACGTGCAATGGCAAAGCCATCACGCCACGCTACCAATAATCCTTCAATTGACTGACTCATAAGCTCGAATTTGTCCACACTAATGATGGCCAATATTCATGCATATCCTTTATGCACAAAGCTTTTTAGGAAATAACCTTTCCTTATCCAAATAGCTTCAATAGCATCTACCTCTCCTTTTCCTGATACACACACCAAGACCCAGAGTATTGCGGTGAATTTTCTGAGGTCAACAGCCAGTCAGCGGCAGAGTCTTGAACGTGACATTGTGTTTTTCTTCCCATACTGACTGCTTTAGCACTAGGCACTGCACTGACACGGAGAGAAACCAGGTGCCACAGACCCTGGACGTCACCTCCTTCAGCACAGCTGAGCATGGTGCTGAGGGCCCCCCAGGATCCCTGGGAGTGATGAATAGGGCGGTGGCTGTGACCTGATCCTGGGGTCTGGACGTCACCACACACTGACATCACATACGACAGTCACCACCCCAGTGGGCTGAGTCCTTGTGGGGCACATTCAGACGCAGGGACAGTGACCAGGAGGGAGAATCTCTGAGGCCTGCGCTGCCCACTTTCACTAGCTTCCTGTATCTCCTCCACTTCCAGCCATGAAGATGCTAAGAGCCAAGCATGTTGCCCGAGTTGTGTGTAAACAGCTCATGAGCTAAGGGAAGAGAACGATGAGACAGTGTGATGGCTCTAGAATGGGAAGCAGAGGCTGAAGCGGGAGCCCCAGGGGTGCTGGCATCTGGAGGGGCAGTGATGGCCCAGGCCCTGCAGATGGGGTGCAGGTGAGGATGAGGATGAAGGAAGGGAAAGCTCAGACACAAGGTGCAGGTCTGACAAGAGTGTCAAGGCCCCGACACGAGAAACTGTGTATCTCTGAGTGTGACAGGAGTGTAAGAAAATGGCGCTGCGCTGTGACACAGGCAGGAGCTGAGCAAATCCTCGTAAAGGACTCTGCACTCTGACGACAGGGTTTTACCTTTCCTTATGTGGCAGGGACAGTGGGATATTGTCAGATGTGCTTTCATATTGTAGATCTACATCATAAGTACCTATATTTCTGTATCTCTATTCTTGCATTTTTAATTTTTGCTTTGTGAGACAAGGTCTTGCTATGTAGCCCAGGCTGGCCTCAGCCTCGCAAGTGATCCTCCTGCCTCAGCCTCCTGAGTGCTGGGATTACGGCCATGCACCACCATGCCCGGCTTCCCTGCTGTTCCAGTAGTGACCTTGTCAAGTTACTTCTGCATTCTGACTGCCAATTATTTAATCTCTAAAGTGAGAAAAAAAATCACACGTGCCCCCCACCCAAAACGTATTGTAGCAGTAATGTGAGGTAATTGATGAACAATCATTACTGATTAGGAAATGAGAAGCCTCCCTAAAGACTGACACCTGGCTCAAGGCTTTGGAAGGGAGAACTCAGGCCTCTAACCCGTCCACCCAGAGAGGGAAACAGGAAGGAGAGTCCGGTGCCCAGAGCAGAGAAGGCCACTTTCAGTGATGCAGGCTGCTGTGGCTCAGAGGACATGCCGTACTCCGTGTCCTGGGAACTGCTTCTCTTGTCTCCTGGGCCCTAGGTTCACCTTTGGATGTGTGCATAGCAGTGCAGAGGCAAAACAACAGGACCCCAAACCTACCTTTCCTGTTCACCCAGTGAATGTTCTCAGTTTCAGACAAAGGGAGGATTTTCAAAGTCCTTTTTGAATCTTAGTAATACAGGTGGGTAAAGAATAACTGGCCTTCAGAAGAAATGGTAGAGTCTGCCATAAAGGATGGGCACAGGATGGGCAGTGGATTTCGGCTTCCCTCATTCAACCAGCACTTGCTGGCCTCCGGAACAAGACAGGCTGACTCCCAAAGCTGCAGTCCTGAGTACCTGGAGTGCCGCTATGCAGGGGTAAGGCCCTCTTCCAGGAAGGAATGGCTCCAACCATGGCACAGCCACCTCTATTAGCACAGCGTATCATAGTGTGTTTGATAAAGCACTCCTCGTCCATCTCAGGCACAACACAGCGGCAGCAGCAGTGAAAGAAATTGCAGCCCTGGGAGGGAAGGGGAGATGGGGCAGCGCGTGCAGCATCTAGACCATGGGGCATCTGTTCAAGTCTCCTGCATAATGATATCCCTTGATATATAATTCATAATAGCCGTAAACCCTGGCCACTTCTGATGCAGAGATCATATATTTTGGAGAAGTCAGAAAGGAGGAGGGAGAAAAAGCACTTTGCAATGGTTCAGCTACTCTTCGCCTCTTGAGTAAAGCCTGACAAGATTTTTGGACCTCTCTTCTCTACCATAAGGGCTTCCCTTGAAGAGCCTTGTTAATTTACTTTTTTCTGCCTCTCGAATTGAGGAAGCAGCATGTCACCGAGTTTCAGTTTTATCTTCTGTAACACCGGATAAAAGATGAGGCTGAATCCATCTGTTAGCACATACAGGCTGCAAGCTGTGTGAAAGTAGGCACACACACACACACACATACATGCACGCACACACACACACATACGTGCATGCACACACACAGGCACACATCCTTGTAAAGAAGGAGAAAAATCCATACTTCCAAAAGATGTATTATCAGCTATCCTACCCAGCGCCGACCAGATAGCAGCACTTTTGTCCTTTTATGGGCATGTTCAGGAGGAAGCCAGCCTCACCTCTCCCCCTGCTTCCTCTGAATGAAGGGGGATGCCAGCTGGCTGCGGGCCAGGCCCTTCCCCCAGGGCCCTGGGGTCCCCTCCTCCAGGCATCACCGATGGCTCCCCCTGGACACGGCCTGCCCTGCCCAGCACTGAGCCCCAGTGCACTGAGAGGGTTCCCATCCTCTGGCACAATGGCGTCCTCCTGGGGTTGGTCTTGCAAGAAAAATGTGCAGGCAGCTGCCTCAGTACCACTTTCTGGAGGAGGAGTGGAGGTCCCATCTGGTACCGTGGCAGTACCAGATGCCCAGTGGTACCTTGGATGGCCCTCTCCAGGCCTCTAGAGCTGCCTTTGCTCAACAATTCCTGACAACGCTGCAAACACCTGATGACTGCAGACAAGATCAGAGCGTGGTGGTGCCAGGTGACTGGACAGGCCAGCTCCCGGCTGCACAACTGCCTCGATAAAGCAGGCACGGCGTAGGTGGAAAGTCTTGGAATATAGAGGGCCCTTCTGCTTCTTTAGTGTAGAAACTTCTAATCACGGGGTTCCCAAAATAAGCAGGCTCTGTGTCATGGGGTGAAGCGTGAGCGCTCATGGCTCAGAGAGTGGGGAGCGGTCAGGGTGACAAGTTCATGGGATGGCAGAGGCCAAGGCCATTGCACTCAGAAGGGCCCTGTGGTTTCAGGGAGGACATAGGGTCTCAGCTCCGAGGTGCCATCACTTCCCATCACCATGCTTGCCTCCACTGCCACCAGCGCAATTTCAGTCCTGGTGGCCTTCCTGCTGGATGGCTCTGTGAACACAGCCACAGGACTCTTCCTGAAGCAGCTGCCCAAAACTTCAATGAGTCCCCCTTCGACTAAGAAATAAAACAGCAGTCCCCACCCTTTTGGGCGATTTCGAGGAAGAAGAAGTTTCCACAAATGTCGAGTGTGGGGGCGGTTTTGAGGTGATTTAAGCACATCGCATTTATTATGCACTTTATTCTGTTATTATCACATTAGCTTCTCATCAAGCGCTCAACCTCAATCCCTCACACGCGCAGTTCCCAGTAGGATTTGAGCTCCGATGAGAACTTAACACTACTTGGGGTCTGACAGGATGCAGGGCTGGGGAGCAGGTCTAAACACAAGTAAAGCTTCCCTAGCCCCCTGCTACGCAGCCCTGCTCACAGCAGGCCAAGGTGTGGTACTAATGCTCTCATTCCTAGGTTCTCTTCATCAGGTCCCTATCCAAAATCCTGGCTTCAACCCGCACACCTCTTTCTCCTCCCCAGACCGTGCTCCCAGCCCAACACCCCCTTTCCAGCCTTCCCACCTGTACACCTTGCTCATGTATTCCCTCTGTCTAAATATTCTCCTTTCCCCTCCACCTCCTTAATTCCAAATCCTATTCATCCTTCAAGACCAAACTCAAAGGTCACATCAGCCAAATTTGAATCTGGAGCCTAGAGAAAATTTCTGTTCTCTGAATTCTCATAATTTTACTATACTTCAATCAATTTCTTATGCTAGAACATATTCTATTTACCTTGTTTTTCCTCTGCAGAATAGAAGACATCCCAGACCAGAAGAGTGTCCAGTTTATCTTTGAGAGCTCAAGAGTGAGCATAGTTCCTGATGCAAGGTGTAATTGAAACATACAGTGAGTGTTTAAATTTTTTTAAAAGTTTATAAAAGAGGCATCACCAAAAAATCCCCCTCAAAATACCCACCCTTGCTCTGAACACACTCATCCCATTGTCCATACCATTTTCTGCAGCAGCTCTGGAATCCTCTTTCCTGAGGGTCTTTAGTTGCACTGTCCTGGCTGCCTGGATGTCCTGAGTGGATTCAAAACATCTCCCTTTCACGGTCATTGTGACTTTGGGGTAGAGCCAGAAGTCACACAGTGCCAGATCCGGTGACTAAGGTGGATGAGGACACAGAGTCATGTTTTCACGAGCTGCCTTTCCATTGGGTGGTGCTCGGCAGCGGCATTCATTGTGATTTTTATCACACTTCAAAAAGATACTCAGGGGCCGGTGAGATGGCTCAGCGGCGTAAGCGCCTGCCTTGCAAGCGCAAGGGCCCGAGTTTGACTCCCGGAACCCACATACAAAAAAGGGGCCGGTGATATCGCTCAGCGGCACAGGTGCCTGTTGGCGCGCAAGGTCCTGAGGTCGACCCCCCGGTACCCACACACACACACACAAAAAAAAACGAAGAGATACTCAGGAAAGAGGACTCCAGATCTCTTTAAGAAGCAGCAAGAACAATGAGATAAGTGCGTTTAAGCAAGAGGGAGCATTTTCAGGGGAATTATATTAAAATCAATTTTTTAATTTAAACACATATCATAATTTTGATCATCCCTTGTACACAGAGGTGCTCACCAATGATACAGAAGCCCATGAGTGACTCCTTCTGCAGCCATCTCAGATGACCAGCTACATAAAGAGATCACATCACTGGGACAGGCAGATGAGGCAGGATGGATGGTAGAGGTTCCAATGACCTCCATGAAACCAAAGCTCATGGCCCACTCTGCCTTCACTTTACTAAAACCATAGTATCCTGAATGCCTGACACATGACCATAATCCCTTGCAGAAAGTCTTCATTTTCTTGACCTCTGGGAATCAGGCTCTTAACTCCCCCTAAGTGAATCACTGTTTTGCCTCAGTCTCCTTGGTTGGCTTCCTTCTTTTCCCAAATTCATCTCATTCATTTCATAAGAATAATACTAATTCTATCCATCCTAGTGCTTAGGACAGAAGTATCTAGTCTTATTAGCCTCCTCTTTATTTTACACCCCACATCCAATCACTTGGGACATTATTTTGTCTTTATTTTTCAGATCCCGTCCCTCCAGACCCCTGTTCTCTAGTCTGGATGATCTACCCTTCCACCTGGCCTCTGAGTCCGTTTTTTTCACTGCTGGTCTGCTTCTCCTACAAAAGCTAAAATGGTGCTACTAACTACTAACATGCGATGCAGTCAGGACCATCCATTCAGGGTGCAATCAGGACACAGTAGCTACTGACACACGATGCGGTCAGGATGTCCTCTGGCTCCCCTTAGCTCACTTTCACTCACCAAGGGTCTTAGTCTTTCCCTCCCACGATCTTCCTGCTGTCGCCTACTGCTCCGTTGCCTTTGCTCTCTGGGTCCCACCACACTTCTCATCATCTGGGACACATATCTCCCAGACAGGGATGCATGCCTGTACCCTCACTTTCAATAGTTTGGAATACTCAAATTCCACCTCTGAGATAACAAACATCCAGCCCTTAAATGACATCTCCCCTACTCCTTACTCTGTTCTGTTTTTTCCCATTGATCTTCTGACCTTTTAATATACTAGAAGGCAATAAATAGTAATTTATTACTTTTACCCTAAAGATATTATTATATATTTTTACTTGTACAGTGTTACCTCTGTTCACAAACTTAATTCTTTCCACAATTCTGGTCATAAACCCAATTGGATGAGAATTGAATCGAATTTCCCCATACAATCAACCCTGAACCTAAATGTTGAATTGATTTGGTTCTTGTCCAATTTGGTTTGCAACCAGAATTGCGGAAAGAATTAAATTCATGAATCGAGGCACCACTGTATATAATAAATATCAATTATTTCTAAATAATATGAGTTTACATATTACTTTATTACATCTATCTGAATTATTGTTGTAGTCTTAATGATATTTGTTATGGCTTGTATCCAAAGCCTCACATGGTCATAGGTGGGGCTTTTCGGAGGTGGCTGGATCTAGGGTGTGTGATGCTGGGATTAGGGGTGTATGATTACTAAATCAGTCCCCTGATTGGCCTGGCTTACATAGTTCTGGGTGTGGATAATGGGAAGGCACACCCTGGTTGTGGGCAGCACAGGGCAGGGGGCCTGCAAGGGATAAAGGGCGAGGCTTCTGCCTCACTGTGGCTGCTTCCTCACTACTTTGCTGCTTTGCTGCCTTCCGCCTGCCATGGACTGTTTCTCCTCTGCAATGTCCCTCTGCTGCCCTGCCTTGGAGTCAGCCAACTATGAACTGAAACCTCTACGAACTGTGAACTACAACAAGCCTTTCCTCCTTTAATTTTGGGCGTGGGGTATTTTGTTCCAGCAACCAGAAAAGTAACTAAGACAATATTACTTTTATATTATTGGTTATTGCTTATTATCTACTTTTTAGAATGATGGATCATATTTCCAATGCCTAGATTTATGCTTGGCCTAAAGTAGGCATTCAATAAACATTTGTCAAGTGTATGCACGAATAACTTAAGTTTATTACCCAGAGTTCAGCATCTGTAGCTTAATGTGTAGTATTCAGCCATGATGACATGCACTGAAAGACATCAGTAGTCAGAAGGATCTTGAGAAACAAGGGCCCAGGGACATCATCTTTCTCAATATCTGAAGATGTGACAGCTTGCAGATGCCCATCTGAATTATGTGATTCCTCTAAGAAGCCCACTGGGCAGTTGCACATTTTCCCAGACCAGGCACACAAGGCTTCAAAGGGCTTCCACATACAGCTATGCTTTGAAAACATGCAGTAAAAACGTATGTGGACCATACTGAGGTTGATAAATACTTGTATATAAACATTCCCTCTACAATTCTGTTTATGTTACACATTTTTTCACACATTTTTTTGAAATATTGCAAAGATAATATCCTTGGTTCTATCTCACATCTCCCACTTTTACAGCCCTATCAGCATGCTCTCAAGGCCTGGACAATGTCAGTCTTGCTCACTGTCACACCCTCTGTGCCCATCGAAACACAGGGTTCTTAATTTTTTTTTTTTTTTTTGTGGATACCGGGGGTCGACCTCAGGACCTTATGCGCCAGCAGGCGCCCGTGCCACTGAGCGATATCACCGGCCCTTTTTTCGTATGTGGGTTCCGGGAGCCGAACTCAGGCCCTCGCGGTTGCCAGGCAGGCGCTTACGCTGCTGAGCTATCTCACCGGCCCTAAACACAGGGTTCTTAGAAGTGTCTGCTCGATGAATGAAGAAATGGATGAATGCCGTCTGAGCATCTCCTTCCAGGACCAGTTCCATGAATCGCAATACATTCTCAGAAACAGTTCTCCAGCAGACTGGTCCTTGAGGCAGAACGAATGTTGGCCACGGCTTCCCCGCATGTCCAGCTGCTGGATACCTTCAACTGGTGGTTGGTGACTAAAGTCAAGTCTAGCCTCCTGCGGGCTGCATGTGGTCAAGTGCACTCCCCACTCGTGGTGCTGACGTCTGAGGAGTCGCTGCTCTGCTGTGTTGTCTGACTTGGGCTGGAGCCCTGACCTGGGGCAGGTCAAGCACCCCACCTACTGATGGGTCACACACAGAGGCTACAGCAGGAATCAGAAAGACCACTCTAAAGTGTGACCTTTTAGCAATACGCTGGGCCACAGATGACATAGTTCTGTCACAGACAGAAGGAGAATCATCACAACAGCTTGTACACAGCTATGTGGAGATGTGAGACTGAGAAGCCTGGCCTCGCCAGCCCAGCCTTGGGTGACACCTGCTCCTGCAGACACTTCCTGCACATCCTCCCGTGAGCTAGAGTCTGTCATGTTGTCCCAAAAGCATCTGTCAAAGGACTGCTGGACTTAACTACTATTATCTACAAACGCTCTTCCTAACCACGTTTTCTTCCCAGATGTTTGTGAAAAGCCTGGCCATTATTAAGTCCAGAAGCACTATTAGGGTCTTTTGGGCTTTGGTTAAAGTTAGGAATTAACTGGGCTCTAGAAATAACTTCCTTGGAAGCCACATATAAATAATCACATGGAAGAGGGTTCTAGCATCATTATGCACACTTATTCTACCCTTAGGGGAGCCCTTAATATGGAAGTGGGTCAACCATCACTATGAGAAGAAGAAAGTAGAGCAGAAAAATAAAGCAGCTGATACACAGCACATACTTACAGCCTGTGACCCATCCATACGAAAACACATGGGACACACACACACACACACATAAAGCCACAACTCCTCCACTTCCTAGAGATCCACGGCTGACTGAATACACCTCATAAGTGCAAGATTTTTCAGGGAAGCTGACCAACATCAGAATGAAAAGGTACAAACTCCTGTTCTCACAGTGGTAGAAATCAGGGAGAGGAACTTGGAGAGTGATAGTACCTTTCGTCTGAAAGTCATATTTCATTTGGACTTGCAGATGTTCCATGGGATAAATACAGGCGAGCACTGTCAATCCACTAGAATCAACATTCTTCACATATTTTCCAGTAATTTCATAACGACACACAAAAATTACAAATGACTTAGGCTTGGCACGGGCAAGCCTCTAAGTGAGTTACCTCACCTATGCTTGGCTTGTATATCTATCTCACAAACATTTGCCACAGACATTTGCCGGAAAGCCCCCTGGGCTTGTGAAGGGGGTGGCATTTGGAACCAGCGGCCTTGGCTTCAGCTAGAGTGTTGCCCTGCAAATGGACAGGGCTTGAACAGGCCTGAAGAAGAACGTTAGCCATCCAGAGAAGCTTGTCAGTTAAAGAGTTACAGGGCTACGGGGCGAGCAGACTTCAGCTCCTTTTGAACCCAAGCAGCAGTGGGACGTGTTAGCGCATCCTTGGGGTAACCTTCTGTTTTCTCTAACACTGTTTTACGTATTAAACTGCTCTCTGTGACAGTTCATTTATTTGCCAGCTTGACTGGACCATGGGGCATCCAGATCCTGGTTAGACATTCTTCCTGTGTGTGTCCGTGTGTCTCCGCATGGTATTAATCAACACCTGACTGTAGACTGAATGAAGCTGAGCGCTCTCCCCACAGTGGGCGGGCCCCATCTAATCTGCTGAAGGCCTGAACAGAAGGAAATGTGGAGCAGAGGAGCGTTCTCCCTCTTTGCTTGGCCACCTTTAAGCTAGGAGAAGGGTCTTCTGCATTTGCCAGGGAAGAGGACCAGAGCTGATGCTGTTGGCTCCTCTGGCTCTCCACCCTTCAAACATCAGCTGTAACTGTGAATTAATTCCTTAAATAAGTCACATCTACATCTCCTCTTGGTTTTAATTCTCTGAAGAAGCCAGACTAATACAGTCTAGGGGATGTATTAATTTGTTCATACGATGAAACCACATCTAGTACAGTTTTTCTTCCAAAAAGATGTTTCATAGTCATTAAAGAATTGGGTTAATGCGAATGAATGAGTAGAAATTTCATCTCCCTGGATCATCTCAGTTGATACGAAGCAGATAAATGAACGAGTATATTCAATACTCAATAATGAACAAATGTGTACATCAGCAGCAGGTCTGGGGTATGCTCTGAAATCTGAAGGCCTTGCATTGGTGAGCGATCCTATCACAGGAAGGACCGAACCGTCCCATTCTGGCAAAACCTGGAGCCATCAGCCCCGCGCAGAGCTCAGTGCCCAGCAGGCGTGGTGGATGCGATGCGTTGCTGGAGCGCCCTTCTCGCGTTCAGATCATCCGAGAGCCCCTGGTCCGGCCCGGCCTCCCTTTGCCCTGTCCGCTGCCAGCCTCTGTCCAGGACGCCCTCTCCTGCTCCCGCATTCTTTCCCCGTGGCTCGCCCTCCCCCCCTCCCCTGGGGACCAGCGTCCGAGCAAGCCCCCTTCCTCCTGCCCCCGCCCCCAGTTCCTGTCTCCTCACAGTCATCGCTGCCTCCACAACACGTATGTGATGCGTACATGTATGTACAAGGACACAGATAGTTGGCTAGATAGGCATGTACACACGCATGCTCATGCACGATGAGAAATAATCAGGGACTGTTTTGCTCAGTGCCAGAATCATAGCAGGTGCACAATAACTGTTTGTTGACCGCATGAGAGAAGGTAGGAATAAACAAATCGATCCCAGTCATTGCAGCCGGGTTCTACCGCCAATACTCCACCTGTCAAGCTTGGCCCAGCTGAGGACAGGTGGGAAGAACTCCCCGCAGGGCGCAGGCTGGAGAGGCCCGACTAACCCAGCTGTCCATACCACTGCATGGCGGCCAGGGGATAGAAAGGTCTGCACAAGCGACCTTTCCTGACCACAAGGCGGCCCCTGCCAGTCTTCCTGAGCCACATGACAGAGTTTTGGGTAAACACAAATCCTCCTCCACTTTGGCTTGGCACTGGGGACACGACGTGCCCTCGGGAAGCATCGCGCCTGTGAACGCTGCCTAGCCACCCGAGAGCACGCACTGTGGGGGCGACGCTGGGCACTCAGGTTTGAGTCCCAAGCCCCCCATCCGCTTGCTCTTCCCCTGGCAAACGCCTGTGCTCCCCTCTTCCACAGAACCGGTGTAAACAGCAAGCGGTCCCTCCCAGGGCTGTTACGAAGACAGGGGAACCTGTGGGCAGAGAGCGAACCTGAGAATCATTCTGCCTGCGCCCTCGAATGACACGGTCTCCTTAGCCGAGCACAGAGAACCCCCACCCCCCCGCCAAAAGGGAAAGCAGATAGCATGTAAACAAGGCCTGTATTTCCCCCTAACTACTAAATACACTATTTTATTTTTTAAAAATTGAAACACATCATTTTAAATGAGTGTTTTATTTAATCTTGCTGAACTCTGTTAAATCCCAGTGACAAAATGATTTGATGTTGAAATGGATTGTGAAACATGCCTGGAAGCCCAGGGTGAAGTTACCACAGTCACAGGTACTGAAATCTTGATTAGCGCACAAAAGGCAGAGTGACGGCTCACTGTTTTCAAGTTCAGGTTGCAGTTCCCAATGGCCTCTTAGGACACGGCCTAATAAGGTCTTGGAGGGAAACAGACAACGATGAGACACATGCCTTGGGATGGGCGAAGATGGCGCCTCCTGCCCTGGGGACCTCGGGCCTTACTGCGTTGCCAGCCTCCCCTGGGATCCCATGAGCCCATGGGCCTGAGACACGCTCCCTGAGGGAGACCCCACACTCTGACAGGACACTGGCCTTGCCTGACCCAGGCCATCTCATTCACACAACCTGGAGGCCAGGGACCAAGACACACAGTGTCCCCGTGGATGACTCTCGTGCTTCCAGTGAGCTTTGACCCTGGAAGCTCCTGGCCAAGCCACACGGCGGACTGAGGCCCGTGCCCAGAACTGACTAGAAGAAGCCCTGCCCACAGCCCAGACCCCTGGGCTGGAGCCTGGGCTCTGAACCTTATATGTGTCACTGCATTAGATCCTCACAGCTCCCCAAGAGGAAATGCTGTTAATATTATCCCATTTCACAGATCTGAACACTGAAGCACAAACAACTCAGCAGTGTGGCCAAGGTCATGCAGCTAGAGAGGGAGGTGGGGTGACCCTGGTGGCCTCCTGGCGTGTCGGGGAAAAACACTAGCGAGGGGCGGCTCTGTCATACCTCTGCATGGACTTTGTCCTCACTCCTGTCTGTGTCTTTGGTGCCTTGGTTTTTTCTTTTCTCCAGACTAAAGAGGTCACCATTGCTCCTCAGGAAGATAAGGTAAGATCCACCAAAATAAAAGAGAGAAATGAAGAATGACAGGTGTCTTGTGGAGCCCCAAAGGCATCAGCAGTGGTCCTGCACTGTGTCCGGCCACACTGCTCCTCATGATGGTGGGGACCTTGAGATCTCTGATAGGATAATATGAGTTCCAGAAAAAGGGAGGAAAGGCTTCTGAGATGTGATTACACTGGGCTTAAGAAACAAATTCAGAAACCTGTTTATCTCTCCAGTGCACAGTTGAAGCAATGCTTTCCCAGATTCTCTAGTCTTAAGAAGACTGTGGGGACTTTAATTAGTCATCCCTCATTACCCAACAGGAGGTTCGGGAGCCCCCTTCTCCCAGTGGATGCTGAAACCCACAGCCGCTCAAATCCCTTCTCTCGGGTTTGCATATAACCCGCCTGCCTCCCCCCATTAACTTAAGTCACCCCCAGAGTACTGATAATATCTTCTCTGGTGTAAATGCGATGAAAATGGGTGCTGTAATATACTGTTTAGGAGAAACAACAAAAGAAATATGCCGATACAGATGCAATGATCACAGGCCTACCAGCAATACTAACATAGTACACACAAGCGACAGTGTAACTTCTCATTTTTCCAATATTTTCCTCTGTAGTAGATTGGACCTGTGGGTATAGAACCCACGGATATGGGGGCTGACTGTATTTCACTTTCTGGGATTCCTGGAGTACTGAGCAGCTATGACCTCATGCGTTTATGTAGAACAACTACAGGGTACTGAATACCCACTATTTGCCCACCACAGTGCTAAGTTTTACCCCAAAGTTCTAAGTAGAAATGACGCAAAATTTCCTCCACCATGGAGTTGCTTTATTCTAGTGTGATATTTCCCACTAAATTATTAAGATAGCGACGAGTCTGATTACTAGCATGCCACAAAGCTTTCCTTTACTAAGAACGTGGTACTCGCATCTCGTTGAGCAGGTTTACAGTGTGAGTTAAATCACATTCCTCTCTGTTGTAAGGAATGACGAGTCTTGCAAAGAGCTGTGCGGCTCCCCTGTCCTACTCCTCTTCCACACAGCTGATAGAAGACTTGGACATCTGCTCTGTTTAGCACACGGAATCTCAGGAGAAGGACGAATGCCACAGTCCAGCTGAGGTTCCAAGAGGAGTCTCAAGTTTCTTTCACCCTGCTCACTCTCTCACTACCATGTGCCAGGCACATTCCAAGAAGCAGCTGCCCCTTCCACACGGGTCCCAAAATAAGAAGAAATGTGGGGCAGGACCAGAGGTCCATCTGAAGCTCCGGACACGGGAAATAAGCAAGACCCTTCTTGCTGTCAACCACGGAGACTGGGGGTGGGGGTGGGGTATTTTTTGCTGCAGCAAAGCTGACTGATACCCCAGTTTCTCAGATTAAATGATTTTATATTCACAGGTACGATGTTGAGGTATTGCGTGTGAGGAGGAATTATGTCCATTTTATGGATTCATACCTAAGATCTAAGAGTGGGTAAGCAATGGCCCTGAATCAAACCACAAAGAATCAAAAGCAATAGGAATAAAACTATATTTTTCATAGACAAATGCAATATAAAACAAGAGCGACTCACCTTTCCATGTAAAAGCTCTTCTGCAAACTGCACATCAGTCAAAACTCTAACAAAACATAAAGGTTTGATTGGTCTCTGGGCCACATCCTGGTATCAGGAAAAGAGCCACGCAATGACAGAAACGCAGAACCAATGGCCAGGGCTTTTATCCCCACTCAGTCCACAGCTGGCACTCATGTGGTCACAGTGAAATGTCACAGGGAAGCCCCTGAGTTCAACAGAGCAGCTCCCTACCACTCTGTGACAAACATTCCTGGAATGCCTGTCACGTGCCTGGAACCAGCAAGAGGAATGGCATAATCAGAGAGTGTGTGATTTCACCAGGAAGCAAGCATAAAGAGCCCCTGGCCTTCATGCCTGGTCAAGGGGTACTCATCTGGGACAGGAGCTCCCAGAGTCAGCGACTGACATAATTTGCTTATTCCTATGGTTTTCAACTCAACACCCATTGTTCTTTTCTTTGCTCTATTCTCCTTTCCCTTTTACTTTCACTTTTTAAATAGAACTGATAAATGGGGGTGAGTGAGTCACCTTGATCATTCACTTAGACACACTTCAGACCTGCTCCACACCCCCATACCAGCCTGTGGGCAGCTAGGAAGGCACTTTGCAGCAGCTAAGCCTCTGGCCAGGAAGTGCAATGCTCAGCAGCTATTTCTGGGGGGCTTGGGAGACTTGGCACCCAGCATGTGGCTTCCCATGACAATTCACACCACAGGTTTCTTAGCTGACCCAAGCCAGGCAGCCTCTGACACCTCTCTCCCACCCTGCCCACGAAGCCTGCACCAGGCCTCAAGCTTGAGCCACAGCTCTGGCTTTGCCCTTCATTACTGTAACTGCAACTGAATAAAATGATCACCACCTCTTAATCCGGTAAACACATGCATGTCTGCATGAGGACTGTACTGAGTTTTTTTCCTGAGTTACAGGAAAAAAAACTAATATAAATCAGGATACGTGATTCTGAAAGCCAGAAGAAAGCCCAAATGGGCAATGGGGACAAACCAGGAACAGCACAGTTGACAAAAATTGCATTGTGAACAAATGCTAGACTCATCCCAAAACTCATACCAGGAAGCGGGCTGTGAGCAGAGGCCCCTCAGAGGCAGGCTGTTCACACCCTGCAGTTTGGGCAGAGCTTTGAACTTGTTGCAAAGCTTGTTATTTCCAAATATCCTGAGAGAGACAAGGGAGGCAGGAGAGAAGACCGATTCCACTGCATGATGAGGAGAAGGCCCAAGGCCAAAGCAAGCAAGTCACTGCCGACATGGAATTAACTCATCCTTATTTTAATATCAGGCACCTGAGGTTTTGGTGTTGTTTATGTTTGTTTGTTTTGTTGTTTTGTACTGGGGATTGAACCAAGGGCCTTCACTCTGAGCTATGTCCTCAGCTCTTTTTATTTTTTATTTTGAGACAGGGTATCTGTAAATTGGTCGGTTGCTCTGGCTGGGCTTGAACTTGCAATCTTCCTGTCTCAGCCCCCTAGAGTACTGGGATTACAAATGTGCACCACCATGCTGGTCTTTAGTGTTTGGGGGTTTGTTTTGTTTTTGGTTTTGCTTTTGTTAAATATCCCCAGTTTTAAAAGCTTGCAACATGTGTCTGAATCCAAAAATTCAAGTGATTTTATCACAAGTGCTTCAGGTCCATTAAGATGTAGACACCACAAGGTAAGGGCTCCTCTGGTCCATGAAATCACCTAACATGGCCAGTGCATAGTCAGTTCTCAGAAACACTGTTGAATTTTTTTTCAACAAAAGGCAAATCTTTGCTTTCTCCCTTTGTATTATGTTTAAGCAAAGCTATCACCTGGCCCATCTGATAAAAAAGAATTCATCCTTGTAAATGAACACCTCCTGATTTCATAACTGTGGCATCCACGCCTACACACACACACACACACACACACACACACACCCCACTCTGAAAATCCAAGCTCATCACCCCACTGACCTCAGGGTGTCCTAGAGCTTCCCTTTTCACTAATCACTTCCCTTCCAACTTCTCTGAGTTGGTTCTGGAAGCCTCCCTTTCCCCTAAGGGTGGAGGACTGAGACAGGAAGGGATGAGAACATCAGAGCAGGCAGCAGGAGAGGTTTCTGACCCTGGGGTCTCAAGAGGCCAAGTGCTCTCTTGAGCTCTCCTGAGTTCTCCTCTCTCCCCTTCTTTAACCCATCTGCATCCCCAGTAGTGCCTCCCCCTGAGCAGAGATCCAAGCCTGTCAGAGAGCACTGTCCTCCTCCAGAGGGAAGGGCCCTGAGTGAAGGGCCCACCAGCGCAGGAAGCAAAAGTCCTGGGCTCCCACCCCCTCTGCGTCAGCAGCGTGGGGAGTGGGAGGTCCTGGCTGAAATCCTGACGCCATGCAGGGTTTCTGCAGGGCCTCCTTGTTCCAGCCTGCGGTCACCCTGTATAAACACCAGTCCCCAGCAGCTGTGAATCCTCAGGGGCTCTGCAACTGCCCTCTTCCTCCTCCTTGGGACTCCATCACCATTGTCCTCTCCACCACCTTGACTTCTGGTTTTCTTCTCCTGTGCTGTGTCGACTCCAGAGCAATTCCCCCCTCTGGTGCTGTCCAGCAAGGAACAGCTGAGGGGCACTCAGAGCCAGCTTCCCTTCTAAATCCCCACATCCCAGTAATCTTTAACCAGGGCTCAGGGCCTTAACAAAAGGGAGAAGAGGAGAAGAGTATGTGTAAAAGCAGAGCTGTCCCCTTTTCCCAGGCTCAAGTCCTGGGGATGTGAAGTGAGGATGAGCCTAGGCCAGCTCTTCTCGCAGGAGCAACGGGAGCCCCGCATTGATGTCCGCTGCACCTCGCTGGTAACTTGTCTTCTCAGCTACGGCCCTGGCCTCCTTGCTGTCCCTTCAACAATCCAGGACTACTCCACTCCTGGTTTGGCACTTGCTGCAACTCGGCCTGGACTATCCTCATCGTTCATTCTCTTACTTCCTTCCGATCTTTGCTCGGTCCCCATGTTGTGGTGAGGCCTTCCCTGAAAATCCTGCTTGAAACAGCAACTCTTTCTCTGCCCTTCCCTGCCACCCCTTGCTCTCTATGCCCATCTTCATGATTTAATACATCATGTGTTGTAGATGAAAAAATAAGGCATCCCCTGAAAATAAGCCCTATGTTGTCTTTTGAGCAAAAATTAATATATGCGATCAGGTCTTACTTTCGGGGAAACACAGTAGTATATAAGTGCCACAGAGGTTCTCTCTGTTTGGTTTACTGTTGACTTCTCAGAAACTAACCCAGAGAAGAGCCTGACTCTTGTGAGTACTCAGTAAAGATTTGTTGCTTAAGTGGATGGATGGACAGGCAGATGGATGGACGGATGGACAGACAGATAGATCTGGTGAGTACCTGGGGAAGGTTCCAGGAGATTGAATCACCAGAAAGGAATCTTAAAGGATCTTCCCAGGTAAAGAAAGAGCATTTTGGAAAGAGGATACAGCTCACATGGGATTCTGGGTCAATCACATTCCTGTTTCTCTTCCTTAATATGAAGCCAATGCTAATATAAATTTGCAAGTCTGTGGATGAGCCATGAAACTAAAAAAGGAGTTTGGGCCAGGAAAAATGAGCCAATGAGGGTGCAGGCTGACATGACACAGGAAAAGACAAGAGGAGACAGACCGTTCTCCACAGCCATAGGCTTGAACTAGGACCAACAGGCAAGTGATGGAGGAAGCTGGCAAGTCAGCAGGACTTGACTTCATGGCTCATGAAGGTGCCTTTCAGCTCTCGGCCAGGACAAAGCCCAAGCACCCCATACGCTGTGCCCACTGAGCTGTTCAATCACACGGCAAAGCACAGGGGTCCATTTGCTATCTGTCTTCAGGTAAACAATTGCTTCGCTCTGGGTCTTAATCTTACTTTCTACATAATGAAGACTGCAGCATGTTCTCCCATTAAATGACACATGCGCAAGCTTCCAGAACAATGCCTGGCACTTTGGGATCACATGGCAAAAGTCTGTTTAACAGAAACAAAAGATTCTGTTTGCATGAACTTTACGTGAAGGTAGGGACAGCCATGCAAGTGTATTCTGGGGAAAGGTACAGACATTACGCTGTGACTCTATTTTCTCAGGCTTAAAGAGAATCCAGTCATGGTAGTAAAAGATTTTATTTTCCTAAAATAAATAAATAAATAAATAAATAAATAAATAAATAAATAAATAAAACTGTGGTCTGGAAGCAGCGTGAGCTATGCAGTGTGGGAACGTGGAGACTTCCAGAGCCAGGCAAGACTTCACTCAGACCCTGGTGCCCCACTTTCTGGGCTATGTCTGAAGACAAATTTAAACATACATCTTAGCTTTAGTATCTTTATCAGTAAAAATACCTGCCCTGCAAGACTGTCCCTGGGGTGAGAAATGTATACAAAAAGGACTTGCAAAGCAGAATTAATGGGTGCTAAAAAGCATAATTGGTCTATATTAATATAATTGAAAATTTGGGAAATCTTTGAAAAATTAAGAGTCACGTGGGGTCTGGGTGACTTGTAAATCACTGGTCAGAAAAAAGAACTCACTTGCATATACTGCAAAATAGCAAGCATACTGCAGCTATTTTAGTTTATATGACTGACTATTTAAACTGTTTTCTGAATCTGAGGCTTAGCAGATCAATGTGCACAAGCCACTGCCTTAAGAGTGGGTTACTGAGTGTTCAGTGAGGGAGGGAGCAGGAGCAATGGAGCCCTGGCACACAGGTGTCTAATGGGAGGAAACAAGTGAGCTGCACACCTGTAGTCTGCATCCGCATGGCACATGCTTGCCCCCAGCTGTGTGGAGGAAGCTCCAGTTTGCACCCATGGGGAAAGGGCTCTTGGCTGCAGTAACAGGACAGAGGCAAATCCATCTTCCTCACCTCAAGAGTATCCCTGCGGCTGGTGTGCGAGCCAGGCCTGCCTCACCACCCCACCTGCCAAGCCACTCATTGGAGAGGGCAGAACTGGGGCTCAGAGAGGGAAGCGAGCTTCAAAAGATTGGCCTGGTGCCACTGGGGCTCATCAAACAGTGCTGTGACCCACCCTTGGGGTCTTCTACATCCCTCTCAGCTCAGAGAGCGAAACTGCAAATGTGAGAACCCCAACTTTTCCGCCCCACCCCGAGGGAACACACAGAGGCCACACTGTGACCCAAGCATGTCCCAATTCCCCAGGCTAAGGCTGCTCAGCTTCTTCTTTGGGTTTCTCTCCCTCTCCTCCTGCTTACACTTTGCTAACCTTCCCCAATGGTCTATATTAAGTAGACCAGATGAAACCTGCATCTGATATTTAATTTATTTCTATGTTTAACGTAGTACACTCAAATGGTTTGAATTTGTTGAATATGTATAGAATAAGATTTGACAGTGTTCTTTATTTCTGAAGCAGGAGCATTAGAAATGTCTCCCTAGGGAGTATGGTTTAGTCACTTCCTGCTCTGAACTTCAGAAACCCTTGCTCCAGGGTCACCATCCCTGAAAGACAAAGGTCGCTCAGCCCCAGCCTCAGCCCACAGGAGCGCTGGAGAAGGCAGCTCAGTGCGAGCCCTGAGCCACACCCGGACCTGAAAGGACCCCACATGCACGTGCATGCTCACACACACACACTAAGCACACTCACATTCAACTCACACACACCCACAGGGCACACCCATACACTCACACACACCAAGCATATTCACACATACAAAAAATCATACACACCCATGGGCACATCTGTATACACACACCCCAACCACACCCATACACATGCAACTCACACATCCACAGGGCACATCCATACACACATACACCAAGCACATGCATACATGTGACTCACACACAAGGCACATCCATACACTTACACATACAAACACACACACAAGGCACATATGTATACTCACATTTACATACATTCACACACCCACTAACAAGCCATGGGCACTCATGCACACCCACACCCACAGCACATCTGTACAACTCACACATACTCACAAACCACCCAACACACACACACACACACACACATCACACACCATGCAAGCTCACACAGACACACAGACACAGGAGTCCAGGCCATACTAACTGAGCAGGGCCAGCCTCTCAGAGGTGCCCCATCTCACTGTGTCCTGATGAGAGCCACATTCACGGCTCCCCAGGGGCGCAACAGATCTCAAAGATCACAGATCTATGGTCACTTCCCACTGTGGAAAGCCCCCTGCTGTGTCAGCCCCTGGGCCTTCCATGGTTAACTGCAGGGGAAATCACCAGATGGGCAGAGCAGGTCCTCAGAGAGAGGTGGAGCCACCAGCTTGTCCAACCCTGTCGCATTCTGGAATAAGGTTAAAGTTTCTACAGGGCAAAACTCTGAATTATGATATGGTAAAGCATGAACTCAAAAGACAAAGGAATAAAGAAAGAACGAGAGAAACAGAAGAAGGGAGAAAGGGGGTTGGTTGGTCGTTTTCTCCTCAATCCCTTTGCCTGAATGCCCCATATCCCAGTGCCTGGTCCACACTGCCACAGACCAGAGTGGTGGTCTCCCACTTCTCTGGGGATTGCTTGCCCCTGTCCTGTGCTTTCCAGGGGAGACTGCCACATTGCCCTCTGAACCCCCAGCAATGCTTAGCAATGGCCTTACTTACAGCCCCAGGTACCAGAGCAACCACGGACCCAGGCCATTACCATCAGGGCTATGATGACTGCCTGCCTGGTTCAGCAGCCAAGGAGCCCTTGAGGGCAGGCAATTCAGTATGAATGGCAGCAAAGGCACAGGGGACCAAATGCATCAGACATGCACCAGCCAAGAGCACTGGAAGACAGGACCTGCAGGGACCCCTGGCAGAGCTCAGGAACCCTGCTCCCATCTCTGCAGGAGGTGCTGGGGCTCATGAGGCTGCAAGAACAGTGCAGCCCCTCTCACTCTCATCCCACTCTTTTGGGGCCCTGGCCTCCACTCCTAGACTCAGAGAAGGAAGAAGTCATTTACTTAGGAACTCGGGCCCTAGGGGACAAGGAAGAGAAGTGACAAGCCCGAGATCACTCAACAAGTCAAGTGCAGACCGAAGCTAAGAGCCAAGACCTTCTCACGCTCCTCTTAGGGCCTCTCACTTCCCACAGGCTTGCTCTTCAAGCCCTGGTTCCTTTTCACAAGGCTAAAACGATGAATCAGCCTGAAAAACTCCCTTCTACCTTCCCCCAAGGCCAGTGGCGAAATCTGATTATAAGCCACACTCGATCAAAACTGTAGCATATTTTTACATCTAAGGATAGTTTGTTTGGTAAATTACTTTGTTCCAATAAAACTTGGGAACCCAGGTTTCAACAAAATTTTGTTGAAGTTCTGTTTTTGTACCAAGTATGGTCATTTAATTCATTTCTTGTTTTTTAAATTGACAAAATATAAAACCAGCCATTAATGTTTTCAATCAGCACAAAAGCCACCATGTCACCATTCTCATCTTCCATGATTTCCCAGTCCTGGGGACACTGTGGGCACCATTAGGCATTTTGCACTTGAGGTCTATAAAAGCTTCTTTGAAACTCCATGTCCAGACGTGCTTCTAAATTCAAAATTCTCTATACTATAGAGAAAACAGTGCACAAACCACATATCATGTACACCCCTAAGAAGATATGGGGCACTCATCTCCACCAAAACACTCATTCATCCTGAGAGGGATTATCCTGAGAGCTATAAATAGTCTCCTGTAAGACTGGGCCAGCTTTTGCTTCCAAATGAGTGTTGAAAAGATTTCCATTTTCAGAGCCTTTTGGATTTTGGCTATAACAAAAAGGGAATATATATGTGTCATAAAATAGCTTGTGACCCCATTTATTACTTTTGAAGGTCTTCAAGGGTCCAGATCTGAAACCTCAACACTCCAGAGAAAAAATATGTTTAAGAAATAAGAAAAGAGGGAGAAGATAGACAACATGGTACATGCAGTGCTTGGTTTTGGTTATGCTTGTTACAATCCAGTAAATACCATAGCTAAATACCATTTGATTTTGGGTTCAAAATGAAGGCCCAGAGTTAGAGACTCCAGAGGAATGGACTCTCAAGGACTTTGTCTGGAGTGGTAGGAATTGGTTGTCAGAGGAAGAAGGGGAAGGTGCATGTCATTCCCATCCAGGACAATAAGTAAAGAAGAACGCAAAGGACATAGCCAAATCTTTACACACAAATGTCATTCGAAGTTCAGGAAAATAGGGGGCTGGTAAATGTCAAATTTATTTCTCCCTTGCAACTTCCATGAGATACAAACATTATTAGCTTCAGTTCACAATTCTGAAAATTTAGCAAACCTAAGATATTTGCCCAAGGAAGAGCCAAGATTCCACCCCAGGTCTGTCTGCTTCAAAATGCGTGCTTAGTGGCTTCTAGACACAAGCATCGCTTCTCAGGGTTTCGGAGCTGGAATGACTGGGTTCTTGTCTCAGCCATGGAAAAGCCTCTGGGTGTGTCTCTGTCTCCCTCTCCTTTATCCTTCCCTCCCTTCCTCTCCATCCATCCATCTACCCATCCACCAATTAATCTCCCTCAATTCCTGCAGAATAGGAGTTATGCCAGAGCTGCTCACCCACATGTGACCATGTCCTTGTGCTAAGACATAGCTCTTGTGCTTTCCCCAGATCACAACTTGTCCCAGACAAGGGTCTGAAAAATCTACAGCAGCCGGCTCGACTAGGAGGCATCTATACTCAGCGTGGCCATATGCCGCATGCACTGCAGGCTTGGCTGAGGACTGCTGGGTGGCATCCTCTACAAATGGGCTGAGCAAAGGGCACACTGAAGGGTGCCCGCCAGTCACATGAAGCACTTGAGATGCAAGCTGTATTCGTTTTCAGTTTTAAGGTATGGGACACGTCTGGTTGGCACGAACTTACTGTGTCTTTGAGATGATGTTTTACTAAGACATGTGTATTTAATCCTGGCTTCTCACACACATGCAGCTCTTCTTCATAGTGTGGGTGGCACAGGGACACCAGGCTGTGCAGGCACACGTCACATACATGCTTTACAGTCCCAGCTAGGCCACCTTCCTAATGAGGAGATGTTATGCAAGTCCCTTTCTACATCTGGACTTGCTTCCCCCTCCATAGAGTGAGGACATCAAAAGATTGTGAAAACGGGTAATAAAGGGTTATCATGATCCTGCTGAGCTGCTGCTGCCCACATTTTACAAAAGGGAATGCAAGACTCAAATGGGACAGCTTCAGTGGGTGGCACGGCAGAAGACCTAGGTCCTCTCTGACTCCATCTGTGCCCTGACACAGCATGCCACCTGTCCACACTGCATGCCTGGGATCCAGCCTCCTGGCAGCCCTAGAAGTGGCATCTGGTAACCAACGTAGAATGGAAGATCGTGAAGCGTCCTGGCTGGGAATGTTTGCCATTGCTCCTCACGACCAGAAAATGCCCATGCACTTTAATTTATTTTAAAACCAGAGAATCCCAAACTTTCTCAAAGGACATTAACTTAGAAGTAAAGACCACATTGCAGGTAGAAAGGTGCCTGTGAGGTCAATATCTTCCTGATCCACATTAGTGGAGGTTCTGGGCCACAGATTCGCTCTGCCCCACGTGCCTTCCTGACTCTTGCTGTCATCAGCCTTGACTTTGCAGTACTTATTGGAATGTTCAGTCAGAAAGCAGTTTCCTTTCTGGGGGCAAGAGGAAGGTTTCTCTGTCCTTTGAAGGGTTCTGTGAAAATGTACTTGGCTCTTGCCATCCCTGGCTCTCTATGGACATCTTGTGCTGACTACAGCTGTCAGATTTCTCATTGCCTGTCATTTGGGGAAATGAGTTCAAGGTGTTGGAATCACCAGGCTGGATGCAGAAAAGCCCTTCTAGCTATGGAAGCCAACCTGCTCATCTGCTCTGCAGAAGCACAGGAGCCCACTCCTCCCTCGTCTGGGATGTGCAGGAGGCGCTAAGGCCTGACAAGCACTTTTCTGTCTCATGCCTCTTCTGTGTGCACCATGTCAGCTGGGATCCAGATGTTCCACACCACACCATGTAGAGGAAAATGGCTCAGTTGCAATGGCAGTTGACACAATGACATTTCCCTCTTGCGATGGCGCTCTGCACTCACTCTGTATGACCACGTGGGTGGCCATGCTCCACATGGACACGTACTTCCTTCCTCCTTCTCCGTGGAATGGTGGCCACACAAGGGCAGGGACGACACGACCCACTTGGCTCCCTGCGTGAGCACATTCTAATGCAGTAGCCCATCCTGTCCACGTTTGTTGTATGGACGGATGAGCCCATTGTCATGCTTGATCCACCATAAAACTGCAGTTAAATTCTTTGGGGCACTCTTCCCCCCAGTTTCATTTAAAAGATCTAATTATCTGTGCCATACGGAATTTTTGTTAGAAAGTGAAGTCATCAAATAAACAGACATGAGACTCAGGTCCTGAACTAACAGCAAACAGGAAAGCATCTGTCTGCAGTGCTGGGAAACATGGTGCCTATATTCAGCACTTGGTTCTTTGGGGCAAAGAGTTCTTAAATCAGGGAAATGAGGCTTCTAAATTACCTGACAGAGGCTAGCAATGGATGCAATAATGGTTTCCAATACAGTAAAACCTTGGGTTGCAAGTAACTTGTTCTGCTAGTGTTCTGCAAGACAAACATTTCTAACACATTTTCACTTGATAAGCTATGTCTTGCAATATGAATAGTACATGACATCGAACGTCACATGATCACAACTGAGCCAACGGTTCTTCCTTCTTTCTCCCTATCTCTCTGTCTCTCTCTCTGCCCCTCTCTTTCTATCTCTGTCTCTGTCTCTTTCTCTGCCTCTCTGCATCTCTCTATCTCTTTCTCTGCCTCTCTCTCTCTCTCTCTTTTTCTCTGTCTTCAGAATTGTAGGTGATCACCTCCCAACAGCAAGAGGCTAGGAGGAGATCTCCCAGAGGAGGAGAAGAAAAGGCAGAGGAACCCTTCACTTCAAATGAGATGAGGGAGATGTATAAAATGTGGGAAACAGCGCAAAATTTTGTAGAAAATCACCACCTGAATAAGGGTGTAGCAGTGCAAGCGATAACTCTGTTTAACAATAATGCAATGTCATATTTGCATGAAATCCTCAACAAGAGGCAAAAGCAAATGTCACTGGATTGGTTCCTTGTTAAAGTTGCAAGACAAGAAAAAGATCCCATTGAGCCAATAGACGGCAGTGACTCTGTGATAGTGAAAGTCATCCTACACAATAACCCTCCTCTCTCTTATCTCCCCCACCCCAGCCATGAAGGTTTTCAAAGGCACAGTTTAATTTGTTTATTTTTCTTTGTACTTTGTACACTTTTTATTACTTTGTATTATATTATAGCATTGTAATCATTTTATATGAATTTTTGAGTTGTAGAATGAATCATCTGAGTTTCCATCGTCTCTTATGGGGAAATTCGCTTTGACACACAAGTTCTTTGGATTACAAGCATGTTTCTGGAACGAGTTATGCTCACAAACCAAGGTTGACTGTACTTCCATCTTCCCAGACATGAGCTGTCCTGAGAGACTCACTCCACATCACCCTTGCGTTTGAGGAATCACTTACCCACAGGTTGTAAAGTCACTGCATCTCCCATCGCCATATCCCAGGGAAGCACCTGACGTGGCTTCCCATTCACAAGGTCAGTTATAAAATCTTAGCCTGTCCAAAGGCTCAGGTCACCTCAATGATAAACTTGCCGTCCACTCTTGTGCTCAGGAAACTACTCCTAGCATCGCCAAATATTTTCTCTTAACTCCACTTGTCAAACTCTTCTTCTACTCATCACTGACAAAAACAAACCCTCAGCCAGATGCAGAAAGCCTCGTTAATGCTGTGCTGAGAGCAAAGCCCTAATAAAGTTTCTAACTATTTACTGTGAGTCTGAATTACAGCACTGACCAGTTCCGCCCCTATTAAACTCTGCTCACATTTTCCGAACACAATTATTTTAGGTCACTGCCTGCCAGCCAAGGAAATGACAAGATCTGTGTACTATGGCACAAAGAGCAAGCAGGATCTACTTTTAAATTCTGGCCTTGCTTCTTACTAGCTGCCGGACACTATGCAAGTGACTTTACCCTTTTCCAGCTTCCTCAACTGTAAAATGGGGACAATAATACTAATGTCACAGAGCTTCAGTGATGATTAGGATGTTTGCTGCCATTTCAAATTCATTCTTCTTTGAGTAAACAAAAGTGCTGGAGGTTCACACATTGTCAGCTTATCTGGTGAGAGATAACGTGAAGATTAACTAGCAGTAATCTTTAGCGATAACTAGGAGCCTGAGCCTGAGCAACTCTTAACCTGGATAGATAATGAATAGATCTCTGAGGGCCAGAACTCATCTGACGAGCTCTCTACCCCAGTCCTAAGGGGACCCAGAGGCCCAGTAACTGCAAAGTCTTTCCTAATCAATACAACTAAACAACAGCAAGTCTACTGTGGGGTGGGCACCATGCCACACCCTCTAAGTGTATAAGCTGATTTAATTCTGATTTAATTTGCAGACAAATATAACTGCAGTTTTACAGATATAGAATTGAGCCTCAAAGAGATCAACTATGCCATCAGGATGCAGCAGTGGTCAAGTTTGAACTCATTCATTTCTGTTTCCACAGCCCTCTTTCTTCCCTATCACCATGTCATCTTGTCAGGAAACGGACTCAGATCCAGGGAAAGCATGGGAACCAACAATGAAGCAGGAACCAGAGGCTACTATGAGGGACAAGTTGAAACTCAGTGAAGGGGGCTGGGAAGCAATGGGAGGGAAGGGAAGGGAAGTGAAAGGGATCAAGACAGCGAATGTATGTACCAATATCCCATGATGCATGCATTCGTTATGTATCGCAAACACATAATAAATAATAAATTTATTTTCAAAACTCAGCAAAGCAGGTGGAACTGCCCCGTGTTAGGCCAGCGGTACTTCAGCCACCAAGCAGAGGACTCCTAACTCAACACAAAGGGGTGACCAGGTCAAGTGGCCATCTCTGGCCCCAGGTCCCCCTCCTCCACCCCACCACCTCTCTGACTGTGTCACAAAGATCTCTTTCCAGGTTTACCTTTTACATCAGACTATAATTTTTGAAACCAGGAATAGCATTCATTTTCTACCACCAGTTCCCCAAACTGCATTTGGCACATGCAGAGTAGAAGCCCCACAAAAGAAAGGTATGTAAATGAAAGCCTGGACTCTCACCAGGGCTGGATAAGGTGGCTTTAGAGAATGCCTCTACATCCTGAGACTCCACAGAAATTATTCTATGTCAGTTCTCAGTCACTGCATAGGAGCGTCTGCAACACTGAGCTCTTCCGAGAGACCCAGGATGCAATGTCCTTCAACCCTTCCCAGCTCTCCTTTTGGGCTGTCCCACTGGGTCCTAATAGAACCAGCAAGTGCAGCCTACAGGTCAGACACTGCCAACTCCACTCTAAAGATGCAGAAACCGGTCAAGTGCGTGAACTGACTGACTGACTCCCTCATGGTGGACATGTGCAACAAGGCTGCTGATTCCCTTGTCTTTTCAGGCTGCCATTGCATACTTTGAACTCATAGTTAACAAGCCCGGAGCAAAGCAGTGTGATGGGCAGAAGGGAAGGGGATGGGAAAGTTGACAGTTCCACGGAGAGAGAAATGACAGTAAGGCAGCTCCACTGGTCAGTGGCACCAACAGGGGACACTGAGTGACCCTATGATCCTGGAGAGCACAGAGCTCCTCGCCCTGGGCTGGCTGCATCCCTGCCTCATCTGGTTGCACCCAGGCCTAGAGAGGACAGGCAAGCTGAATTCTCAGTTCCTGAATAAAACAGGAAGTCACAGGTGGCTTCACTCTGTTCTCAACTTGGGTCCCCAAAGTTGGGGTCAAGGAGAGAAGAAGGACATGACAGGCAGCTAGCTCCCTGGCAGCTTGTCTCTAGCAGTGCACTCAAGGAGTAGGGAAACTGAGGACACTTCCAATGAGCCTCCTAAAGCATGCATGTAGGGGGTTGACGTCCCTTTGGGAACAGGACCACGTAGCCATTAGAGTAGAAGCCAGGAGAGCCATACCCCAGCTGTGTCAGTTTCCCTTTCTTCACCGAAGCTCAGACTGAGTATGTGCTAACATCGTTGTGACTTCAGAGGAAAAGCGCCCTTACTGGGAGCTAAGTTTCCTCATCTGTAAAGTGGGGACAGCCCCTCCCCCGTGGCGCTATAGTGGAGAAGAAAGGAAGGCACATCAATGAGCTCCTGCTGGCATCTGGCACCTATTATTAGCACCAAGAAGTGTGCTACCCACTGTGTGCCTGACAGGGATGCTGCTGCCCCGTCCCAGAGCTCAGACCAAGAGTGTGGGCAGATCTGACCCTCAGTACTCTCCTCTCACAGGAGCCCAGAGAGGGCAGGGGGTGAAGTTCGCCAGCCCCCAGCCTGGGCCCAGCCCCCACATTTAGGACTGTTTATTTCAGAGCAAGTAGAAAGGAGAAATTAGAGTCATAAAAGACAGGACAACAGACCAATAAAAACCAGCTCCCAGAAGAGGCAGAGGAAGAGAGGCAAAACTGTCACCATAGCAACACAAGACAGAAACATGCAGGAAAAACAGCCCTGCTCTGCCTCCTCTCTATTGCAAAGAAGCCTTGGAACCCCTCTCGGCGCTCCTAACGTGATCCACCCTACAATCCCGGCCCCCAAGCCCAGACCTGCTGGTGGCACCCCTCTTGCTGTCCTGCAGGGCCCTGAACCAGCTTTCTGTGTCCTGAGGACGTCCAGGGCAGAGGGTGACTGGTGATATCAGGGGAAGTTTCTAACAGGGACAGGAGGGAGGCTACAGAGCTGTGGGGACTCCCAAAACCCTAAACCCCAGCCAATCATCCTCCCCTGAGTTCCCTGGGGAGCAGGCAGGGAAACAAGAGCAGGGGAGAAGAGGCCAGGCCCAGACCCTAGAAGAGCAGGCCCTCCGTACTGGACCCTGAATCCCCAACAGGGCCTGGGGGGAATTCTGGGGAGCAGGGTGGGCAAAATGGCTGAGGTGTCTTCAGTCCTCCCAGTGGCAGCATGCCAGGTGTCTCCACCAGAAAGCATGGCTGGCTTGGGACCAGCCTCCTAGGAAGTGGGTCAAATTGTCCCCACAGCCCAGGATCATCGGATCGGCAAAGTCTGTGGCCAGGCTGGGGCTGCCCTCCAGCGGGAAGCGGGGAGGGTGGCGGGAGGTGGGATCTTGGGCAGGTGGCAGCGCAGGGCCCGGTGCAGGCAGGGAGGGCGCTGGCGCTGCCTCTGGGCTGCAGGGAGCTGGGCAGCGAGCGGCCTGGCGGGGCGGGGAGGGGCACGGAATAGGGTCTTGGGGGAAGGAAGGCTCCTTAGCTGGCCACGCACCCGGAGGTGGGAGGAGGGAGTGGCTGAGGGTGGTCTGGAGCAGGAAGCCAGTCAGGAGCCGGGGACCCCGGCACAGCGTATTCCGGCAAGACTCGCGGATCGCGCTCCGGGTCGGGTCCTCGGCGTTCGCCCGCTGCCTCCCGGTCCCAAGGCTGCAGGTCGCCGCGAGCAGCGGGGATGACAGGGGTCCAGGGAGACACCCCCATTCCCCCGAGGCCCGGAGCCTCCGCCGCTCCGCCCGACCCGGCCCGCGCCCCGGCCGCATCCCGGCCGCCCGCGCTGCTCACCAGTCACCGCCGCCGCCGCCGCGCTCGGCCACCGCTCCGCCGCCGCCTGAAGGACGCCTCTCCCGGCGCTGCAGCCCAGAGACAGCGGAGCCCTGCCCCGGGCGCAGCCAGCCCCGCCCGGAGCCCCGCCTCCAGCCCGCCCGACCACGCCCCGGAGTCCGGCCCCTCCTCCAGCCCGGTCCCGCCACACAGGCCACGCCCCAGAGACCCGTCCCACCGTCAGCCCCGCCCAGCCACACAGGCCACGCCCCCAGAGGCCCGTCTCGCCCCAGCCCCGCTCGGAGCCCCGCCCTGGCCGGCCTCGGAGCCCCTCGCCCCGCTAGACCACGCCCCGGGACCCGCCCCACCCCGGCCAGTACCCCCCCACACACACACCTGCGGGCTCCCACCTGGCTCTGCTCGCTGTGCTCAGCTCCCTTGCATCCTTGCCCTGCGGTCAGCCTTGACCGCTTAGCCTGCCCTGGACGAGGAAGCCTGCGCAGGCCTCTCGGTTTCCTCAGCCCCGCGTGAATTAATCCCTTCACGCTCACTGGCCCCTCCCGGGCCCGCGGGGCACGCAGGACAGCCACCCTCGAGCCCTGCACTCAGCCACCCCAAGCCCCAGCCTCTCTGACCCATGACTGGACTCTGAGCTCAGCCCTGCTGCAGGCCTTCCCGAAGGGATTCCCCGTCTTCGGGGCTGCTGTTACTGGCGGGATCCCTGAAGGGTCTTCCTAAGCTCTCAGTCCAGAAAGTGTAGTTACCTAAAGACTGAGTCTGCAGAAACACCTACAGTCTATGATGCAAAGAGAAAGTTGCAGATACCTGCACAGCTGTTGCGACCACTGTTTTCAAATATCTGTCGCGAAGCTTTTGCTTTAGACAGAGGAGATTCGGGAAACCAGAGGGGCCCAGGCTGTGTCAAACAGGTTGTGAGTCAGAGCTCCGTGAGCGGGTGCGTGTGTGTACGTGTGTGTGCGTGCGTGTGTGCGTGTGTGTGTGAAGTGGTCTTGCAGAGCTCAGAGCGTGGCGGCTGCCCATAACTAGTCAGTCAGGGCGGCAGGCAACTTAGATGCAATCTTCCCAGTGTGCTGAACTGTGTGCCTAGCGGCCGCGGGCAACGAAAGCTGCATGGACACAGCGCTTAGGGAGCAGAGCGCAGGTCCCAGAGAACGGGGAGGACGGGGCCAGCTTTGTCTCTTCCTGAGCACCTGCGTGTGTCCCCTGGAGGACTTGGCCTGACCAAGCTTCCCTTGGGCTCTTGCAATCCACGGGTCTGAAGCCTCACACGATACAAAGCATCAAGCTTCTGGCTGCGTTTGACAAGAACACGCAGATGGGCAGGACCACAAGGTCTGGACAGCACAACATGGTCTCTCTGTTGGAAGAGAGCCTTGGGATTCCCATGAAAACTTTCTCCTGCTTCATGCGAGTTGCTCAGGGGCCGCTGGCCCAGACCAGGCCCCTGTCGTCAAGTCCTGCAAAGACAACTTGTCTTTGTGTGGCTCTGTCAGAAAATGCTCCTTGCTCGAGCTCAACCACGCCTCACTCCCATCGTGACACTGCAACCCCACCCCGCCTCCAGCAGAGGGACTTTTTACTTATGCTGCTCACCTTGAACTTGGCCAGCCTTTGGGAAGGACACACATGGATCAGCCAGAGGTGACACTTATCCCCATAAAACTATCATTTCAGAGCAGCGCAGGACGTTTTACTGTACACTGTCTGTCGCTAATAATGTGGCTTATATTGGTGAGTGGACCATTTGATGTATGAGATTTCGCCACTACACACTTGGAGACAGCTTCTGTTTCAGTAATTGAGGGATACTTGCACGGTATTTTCTAGCCCATTGTGAAATAATAGGGTTTTCTAATTATCAGTGTGGAATTTAATAATTATTTCCTAAGACACAATAATCAGATGAGACAGTCTTCCAACTTCATCAGTAATGCTAATAACTAGTTTAGAAGTTATTATAATAAAGATTACAGTGAAATTAAACTGTCATTTAGGGGACAGGTAAGTTGAGATTAAATTTCAGATGGTTTTCATTTGCAATGTAAGTTTGCTGAAGTGAACCTTACTATCTTAATTAAATTAAACTTAAACCAGACTGTTCTGGTTTCAAGGACACCCTCCTAGCATATTTATTCTTAAAGAGAGATTGAACATCACCAAGTGCACGAGGATGAAATAAGGACACCTGTCCAAGGCCTTGAGGACACAGACAGGTGGCCGGCCGTGGCTATGACAAGGCAAAATAAGAAACAGGCTAAATGGAGATATGTGTTATGTGTCCTAGGAACAGCAGAAACTGGGAGCAGGTTCTGAAGAGGACAATGTTTAAACTAAATCCTGAGGGTTGAGCCAGACTTCAACAGGCAGGAAATGAAACAAAGGTACTGCAGGTAGAGGGACAAAATAGAGGCCACTGTAGCCGTGTTGTCCTAGGAAGGCGGACAGTGGAAACCAGGTCAGTCTGAGGAGGCTGCACGTGATCTTAGGAGGCCCTAGGAAACTAATGACAGGCTAAGGGTCTTTCTTTCAGGACAGGAGGTAGAGGAAGAGGAGGAGGCAAAAATGCAAGGGTAATCAGAGGACTCCCCTCCTTGCCAGGGTCTATGGCCAGCCCTCCATGGACTGGGTCTTTGCCTCATCTTTGAAACACATCATCTGAAGGATTCCTAGGGCTGCGAACAGTGCTTGGCACAGACTGGGGCACAGACCTTGCGTCCTGGAAAGCTCCCTCCAAATTCCTCAACAAACTAGATTTATCTTCCCAGCATGGGGCCCTTGTCTGCTGGAGGGATCTCTCCTGCTCCCAGACTTCCTTCTGGATGTGGACCTGGGGTGGCTTCTTCCCCGTCTCCAGGTATCAAGGATCATTTGTTCTTTTGCTAATGATTTTGGGGACAGTGTGGCACTATGGACTCAGACTTCCGTCCTCTGACTGCTCCTATAAAACGGACAGTCTGAGCCACAGGCTCCTCTTACTCATCGTGTCTCACGGCCTGTGCTGACCTCAGGAACATCTCACACATGCAAGTTTCCTGAGATCAGAGACGTTTCCGCGACCTCGTCTAGATTTAGGATCAAAGCTGAATATAAATCCTGCTTCTGCCAGTCATGAACTTTAAAAAGTCACTTAATTATTGGAAGTTTGGTTTTTCTCTTCCATAAGATGGGAATAATAAAACCCACTTCAGAAGGCTGATGTGAAGGCTGATCTACACATAAACTGCTTGGCAGCTGGGAAAGAGAAGCTGTGTAAAATGTTACATGTCTTTTCGTGTGTGTCACTTGCATTGCTTTGAATCCCACTGGGCACACAGTAAGTGTTCATTTAAAACTCACTGGTTAGCGGGTTTCTTCATAGATGTGGATGTGTTGGGGAGTCCTCGGGGTCCTAGGTCTTGAAGCATCATAGTGCTTGTTCTCTGCTTGCTATGTTACCAGAAAAAATCTTAACGTTTGCCCTTCCAGGTCCCTGATCTTCAGCAAGAATTATTGTCTTAGTCACTTTCTCATCACCGGGACACTATACCCAACACCCACAACCTAAGGGAGAAGGAGAGGTTTATTTTGGCTCAGTTTGTAGAGGTTTCAGTCCATAGTTGGCAGGCTTCAAGGTAAGAGGGCATAGCAGAGGGACATGGAGGAGAAGCTGCTCACAGCTGGGTGACAGGCAAGCAGAGGGTGTTGAGGGAGGAGCCAGAAGTGAGACATAAACTTTTGGGTCAAGCCCCCAGTGACCAGTCTCTTCTGACCAGGCCCCTCTTCCTAACAGCAAATCAGCTATAAGCCTCATAATATAATCATCTTCCACAAGCCCCATACGAGGCTTTGGGGGACATTTTAGCTGTAAACCATAATAATTATATGATATTTTCCTGCTGATGTTTCCCACAGTGGCCTCTGGAGGTGGTGGGTTTTCTTGCCAGCTGCTGGCCAGTGTCCTTAATGTAAGTAGGGGATTCTACCGAAATACAGGCTAGGCTTCAGAAGGGAGAATAATAGCTTTCATTATAAATATCGTGCCAGGGGCAGGTGAGATAGCTCAGTGGCGTAAGCGCCTGCCTGCTCCAGTCCTCTCCAGAAGAACTGAAGATAGCACTCTCTGATCGGTTCCACCCTCAGGGCTTTCAGAACTGTTCTGTCTTTCAACAGACTCTTACATCAAACAACATTCTGCTCGGTGTGGCAAGGTCTTTCAGAACGCCCCTCTTTTGCACACAGTTCCCCTCTGTCTTGACTGACCCTCTATTCTGGTACATTCATGGAATTTCTACCCATGATTTTAGAACCTGTCTCACAGCAGCCCCTCCACAATGACTGCTTCAACCGTGCAAGCCATGTCAATTGTCCTTTCCCATGTGTTCCTGCAGCATTGCATTCCTATGGCTTGGGAGCTTCACCAGACTGTTGGTTGGATCAGCTGGATACAGCTGATTTCTTCTTATTCACAGTAACTGTATTCCGCAAAGTCACCACAAACACTGAATTAGCGAATACTGAACCACAGCCTTTCGAGGGAATACAGGGTTAGGGTCCCATAAGTGTCTGGTGATATTTCCACCAACTAATCAATACAGAACGTTGTTTGATGTAAGAGTCTGTTGAAAGACACCTTATCTGACATATATTGTTGATCATTAATGCTGAGTTCACTGTCAGCAACACCTTCAATTTGGCCTGAATGAAGCTTTTCTGTTCAAAGAGCAACACCCTCTTGTACTTAGGAACCCTGGATGACATTTCAGCACTGTGCTCCAAGGCCTTGCCATCAAAAAGAACAAAAATGAGCTGGAGTGGGGGTAGTGGCACTGTGGGAAGCTGAGGCAGAAGGATCATGAGTTTGAGCCCAGTCTGGTCAATTTAGCCACTTAGCATGATCTTGTTTAAAAATCAATATTAAAAAAAGGAAAGGGCTGGGGATTTAGTTCAATACAAAAGCCCTAGTTTCCATCCCCAGTTGAGAAAAAAAAAAAAACACGAATGAGAAGCACAGTGCTAACAAGATTGGAGAAAGGACATGGTATGAGGGCTAAAAGAAGGAAGAATATCGGCTCATTCAACCTCAGCTGTTAGCCTGCATTATGGTGACTTGAGACTTAAGTTTTTCATGATTGGAGCACAGAAGTAGAAGACCACAGAGACTCTTAGCATATTGACTTGGGGTTACAGATAAATTTGAGCAAGTAGGTGAATCCACAAGTATGGAACCCTTAAATAATGAACATCAACTGCAGTGGTCTTCAAACTCCCCAACCCTTCAGAAAGCACTGGATGCATAAAACCTTTACATTCAATAAGTGCCAGTTGAATGAGTGAGCCACTCATTCCAGACCTGCTTTCTTTAGATATTTACCAAGAATTTAAAACTTACATTAATAAAGCTGGAAGAGTGTTGTTGGTTCTCCCACAGTAGTGTCAAAGTCCTAATTTTGTTCTATCAGTTATTTGACAAAAGCCTCAAACTCCAATGTAAGGACCCTTCACGTGACTGATCTGGATAGTACAGCTGTTGGCTTCCAAGACAGGAAAGAGATTACAAACAGCACCACTCCCCTATCTTCTCCAGAAAGGGAAGAGGGGACAATACATTCCCAGGAAAAAAATAGAGCCAAATGATAGGCAAAGATGAAGAAAAATGACAAAGCTGAAGAACCAATAGGGACGCTGGTGACAGAGTGTAGTTAGGGAAGGAGAATGGAATCCAGAGGCAAAGATGTCAAGGGCATCCTGCAGGAGCTTTCCAGTGACGAAGATGGAGCCCCCCAGAGGCTGAAGATTAGGGCATGGCAAACTGGCTGGGGAGTGGGGTGACCTGTCAATCACAGAGTTCCAGGACACATGTGCAGAACAGTTCTGAAAGCCCTGAGGGTGGAACCGATCAGAGAGTGCTATCTTCAGTTCTTCTGGAGAGGACTGGAGCAGTATTTTGATAGGCCAGTCTGGACTTGATGTCATCCTGAGGAGTGGGAGATGCAAAATATGGATGCCATACAGCCAGCTGCCACTGTTAACTCTTTCAATGTCCCACCCTGTTTTCTTTCTGGGTATATTTCTTTTACCTTTAGTTGGCCCAAAATCACTCTGCAGAGCACATTTCTTTCATTTTCATACCTTTAGTAAGTGTAGAGCCTGGCTGTGTTTTGCACTTGTCTTGACTAGTTCTTTGTTCAGGACAGAAAGAACCTAGAAACACCTCTGGAAGGAGTCCCCAGCACCCTAGAACCCGGTAACACCCCCCTTTCAGCAGTAGGACTTTGGGCTGTTTTCTCCACTTTTTGTGGCTTGTTCCTTATATATAGAAAATGGTGATTATGGAGCCTGCCATAAAGATTACTCATGCCACTGGCATTTACTGAATGCCTACTGTGTGCCAGACAGAAGCAAGAATTACAGGTAACTAATGGATACCAAGTGCAGTTCCTGTTGTAATTCAACTCCCAAATTTAAAGCCATTGTAACTTTTTTCACTCATATGTCTATTTTTATTCTCATTCTCCAATTTGCAAGGTTTTAATGTATGACTTTTCTAAATTGAGATACTCTCATACTTTTTCATAGGATGGTAGCACACCAGGTATCTCCAAAAATTGCTGATTCCATCGGTTTTCAATGCCTTTGACACATGCATCACCCCCTCTGGAGACTCAGTCTCACCACCCTCAAGCTCTCAGTTTCCAACATCACCATCACCAACAAAGTAATGACATATCAATGGGAGTCTTTGAGCAAAAGCTTAGCACCTCTTACAGCCATATGCTAGTCATCTAAGCAGCGTCACAAACAGGTAACAAGGGGCCACTTATGACCGTACCCATTTAATAGGCAGGGAAATTAAGGTCTGATATAACTTGTTAAAATCATCCACTGAGTCAGTCACAGATGAGAGAATAAAAGTGTCACAATTCACAATTGAGGAGGCTTTGAGTCTCTTGGACTTGGGGAACCCATCTTCTTCCTTTTCTTTGCACCTGGATTTTGTTTTGTTTTGTTTTAGTAAGCAAGTATGCAGATTTGATTCAGGATTTCTCTCTTGCTATCAGAGATTTTGTCAAGTTTATGCTTATAAACAGCACAATTTCAGTATGAAGACAATGCTAATGTTTCCATAAAAGCAAATGGTTGACACTATAGAGCTTCATCATGGGCCATGCTACTAACAGATACATGTTTCATGTTTACACATCTGTAAGTATATGTGACAGCCACATAAATGAGTATTTGAAAAGTTTTCAACCCATCATATTCGCCTTTTGTCTTAGGTATTTTTCTCATTGTTGGGACAAAATACCTGACACCCAAAGTTAAAGGAGGAAAGGTTTGTTTCAGCTCATAGTTTGTAGAGGTTTCAGTCCATAGTCGGCTGGTTCCAAGACAGGCCAACATGGCAGAAAGGAAACAGGCCATGGTGTGGCCAGCAGGAAGCACTCAGCAGCAAGCCTTCCTTTCCCTTTTTATTTCATTCGACTACAAGCCTATTGGTTGGTGCTACCTACACCCAGAGTGGGCCTTCCATTATCCACACCCAGAATTTCCAACCAATTTTGTTATTACACACTCTTAATCTCAGTATCACACACCCATGATTTGGCTGCCTTTGAAAAGCCATACCTATGAGCTCATGAGGCTTTGGGGGAATATCTAGATAAAAGCCCTTTAACCCTTTAGCCACTTGAGAAAGGCCTTAGCATAGTGGTATTTATGGGGAACTTGATAAAACTAAAAATTCACAATAAGGGGGCTGGGGATATTGCTCAATGGCATGGCTCCTGCCTGGCAAGCACGAGGTCCTGAGTTTGATTCCCGGTTCCCCCCACCAAAAAAAATTCACACTGATGATATATATATATCCTCCCTTCAGCCACTGCCCAAGTCAAACCCCTTATCAGCTGTCTCTTAAGTGACTGCACCAGCTTCCTGATCAGTTAGCCAACTGAGCCCATCCAGGTCACTGTTCACCCTGCAAAGGCAGGAGTCTTCCTGGAAGTCACATGTAAATGTGGAGGTGCCCACATTCAAACCCTTCAGTGACTGACTCCCTTGTCATGCTAGGACTGCATCTTACATGCTCTAAATGGCCATATGAACTCTGCAGAGTTATAATCTGCCCTAGCTTATTGTTTCTGCTGCATCTCTGTGCAATCTTAAATTCAAACTATTATATCACTTCTGTCTGCCTTTGTACCTTGTAGTTCTTATTCCTGAAATGTGTTCCTTTCTATTACTAAATGGATACATCCAAGCTATCCTTCAGGCAGCTTAAATACCACCTGGTAACAAAGTCTTTCTTGAACTCTAAGCCCAGTTCACCTCACAGGTATTTTAATTCTGCCCATCACTTCCTGAGCTCCTGGAACACACACACACACACACACACACACACACACACACACACACACACACACACAGGTGTAACGTCTGTGTTCCCAATGCTCAACATCAAGAGTACACTTAATACATATTTAGAATTCTTCTGAGCAGCACCACATTCCTCAAGAGCAAGAAATTAGGGAATTTTCTTTTTCAATTCTTTCTGGAATGTAACGTATACACAAGCCTGGAAGAATGATGCAGGAACTTGTTAGCAGAAGGGGCGTATTAGGATGCATTATTTTTGTGAATAAAATAATCCTCCCACAATGTTGGGTGATCTTGTAATAAAATGCACTTTAGTTATAATCAAACCCCCCAAAAAAATTCTGTTTCTGATGTTGAAGGGCTTTCTTTTCTCATGTGTCAACACCTTTACGTTTTCTTCATTTTAATTATACTGAGCATCCTTTTGTTCTTCTTGGGACATTTGCCTGGGAGGCTTGGGCAACTATAAATCATAATTATCATCCTAAAAAGAAATATCATTTACACGATCTATTTTTAGAGCAGATGACTTACCTGTAAACATGCCCAATGTGACGCTGGCATCATAGCAGTGGTTTTTAAGGAGTCTCGGGCTCTCGAATATTTCATCTGTTCATTAGTGTCACTCCTGTGGGGTGACTGCTAAGACGGCAGCTGCTTCCCCGATCATCTCCGGCAAACTGCATCCATCTGTTAATGAAAGAAGAGATGGGTGATTATAGAAAATCTGGTGATTTTCACTTTTTTATATGTAAATTCAGTTTTCTGATTACATTTCATCTATATCCAAGCTTCAGTGAATCTATTTCGTGTGTGTGTGTTTTCTAGAAGGAAAAGGGACATTACCTTTTATTGCATAGATTTAAGCATTTCAAGGCCTTAAAAGAATCTCAGAGCAGAAGGAGCATTTGAAATATTTTAATTCAATTTAATTCAATTTATCCATTTGAGGGATTGAAAAGCTGGGGCCCAGGGGGCAAGGTGATTTCCCCAAATCATAAGGCAAGTAAATAGCAGAGCTGGGATATAAAACATGGTATTCTGGTTTCTGTCTACTGTCTTTTGCTCTTCCTGATGCTGAGCAAATATTCACCCCACCTCTGATTTGAAGGTTCCCAGCTTGTAAATCTAGCATGCTAGTTTTCTGTTCAGAAATTCTCAAATTTCGTCACCGGTTTCTTGAGTATCCCAAAATTATAAAAGGACCAGCACTGAGTCTTGTCTCCAAAAGGGATAAGTGTGTGATGAAAGAATCAGGCCACTTCTGGGGACAGGAAGCTGAAACTGCCATTCTACACAGGCAGAGAGACCTGGTGGGAAGGTGCATCTTCCTACAAGCTGGGTCTTCACAACAGCTCTGCTTCGAGCTTGTTCTGCGATTTGCTGGTGGCCAGCAAACCTCCCCTGACTCAGTGCGCTGTGGATTGGAAACACCTGCTCTGTCTACCTTATGGGAAAGTTGAGAGAATCAATGAAGTGACAGTCATGAAAAGACTGGAAAGCTACATAAAAAATCGTTACATTGTGTAACAGCAGAAACACAGCAAAATGCTTTCCCTTTGTTTACTGTTAATGTGCCATGCATAATAATTTATGCTAATTTTCTATAGGTGATGAGGCATACTTTAACCTTTACTTTTTTCGTACCAAAATATCGCTAATGTTTGAAACAAAGGATTGATTCAGGGGAGAAAAGGGGGGAAAGTTAAGATTACCAACAAATGTTGAAATACTTATTTTATAGCCTTAAAAACTCATGCTATCATCTTCAGGATTATCTGCTGTTCCTCTTGATTGTGTTTCCTGGCTGTTCATTTCCACACATGGTTTATAATCTTGGCCACTTGCTATTTGTCACTGGGGACATTTTCCATTAGAGATCCATGTGACTGGCTTTGGGTGACAGTTTCTCATCTGGGCCTGCTGGGACTTTATGAGTTTAAGTATACTGGGAAAATATATGTGTTAATTTATTTCTCTAGAGTCATGAATTGTTCAGATGGCTTAAATCTGTGTCCCTCCCTGCTTTCTGATTTCTTGCAGGTGTCTGTCTGAATTCATTCACTGGCCTGGAAGGAATAGGAGGCTTTTTTACAGCTTTCTTGGGTTACGATGGCAGTGATTTTTGTACATATGGCAATGCTAGTGAATGCAGAATCAACTCAGGCCACTGGTTGCAGCTGCTCACCCCCTTGGGGCTGCTGGGTAGATTTCTCTTTGTGTGTGGCATCAATCCCTGTTTCCAGTTGTTAAGCTCTATAAAAGGTTTCAGTTCCCCTGAGCACTTTTCAGCTTTCAGTCTCACTTCCTAGTTTTGTGATGTCCCCACGCAATGTGGAATTTTTCTTTCTTAATCTAAAGTTTGGCTAGGAAATTACAGTTGTTAGTTGATTTTCTATTTTTCCAGCATCTCTGTGGTAAGGAGAGTTTCCCTGGCAGGAGCTCAGTTTACCTTGCTGGTAGAAGACACAAGGGGGACACATATTCCGAAAGAAACACACAGGAAGGTTCGCCTGTGTCCCACCAGGCACTCTGTAGGTACACAGGAAAGCACCAGGCTGAAGCTGGTTTGTTTTTGATTCTCAGATCATCCTCCACTAGCGAAGGGTCAGCCCTGCCCATTACACAAGTGACCCTCCCACTACATCTTCCTTTTACCGGCTGACGTCACTGAAGGCTGTGCCCGCCTCTCTGTGCGGCTCATGTCCGGTCTGTGCAGCCTGTGGTGCGCGCTCAGCCCCTGGCAGATCCTCTGTTCACCCCTGCAGGACAACATCACGCTCCGGCTGGGGCTGTGAGCATAGTCATTATCCTGAATCTTCGTGCCTTTAGAATTGATGTCCTCTTTTTTCTAATCTGAGTCAGTTCCTGGGCTTAATGACTCCAGCTAGAATCTGTAATTGAAGTGAAAGACAGCTAAAGATATAAAAGACTGTTTTCTGTTTCAAAAGTTTTAAACTTGAAAATAGTTACCACTATGGTTTGATGATTTCAAGCTTCTAAGTATATATGTTGCATAATATACTTTTAAAAAATTTGTTTAAAAGAAATTCTTGTCACTTAGGTTCCTAAGTAATTAATATAGAACTATATATGTTCATTAGTCTCTAATATGATTTTTCTACTCATTTTATTTTCCAGTAAGGGGACCTTTTACAAATGATGTAATTTAGAGGTTGAAGAGAAGGAATTATGATTGGCTTCTTTGTGGCTATTACCATCCATAAGAGAAAATTTAGCTAGTTTGCAATTTTCATAGATGTGGAGTAATTACTCTGTTAATGCCTATTCAATTCGTTTCCTATTTGAGGCACTGAAAATTCAAGTGTGGTTGCCTGGAAATAACTGGAAAAAGCTTAAATTGCAATATAGCAGGATTGCTCCATCTGCAGAAATTCTTTGAAGTTGCTAGCAGTGAATGTGGAATGTAAGAACTGTAACCTTTTTCCCTAGAGCTGCACACTTATCCTAAACAAGGCTTGAGGTAAAAATCTTTACTATCTTAAAAACATATTAAGAGATAATTTATGTGCAGGTTTTTAAAAAGGAAAAAAATTAACCTTAATTAGAGATGACATATACATTTGTTGATGTTATTAAAGAAGACACTGGGGGCCGGTGAGATGGCTCAGTGGCATAAGCACCTGCCTGGCAAGCGCGAGGGCCCGAGTTCAACTCCCGGAACCCACATATGGAAAGAGGGCCGGTGATATCGCTCAGCGGCATGGGCGCCTGCTGGCGTGCGAGGTCCTGAGGTTGACCCCCGGTACCCACAAAAAATAAAAAATAAAAAAAATAAAGAAGACACTGGGTAATCACATTACTCAGAAGATACAGATGCCTGAACTACTAAATATTTGACAGAAAGAACTAGTATATTGGAGTTCTATATAGGGCAAAGGATGCCTTGGATAAAAGCACCTGGAATGGAAATCCAAAGACCTAGGTTTCTTCCTGGCTGTGATAGTACTCAGACGAGGGAACTTGGAAATCACCCAATCTCTCTAGGCTTCATAGTGCTCATGTGAAGTTAGATACAACTGGGAAGTTAGAAGTAGAAGTTGGTAAAGATGGGTTATCAGATATGGCTTCCAGGAGGAAGTACCAGAAGATGCATTGGAAAGAAAGGCTGTATATGAACCAATAGAAAGAGTATCCAGGTTGGAGGAAGGCATCCAGGAAACTTGTAAGGGACTGTTGTCAAGTTATGGAGAGGGCACTGTGCCAGAGGAAAGGAAAGAAAGGTTCCGGAAACCCATGTGAGCACCTATGCAAAGTGCCTCGTGGCCACAGAGGATAGCAGTAAGACCAGAGGTAGACATTACAGGGAGCTCAACTAGACCTGGTGGAGCCTATGTTTCATGGCACACTCATTTACTGGAAGACAGCAGAGCTCCTCTGGGTTTAAACTTGCCCTGCCTCACTGTGTGACTTGAGGAGTTTCATTGTAGTTTTCTGGCCTCTTTTTACCCATCTACCATGATATCTTCATATTCCAGGAACTTTATCAGGCTTCTTTTTAGTTACCTTTGATGTTGAAGAAGAACTTCTTGTTGGAGCTGCAAAAATTGGAGAGGAATACTTGGTGTGGCAGGGAGCCTGGACACACTGAAACCTTACCAGGCTGCTGTAGGCGGTGATTTCTACCCTGGGCCAGCTCCTTCTCTGCTAAGATCTTCTGGCTTGGAGTGTGAGGAAGGGAGGGAGGGGGAGAGAATAGGGCAAGGTTGAGGAGAACTGGTACAGAGAGGAGTTGAGTCACGGGGAATGCAGTCGGGAAATACAAAGTTGGTACCTGCACGAACATCAAAGGTGTCAAATGTCTGTGGGGAGAGGCTGCAGCTGCCTGGGCTGGTTCAAAATGAGGGATGGAGGAAAAGGTTCTGGAAGGTTGTAATGGGAGAGCAGAGACAACTGGCTGAGTGAGCACTCACAAGCAGGGGGAAGGGAAAGACAAGTGGGCCATCCCAAGGATGAGCAGAGAGCTCGAAGTGGGAGAACTCAACACAGAGAGAGTGAGCCCTCTGTCTCTGCCCAGGTCACTGGGCAGTGGGATAGAACTTCCAGTTTATGATGACTTTCCTAATGTCTTTGGAGAGGCTTTAAAAACTGCTCAAAACATTGCCATAAGGGCCCAGACACTGCCCACCTGGTTCTGGCAATGGGAGTGATGATCCACATACTCAGAGTCAGAATACAAGGCCATCAGGATCTAGGCGAGGGGTGGCCAATCTTTTGGCTGGCCTGGGCTGCACTGGTGAAGAGGATCTGTCTTGGGGTACACATAAAATATATAATATAGTTGATATATATATAAACAACAAAGCTTCCTTTTTATGTTTTAACTTATTGAATCATTTTATGAAATAAGCCCCAGTTTAATAAATAAGGAAACTCACATGTCTGCCTGATAACAATAAATGCTATCTCCATGGCACATACACGTGCATGGAGGTTAAAACGCTACTATTGGTAATAACTGTGGTTTACTCTCGGAAGCCCACGAGGATATGTTGCATCTGATGCACGTGGGTTTCCATCCAACGGATTGTCTACGGTTGGCGCACAAAGCAGAATTAGCACTGTGTGTGCCCTCCCCGACACAGCATTCCAGGGTTGCCTACACAATCTGTGCTTGTGTTGCACAAGTGAATCATGAAAAATATTGCTAAAGGCCATATGAGAATGTTAAAAGTTTACTATCTTCTGGGGCCACGTTGCGAGCTGTCCATGGCCACATGCAGCCCTTGGCCACGGGTCGGACACACCTGGTCCAGACCCACGCTGAAGGTTGAAGTAATATATTTTGATGCAGCCACTTTCATATGTCCCTTAGGCCTACAGGCATAAAAATCTGTGCCTTGATTCCGACACCAAACTTCAAACTTTTCCTACAGGCTCGGGAAAGGGTAGTCATTAGGGAGAGATGAATTTGAAGGATAGATGGGAAATGTTTGTTCTGCCATTACTTGGGAAGGAAAACAACGTAAATTTCAATGGTTTTCAAAATAGCAGTAAGGCAGCCACATTGATATTCTCAAAAATCTCAAGAATTAGGGGAACAGAGCAGGACAGGACTGGGAGTGGAAGGATTCGAACAGTTGCATGCAGAGTGTGGTCATTAATTGTGATGTGTCAACTTGACTTGAGTTAGTACTGCCTAGCAAATTAGAGAACTCCGAGTATGACTCTGGATGATTAACATGTAGGTCAGCAAACTGAAAGGGAAGACCTGCCCCAGATATAGGTGGCACCAACAAATAGGCTTACAGCCTGGACAGAATAAAAGTGGAAAGAAGCAGCGCATGTTCCCCTTTTCTTGGTAAAGGTCCAGTCTTCACTGTACAGTGAGCTTCCCAGACTTTGACCTCTCTGTGACTGGATCCACCAGCTCTCCAGTGTGCAGACCACCATTTTGGATTCTTCATCTCTGATTCCACAGGCAGTCATTTTATCTCTTCTACTTCCGATTCTGTAAGCCTACCTAATAAATCCCCTCATATAATTATAAATGGATTTTATATTGCTTCTGATCCTCTAGAAAACCCCAACTAATGTACACTGTGTTAGCCTGGGCCTATTTATTTTAATATTTATTCCATAGAAGTTGCATGGAAACTGATAATGAGGTAGGCACTTGTGGCATCCACACTGGCATCCTTGTTATTGCCAATTGATTCCAATTTGTGCACATAATTGCTTCCCTCTGACCCACTGCTCATGTGCACACTGGCACAGGCGCTTTTGATGAAGTTGCCTTCTGCTGGACTTCTATTATAGTGCCAGGCACACAACAGCCAGCAAACAAAGCGTGTGCGAAAGTTAATGGAAGTTTCTTGTGTTAATGATAATATTTGCTTACTGGCCAGATTTCTTTTCTCCTTCACAGACCCTTGTTGCTGAAACCCTACTGCATGCCAGCCTGAAGCTTGATGCCTGGGAAGAGAAGACTGAGAGGGAAACAGGCTGGAGGCCTCTGATTGCATGTTCTGGAATTCATGAAAACGGCCCCAACAAGGCTACTTCCTCAACTCCCAGCATTCATGATTCTGCACAAAGACCGGTTTTGTGTCCCTTGAAAAGAGTTCCTTCTTTTGTTTCTGCTCCCTGGTTTTTATCTGATCCTATGTCCCTGCCAGACTGGTGCTCCAATTTCTGTTTATCTCCCCTTTCAGTTCTCATTCTTTGTGCCCAGTGAGGCTCAGTCTTGGATGCTTGGAGCCCATAAACTCAGAGCAATGAAGGGAAGAAAGGCAGGCTTCAGAAAGATGCTCAGGGCCAGTGATATGGCTCAGCGGCATAAGCGCCTGCCTGGCAAGCGCGAGGTCCTGGGTTAGACTCCCGGTAGCCACATAAAGGAAAAAAAGGGCCGGTGATATCGCTCAGTGGCACAAGTGCCTGCTGGCAAGCATGAGGTCCTGAGTTCGACTCCCGGTACCCACATTAAAAAAAAAAAAAAGATGTTCAGACAGATGGGAGGAGGGGGAGGCCCTTGCTTCCAGGAAAGGAACAATTTTCTACTATGAAGCTGTAGCACATTTTCGGAGAGAGACTCTAAATTTAGAGAAAATTATCCCTGGGAAGAGATTGGGTACATTAAAGGAATAAGTGAGAAATAATATTTGAAGGGAGGTTGGGACAGATCATGAAGTCAGTTAAATGTCAGGTTAAGTCATTTCTTGGAATAGTATCCCAGTTTCCTTTCTTCCTACTCATCTTTCTTCTTGCTACAACTTATTGCTACTGTGGGAGGAGGTCCCAGAGTTAACTCATACAACTTGTGTTTGAAGAGAAAATAGTAATTATTTTTAAAGATTTGTGTTTAATTTGGTGGGCCCAAATGTACATGTGCTATTCCCAAATGTATATGTGCTGGTCACCTAGGATACAACAGAACATATGTAATGCACATACCAAACATGCACACACACACACACACACACAGAATACCACCAAGCACACTTTCACACACACCTTTCTATACCTACCATATAAAACAAAACCCACCAAAATCTAAATTTCAACCTGGTTTAAAGCTGACTCTGATCTTAACACTTAATAGTTTGAGGAATTATTCAGTCTCTCAGTGGATAAACAATGCTCCATTACTGGGGGGCTTCCTATGGCCCTTCCATCTGCCAAGTGTAGGATGGAAAACCAACAAGGCTTCGTGGTCTTGGAAGGCCAAGGCCCCTGGCACTATTCTGGTCCTTGGTGTCCCACCAGGCTGTGTCCTTTGATATCAGAACTATGTCTGTTTTCTATGTGGCTGTCAGCAACTCTCACTGACCTCCGTGTGGCAGCTGTCACTGATGGACTTTGCATACTTTGGCTTCAGCAATACTCCATCCCTCTTTGTAGAACTAGCCTTGACTCAGCAGACTCACAAACCTCTGCCTTCCTCTGACAAGGCCCTACCCAGTTGTCCTCCTCCAGCTCCTATTGAAATGTAATTTTTCCACCCTAATGGGTCCTGCATGTGGAGCTATCCCTGCCCCAGGAACAGGGAGCAACCTAGGGGCCTTCAGCTGGGTGAGGTCTTCTTCTCCTCCCTCTGTGTCATACAGGCTTTGTGATTTTTTTCTGACTGCAGGAAATCTTAGGCATGGTAAAGAGTGCTTCCTCTATACTGTGGAGAAAATCTATGAATATATTTATGCAAATGTGGTTCTCAGTATGCCAACTTGAAAGAGAAAGACATTCACAAAATTTCTCTGAAGACAACAGTCTATCTTGGGGGCTATTGTCTAGTTTTATACTGTGTTCTTTTTTCATTTCTTCTGTCACAAACCTTTATCGCCATCCTGGTCCCCCTCTCTGTCTCTCTCTCCATCTCTGTCTCCCTCTCTCACACATACACACTCACACATCACACACAACACAATCCTTGGGACATATTAAAGCCAAGGAATGAGCACATTAGCAAGGTTTAGAACATCACCTTTTCTATTTGCTGTGCCTGGAGCCTTACAAAGCTGGACTCCGGTCTCACTGGGTCTCTTTAGGATGCAGGTCACCACGCTTGACTAAAGGGGCTTGAGTGCCACTAGCAGTGTGAGGACAAGAGAGGAGGTCATCTGGCCTGTGTGGGGACAGTTGGGAGGACAAGCATGGAGACCTTTAGCTAGGGCAGGGCCTGCAGTGACAATTGAGGCCCCTCTGGCAGGTTTAGGCTTCTGCCCAGGGCTGGGACAGGAGGGGTGATGTTAGTGAGCTTAAGGGTAGGAAGGGAATTTTACAGAGGCACAACCACAGCACTTTAAAAATTGTTGGCTTCAAGACAATAAATCAAGAAGAAGAAGAAAGGAAAGGATATAATGAAGATGTTACTTGGAGTCTAAGTGACAAAGGATTGTGGAGGGGAGTAGATTGGGGGTGAAGGGGTGAGGTCAGTTTCTGAGTAGATTCCATTTGGGATGCAGAACAAAGAACAATACCTAAACTTTTGAGGCAACAACATATAAACAGTAGACTTGTTAAATTTTTATTTTTATTAGTGCATGTTTGTAACATATAGTGATCACATTCATCATGGAGAGTTGATCCTTGTACATAATGCATCTTAATTCTTTTTACTCCTCCCCACTCCATCACGGGGCCCCCTTCCTAGACAAGTGGACTTTAACAGCAGTGCAATAAAGAAGGAGCATTCGGCCATCCTAAGTTGTGCTTCGGGCAAGCATTGTCTACAGATCAGACCCTGGAAGGAAGGCAGTAGGATCGATAATGACAGCTTTTTGTATTTCTAAAACATAAGCTCAATTCTCTCTTGGGAATTTTTCCTCTCTTGGTCTTGTCCCTTCTGATTTGTCTATTAAAATTCGGATTCCACATTCATGTCTTCTTGGGGTCTCCCTGGTTTTCTCCTCCAGCTTCCAGCTGCCCACAGGCTGAGGGAAGGACGTCACCTCTGTGCAGTTAGCCAGCCTGGCTGGCCTCAGTCATGCTTGTCGGCCTGGCTCCACGGGCAGGTAGACTAGGAACTCTTTGGGGTAACCAACCTGACCTTTCTCAGAATCCTTCCTGCCTGGTAGCACATAGGACATGCAAGAAATTCCATGTGTTGTAAATCAATCATGAGTCCAGTCATTTGTAAGTCTACAAATTCCTAGCCCAAAAATTCTTTTTATGCTCATGTCTTATGTCTAAGAAGTTGGCTTTTAATATCTCAGGAATAAGAGAGCTGTAAGTGGATGGGGGTAAGTAGATCTGGCGCATGGCCTCCAGGGTTTGGTCTAGGATGATTCACTTGTGTTAAAGAGACAATCCATTTTCTTTTTTTTAGGCAGACCCAGTATTCTCAAAATAACTCTCTTGTGTCATTTAAAATGTCACATTGCAATTTTTTATAATTAATATCCTGGGTGAAGTCATCTACATAAAAAGAGAATAAGGGCAGGATTGGATGCGTTATGGTCCCAAGTTTAGAGAAAACGTGCAGATGTGAAAGGGCTGCTTCTTCTAGAGGAAGAGCACAGTAGCTGTGGATGCAATAGTGGGGCTTTGGGGTCATTGGCAGGCCTGGAGTGACTCCCATAGACCTCTGTATCAGGGTAACTAGGCATCAGGAGTCAGCCCCAGAGTGGGTGAAACTAGCACAGACCCCTGCGAAGGAGCTGACAGGACCGAGTTGCTGGTCTGGGCATCTATGGCTCAGAAAAGAGCGGACCCCACTGTTTAACTGGTCCCAACCTTTAGGTTAGGCGAGGAACCCACGCCCAAGAGTTCCAGGAAAGAGACATGCCTGGTTTTCAATCCTGGCTCCACTGTAACTGCCTGTGTAGCTGTGAGCAAGTCAGTTCGCATTTATAAACCATAGTTTCCTAACTTTAAATAAGGGGAATAATCTCTACCTAAGAGGGTTATTGTCAGTTTTTTTGCCATGGTCCTTTCTTGGCATCCTGCCACACCCAGCTTGGGGAACTTTGGGGGATATAAATCTTCATTTTCAGGTTTGCAAAATAGTAAGTTCATTTTGCTTTGTGGACAATCACACAGTATGAAAGTGTGTGTGTGCGTATGTATGTGTGTGTGACATAGCTAATTTGGGATCAATTGGCCCATTGGGAAGAGGAGATGTCCATAAATGTCAGATTCTTAATATATATTTCTTTCTTTCTTTTTTTGTTTTTTTGGTACCAGGAATCAAACTCAGGACCTTGTGCTTGCCAGGCAGGCACTTGTGCCGCTGAGCTATATTCCCGGCTCTTATCTTTTCTTTTTTGAGACAGGGTCTCACTATGGAGTCCAGGCTGGCCTTGAGCTCACTATGTAACCTAGGCTGGCCTTGAACTTGCAGTGATCCTCCTGCCTCAGCCTCCTGAATACTGGGATTACTGGCATGTGCCACCATGCCAGGGAACTATATGTCTTTTTTCATGAGAATGTAGAACATAATTTGTATTGGATTTTTAAAGGAAAGAATGACCACTTGCCTCCCTACCTCTGAGTAAAGAGCCATGTTCAAAGAAGACAAAGAAGCCATGAGCACAAAAACCAGGGTCAGGCCCCACATGCTAGGGTGTGTGCCACGTCTGAGACGGAAAGCCCAGTCCCTCTCCAGCTGTGCATGAAAGCGGCTACTTTGATCTAGTTTGCATTAATGTAAGGAAAATAGTAACTCTCTCCAAACTTGACAATAAACTATTTTCTTTGTAAAAGATTTTGTGAGTTTGAGTCCAGCCTGGGCTACATAGTGAGACCCTCTCTTAAAAATTAATTAATTTTTTAAATTGCAAAACAAATAAACTCAAGAAGAAGAAAATAGAAATTTTTTAAATGTCCTTGAAAAAAATCAAGACAAAATCATGACTAACAAAACCACCCACACAAACCCCAACAACTTTATGGTCAACATGACTATTTCTGCATACTAAAAATATTTTAGCACCAATCTAGATTTTAATAGGGAAGGAGGCTAGTGTTAGAGAAGGGAAGAAATAAACTTTACAGAGGCTTTTTTTATCTTGTTTAAATAAAGGATGTGAATACTGGCTGGCTCTATAGATTGATGTTTAGTGCAGTGGCTTAAGAGTTTTCACCAGAAAAATTTAAACAGGATATAGAAAAATTAAAATACAAGAGCTATACCCAGCTACTTGGGAGGCTGAGGCAGGAGGTTCAAAAGTTTGAGGCATAGTCTGGGAAACTTAATAAGGTCTTGTTTCAGATTAAAAACAACAAAAAGGACTGAGGATATAGCTCAGTAGTAGAGTACTCTTGGGATTGATCCTCAGTATTACAAAAAATAAAATAAAATAAAATAAAGAAAAATCAAAACAAAAACAGGCAGGGACATAAAAATAAACACCTAGGATGCTTATCAAATAGAAAATATGAGCACAAAAGTAAGTCAAAGGATATAGTTACAATGCATATGAGAGAAATAGATCTGTAAATTGGGTAATGATCTGTATTGTGTACTAGTGGTACAACTGAAATAGAATGAAATATAAAGGACAAAATTTAAGTCAACTTTTATCTATACCAAGCCCATCATCATAGCTCAAAAGTCAAAATAGCAAAATTACCTTTATTCAAGAGAGATTTGAAATGCTTATTTCTAGTCGAGGCAAAAGAGTGATAAAATGTTAATAAATATTATAATCTTTAAGAATAATGGAATCTGTGTGAATCATGGGTTGTTGGACCTTTAACAATATTGCTTCAAAATACGTAAAGAAAAAGCTGACAAATTATAAGAGAAATAGACAAATCCACATTTTTTCTGAAGTCAGCAGATCAGGTAAACAATTACAAAGAACCAAGATTTGCATTTCCCCACAATCCCCATGCTGCGCACCGCAGACATGCCACAGAAGTGCTGTGACGTGATTCAGGTGGCTGTGGTGGGCCTGCAGGGCCTGGGACAGCCACGGCCAAGGACAGTTACCTCAGGCTCCCAGCAGTGACATTCATGTCCTAGGAGTGCCATTCTGCCAAATTTTTATGTGAGCTGTGTTCTAACATAAAAATTTTTGGACTCAGGGTAATTAATTGATTTCCTACAAGACATGAAGGACATATATGTATCATATCATATATATCAAATATATATTTGCATCATATATTTATATACATTTCTATGAAAGCTTGTATCAATAAAAAGGAAGAACACAGTTTTAGAAACCAATATTTAAGAGTTGACAAACTTAAGAAAATCTAAAGATGCACAAAAAACAAAATATGTAGATTTAATTCTTTGGCTATAAGGTAAAGAAATTTAAAAATATACCAAAAGATAGCTTACACAAAGTGTATAAAAAGATTTTAAATGGGTTTTGCATTAAAGGGAAAATTAAAATTCTTTAGCAATAAATTACAGTGAGTACCTACCTTTTAAAGTCTGTAGAAAGTTTGCTTAGTATTCATAGGTAGTTTCATCTAAAAGAAAAAAGGTTAAGATGAAAAGAATTACCATAGAATTTAAAAAAGGTAAAGGGAAAACCATCAACCTCCATAAACATAATATTTTGACAATGGTAATAGCAAAAAATATGGAAATTTTAAAAAGTAACCAAAATGCTTAAACAATGAAATGATGAGTTTCTTTGTGGAAAAAAAAATCAATAAAATAGTAGGCTATAACCAGCCATTTTCCAAATAAAAAAAGTAGAAAAATGAAAAGGAACCAGTACAGAGATTAGAAATTGATAATAAAAAAATGACAGGGAATAATAGAAGAATGTCATATTCTTTTTTGGTAAAAGCTGAAAATCTAGAATACATGGGTGATTTTTCTAGTAGCATATAATTTAGCAACATCAAAGTGATAAAAGGTAACACAACTATTGATGTGGGAGAAATGGAAAAAATATAGCCAAGATCATTCTATGCAAGACTCCTACCTAGGTTGCTTTTTAAAATGAGGTAATTCCTGTGTAATATTAACTATCCTGGAACATAGCAAGGAATATTTCAGGATAATTTAATGATATCTTGATACTAAAACTTGACAGGGCTCAAACACACACACACACACACTCACCAGTCTTGGCTAATCTCACAAACAAAACACGCATACTCAGAAAATTGAATTTTGCATTGAACTAAAAGCATAATGCATCATGAATATCTTTCTCCCTTCCTACGCTTGCCATGAAATAATGGTTCCCTCAGAAAACCAATTAATAAAGTTCACTCTTTAGTGTATAGAAGGACGAGGGTCTGAGAGCATGATGTTACAAGACATTCCTGATCACACACACAAACACATGCATACTCTTTAGTAAGCTAATGTAAGGAAATGTTCTCACTCCATAAAGTGAAATTACATAGTTAAACAATTCATTCAGTATAAATCATTAACTCAAAGAGTAAGAAATGCAATGTTACAAAAGAAAAATAATATTTCTGGACCATTTAATTATAATTATTAATTACTAAATTAACATATAAGAATAAGAAATTTTGTTACTTGACTGTATTCAAAACTAGCAAAAAGCCTTAATAAATTCCAAATAAGGTAACTATTGCTTGGAAATTTTAAGGAAAAACATACCTTTCTATTGCCACAAAAGTGAATTAAAAATACCTAGGAAAATCATAACAGGACAGATATAGCCCAAGAGAAGTGACTCAAAAAACTGTTCAAGGATAAAAATAAAAATTATTGAATAAGAAAGTCCTGATATTATACAATTTACCTTCACCACAGATCAATTCATAAATTAAAGGTAGCCCTATTTGGAATCCCACAGGATTTGAAAAACTGTATTACTTTTACTTTTCTGTACCATTGTTTTGCTGTTCTTCACTGGTAGCTTACTTATTTTGAATTTTTCTTGTTTCCTATTTAATTCATTTGGGTTTTTTTTTTTTTTGAGACAGGGTTTCACTATGCAGTTCTGGCTGGACTTGAATTCACTTTGTAGCCCAGGCTGGCCTCAAACTCACAGCAATCCTCCTGCCTCAGCCTCCAGAGTACTGGGATCATATTATCCAAGTACTGCTTTAACTACGTCTCACAATTTTACTTTTCAAGAGAGTCGTTTGTAAATATTAAGCAACTGCAATTTTTTATTTTCCCATTGGTCCATGAATTATTTAAAATTGAGTTGATAATGTCCAATTTCATACGTTTTTACATTTATTTTGTTTTACTATTTATGATCAAGATTTAGACTTCTTAAAGTAGTTCACAAACTTTTTTCAGACTCTTTGCCCAGGGAATATAATAATCATTAACATTTATTGGCTCCCACTGTGTGCCTGGCTCTAGGCATTTCACATGGGTTAGTTCACTGAACCTCCCAACTGTATGAGAAGTGTTCTTACTGTCACCATGTTAGACACAAAGGGGGAGAAGAAAGTGACAGTGATCACACTGCGGTGGGGCAGGCCAGACTTGAATCTTGTACAAATGGACTCCTTTTTCTGGAATGTCCTTGCCCTCATTCTTCTGAGCCTACCTCATTGTCCTCCTAGTGTGCTTGTCCCACTGGAGTTCAAAGAAAACTCCCTTGAAGTGACAATTAAGGATGACTTTGGCTCTGGGTATTTAAAGTCAATGCCCTGAGAAAATTCCTTACATTGAAGGAGTGAAGGGAGCTTTTCTTCACTCCTTAGCTCCTCCTTCTGAGGTGCAGTTTGCACCCGCGCTAGTTAGAATGTCCTGTGCTCCAGGTTTCTTCTGCAAGGTGAATTCCTGTGCCTCCCGCATTACTGAAGGCGTGGGCAAGCCCCACTCATAATGAAAAGGTCTGATTTGTGTCTGGGGAACCACCGGATGGCCCCAGTCCTGGAGCCCTGTTAGAGCCAAGAAAGGAGAGGCTGGGAGCCTGGGCTCCAGGCTGGTTAGTTCACAAATGAAAGGTGGCCACCCAGGCAAGTCTTCTGCTATCTCTAAGAATGAGTTGGCCTGGGAGTGTTGCAGAAACTGATACTGAACCAAACGGAAGGCTCTCTGCACCAAGGAGTTGGAAGACAACTTTTTATTAACTCCAGTGGCCTGGTGGGAACCAGTTTTGTTCCAAATCACCAGCTCGGGTTCACAGTAAAACAAAGACTTACATATGTTTGTAAGCAGAAAGTACAAGCGCTGATAACAGGTTATTTTATAATTGGTTACATACATTTAGTCATTTGTTGTCTGGCAGTTTTGTCGTGGGCAGCTTTTGTTAGGGGGAGTTGTTTATCATAAGGCAGGAAAGTCTAGGGAGGGAGCTGGGGCTGAGTGGGAAGTAAAATCAAGCATGTGCTTGACTGGGCTGGTCTGTCCTGAGCAGAAAGTCCTTGAGACAAGGTACATTTACAGGCTGGGTAGTGCAGCTGGGCCAAATTATCTATGAGTTGCAGCTCGCATGCCGGGTCAAGGCCAGCTGGGTCTAATGGTCTAACGATGAGATGGGCTAAGCCTGCATATTCCTTCTTAACATAGTGTCAGGCTGTTAGCTTTAAAATTTCTGTCACAGGAGAGATCTCCCCAGTCAATGAGGCCTCAGACACCAGAGGATTAAGAATGCTGAAAATAAGAAAATCTGTGCACTACACCAGCCTGCTCTGCTGGCTCTGCCCATCCTAACCCTCCCACAGCCTCTTCCCCTGCCCTGGTGCACCCCATCTCAGTCTGCAGCAAACTGCTGTGTCTTTGGCTTTTGCTCCAGCTGCCAGGGTGAGAACCTCTGGAGGGGCAAGCAGGGGAAAGAAAAGATCGAGATGAGCTATATATTCAAATCAGTCCCCAAGCTGAATGTAGTCATTGTATGTTACACACATATACCAACAATTTTTTTTAAAGAGGCAAAAAAATAAAGTAAGAGAGATTAATGTCAGGGAAGATGGTGGGGTTGAGGTAGTTATTTTTGTTTCCTCTTGACATAAGAGAATACTGTGCTTCATTAAAGAAGCACACTTTCCTAGCCTCAGCTCCATTTTTATAAAACCAGAAAAATAGCACTGATAATATCACCTTCGCACAGCTCTGTGGGCTCCACAAGATTCAGCGTGTGCATCTTATGGGATGGTTTGGGGCACAGAGGAGGTACTTGGTACATTTGTATTTTTCGATTTCAAGGAATTGAATTCCAAATACTATCCATCTCCTCCCTTTGTCTTGGGAGTCGTCCAAAATTCTAGCCACTGCAGCAGCCTCATAGCCCACATTCCCAAGCAGAAGCACAGATGTTTCCAACTTGAACACTCTCAGTCCTGGTAAATCAGTTCACTGATGAAATTTCCACTGTTTTTCTGATGTCCCAGTGTTTTGTTTCTCACTAAGGCTTTCAGAGTATACACAGTGTTTCTCCTATGGCAGAGGGTTATGGGAGGTCCTGGGTCAGGCTCACTGTGCGGCTGTGCAGGAATTTTGGCCTAGAACAGGTTCAGCATAGATAAACAGGAAATTGATATCATAATGGATTAAGACATAATGAGTTAAGGAATCAACTTAATTTTTACATTATTAGTACAGGAATGTATAGCCACTATATAAATTTCAACAAGATAGAGGTATACATGGGCTAAAGCAACACATTTATGGCTGTGAACAACCTACACTTATGTATTTGAGGTTATAGAGATATTCCTCATTTAATGACCTACATGTTTACCAACTGTTCAGCCTTATGTCCCACCTCTCAGATGTCAAGATGACTTCTTGTACATCTTGTTTATAGAGCCTCAATGTCTCTTTTTACATGGTACACTTTTTTACACAGTACTGTAATTTTTGCTGACTGTACTGTACATATAGTACTGTAGTTTCATGTTCTGGTATACATTATAGTACTTCATGTAAGAGTTATGCAAATAAAAGCAAGTCATCAAGTTGGAGTTTCCTCTGACCATTTCTTTGTTCTGAATATTGTAATGTATGTACTATATACAATGCCTCATTTAGTGACCAATTCATTTAAGGAGCTCATTGCAGGACCAGAATTCTGATGTTAAATGAGGACTATCTGTATTTCAGAATTTCTTCTGTGCATTTACATACAAATACATGTATAGATATGTTGGTATTAAATATGTATATCCCATTATAAGTAATGGTTTGTAACTTGTATCTTTTACTTAATTAGTTGAATTTTTCATGTTAGTACAAATAGATATATTAAAATGCTTTAAAATGTTAACCTTTATTTCTTGGTAGAGATCTGTCATTCACTAATTTCCATTTGAATGAAGACTAGCTGTTTTTAAGTGTCCCCTACTGAAAATGCATTTTTTAGGACACGTGCATTTCTTTGTGCCATGATTTTCTTCCTCTAGCCTGTTGTTTAAGTTTACTAGGGCTTCCATAACAAAATATCACAGACCATGTGCCTTAAAGATAGAAATTAACTTTCTTGAAGTCCCACAGCCAAGAGGTGCAAGTCTAGATGCTGGCAGAATTTGGCTTTGATGAGGCTTCTCCTCAGGTTGCAGATGACCAGCTGACCACCAGACATGAATGCATACAGAGATACTAGGCTTCTCTAGCTCAATGTATACATTTGTAGAGGACACAGGTCAGCTCCTGATAATGTTCTAGTTACTGTTGCTGATTAATAAGTCGCTAGAATACTTAGCATCTTAAAGCACACATTTAAGCACACAGAAGTTTTCCATGATGTCTTGGGCTCAGGCAGGGACTATCTGAAAACCCCAGTGCTAGAATTTCCCATGAGGCCTTCCAGAAGCTCGACATTCTCTATCACGAGGCAGCATCTGTTCCCTTCCTCATGAAGCTGACTGGGAGTTTGTGACCATCTCTATTGAATAGAAATGGCTAAAGTAACACTGTATAATTCTTGAAGCCACCTCAAAAATGGCAGTGTGGCTTTACCTTTCTCGAACTTGCTTATTCTCTCTCAGGAAACTCCTCCCAGGAACCCAGTTCTACATTTTCAAGAAGCCCTAATTAGCCTGGAGAAAGAACTGGGACCCCAACCGACAGCAAGAGTCTCCCTCACACATGAGAGTGAAAGGAACTTTGGCCCTGAGCTATAGTCCTGATCTGTAAAATCTGTGATCATAATAGATTGTGGTTTTGTTCCATTAGGTTTTGGAGTGATTTGTTATAAGCCTAATAGTTGGAACAGCCTATTTGCTCATGTGCCTGGTTTGGAAGATTTGAAGACTAAGACTTCTAGCTACAGCACCTATATGTGGCCTCTGGATGTGGGATTTCTTCTCACAATGGAAACCTCAGCTTGCTGAACTTTTGGCATGGGTTTGTAGGGCTTCAAAAGTGAATGTATAAGTAAGAGGGGAGAATACCCCATTGACTTTTAAGACCTTGCTTCAGAAATCAAATAGTGTCCTTTTATGCTGAACTGTATTGACTATAAGCAAATCTAAGGTTGGTCTTGACTCAATGGGAGGAGACAGGCCTACCTCTCAATGAAAGGATTGTCAAAAATGTGGCCAATGTGCTTTAAAACTGCTGCAGAGTCTGGTTTTCTATTAACCCCATCCCTTATTCCTCTTCTGGATCCCAGTCAATTTTTACTTGACAGCCTGAGACATTTTCTGCACTTACCCTACTGGTCACTAGTTTGGTTATTGTCCACATTCACACCTGCTCATTATTCTATCCTTACACTAGAATTTTAATTTTTAAGAATCGTATTTTTACATTTTTAATTTCCTGGAATCCTTTCTTATTTTTAAATGTTCTTCCCATGTTGGGCATCAAACCCAGGGCTTTAAGCATGCCAGGCAAAGAGCTAACCCCTGAGCTACCACCCCTTTCTAACTGGCTCTTTTTCATAGTAGCTTGTTCTTGTTTCATGAATGCAAACTCCTTTTATGTTTCACTGAAGATAATTTATCTCTTTTTAAAAAAGATATTCTCTTTCTTAAATCACATGTTTTCCCTAGAGTCAGTTACTGTTTGCTTGCTCTTAGACTTTATTTTTCATGACATCCATCATTGCTGCTTTGCTCAACCATTTTAAGATATGAGTGAAATCCTAAGCTGTTTGGTTTGATTTCTTTTGTAGATAGGAAGTTCAGGATCTCTAACGGACTTTTCCCTTGGCTGAGAGGCCTGACTTCAGGCCACGTGTGTAACAGAGAGTGTCAGCTGGGAATCTTCATTTTAGGAACCTGGAACTCATCTCCTGAGAAACAGAATGGGAAGGATGCCCAGCAATCTCTATGTTTATTTTGTACATTTTAACTTAGTACTTTAGTTTTCACTTCAGTATCCAGTAGGTTTCCCAGTCAGGAAATCTTATCTTCTTCAGAAATGCATCATTTTTTTTTCCTGGCCTCTTGGAAAAAGGGAAGGATCCAGGGAATCAACTGCTAAAACAGAGCCTCAAACGATCCCTCTGTTTTTGGCCCAGGGAGCACTTCCATTTCAAAATGTACTGTTCATGAGGATGATCCTCAGCTTTTCCCACTGCCTTTTTAAGGATTTCTCTTTCTAAGGTCTGTTAAGCCAAGTCTCAGCCTCTTTTTCAGCTTTGACTTTTTGGTTGGATAGTCTAATTTGTTTTCCTTTTTTGTCTCTCTCCCATTCTCTTAGTTCTTGAGGGTTAATGGCCTTAAAATCCTTTGGCTGTCTTTTTAGTTGGATTTTGCAATGAGCTGAAGTTACTCAGAGATAATGCATATTCAATCTACCATCTTCATTTGGAAGATAATGTACATTTTCTTTTTTAAATAGTTACAAATGTGTTTCAGGAAACATCTCCACATGACTTCCTTGCTTTTAACACTCTGATAAAGAGGGAAACCTTGGTCATCTAAACAATCCTGACATCTAGAATTAGTATAGTTTGTTGGTAATGGGATTGGACAGAGGAAGTATGCCTGCAGTTTTCAACATAAATTCTCCAGATTGGAATGTGGTCTGTTTCAGCACACATACAATGTACCCCTTTCTTTCGGTTGCCATAACAAATTATCACAAACTTGGTGGCTTTGAACAACAGAAAACATTCTGACTCAGTTCTGGAGGCCAGAAATCTGAAATCAGTATCGTTGGGCCAACCTTCAGTTATTGGCAGGGCTATGCTCCCTCCAGGAAATCTGGGGAAGTGTCCATTTTTTATCTCTTCTGCCTCTGGTGACCTGGGACCACAAAACCACACCAATTCCTTCCTCCATAGCCACCTTGCTTTCCCCCCTTCCATCTATGTTGACTCTCCCTTTGTGTCCTAATAAAGATATTTGGGTTTGTGTTCAAGATAAAAGATATTTGTCCTAATAAAGATATTTGGGATTGTGTCAATCCAGGATAATCTACCAATTTCAAGATCTTTAACCTGGTCATACCTGAAAGGTCTTTGCCATGTAAGGCAACATTTGCAGGTTCTAAGTGTTAAAATTTCATGGTGGGGGGCACTGTTGAAACCAGTATAGTTCAGACTCTGGTCCTTAATGATTTGTCTCTATCCCATAAACAGAATACATTCACCTCATCCCAGCATCTAACCATTGCAACCCATTGCAGCACTAAATTGAAGTCTGAAAGTTTACTTAAATATTATCAACTCACAAGTTCTAAATTTCATTATATCAAGTATGAGTGAGACTGTGGGTATGATCCATCCTGGCACAAGATTTGTTTCTTTCTGTGGTTTGTAGACTGAAAAACAAGGCGTCCAATTCTAAATACAGTGGTGAAACAGGCATAGGCTAACATTTATAGTTATTCCCATTTAAAACAAAGGAAATGGGGCTGGTGAGATGGCTCAGCGGCTTAAGCGCCTGCCTGGCAAGCGCGAGGGCCCGAGTTCGACTCCCGGGTCCCACATACGAAAAAGGGGCCGGTGATATCGCTCAGCGGCACGGGCGCCTGCTGGCGCGTGAGGTCCTGAGGTCGACCCCCCGGTACCCACAAAAAAAAAAAAAAAAAAAAAAAAAAAAAGGAAATGAAAAAGAAAAAGCAAGTCCTTGGTTTGAAATAATTTAAAAATCCAGCAGAGACAGTTTCTTTAGGATTCAATGCCCAGGAGTAATCCTCTGTGACTCAAGGCTCTGCCTCCCAGGCCTGCAGATAGTTTCTTCCTATGGCCTTTCCTGGGGAAGATATTGAAATCAAATCACCACTATTTGTTGATTCTTATTTTCTATTGTAAAAATCCATGGATTGAGAATTGGGATTTATGGACAATTAAACTAATCAAATTTATATGACCTAGGGCCCTGCCTTTCCTTGAAACACTTACACTATTTCTCATTTAGGATCTGCTTGAAAAATTCCTGACATACAGCACTCACCATTCATTCATTCATTCATTCATTCATTAAAGAAATATTTGTACAGCAAGTTCTGTGTGCCATACAGGAGAATATGATGTGTGAGAACTTGGGATACTGTGGTAATGACAGGAGGGAGAGACAATGACAGCAAACAGGAATATAGTTTTAGATATCGATGAATAATATGAAAGACAATAGGGAAAAACGATAGAGTATTATGGGGAATATTCTTTTAGCTGAGTGGTGCATAAAAGCTTATCTGAGGTGAGGATATTTGGCTTCAGATCTGAAACCTGTGAAACTAAAGGAGAATTGTTTTGAAAACAGAAAGAACTGCATGTGAAAACACCTTGGAGATCTCCAGAACAGAGGGACAGAAGTCAGTGCGACCGAAGACTGGTAGGTGACATGGAATGTGGTTCAAAATGAGATTAAAGACAATAGTGAAGGAGAAATCCTGAGACAAACTAAGTTTAAATTTATCCTAATTTCAGTCAAAAGTCACTAAGGTTTTCTAATGCATGGAATTTCAGAAAAAAATATTTGCTTTAGAGAATAAGAGTGGAAAGAAGGAGAAAAGGACAAGTGGGGAAGGACTCGTCATGTGGCCGACACGGTCACAGGCAGAGGAGAGTGGAGGGAGGAAAAGGGATTCCAAAGGTGCCCCATCAGGACTTGCCCCAGCCTTGGGCACGGAGGGGAGGCGCATGATAAGAATTCGACCTATACAAGGTCAAGAGCAGGTTTGGCTCTGAGTAACTGGATGGGTTGAGGTGAATGGGATGCAGAGTCTTGTTATGAGAAAACTGAGACAGAGTGACTCGGGTTTTGAAGGAGATGAAAGTAATAGAGCTTGTATATCTGTTCCGTTTTAAATATTTACTAGAAATAGAAGTGAAGATGTTGAGTAGAGAGTTGGTTAAGTAAATGCAGGGCTCAGGGATAATAATACAAATTTGCAAGCCAACACTTAAATATGAACTACAAAAAACCTGAAACCAGAAAGCATTGATGTTAAGGGGAAATGCAACTAGAAAAGAAAATAATCCCCGGAGAGAGCACAGGGCACTTTGGAGGACAAAGAAAGGAGGGAGAGGAATGGTGAAAGGAGATGCTCACTGCAGAGTACTGCGATAATAGAAGAAAGTGTTTTTAGAAAGAAGTTATGATAACCGGAAATTCGTAGAACTAAAATTAAATGTGACCCTATTCTGCGTCTACATACTGCTCTCAGTTTTTAACTGGAAAACACGCAGAAAAGTTCAAAGAAATTTTACAAGCTCTTGTACTGGAGGAAGATGTTTGTAGGTGTCATGCTCCTGGCTTCAATCCCTGCCACTATTTATCTGTGTGACTGTGGGCCAATGGCATGGCCTCAGGAGCCTTATTGTCCTCACTTCTGAAATAAGAGAGTGACACTTACTTTGTAGGGTTATTGTAGTTTAGTAAAAAAGGTGTATTTCATACTTAGTATTTACTATATGTTCAATAAATGGAAACAATTCATGGGCTTTGCTTGTTTTCTCTGCGATAGATCCAGGAAGAGTTGACAACCACCCTACATTCCTCGCGGAGGGGATTTTCTAGGCCGTTATACTTTCTCATTCTTTTCTGTCTCCCCTCCTTCATCTTCCTCTCCAACAACTGGAGAATTCTGAACCAAGCCAGAGGTATAACTCGTGCAAGGCTACGTCTCTCTGTAAGTATAATGGTGTGGGCTGTGTTGTGGAGCAGGTAGCTTCTTTGAGAAAATAAAATACAGCCATAAGTAGCTCAGATTCTTGAGTCCTAGTAGCTAGGATTTAATTCCATTTTACCACTCCAAATCAATGTGAACTTGGGAGATTTCTTTAAATTTTCTATGTGTTACCTTCCTCTTTTGTAAAGTGAGGCTAAGAGTGCATATCTCACTGGATCTTTATAAGGATTCTGTGAATTAAAATCGAAATGGGCAAAGCACTTAGTTCAGTATTCCATAACCAAAGCTCAGCATTCCATAAGCATTCCATCAAGGTACCGTGTCCAGTGCTGAGTAAGCGTCTGATCAGTGTGCGCTGTTATGTGGACTCAGGACTTCAAGCAGATGGCTGCATGGCCGCCCTTCCGGGCTTGGGTGGCATGAGTTCCGAGTCCCCTTCTGTATCTGACATTCTAGGTCTGGATAACTATCGAGACTCGGTAGTTTGGGGGATGGGCTATCTCCAAGCAAAAGGAAAAACTGGAAGATTTGTCTCTGACCACAGGAAGCAACGACATGTCCAGCAGAACTAAGAAACCGGGTCATAAAGTCAAAACCACTTCAACTTTGAATAATGCCTTTTTATTCTTTTCAATGCGAAAACTTCAGTTGCTTCTGTTGGCTCATATTTCAGATTAAAGGTTTTTTTTTATTAAGTTTATCTTTAGTTATAGAATCAGCATGGTATAGAGAAAGATCTCGGGTTAAAAATCAATTCTCAATTCAACCTTCTGCACCTCTACTTATCACAACTGAATGCCTCTGAGTCTCTTTTTCTCATTTTTAAAACAGAAATTGCAATTGCTGCCTGGCAGGGATATTGTGAAAATGAAGTAAAATGATGTATATGAAAAGTCCAGCCAGGTGAACACTGCGTTATCTTTCTTTACCTATTCTTTGGGCTGTAGTCTCTGTCCCTGCTTATTCCTGCTTTCTGCCAGATTCCAAAAATAGCTATGCAGATGGCTTTCTCTGAAACTAGGGAACGCTTATCTACAGTTGCAGCGGTGGGTCCTCTCATTAGATGATATTTATAACCCTGTTGAAATGGGACTTTATTTGAAGTGATAAAAAGGGAAGTTTCTACAAGCTCTAAAAATATTACTTGGAAATAATGCTCTTTCCAGACCCTTGATCCTGAGTAAGGTAAACCAAAGGTCTTAGTTTAATAGACTACTGATAATTCCCATTATGCCAATGGGGAAATTAGCTAGTGCCGAGATATTTTTTAACTGGTTTGAACAAACACATCTTCAGTTTCATCCAGCAAGATGTAACCTTAGCAACTGTGTGTATTTTTGGATTCCTTTTCGTTTAATGCAAATAAGTTACCATGATATACCCGGAATCTGATGACAGAATTCAACGTGACCGATTCACATGTCTGAGGCCTCCACATCCCTAACTGGTCCCAAGATTCTGATTTCCTGTCACCAGCATGAATCAGTATGACCTGAACTGAAATAGTTTTATAGAACTTGTTTTCATGTTTACCTTCAAGTCACATTTGACTATCACTCCTATTGTAAACACCCCAAAGGGTGGGGAAAACCATAGTGTTGTGTAAAAGAATTCAGGTTTCATGTTGTGAGACATAATTTAAAATGTAGCTATACTCCTTCCAAACTCTGAACTCAGTAGTTCCTCACTATTTCTGAGCTACAGAGTGTTCTACAAAATAGAAGCGATCATTAATTTGAAACATTTTTCTCCCTTGTAAAATTATGTGTGCCAAATATAGTATTTGAAAGTGGTTTTTCAAATTTTTGTTTATTTTTATTTTAATTGTGCATATTATACATTTATTGAATATTTTGATATGTTTATATTGTGGGATGATTAAATCAAGCTAATGACAAGTGAGCACTTCGTGTACTTACTATTTTTTGTAGTGAAGACATTTAAACTTTACTCTTAGCATTTCTAAAGGGATAGGAGTCCCATCAGTTTGAGGGCATCGTCTTAAAACTTGCTCCCTCCTATTGTGCCTGCCATCATGGTTGGTATATAACACTCATGGTGCTTTGAGCTGAACCAATTTGTCTTTTATAGGTAGAAAGGGAGCTGGAGGAAGTCTGCTCTCTGTAGTCTGGTCCCCTACACCCTCTGTAGTTACCACTTGGTTTTTATTGCTCAGCTCAAGCAAGTTAAGGACACGCATAGGATTGTTCATATATGTTGATGAACAAGAAATTCTCATTTTCCACCAAAGGTAGAGAAACAAAATCTCAAGTCACAAAAGGCTTTATCAGTCCTGTTTGAATTGCTGAAGCCCCACCCCCATGCTTCTGTCTTTCCTGACCATCGCCACTCAGCTCTTGCTCAGCCCTGTTAGCTGTTGTGTGCCGGCATAAGTGAGCACCTGCGCGCGTGGTCAGTGATTCCTCCTCAGGACCCCCGATCATAGTCACATTTGATCAAACTGGCCCATAGGACAGAGGGTTTACAAGTAGAAATTTGAGAGTATGTACAAATCTTTTTTTTTTTTTGTGTGTGTGTGTGTGTACCTGGAAATGTGTGTGTGCTTGTGTGTTGAGGTTCATGAGTCTGTGTCAGTGTGACTTGTGGACTAGGGTTTGGAGGCATCTGTAGAAGCCTGTGAGCTCATATCTTGTGAGAGTGTTTGTCAATTTTGGCACATAGAGTTTCTGCATGTTTGTTATACAGGAAAAAGGAAGTAGCTGAGGACTAGGAGAGAATTTGCTCATTCATTCATTCATGAAATACTCACCTAAGGGATGAGAGAGCTAGTCTCCGGATCTGTGAAGCCATTGGTTCAGCTTGGTGAGTTCGTGACAAACAGAGGTGGAGAAATGCTGGCTCGCTTGTATGCTTTGAACAGCATTGTGGCAAAATCCTCTGTGAAGCCTCAATGGGAGCTCAGGGGCTCAGTGAAGCCCTATGATCATCTTCAAGGTCATGGCCTCTAATCATCTTCAAGGTCATGCACACTGATCTGTAAAACATGAAGGCGGTGTCATTTCCCTTCTTTCTCCTTCCTTGTTCCCCTGCTTGGCCCATCCATGTCCCTTCTGGGCATCCTATTTTACCTTGATCAGGAGAGGTACCAACCTGGTGTGTTCCTTCTAATGTAGCTCAGGGTGGCATGGTGAAGCTTTTACTCCCACTGTAAAGGTCCTAGGATGTCTACCAGGTCTTAGATACATTCTGACTTCACACTGTGCTTTTTAAGTCAGGGAACTCTACTGGGAAGGTAGGCATCACCCCATGTCTTAGTTACTTTTCTCGTTGTTGAGACAAAATACCCAACACACAAAGTTAAAGGAGGAAGGGTTTATTTAGCTCACAGTTTGTAGAGGTTTCAGTCTATAATCAGCTAGCTCCAAGGCAGGGTGAGTTCATAGGGGACAGCAATTCATGGTGAGCAGAAGACAGCAAAAGCAACAAGAGAGGAAGGAAGAGCAAGTCTCTTTTTGTCCTTTATATTGTATGCAGGCTACCCACCCTAGGGTGGGTGTAGCACTCACAGCCTTAATCCCAGCATTAGACCATGAATCAATCACAAACTCTAGAAGCCTGCCCCCATGACTGCATGAGGCTTTGGGGGGACATCTAGACAAAACACAGCACCCCACTTGTCAGCAAAGTAGCATTTCTCAGAGTTCTATGGAACAGAAAAGAAGATCATCATTTCCATTGGCAACCATTGAAGCTTTAGCCAAAGAGGAGCCCATGGGTTTCTTTCCTTACAGGAGAAATAAGAGTAGCACATCCCAGGAAGAAGGCATGACCCACTCAATGCCCCTCAGGAGCATACTGTGATGGGAATCCAGGTGTTGCTGCTTAATGCCCTCTGAAATCCTTTGATAAGCCACTCTCACTTCTCTTTCCCAAAAGATTCTAGGTGAAATGTGTGCCTTCTGAGCTGCCTCTGTGCACTCCAGAGCTCTCAAGTTTGACTGCACTGCAGGCCCTGCAGTGCTTCCTAGCTCAGGAGGCCCTTTGACCAATGCTGACACTTTTGTGTGAAGTTCTCATGCATTACATGGGCTGGGTTATTACAACCTATGGATACAGGAATCAAGGCTCTGAGAGGTGGATTATAAATTGCCAAGCCAAAAGTGAAGGTTACCTGGCTTCAGTCTTCCCTGGCCTGAGTGCAGCTATCTTTCCACATTCCCACTTTCACTCAGAGTTACCAGAGGGCAGGTGTTATGTCTTGCTTCTAGGTGAATCCTCACTATTGAGCTAGAACTGATGTCCACTGTTGGCTTTCCCAGACACCAGGCTCTGAAACCAGCAGAATAAGCCCCTTCAGGGATTTTCTCATGATTGGTACTTGTGGGGATAAGTTGCATGAAAGGCCTCAGTTGGCCCCACAGGCAACTCTGGGGCTGTGATGCCTGTCAGAGTTGTGCTAAAGAGAGGAAATGGGTTGCTTTGCTTGGGATAAAGGATGCCTCACAGGTCCAGGTGTTAAAGGACTAGTCCTCAAGGTGGTACTCTTGGGAGGTTCTGGAACCTTCAGGAGTTGTGTCCTCATGGGAAGTCCTTAGGCCACTGGGGGATGCTATAAAGAAGACTGGAGTAGCCTGATCTCCTATGTGTTCCCCACCATTGCGATCCAGCATGCCCACCAGAGGCCAAAGCAATGGGTGCATCCTGCCTTAGACTGGACCCTCCAAAACGTGAGCCAAAACAACCCTTTCTCTTTGTAAGTTAATTATCTAAGGCATTTCATCATAGTGATGGAAAGCTGACTAAAATAAGGGTGCCAATATTTTTACCCTGCTATTGAGTGACCAATGGATGGGAGCTGTATGCAGGGAGAGGTCTGACTTTGGATAAGATGATTCTCTTGAAGGCATTGCAGTTCAGACATCCAGGGAGAGGAACTCAGCCAAATCAACAGGGTTCCAGAGTTCTCTTCTTCCAACACAGCTGGAAGCTGAGGGCAGGAGTGACTCAGCCCTATTTGGAGGTCCTGGGTGACACACCCCAGAATGGCACCACAGAGTTTTAAGACTGACACTTCCCAGCAACATGTTTCCCTGTTCTCTTACCAGCAAAGGCTTGCATCTGATTTTTCCTGAATAGGCAGTCCTAGATCTTTGGACATTGCTGTTTTCCATGCTCTACTTCCTGCTGTGTGTGTGTGTGTGTGTGTGTGTGTGTGTCCAGCCTCTCAAGGCTCATTTCTGTAATGGTTTCTTGGGCACGCGTCTGCACTTTCCCAGCTGATGGTGAGGAGACATCTCACAGGCTCTGCAGTTTCCTGCCTCAGGGCATGTCTGGCCCCATAATGTGACCTCAGGAAGCCTGTCCAGTCCTCACAGGGCAGAGTGCCACCCAGTGGCACTGACTCAGGCTCAGCAGGGCCAAGGCCATGAGGGCTTGTGGTGAGGGAGATCCTCAGGCCAACAACTGTTCTCAGATGCTATGGGACTACTTGATGAACTAGGCCTTGGTGTGACACTCCATCTTCACAGAGTTCTGCCACTGGGGGCACTTCTCACACTGCAGAGGTCCTGCAGAGGGCCTAGTGTGAAATGTGCCCCTCACTCAGGAATTTATACTGTCTGCACTTCACATCTTCCACAGAGCCTCTCTGATTGGGCTGGGCTGCAAGTCTGTGAGCTTGGGTCTCTCTGAGCTGCCCTCCATGCTGATGGGATATGGCACAGAGGAGGTTTATGAAAGCTGATGGACTATGGTGTGAAGGGCAGGGCTATGTTGGAAGCAGAGGACCCTGAGTTAAACAATTTTTCATCCAGAACCTCCCTGTGGCTCCTCCTACCCCTGATTCCTTTCTTATGGCTTTACTAAAAGATTCCCTTTGGTTTGCACCAGAATTCCCCTATAGCCGGTCAGTGCTCACTAGAGAAACAAATTAATGTAAGATATATAAACGCATAAGCATTTAATAGGTAAGCTTACAAAGGCTGCCTGCAGGCATGGAAGAATGCAAAAGGGCTGTCTGCACACTGGAGATCTGAGACCAATCAAAGGTCGAAGGCCTGGACCTCACTGCAGAGTGAGGTCCTGATACTGTGCAAGTTAGTATCAGGAGGCTGATGGATTTGAGCTGGAAGCGAAGAGGTCTTCTCTGGAAGCCAGGAGACAACGTACAAAGTAAAGGTGAAGACTGGAGCTCCTCCAAAGAAACAGCAGTGAGGCCTCCCTTTTCCTTTTTATTCCATTTAGGCTACAAGCCTATTGGTCGGTGCCACCCACACCAAAGATGGGTCGTCTTTCTTCAGTTAATCCATTCAGCCACACCCAACATTATGCTAATGTAATCATTGGGGCATTCTTACTCATGTCGTCACAAAGTAACTTGATTACTCAAATTACTCAAGTTTCTTACTCAAAGTTAACTATCACGATCATGTTATTCAAAGATAGTTCAGCTTTCTTGGAATCAAACCAAAGCCTTCCAGATCAGAACACCATCTGAGGTGGGGCTTAGGATACAGGTTAGGCATTCTCTAACAGGTCTTGGTCTCTGTCTTGACACACCTCCTGGGGATGTAGACAGCATGGCTCAATGTTAGGACGTCCTGGGGCTGAGTCGAAGCCATAGACCTCGTTATTGGATAGATCAGTAATGTGCAGGAGCTTCCGAAGCAGGAGCAATCAGAAACAAAGCTGTTTTCAAAGTTCTAAAATGGAAGAGGAAAGTATGGCAAAAAGAAAGAACAAATACAAACACAAACTGAAGATATTGTGTTCTTTGAAAATACAAGACTATTTCACTGTTTTTTCTTCCCAGAAACAGAAACCTCACAGGGAAGGATGAGACAGGAAGCAATCTGAATGGCCAATTCCTCAACAGAAAAAACTTACTTTGTGTTTCACAAAGAGATATCAAGGTGTTAACAGGTCTCTGGGCAGAGCTTGGAACTGTGGCCCACGGCTCATGTTTGCTTTCCAGCTGTCCCATGAACTCCTTGGGTGTCCTTAGACACACCCCTTGCCTGCTCTGGGGCCTCCCTTTGCAAAATCATAAACTGAAAGGTACCTTTAAATTCGAACCTTCTATGGGTCTATTTTTAAACAAAAACAGAAAAGAAACCACACTTGCTCCCACACTGTGAGCCCCGCCATAAAGACATTTGTAGCTATGCAAACTTCTCAGAATCGGAGAGAAATAGCATTTGTGAAGTGTCAGCTCATCAGAAGTGACTGGCACCAGGGCTTCCAAACCCCATCCCCACAACCTGCCTGTGCAATGTGGAGCCAGGCCAAGCAGAGACCGGCAGCTTCTGGTGCTGCTGCCTCCAACTGCGTTCTTGCTGGATGGCGCCGTGTGTTCTGAGGACCAGAAATAGAATCCGTCTGTCATGCAGCAAGTGTGCTCCTGGGAGGCTGCAATGTGTGTGTGTGTTTGTGTGTGTGTATGCATTTTAAAATTTATTTTCCAGATAATTCTCTATCAAAGATAATAATTTTGGAAGAACTCTGGAAAGCTGTCCACTCCCTGTGAGACAAATCACTTATCATAACAGCTTGGTGTTCCTAAGTAGGCTCAGGGCCAAGAAATGCTCAGCACTTACCCTTCAGGGATGTCACAGGCCCATGGAAGGGGACCTTTTGGTTTGAGACTCTGCTTCACTTTGGGACATTGCTAGATTATTAGGGTGCACTATCTGCCTTCTCCAAATCCCCAGATTCGAGATTCTTGCCTGCTTAACTAAGCTCAAAACTCTGAGCTCATCCTGTCATTGGGGAGATCATCTGCAGAGATCACCTTTTCCACAATGCAGTTAGTACACTGATGTCCCCTAAACAGCTCTGTCAGCTTCAGTCCAGCTGCCCAGTTTCCCACGGGAAATCTATGCAGCAAGCCAGCAAGGTTTCTTCTGTCCTAATCTGAGCTCACTATTGAAACTATTGGCACTTGAGAAACCCTTTGATAGGAGGCAGAATCAGGATATGGTTCAGCCCACCACAACCTGCACAGACAAGCCTCATGCACTTGGGATGCACTTCACAGACCTCTCGGTGCAGGTGCATCTGCACTGTCTGTAAACTGGGAATCACAGAAGCATGGTCTTACCCATCTGTGGGTTCTCATGAATGTCCCACATGACACCGAGTCTGTGCTGTGCAAGGGCTGTTGATGTTCTGCCCATGCTGCAGGGCCACAACACCCACATCTGGGAAACAGGGATAAGTGACAGAGGCCAGACAGAAAGCTAAAACTGGACTGTAGGACAGTGGAGCATGAGAAAGCAGCCAAGGTCATCTGCAAGCATTTCTTGAAGGAGATCCATACATAGGTACCCCAAGCCCCACACCAACCCTGTCTAGAACTTCTTCTCTGGTCCTGATAGATCAAAGGACCACTGCTTTTCTCACCCATGTCAGTTGTTTATCTGGCCTGAGGCTGTGTCAGGCCCCACAGGGGGCCAGAGATGCCTGTTTCCATCTCCTCTCACTCAGCTCATACAGGTCCACCACAGGTGCTTGAGATCCTCTTTGGAGCTGTTCCTCTGTCATTCCGGCCCTTCCTTCTTTGTTCATGTCATGAGAGTTGATACATTTCAGACCATAGTGGACACGGGAATCCAGAGATGAACAGGCATGGTTCTCAGTCATATGGACCTTAGAAGTCTCCTAAAAATATGAGTCCCCTGCGGGGCCTGAGTGCCCTGACTGCTCTTTGCTGGTCTAAGCAAAGGAAAGCCACATTTTCAGAACAATGAGCTATTGCGTTTCATTCACACAGAAGCTTCTATGAGGATTTTCAAATTTGTTTTCCTGAAGAGGAAGCTGAGACTCATAGCAGGCTAGAGAGAAATAGAATTGCGACTACAAACCAAGTCTTATAGCCCCAGGAAGTGTACATTCCTAATAAAACCAAGCTGCCTCACATCCGTGAGAGGCTCGGGAGAGATCTTGGGATGACAGTGTGGAAAGGATGCTAAAATAGTTCTTGTTCTGCCTAGGATAAGGTTTTTTCAATAATGAAGATGAATCAGTAGGGAAGGGCATCACTTTCTCCTTGGAAAAACATGTGTGTAATTCTGCAATTAGAGGCTCTAGTAAAAGTGGGTGGGAGTCCCTTGGAAAAATAAATCACTGCTGATGGCAGAGATGAACAGCTGTAGCTATAGTCTGGCCCCAAAGAAGTTCAAGAACTCCATGCTTTAGGTCAAGATCATTTGGAAACCACCCCTGATTTTGTCCACAAACCCTTAGTTGGGATTCCTTTTCTGTTTTGCTTCCACAATTTCTAGTCCTCTCATATATGTCAATGATGTCTATTTTTGAAATTACATATATATGTGTATATGTGTGTGTATAAATACAGTCACACATCACTTAACACTTAGAACACAGGAGAAATGTGTCACCAGGCTTTTTGTCATTGTGGGGACAGTATAGAGTGTATTTACACAAACAGAAGATGACTGCTACATCTCTGAGGGATATAATCTGGTGGGACTGCTGTATCTGCATAACTATATAGACATACACATATATGTGAAACCAGGTTACTTCCTGAATTAAAATCATTGCTTTCATCCAAAATGTACAATAGACATGATGAATCAAAAAGAAACTGGTCAAACGGAAAGAGAGACTGGAATAGGGAAAAGAAAGAAGGGAAAGGGAAAAAAATTGTATATAATATATAAGATGGTTAAGATAGATACACTACCAATTTTACTTAGTTCATTGAAGAGTAAGGCTTGTGCCAATAATGTTTGGACAATTGAATGCTAATGTCTGGCATCCTGAATAACTAACTTAAAGATAGTAATACGTAATGCATTAACCATTGTTACCCTCATATTATGTTGTTTTGAAAATTTGTTCTTTTTTTTATTTGTTTTGTTTTTTCTTCTCTTTTAAAAAAAAAAAAAACTAAAAAAAAAAAAAATCATTGCTTTCCTAGCTAGGAATCTCGATCTCAAGCATGGCTTACTTATGAGATTGTCTTGGGTTGGGTTTTTCCCAGAGCATAATCAGAGGCAGGGATTTGGGCTTAAGAATTGCTTTCTGGGAGGCCTTTACCCACTGATGCTTGTTCCTCGTTGGTTAAGGCTCATTTCTGGGGGTGTGGACTTTTCCCCATATCTGTTTTGCTCCTCACACTGCTGCCTCACTCTTGAAAGGGCAGAAAACTTTTAGATGGAGGTATGGGGATGCTTAGGGTAGGTCGTTATCCCATGTAAAGAAACTCCTTCAAAGCTCCTGATGTCCTCTCTGGGTGAGCAAAGGGATGTGGGTGGGTCATTGTGGCTTCTACTGCAAGAATACTGCAGAAGCTGCCCTCTTAAGCTTCATCTGCTGCCACACATGACCCAACATTTCACAGAGGTCCTATCCTATAAGATGTGTATATCACACAGTTACTGTAACCTTTTCATAAGAAGGTATTTCTCGGAAGAAGCAGGCAATTAATCTTTCTATCTTAGTTTGACCAGATTGTGAATTTTGGATTCTTTTCTTTTTTAGTAGGATTGTCCCATACCTTCTGTTAATTGGTACAGGAAGGTAAGAGATATCAAAAAAAAAAAAAAAAAAGCTAAACCCAAAACTCTCATAGCCATAAAAAAACAAAACACTTTCTGTGATGGGCAGGTGGTGAGCCTGTGTTCACTCCGGGTGTAACCAGAAACACCTTAGAACCTCTTCAAGTGCTGCAGGATTCTGTATTCCAGACAGGCAATTCAAGTTTATTCTCTAAACTGTGCTTCATAAGGCAGAACCAAAAATCATAGTAATTTGTTTCAGATCAGCTGATATTTGAAAGCTGATCCCAAAGAAGCAGTGTTTGCTCAGGTTTCCATAATGTCCCCATATAGACCTTTCCCATGTTCATTCTCCATGACCTCTGTGAAGTCTTTCTAGACAGTACCCTTCAAGCTTAGCCACTCCTGCCCCTATCCCTACATCACACACAGCAAGTATTCATTATAATCTTCAAAATGACTACCCATCATTGGGCCGGTGAGATGGCTCAGCGGCATACGCGCCTTCCTGGCAAGCACGAGGGCCCGAGTTCGACTCCTGGAATGCACATACAAAAAAAGGGCCAGTGATATCGCTCAGCTGCATGGGCGCCTGCTGGTGCGCGAGGTCCTGAGGTCGACCACCGGTACCCACAAAAAAAAAAAAAATGACTACCCATTATTTGTTAAAAAAAAAAAAAAAAACTGACCACAATACTGACATTCATGGTCTAAAATTTTGAATCTAATATACTTTTTATTCATTATTTTCATAATGAGCACAATCACCTAATTAGTAATATATGTGTGATTTGATCATTTTCTTTTAAAAAATACATCTATTCATACTGGTTGCCAAAGACAAACAAAATAACCCAAACCAAACTAAAAAAATGCTTTGACTCAAAGGCAACCGCTAAATATATTTATGTGCCAGGCCTAGTGGGATACACCTATAATTCACTATTCCTATCCTAGAGAAATTTATTATCCTGCTAACAAAGTTATACGCAAGCTCAGGGAATAACTAAAAAGTAATCCCAATCATTTGTCCAACCAGCAGGAATTCCTGCCATGGGGAAGTTCACCATGAGTTGGGACCATATTTTAAGGGCAGGAGGCTATAGCTGCACCTTGGAGGGAGGAGGGTTCTGATGATGGTAGGAGAACATCCAAAGTTGGTATAGTACAAGTTGTACAGAATCATTGTGGGGACAGCAACATGTACGGTTGAGGGAGATGGAGATGACAGCTCTTGCTGGAACAATCCATCCGTTGCCAGAGTGGAGGAATCACTGAAAGGGGACAGATTGTGGAGATCTTGGATGCCTGCAATGGGATTTAAGATCCAGCCAATGTGAAATCAGTAAAAAGCGAGTATACTAAATGCTTGTTTGAGGAATGTCAATCAGGCAGCTGTGTAGAAAGAAGATGGATTGGCTGCAGATGAAAGGCTGCCTGAGAGGAGCAAGAGGAAGAGAGAAGCATTAGTTAGTGACCCATTACTATAACAAAATACCTGAGTCAACCAACCTAGCAAAGGTTGCTTTGGCTCATGGTTGTGGAGGGTCCAATTCAAGACTCAATGACTTCTTTGCTTTTTTGGCCTCTGATGAGAGCAGCACTTCCTGGCAGGAGTGTGTTTCAGAGCAAAGTGTACATCAAGAGCCAGGAAGCAGAGCAAAAAGGAGGGGGCTGGCACCCACAATCCCCTTCAAGGGTGCCCCCAATGACCTAGGGGCCTGAAGATTCCACAACTTCTCAGGAGCACCACAATGGGGACCCAGCCATTGACATGGACTTTGGGGGACATGCTGGCCACTAGAAAAATGAAAGTTAAAATGTCACTGAGATTCCATCTTACCCCAAGAAGAACGGCCACCATCAAGAAATCAAATAACAAATGCTGGCAAGGCTGTAAAGGAAAAAGGAACTCATCTACATTATTGATGGGAATGTAACCTAGTACAACCATTATGGAAATCAATATGGACATTGTTCAAAAAACTGAAATCAGAAATTCCATTCGACCCTGCTATTCCTCCTCTAGGTATCTTCCCAAAAGAGTTATAAAAATCGTATTACAGGGTACAGCTACACAAATGTTTATAGCAGTTTAACTCCTAATAGCTAAAGCTTGGAAGAGATACATCTTATATGTCCATCAACAGATGAATGGATAAAGAAGATGTGGTATTTACACACAATGGAGTATTACTTTTCCATAAAAAAGTTAACTTTGTCATTTGTAGGAAAGTGCATGTATGTTGAGACCACAATGTTAACTGAAATAAATCAGACACACAAGATCAAATACCACATGGTTTCTCTTATATGAGAAACCCAAAATATAAATAAAAAGCAAAGTAAAGGACAATAGAAAGTAGTGAAAACAAGTCTATCTCTAATAGGAAGGGTATCAAGACATGGAAGGAGTGAGGAGGGAGGGGAGAGAGAGAGGATGGAAAAAGATATTAAGATGTGTTGTGTACATGGACCAACTCCACACAAGGGATGTAAACATTAGGTACTGCAAACATGTACAAAAAAAACCTTCATTAGACAGGTAGTTGGGAGAGTGCAGCCCTGAGTGTTTGAGGGAGGGGACAGGAGAACAAGATGTGCATTTGCTGTAACATCATCTGGACATCCAGCAAGAACAAGGATGCAATAATAATGGCTGCAAAATTTATCTCTTAGCTAAGAAAATGGTGGTGTGGGGTCTTGAACGTAAGTAGGAGGAACTGACCCAAAGGAGTAAGCCTTGTTGAAACCACACAAATGGTGTGTGTGTGGGTGGCACAGTTTTTCTGTGAAAAGAGGAAACAGAAGTAGGAGGTGTAGAGGCAGCCAGAGGCAGGATTAACACAGCTTGGTTTCAGACATATTTACTACTTGAGCCAGTCTCTGGGGCACACAGGGCTCTGCCTTCCCAGAACATCAATAATGCAGCATGGAATCTGCGGGTCTGTCCCTGAATAGAGATATTGGGATTAAGAACATAAGCCATTGAAGGAGCTCCCCTTTATCACTGTAATTACAAACACAACCTGTGCTCATGCCCTGGCAAGGAATTTGATGCCTGACCTGTCGAGATATGATCGCACACACTTTCCATACCCTTTCTTTTGGCAGATGACATTACTGGATTTTGTGTGTAGATAAAAATGCAGCCATTCGTAGCCTGCAGAGAACACAGTCACAGATGTTTTACACCTGAATCACTTCTGCTCAGTGGCTTTCAAAATATTTCCCCCATCCCAACAGTCCTAAGAGGTAAAGGACACTCTGAAGAGTAACATATAATACTTTCATTTTCGGGAATTGGTATATGTACATATGTCATCTTAATCCTTTTTACTTCCTCTTACCCTCCTACCCTCCCATCCCCTCCATCCCCAGCTCCTCAGATCACCTTTTGGACCTCCCATTCCTGTGGGAGAGTGGGAAGGTACACAACCCTCAGTACTCAAGTCAGAATCTGGGGGAGGGAGAGTGTGAAGCCTTCCACATGGTCCCGATACACCAATGGGGACTCACTGTCTTTCAGGACAAGCACAGCTGGGACACATCTTTCTGCCTAAACTGTATTATTTCCTACCCACAAGACTCCTAATTCTACATTCAGCCTCCATCCTTGCACCCTGCAAGAGCTTGGTGTAGTTTTCTCTACATTCAAGAGACCACACTTGCCTCACACAGCTTGGATGAGTTCTTTCATACACTTTGCCCTTGCATTCGTGTTTGAGTGTCTTTGTTCCCTAGCGGACTGTCAGTTCCTTCAGAGTTGCTGTCCTGTTTCATCCATCAGTGTCTACACCGTGCTTGGCAGGGGTTAGACAGTAGATGCTCACAGGTGGCGTAAATGAATGAAGTGAATTACGATTCCACGACACTGAGTTTCTATACTTTGGTAGTTTTTCAGTAACTCCTCATATGGTTACAGCACTGCAACATTCCTACCATCACATTCTTTACCTTACCCTTACCTCACTGCCAGCCTGGGATGCAAGTGCTGAGGGAACCATTACTCTGCTGTTACATATAAGAAACAGAGCTACTGGAGAGTGAAGTGTATCCCTGAAGTTGATGTTAGCAGAGGAAGGAGTTAGGACTGGAACCCAGGTACTCAGACTCCAAGACTGGGTTTTTTCAGTTCATCACATTTTATCTTTTCCATCCAATATGCATTCCCTTTCTGTCTTTGGCAACTTGGCCAATATTTCTTCTGTCAAATGCCTGACCCTTGCCTGTTCTGATCCTTCCGGAAGGAGTCCATGTTCCCTGACTGAGAACCAAAAGGCACTGTTATTCTGAGAGTTCCAGTGCCTGACCTCTCCTGGCCCACATTTCTCACGCTCTTCTGGAAGTCAGCTGACCCCAGGTGACTTCAGAGCCGCCTTCCAGAAGGCATGGAGTTTGGTATCTGTCTTCTTCAAATAGAATACTAGAATATCATTGTTTCATTTTAAATTACTTTTCTTTTCCACCTCTTTTCTCTCTTCCTTCTCGCATTTATCCTCCCCTTTTTCCTCTGAAATGCTTTTCCATTATAACGGTTAGAAGGAGACTAACAAAACCCTCTCCATCCTTACACAAGCATTGGGGAAACAGTTCATCAAGTTGGCTCATCGTGCTTCGTTTTCTCAATTGTTTCTTATTCAACTTTTTTCTTATGGAAGAGGAAGAGTAAACAAGAGTGGCCCAAACCATGCAATTCCTGTGGTTTTCCCACCGTGTAGACATGGAAAGAATCTGTAAATACTTCTTATGGGCATCCAGGTACGTTTTACATAAAACTCAGGTTTTGTCTTTTTTTCCTTTTCAGATGCAAGATCTTTTCCTGTCATGACCCTGAGATGGCAGAGCTAATAGAAGGGTTTGTTTCCCGTGTGTTTTCTTTGCACGGAGAACCTGGTCCCATACTGAGCATTTGGGAGTTTTCTGGAATTCACCCCATCCTTCCTGGCTTGCCTCACCAGGCACAGCCTGGTGTCTGCTGTCTGCTGTTGATGTTTAAATGCAGGGTGATTCTTTGACTCTATTTCCTCTTCTGAGGCCGCAGACAACGATCAGTACTGGTCAGCATCCCTGCACATGTGGCCACCTTTCTCATACCACATAACGAAACAACTGTAAACACCAAAGCTCAAACAATTTGAGGCCATCTGTGGCCCGAACATGGAAGGAGAACTTAGCTCAGTTCATCTTCGGTTTGAACACAAGTGAATGTGAATTCTGGAAGAACGGTGAAAAGAGAAATAAATGGGCACTGCATTTTGTTTGCTTGCAGAAAGAGAGACCATTCAACGCCAAAATACACTCACCCATCATGGAGGTGCCAGGCGAGAGGTGACCGTGGGTTGGCCGAACCGGCAAACTGCAGAAATTTGCTTTCAGAGGCACTGGCCTTTGTGGTCCCTGCATGGTGATGTCTCGCTTTCTGTAAGGCAGTTTGTGCACTAGATCCTTCAAGAGATCGCGCTTCATCGTTTTCCACGTAGAAACACTGGCAGGCTTAGACAGCGGTCTTCCGATCTTCCCTACTCACTACACCAGAGAAAGCAGCAAGGAGCAAGTGCAGCCTCCTGTTTCCAGCCGCTCCTCATCGCTCCAGCACCAGCTCAGCGCCCTCTCCTGTCGGATCAGCACTGCGTTACGGTCTCAGGAGCCCAGCACCGAATGAGGACTGCGCATGCGTGCGGCGGGTGTTCCTTATTTAGATACTAGAAGTAAAGCGCGCAATAAATGTACTGACCTTGAATCATCCTGAAACCTCATCACCATCACCAACACTGTCCCTGGAAAAACTGTCTCCCACAAACCGGATCCTTAGTGCCAAACAGGTGAGGGCGGGAGCAACGTCCTTTTTCCTCCTTCAGGCCGTCCTGCAGCGTGGACTCCACGTCTGACAAGCGCCCGCAATCTCGGGAGGATGCTCTGCCTCTTCCCCTGCAGGCTCGGTGCGGAGAGGGTCAGCCCTGACGTCCACACCCGGCATCGCCTGGCGTTCTTTCCCCAGCCCGAAAATCCGAGCGCTTCCGGGAGCCTCGGTTCCGATCACTGCACCGGCGCACACTTGGGAGTGATCCCAGGCAATCACGCCGTCCGAATTTTAAACCTCGAGAACAGACCTTGCAGTTGGAAACCGAACGCATCTGAAGTAAAAGGATTTTATTATATAGGAAGTAATATATGCGTAAACCATGCGTAATGTAGCCCAGCCCCAGGGAAGAAGATTTTGTTGGGTTGTTTTTGCCGAAACGCCGGCATCCGCGCCGTGCAGACGTCTGTCTCCTTGCTAACCGAGGGCGCCCGCTCCCGACCCCTCCAGCCGCAGGGCGCTGCGCGGCGGAGCCCAGGGAAATGCCCGTGGGAAGGAGCACGCGAGCCGCCCGGGGGAAGCGCCGGAAGTGAAAGGCCTTCCCGCTCGCGACGCCGCGGGCCGGCCGGGCGCCCCCGCAGCCGGCGGCGCTGGTCACCTGGGCTCCAGCCGGCTCGAGCGGCCCGCGCCTGTCCCGCCCCGCGTCCCCCGGGGCTTCCGTCCGCCCTCAGCGAGGCCCGGAACCGCCGCGGGCTGCCCTGGGGGCGGCTCCCGCCCTGTCTCCCCGGCTCGCCAGACATTCATTCCTCTCCCCTTCCTTACGTTATTTTAATACCTCTTTAAACTTACAGATGAGTATGCGTAATATAGTCATCACTTAATAAAAGTGAAGCAAGCATGCGGATGCCCATCACCTGACTTACATGCCAGCATTTCGGAAACATTCTCTAGTCCCTTCCCTTCCGCTCTCCTCAAAGGCCATCACCCACTTGAATTTAAATTTTGTTTTGTTTCTGTAGCATTGGACCGCATTTGCGTGCACACTTAACATACCACAATTTTGCCTCTGTCTGAACTTGGAGTGCATCACATAAAACAATTTTTCCTCTCTGGCTCGCTTTCTTCACTCAACATGGTATTTCTGAGTTCAGCTATAATAGCATATCAGGTCAAAGTTCATGACCTGCTCTACAGGATTCCATGTGCAAATACCGCAGTTTATGTACCCTTCTTCCTGATGACAGAACTGCTTCTTTTCATACTAAATATGCATAAACAATTTGAATATTTCTCTAGTATAGATTAAAAGTGTTTTAAAAATCTACACTGAAAAATGGTAGTGTTGTATCAAAATATGCATATTTTAATCCACTGGGCAATATTAAAGTTTTTCAAAAGCAATTATACCAGTTGAGCCTTTTCTCAGTACCATTTTTGGCATCTTGTTTATTTGTCTTTCTGGGTTTTATTTTCTAGCTTTTTTCCCATTGATTTATATCCCTTGCCTATACTTCAATTTTCTTCAACTACTCTGGAGAAAATTCACATATATATGAATTTATTTATATATCAATTTAAATATAAATATATATGAATATATATATATATTTATGCTGTACATATTTAACTTGAATTCTAAACTTGGCCAATTTCTTTAACTTCTTTCAAATAATACATGAATTTTGTGACACATTCACTCTGACTGTACAGATTGTAAATAGTGTTATCATTGTCTTAAATTTTAGCTTTTTACTGTTTGTTTAGTCATGCAAATTTTATATATATATACATATATATTTACACACACACACACACACATATATATATACATGAATATATTAAAAACCTGCATTGCAAGTAACTTGTTCTGTGTTCCACAAGATGAGCAAACATTTCTAATAAACTTTAACTTGATAAATGAGTGATGTCTCACAGTATGAGTAGTCCAGGTTGCCGAACGTCACATTATCACAATTGAGCTAATGATTCTGTCCCCCCGCTACAGGATTGTGGGTGATCATCTCCCAATAGAAAGAGGTTATGGAGGAGGTCTCATCTGAAGAGGAGAAGGACAAAAAGGCAGAGGAATCCCTCACTTCAAATGAGATCAGGAAGATGTGGAAAACAGTGCAGAATTTTGTAGAAAATCATCATCTGAATAAGGCTGTAGCTGTGCTGCTGATGAATCTGCTTAACAACAATGCAATGTAACAGTTCTATGAAATACTCAAAAGGAGGCAAAAGCATGTATCATTGGATAGGTTCCTTATTAAAGTTGTAGGAAAAAAGATTCCAGTGAGCCAATAGATAGCAATGACTGCCTTAGTGATAGTGAAAGTCATCCTACATAATAACCCTCCTCTCTTGTCTCCCTCACACCAGCCATAAAAGTTTTAAAAGTGGAGGTCAATTTGTTTAATTTTCTGTATATTTTGTATATTCTTTATTATTGTATATTATATGACAGAATTGTAGTCATTTTAAATGATTATTTTTGGGTTATGGAACAAATCATCTGAGTTTCCATTTCTTATGGATAAATTCCCTTTGATATACAAGTGCTTTGAATTACAAGCATACTTCCACATGAGTTATGCTCACAAACCAAGATTTTACCATATATATAGCTGAGCGCAGTATGTTTTATATCTACCCATGTGTTTAACATTTTCTGTTTCCTAGTCCATCTTTGCTCACCAGCTTTCCTTCTGGAATTATTGTGCTGCTTGCTTATTAAAGAACTGGATATTTGCAGATGATATGATACGCTACACAGAAGACCCCAAAAACTCCACAAAAAGACTTTTAGATTTAACAACCAAATTCAGTTGTGTAGCTGGATACAAAGTCAGCACTCAAAAATCAGTAACATTCCTGTACCCAAACAACAAACTCACTGAGAGAGAAATTAGGGAAACCACACCTTTCATAATAGCATCAAAAAATGAACTACTTAGGAATCAGTCTAACAAAGGAAGCAAAGGATCTTTAATTGAAAACTGCGGTACTCTGAAAAAGGAGATTGAAGAGGATATCAGAAAAAAAGACATCCCTTGTTCTTGAGTAGTAAGAAACAACATAGTGAAAATGGCCATGCTCCTAAAATTATTATACAGATTTAATGCAATCCTGATCAAAATACCAATAACATAACTCACAGAATTAGAGAAAACAATCTTAAAATTTATTTGGAACCAGAAGAGATGTAGAACAGCAAACAATTCTGGGCAATAAAGGCAAGTCAGGAGGCATTGTAATCCCTGACTTTATTTTTTATTTTTTATTTTTGTGGGTACCAGGGGCCGACCTCAGGACCTTGCGCGCCAGCAGGCGCCCGTGCCGCTGAGCGATATCAACGGCCCTTTTTTTGTATTTGGGTTCCGGGAGTCGAACTCGGGCCCTCGCGTTTGCCAGGCAGGCGCTTACGCTGCTGAGCCATCTCACCGGCCCCCAATCCCTGACTTTAAACCACACTGCAAAGCTACTTTGATAAAAACAGTGTGATACTGGAAAAAACAAAAAGAAACAGATGCAAATATCAATTCAACAGATAAGAAGATGCAGCTACAATTCCAAACTCACTCAGCCACCTTATCTTTGACAAAGGGTCCAAACACCCTCACTGCAAGAACGATAGTCTCTTTAATAAGTGGTGCTGGAAAAACTGGCTTTCCACATGCTGAAGACAAAAATTAGACCCATGTCTCTCACCACGCACTATGCTAAAATTGAAATGGATCAAAGACCTAAATATTAAAACAGAAACACTAAATCTCCTAAAAGATAGAGTAGGTAGAACTCTTGAAGACATAGGTATAGGCAAAAACTTTAGGAACAAAACCCAGATCACAAGGGAAATATTACAAAAAATGAACAACTGGGATCTCATCTTATTAGAAAGCTTTTGCCCAGCAAAACAAATCACCAGTGCAGTGAAGAGACAACCCATAGAGTGGGAAAACATTTTTCCAGCTGTTCCTCAGACAAAGGACTAATATCTAGAATATATAAACAACTCAAAAAAAATCAACCCCCCCCAAATTTAAAGACCTAACCCCAAAATGGACATCCGAAATGAATAGACACTTCTTGGATGAAGAAGTAGAAATGGCAAATAAATATATGAAAAAATGTTCAACATCATTGGTCATTTGAGAGATGCAAATTAAAACAATGCTGAGATTCTGTCTCACTCAAGAAAAAAATGGCAATTATAAAGAAATCAACCAATAACAAATGCTGGCAGGGCTGTGGGGAAAAAGGAACCCTTCTGCACTGTTGGTGGGAGTGTAGACTGGTGCAACCACTGTGGAAATCAGTGTGGAGAATCCTCAAAAAACTAAGATTAGAGGTTCCATTTGACCCAGCTATTCTCCTTCTTGGCATCTTCCTGAAAGAATTAAAAACATGCACACCCGTGTTTATAGCAGCACAGTTTATAATAGCTAAACCTTGGAAACAGCCCAGATGCCCATCAACAGATGAGTGGATAAAGAAGCTGTAGTATTTTTATACAATGGAGTACTACTCAGCCATGAAGAAGAATAAGCTTGAGAAATTTATAGGTAAATGGATGGACCCTGAAACCATACTCTTAAGTGAAATAAATCAAACACATATGCGCAAATGGTGCATTGTTTCTCTGGTGTGAGAAAGTGTAAATAAAGACCAGAATGTATACTAGATATTTTGAAATAGACAATTCTCAATTGGGAAGGAGAACAGGAGGAGGGAAGGGAAAAGGGAGGAAGGGAAAAGAAAAAAAAGAAGGAAAAATGGAAACAAAGCTTTTGTAAGTAAGGAGAGGAAGAGGGGTTGAAGGGAGGGTAAGGGAATGGGGAAAAAAGAGGAATTGAGATAAGTTATGTACAGGTACAAAGTTCCTATGATGAATGTGATCATTATGTATATTTAAAATGTACCAAAAAACTCGGTTAATTAAAAAAGAACTGGATATAGACCTCTAAACAAGCATGTTTTGTCCAGAACTTTGAAGATAACATTTTGACTTTAGTTATTATTATTACCAAAAAGCCAGATTCAATTTAGTTGAAGTCCTGTATAAGTATTCTGACTTTTCTTCACATCCCCTTGTAAGGTATTCTCTTTGTTTTCATTGTTCTGTAATTTGAGCAAAATCTAGATATGCATTTCTTCTTATTCATCATGCTTGGGGTGGGTATCTTGAATCTGAGAATTAGTGCTTCTCATTAATTATGGAAAAGTATCCAATTTTCTTTAAATATTCATTCTATCTCTGTTTTCTTGTTTTTCTTTTGGGGACTCGTATTTATACAGTACCTTCTCACTATATTACCCATATCTCTTTTCTTCTTACACTAGTGGCCATATTTCTCTAAGGTTTTCTTGTGTTTTTTTTCCAGATATTTGTTTTTTGGGCACATTCTAGAAAAATTTTTTTCAGGTAGATCTTCCATTTCACAATTTTCTCTTTAATTCAATCTGTAATAGACTTACTTTTTAAGTACACACACATTTACTTAGCTCTAGAAGTTATATCTCTTTTGTCTATTTCACACCTACCTGATCAGTTCTGAAATTTTACTCCTTCTTTATACTTTTAATTCCTCATTTTAAAGAAACATTAAAAGTACTTGTTTTATATCCTGCTTCTTATAACTGAAATATTTGCAGGCATTTTGGTCTGATTCTGTATCACCTATGCCAACTCTGAAGTGGTATTTCTCCTTGGTTATCCTGTGTGTTTTGGTTGTGAACTCTTATTCATTAGTCCTTTATGCATGGAAATTTTTTGAGGCTTTGATTTAACAAATATTCCTCCAGAGAAGATTTGCCGTCTGATTCTTCAGAAGAATAGCAATCTAGAGCTATTAGAATCTGAAGCCTAGAGGCCTTTATTCTTTTCTTATTTATAGAAATTTAACTTTAGAGAACGCAGGTTTAGTTATTATAGAATACTTATTCAATTGAAATATGACCTCATTGTATACGCTTATAAGGTTTTCTACGAACAGGTATTAATTGTGCATGTTAATGGGATTCAGTATGATATAGCTGTGTGCACCTGTAGTGTGCGCTGATAAATTCAACATCCCTTTTTCTACAGTAGGGTGGGTTTATCACCCTTTTTTTCTACTAAAAATCTTTCTTCTTAAAGAAATCCTTCTTTTGTAGATATCCTTGATCTAGTCATCCCTGCTGAAGTCCCAGGCTTGTTTTTTGTCTCATTTGTTTTTCATCAAAACCCAGGTTCAGAAATCAGCACACCTTCTCTTCCTTAGGAATACTCTGCCGCCGTGACTGGTGTAGCTTGTGGATTTACCTTTCTCTCCACTTAAGCCACACATCAAAATATGTTCTTAATATTTTCATAGCATTTAAACTGTGATATACTGGAGATTTTGCTATAGGTATCCACTCTATCATATTATCAAAAGTAGGTTCCCCACTCTGAACACTCTTCAGTCTTAATATGCCATGACCAGTTTGTCTGACTCTCCCCAGTTACTTAAAGGAAAAGAACATGACCCCTTCATCTTTGAATTCCAGTGCTGACACAAAGTAGGGACTCAAAGTTGGTTGCATGAATGGAATAATACATTCTTAAAACTAATAATGCAATAATGAGATTTTCCCTACATCAAACAGAATTAATTCATTAAACTTCATTTTCTTCATATTTCATGTTTACACAATATACTTTGGATAGTCAAAGAAATGAGAGTTTCTCTTTCAAAATTTGGAAGCTGCCGGTAGACTCATGGATTCTGGAAAGTATGCAGTGAGATAATTAGTTCAGATATTGCACTCTCTGAAGGAATTCGTGCAGAAGAGGTGGGAATAAGTGACCCAGTGGTGGGAGGATGGACAAGCAGAAGCTCTGCGAAGCAGGTGCTTAGCCTGCTGGAGGGGTCCTCGCAGAGGCCAACACAGCACAGATCAAGGGGGATCCTGGAGCAGGGAAGGGCCTTGGCTGGACCATGCCCCCCGCCTGAAGGTGATTATGTAACTGCTTCTGCTGGTGGCCCTCTCTTTGCCTACAGTCTCAGGAGAAACTCCGTGCTGGCAAACAGCACTGATTTCCCCACTGTAGAGTACTTCTGGCCAAGATTCTCGTGCATCAACTCAAAAACCATGTGACAGAAAAGGGACCCAATGTAACAGCAAGCTCCCTTTACCTGATTTTATAATATTAATAATCAGAAGCAGCACTCTATACTCCAGCTACCTCTCACCTTCAACCAAAGATTTCTAACTAGCTTAAGACTCCAAAAGGGAATGCAGTATTCACAGAACTCCTTCCTTTATTCCTACTGTATGGAGTAAGTGGTTTCTAAGTGATTTCTAGGCCAGAGCTTAGGGATTAAGCCTTGCCTACTCTCTGCTCTGTCACTCCTGGCACCTTGACACATAGGAGTGGGCCAGTTACTCGCTACGGGAGACCTCAGTTTCGGGGGCATCTTTGCAATAAGGGAGGGCATAGAATATACTCTAAAGTGCTCACAAATCCAGCAAGTCTTGGGTTCTGTGACTAAGAGCATCTTGATTTCACTACAAGCCATAATTTACCTCCTACTTTTGAAACCGACAAAATAGTTTACAATAAGGCGTTCAGAACCCGCAATCATCCATTAAGGATAAAGCAGGGGTGTCTTTTGAATCCCTTTAGTTTGCCTGTAGTATCAAGAGGATTTTGACTCATGGTTTCAGAGATCTCAGCCCATGGTCAGCTAGCACCAAGGCAGAAACCTTATGGCAGAGAGCATGGTGGGGCAAAAGCTCCCTTCATCATGTCCAAGAAGCAGAGCACAGGGAAAGAGCCAGAGAGGAAAGGGCCAGGGATCAATTTTGGTCTCCAAGGTCACACTCCCATGACTCACCCTGCCACTTCCAGAAGTACGCTGTACTAATCTAGGCACCTCTCAAGCCAACCAAGTGGACAATAATGCTTAGTGATCATAATATGCCATTCATTACTCATTTTTCATGTGGATTTAGAGGTTTGTTCTGTTTACTCAATCTGCCTGTGCTTCCCCTGGAATTTTGCATTTACTCACTATTATTTTTGGAGAGCCTGTCAGAATGAATCCTTCCATATGATCACATTAGAGATCCATTCACTTGACTCTGAGACCCAGGAACAGACTAAGCCTGGACACCCATTGTATTTAGGTTTTTGCATACTATTTTGGTCACCTTCTATTCCACTCTTTCAGCTCTTGAAAATATTTTTAAGGTTGCAGAAATTGATGTCTTTGGACTAAGTGCCTGTTCCCTGGCTGAGGCACTGACAGTGTCTCCCTTCCTTTCCCAGTAGTCTCCTGTCTGAGCCATACTCAAGTGTACTGGGGATTAAACTCAAGGTCTTCAAACTGAGCTACATCTCCCACCCTTTTTTAATTTTTTGTTTTTGAGGAAGGGTCTTGCTAGCTCACTAAATTGCTCAGAGTGGGCTCAAACTTACAATCTTCCTGCCTCAGTCTCCCAGAATTTTGAGATTACAGTATGGGTATGCACTACCATACCAGTTTGAATGACTTTTTTTTTTTTTTTTTAAAGAGAAGAAAAAAAACAAAACAAATCAAAAGAAGAACAAATTTTCAAACCAACATAATAGGAGGGTAACAATGGTTAATACATTACGTATTACTATCTTTAAGTTAGTTATTCAGGACACCAGACATTAGCATTCAATTGTCCAAACGTTATTGGCACAAACCTTACTCTTCAATGAACTAAGTAAAAATGGTAGTGTATCTATCTTAACCATCTTATATATATATATATATACAATTTTTTCCCTTTCCCTTCTTTCTTTTCCCTATTCCAGTCTCTCTTTCCTTTTGACCAGTTTCTTTTTGATTCACCAAGTCTATTGTACATTTTGGATCTTATTTACTCTTTCAGTTTCTCATACTAGAGAGATAATACGATGCTTACACATGTGCTTCTGGTTTATTTCACTTATGAGTATTTTCTCGAGTTGCATCCATTTACCTATAAAAGTCTCCAGTTTATCCTTCTTTATGGCTGAATAGTACTCCATTGTATAAAAATACCACATCTTTCGTATCCATTCCTCAGTTGATGGGCATTTGGGTTGTTTCCAAGATCTGGCTATTACAAATTGTGCTGCTATAAACATGGGTGCACATATATCGCTGTGGTACGATGTTTTTTATTCTTCTGGGAAGATGCCCAGAAGGGGAATAGCTGGGTCAAATGGGACCTCCAACCCTAGTTTTCTGAGGAATCTCCACACTGACCTCCACAGTGGCTGCACCAGTCGACACTCCCACCAACAGTGAAGATGGGTTCCTTTTTCCCCACAGCCCCTCCAGCATTTGTTATTAGTTGATTTCTTAATAGTAGCCATTCTTTCTGGGGTGAGATGGTATCTCAGTGTTGTTTTAATTTGCATCTCTCGAATGACTAGTGATGTTGCACATTTTTTTGTATATTTATTTGCCATTAGTATTTCTTCATCTGAGAAATGTGTATTCATCTCAGATGCCCATTTTTGGAGTGGGTCTTTAAATTTGGGAGGTCTGATTTTTTTGAGTTCTTTATATGTTCTCGATAGTAATCCTTTGTCTGAGGAACAGCTGGCAAACATTTTTTCCCACATTGTGGGTTGTCTCTTCACTCTGTTGGTGGTTTCTCTTGCTGTGCAAAAGCTTTTTAATAAGATGAGATCCCAGTTATTGATTCTTTGGGATAGTTCCCGTGCGGTTGAGTTTTTATTCATAAAGTCTTTGCCTACACCAATGTCTCCAAGGGTTTTACCTATCCTACCTTCCAGCAGATTTAATGTTTCTGTTTTAATATTTAGATCTCTGATCCATTTTGAATTTAGTTTAGTGCATGGTGAAAGATATGGATCTAGTTTTAATCTTCGGCATGTGTAGAGCCAGTTTTTCCAGCACCATTTATTAAAGAGGCTATCTTTCTTCCAGCGAATGTGTTTGGCACCTTTGTCAAAGATAAGGTGGCTTAGTATGTCTGGGGTTGTTTCAGCATCTTCTAATCTGTTCCATTGATCTTCAGGTCTGTTTTTTTGCCAGTACCACACTGTTTTTATCACAGTAGCTTTATAGTATAATTTCAAGTCGGGGATTGTGATGCCCCCTGCCTTGCCTTTGTTGCCCAGAATTGCCTTTGCTATTCTAGGTCTCTTCTGATTCCAAATGAATTTTAGGATTGTTTTCTCTAATTCTGTGAGATATGCTGTTGGAATTTTGATTGGAATTGCATTAAATCTGTATAACAATTTTGGAAGTATGGCCATTTTCACTATATTGGTTCTTCCTATCCAGGAGCAAGGGATATCTTTCCATTTTCTGATATCCTCTTCAATCTCCTTTTTCAGAGTACTGTAGTTTTCAGTATAGAGGTCTTTTACATCCTTCGTGAGGTTGATTCCTAGGTATTTCATTTTTTTGGATGTTATTGTGAAAGGTATTGTTTCCCTAATTTCTCTTTCAGTAAGTTTGTTATTTGTGTACAGGAAGGCTATTGACTTTTGAGTATTGACTTTGTATCCAGCTACACTACTGAATTTGCTTATTAAATCTAGCAGTTTTTTAGTGGAGTTTTTGGGATCTTCTGTGTAGAGTATCATGTCATCTGCAAATAATGATAATTTAACTTCTTCCTTTCCAATCATTATTCCTTTTATTTCTTTCTCTTGTCTAATCGCTCTGGCTAAAGTTTCCAGAACTATGTTGAATAAGAGTGGGGACAGTGGACATCCTTGTCTTGTTCCTGATTTTAGAGGGAAGGCTTTCAGTTTTTGGCCATTTAGTATAATATTGGCTGTTGGTTTGTCATAGATAGCTTTTACCAGATTGAGATAAAGACCCTCTATTCCAATTTTCTGTAGGGTTTTTATCATGAAAAGGTGCTGGACTTTGTCAAATGCTTTTTCTGCATCTATTGAGATGATCATGTGATTTTTGTCTTTGGTTCTGTTAATATGCTGTATTACATTTATTGATTTACGTATGTTGAACCATCCCTGCATCCCAGGGATGAATCCAACTTGGTCATGTGTATAATCTTCTTGATGATTTGTTGGATTCTGTTTGCCAGTATCTTATTAAGGATTTTTGCATCTATGTTCATTAGGGAGATTGGCCTGTAGTTCTCTTTCTTAGTTGGGTCCATCTCTGGTTTTGGTATCAGGGTAATGCTTGCTTCCAGGAATGAATTTGGGAGTATTGCTTCCCTTTCAATTTCATTGAAAAGTTTGAGAAGTACGGGCGTTAGGTCTTCTCTAAATTTCTTGTAGAATTCGGCAGTGAATCCATCAGGGCCTGGACTTTTCTTTGTTGGGAGGTTTTTAATTACATCTTCAATTTCATTGGTTGATATTGGTTTATTTAGGATTTTTAAATCTTCTTGATTTAGCTTTGGTAATTCATATGAATCTAGGAATCTGTCCATTTCTTCTGCATTTTCCATCTTAGTAGAATATAAATTTTCAAAATAGGTATAGATGATCTTCTGGATTTCTGCAGGGTCCGTCGTGATATCACCCTTTTCATTTTCAATTGCATGGATTTGAGTCTTTTCTTTTCTTTTTTTAATAAGGTTGGATAAGGGTTGTCAATCTTATTTATTCTTTCAAAGAACCAACTTTTTGCTTCATTGATTCTTTGTATTGTTTTTTTTATTCTCCAATACGTTAATTCTGCTCTGATCTTTATAATTTCCTCCCTTGTACGGGGCTTTTGGCTTAACCTGCTCTTCTTTTTCTAGAAGCTCGAGGTTCACCCTTAAGTTGTTTATTGCGCTTGCTCTATTTTCCTGATATAAGTATTTAATGCTATAAATTTCCCTCTTAAGACTGCTTTCATTGTATCCCATAAGTTCCGGGTATGTTGTACTGTCATTATCATTCAGTTGTAGAAAGTGACAAATTTCTTCTTTAATTTCATCTGTGACCCATTGGTTGTTCAGGAGGATGCTGTTTAATTCCATGTGTTTAGGGAGTTTTGTGGGATCTTTTGCCATTGATTTCCAATTTCATTGCACTATGGTCTGATAATATGCATGGGATAATTCAATTCCTTTGCATTTACTTAAGCAGGTTTTATGAGCTAGTAATGTGGTCTATTTTGGAGAACGTCCCATGTGCAGCTGAGAAAAATGTGTATTCTGATGTTGTGGGATGGAACACTCTGTAGACATCTACTAAGTCCATTTGTTCAAAAGTTTGTTCAGTTCTACTATTTCATTATTGATTTTCTGTCCAGTTGATCTATCTTTTTGTGACAGTGGAGTATTGAGATCTCCCAATATAATTGTATTAGTGCTTATTTGATTTTCATGTCCTTTAGTACTTGTTTTATATAGCTGGGTGCATTGGTATTTGACGCATATATATTTATGATCGTTATCTCATCCTCTTGGATTGTTCCCTTTACAAGGATGTAATGACCGTCTTTATCTCTCTGAATCCTTCTTGGCTTGAAGTTCACTTTGTCTGCAAAAAGAATAGCTACCCATGCTTTTTTCTGGGTTCCTGTGGCATTGGAGTATTGTTTTCCATCCTTTGACTTTCAGTCTATGAATTTCTTTCTGAATTAAATGTGTTCTTGTATACAGCATATTGTTGGATCTTGCTTCTTGATCCATTTCGCCAGTCTGTGCCTTTTTGATTGGTGAATTGAGACCGTTAACATTGATGGTTAAAACTGATATGTATTGACTTGTCATGATATTTCCCTGTTGTTGGTTCCCACTCTTTGTTTTTCTGCTTTCCGGCTATTTAATTATTTGCCCTGCCTGGTGGATTCCTTCTGTTGGGGTTCCTATCTCTTTCTAGAATGTCCTTCAGAACGTTTGGAGTGCTGGTTTGGTGGTCATAAATTTTCTCAGATGTTCTTTGTCATGAAGTATTTTATTTCTCCATCAATTTTGAAAGATAGTTTTTGCAGGGTACATCAATCTGGGCTGAAAATTATTTTCCTTTAGAGCTTGCAATACATCATTCCAAGCTCTTCTTGAATTGAGGGTTTGTGCTGAAAAGTCAGCTGTGATTCTGATGGGTTTTCCTTCATAAGTGATTTGTCTCTTCTCCCTAACAGCTTTTAAGATTCTGCCCTTCTGTTGAATTTCTGGGATCTTGATTATAATATGTCTGGCTGAAGTTTTTTTTTGATCATGTCTAGTTGGTGTTCTAAAAGCTTCACTTATAGGGGTGTCAAATTCCTTTTCTCTTCCAGGAAAGTTCTCCCTGATTATGTCTTTGAACAAGGTTTTAATGTCGTTGATGCTATCTCCTGCTTTTTCATTTATTCCAATTATTCTTAAGTTGTTTATCTTTGAGTCATCTAGCAGCTGCTGAATTGATTTTTCATGGTCCCTTGCTATTTTTAAGAATTTTTCCATTTCATGATCACTAATTGCAAGCCTGTCTTCTATATCTGAGATCCTTTCCTCGCATTGGCTTATTCTGCTACAAATACTTTCAATGGAATTTTTTATCTCTTGGGTATCTGCTTGAATCTGCCTTATGGATTCCATTTCTTTCCTATGCTGAGCATTCATGGTTTCTATAGTTTTCTTAAGTTCATCTATTTTTTTGTCTGTATCAGCTATAGTGTCCTTAAGCATGGTCTTCATTGTAGACATTATCTCTGCAGTTATCTGTGAGATTATTTCTGTTTTAATTTTTTCCAGAACCTCATTCAGTTGCTTTGTTGTTACCACTTCAGATAGGCCAGGTGGGTGGCTTTCGGATTGTCCCACCTCGTTGCTCCCTAGGTTTGCCTTTGGTGAATTGGATGTGTGGGGTTGCATCTTGTTTAAGTGTCGTCTCATTTTTTCTTTCTTTAATTCCTGGGGTGATGTTTGCAAATTACCTATAGTAGGTTACTTTATTGCTAGTGTTTAAGATCTTTAGAAGATGACTACTTCCTCTGCAGTATCTTCCAAGTGGAGCTTGCTTTTAGGTTTTGAGCTTTCTGCCAGATCCTACCTCTTCAATTCGTTGGGTATGCGAAGTTGCTACCTGTTTGGCCCAGTCCTTGATTCTTTGGTACCGTGCCACTGTATTTTCTGTGTCCCTTAGTCAATCTCAATCATGAAATATCAGGAAGGAAAGATGTTTAGAACAATTATTTCACATTTGGCTATAATGTTAACTAAAGCATCAAACAGAGCCTAGAAAATGACAGACTGAGCTAACCAGTTATTTACCACTTTTAGCTGTATAGAGTTGCGGTTATATAACAAAATCTAAAACACACCAGAAAAATTATATGCAGTATACAAGTCCTGTGTATGTCAATTTTTCCCCTGAGGAGTTTAAATTTAAAGTGAGTTAAGGAGGAAATAGAGTATTGGGAGAAGAGGAAGGAATTAGATGTAAGGTTAGAGGACCAAGAGGGATCCCACTAAAATTGGGACACTAGTGCAGAGGACAGGTGGTAGAAAGAGAAGGAAGGGATAAAGGAAGAACAGATCACAACCACAATCAGAAAGAAGTTAGAGGCGCTGTTTACACTCATATAAAAAACCAGAGAGAATAATGAAGGAAAGAGCAAATACACATACAGAAACAAAAACGAAGATAAAAACAATAAAACAGATCAAAAATAAAACCCCACCAAAAAACCAAACAAAACAAAACAAAAACAAAAAAACCCTTCGCCAGAACAAAAAACGAATCAGTGAGAAAAAAAATAATAATAAAAAATAAAAATAAAAATAAAAATAAAAAAAATAAAAAGAATCAGTTCCAGGTGTTGACTCTGCTGTAGGCAGTTACCCTGTGGTGAGAGAGTCCTGTTCTGTGCAGGTCCGTCCCAGTAAGCCAGGAGCGCCCTCTGGTGGGCGGTGAGCAGATGTGCGTACTTTCAGGCAGAGACCAGTCTAGCTCGCCTGCCGCTCTCAGCGCCCTTTCACGATCCCTGGGCCTGAGAGGCTCAGTGCGCTGTCTGGAGCGTGGGTTCCCTGCACTGGTTCCCGCCGCTCTGGTTTTTCGCCACGCCCCCCACAATGGTGCCGGGCCAGTCACTCTCTGGCGCGGGACAGGTGTGGCTGAGAGTCCAGTCTCGTTCGCCTGCTGACCTCAACACACTTTCGTGGGCCTGAGATGCCCCATGCTGCCCTGTCCGGAGCACAAGTTCCCAGAGCAGTTTTCGAGCCGCTCTGAGTTTCGCCACACCCCCCACAATGGCGCCCGGCCGGTCACTCTCTGGCGCGGGGCAGCTGTGGCTGAGAGACACTCACCGCTGGTCTGCGCCGTTCTCCGCCGCTCCCCTGCCCCGCCGCTGTCTCAGGATCCTCCGTGGGGGCTCCCTGGGCACCAGCTGCCACCGTGTGTCTGTAGAATTGAGCTTCCGCGGCGCTGCAACTCCCGGGATAGTAGAAGGTGCACGTGCGCGGTCTTCTCCTTCTTTCCTTCTTCTTTGTTGGAAGTCACCCGTCACTGGTGCCGGGGGTCCCAGATTGCGCTTCAGAACTTCTCTGGGTTTCGGGGAGGCATCTCCCCCCCTCCTGCGCTTTCCGGGTCGCTATATTCCCGTGTTCCAATGGTAACTTTTAGAGAGAGTTTCACTGCCTGCTTCTTACTCATCCGCCATCTTGACTGCACCTAGGCCTTGAATGACTTTTAAAGCTCTGGGCATTTTTGTTTTCATGGGCTCCTTCCTCTCCTCTGTCAAAATAGTAATTTAAAAAATAAAACTCATATTTTTTTTTTATTTTAAAGAGAAGAAAAAACAAAACAAATCAAAAGAAGAACAAATTTTCAAACAAACATAATAGGAGGGTAACAATGGTTAATACATTACGTATTACTATCTTTAAGTTAGTTATTCAGGACACCAGACATTAGCATTCAATTGTCCAAACATTATTGGCACAAACCTTACTCTTCAATGAACTAAGTAAAAATGGTAGTGTATCTATCTTAACCATCTTATATATATATATACAATTTTTTTCCCTTTCCCTTCTTTCTTTTCCCTATTCCAGTCTCTCTTTCCTTTTGACCAGTTTCTTTTTGATTCACCATGTCTATTGTACATTTTGGATCTTATTTACTCTTTCAGTTTCTCATACTAGAGAGATAATACGATGCTTACACATGTGCTTCTGGTTTATTTCACTTATGAGTATTTTCTCGAGTTGCATCCATTTACCTATAAAAGTCTCCAGTTTATCCTTCTTTATGGCTGAATAGTACTCCATTGTATAAAAATACCACATCTTTCTTATCCATTCCTCAGTTGATGGGCATTTGGGTTGTTTCCAAGATCTGGCTATTACAAATTGTGCTGCTATAACATGGGTGCACATATATCGCTGTGGTACGATTAAAACTCATATTTTAATGACAGCATTGGCATTAGATGAAAACAACTTGGGCTCAATTTATTATTACATGTTCATTGAAACGGTGCTCAGCTGGTCTTTTGATTTTAAATGATATTAAAACATTTTTATCTGCTCCTGAAGATAAAAGTGCCCACAGGGCCGGTGAGATGGCTCAGTGGCGTACGCGCCTGCCTTGCAAGCGCGAGGGCCCGAGTTTGACTCCCAGAACCCACATACGAAAAAGGGGCCGGTGATATCGCTCAGCGGCACGGGTGCCTGTTGGCGCGCGAGGTCCTGAGGTCGACCCCCCGGTACCCACAAAAAAAAAAAAAAAAAGTGCCCACAAATTCAGCAAGTCTTGGGTTCTATGACCCAAACACCACACTTCATAAAAAGTCATGGGAGAGGAGACAGCTGTTGTATGAACAGAAGTCAACAAGCAAGCAGCCAGACAGTGCTGTGGGTGCACAGTGCCCTAAGAGACCCCAAGCAGGGTGTCATGGTTTGTATCCAGATGTCACCTCTTTCACAGCCCCACGCATTCATAGGTGAGGATTTTGGAAGATAATTGGCTCAGGGGGCACTATACTCTTTAATAGATTAGTCCACTGATAAGTTTACAGCTAAATATGCTGTTGGGAGGTGGGGCATGGTTAGAGGAGGCAGGTCACTAGGGATGTGGACTGGAAGGGTTTATCTTTCTTCCCAGCTTCTCCTTTCACTCTCTCTGCTTCCTGTCTGCTGTGATGTGAGCTATTCTCCTCCACCATGTGCCTCTCCCATGCCATCCTGCCTTTCAGCCAGTCAACTATGGACTGAAATATGAGCCAAAATAAACCTCTCCTTTAAGCTGTGAGTGTCAGGTGTTGTACCTCAGCAATGAGAAAAGTAAGACACATGTTCTCTTAATTCATTAATGTGCGGGGTCCATAAGAAATCTTCCCTTCCAGGGAAGACAATTAACTCTGAAGCTTGAAGTAAAGGGGCAGTTGAGCAGGAATTGAGCAGGCAAAGAGAGAGGTAGGAAGTTCCTTTTGGGAAGAGCAGACCTCATGAAAAATGCGAAAGAAATGGGAGCATTGTACAGGGAATTAGAAGATGTAAGATCCCGAAGCAAAAAGTACTAAACAGCAATAGTCAGAGGTAGGACTGAAAAGGTAGATGGATGCATAAGAAATGAGTCCTATTGGTCAGTTTAGTGACATGACTTTGTCTGGATGAACAGTAGGGAGCTACAGAGCAACTTTAGAATGAGAATAGTTAGTCAGCTTTCTGTTACTGTAACAAAATATGTGAGATAGGAACTTATAAAGAAAGATGGTTTGTTTTGGCTCACAAGTGTAGAGGTTTCAGTCCATATGAGGCAGGAGATTAGGGCATGGAAGGCTGGCTGGAAGACAGGACGTAACCTATCAATTACAAAGAGCCAGAACATAGGCTGAACAACAGGATGTGATCTGTCAATCACTGCCAGGATGCGTGGGTAGAGCAACTCCGATGAACTGGATCTGAGAAAGCATCAAAGACCAAGACCCTGTAATCTTGCTGTTCTGCTGTCTTCCTGTCTCTGCTACAGGATGTATCTCTTCTTAGTGATCTCTTTTCTTCCTTTCTTCTCTTTTTTTCACTCTTTCCTTCTCTTATTTTTCTGCAAATAAAAGTTATGTTTAACTGTTCATCAAGTGTCCTGGCTAATTCTTGGGTGGGACACAAAGAGCCTGGAATCACTGGGCACTGCACCATCTGACAATGTAGACACTTGGCCTTGTGGCAGCGCAGTACACACAGCAGAACCATGTGGTGGAGGATGTCTATTCACCTCGCAGTAGCCAGGCCATGGTGAGGAGAGAGAAGAAGAGGCCCAAGGCTCCAGTGTCCCCTTCAGGACACAGCCCCAGTGGCCTAACTCCTTTACACTGAGTACCATCTCTGAAAGAATAAACCATTTCCCAGTATCTCTATGGGCAGGGACAGACCCTTAGGGGATATTCCAGATCCAAACCATAGCAAATGACACAATGAGGTTTTAGATTAGAGGCTGGAAAGCACAGTCACTAATCTTAAAGTACAGATTAAAGACTGGATGAGAAGTAGCAGTGTGTGTGTGCATGAGTATTGTGTGTGTGTACACATGTATTCATGTGTTTTGGAGAAGGGGAAGAAATGCTCTAGTTTACCAGGACCTCTTGGAAGGCTGTTGCCCTTTCTTCCTGTGGGTCTGAAAAGCAAAGCCTCTGACAAACTCAGTTTTTGGAGCAGAGGCTACAGAATTTGGGCTTTCAAAACTCCTGTGGAAAAAAATACACAACTAAAACTTTTTACCCATTGATATCATATGTGACAATGTTTGGTAGTGTTCTAAAGAGAGAAGTGAGAGCACAATCTCCTATAGAAGTTGCCATCTTTCCCATATGAATTCCAGGTGGGTCTGAACTGGCTCTGCTGTCTTCTGCTCCCACATGCCTTTGTGTATGCTGCTCCCTTTTCCTAGAACACCTTTCCTCCTTGGCTTGCACATTGAACACCTACTGAACTTCTACAAGGAATCTCGAGTGCCTCCTAATGCATTCTCCTCGCCCTCTCCTTGGACACTCATTCCTTTGGGCTATGGCTGTCACAAAGCACAATTCTCTGTGTTCTAGCACCTTCCCTGGGTACCCACTGTGACTGTGACTGGGACTCTGTGGAAGGGCAAGTTACTGAGGACAAGGACTCTGCTTAAGGGTCACCCCAAGATCTGGGCCAGTATTTCATGCACAACATCCAGGCTGACCTTGGATCAATAAAATAATTTATTCCTGAGTGTACCTCACTTTAATAAGGTAGACTTGCTAATCCAGGTTTTAGGCAAACTGTCCTACTCTGAAAATACATCTATGAAGCAGTGCTTTTTAACTAAGCTGAATTGCAGCACATCTTACAGAATGGTGTATGCTTTTATTGCTCATCTTTCCAGTGTTATCTTTTATAAATCTCATAATACAGTGATCAAAGTCATCACTATGGGCAGATTATTTTTAATAATTTGCCTGTGAAATAGTTTCAGGTACACAGTCCTTGTCAATATATTCTTGTAGGAACACTTTTCTACAGAACATAAAGTAACTGGGCATGTGTTTAATGAGAGTTCATCTTTCCATTAATGTTCTGCATCTTACACAGAGGAAGGCATTTAGGAATGGACTGAGTGCCTATGATTCACATGGTGAAGCTTGGTGCAGCTCAGAGAAAAGAAGATATTGAAATGCACTGCAGGCCTTGCAAGATCAAGGCTCTTCTGTTTGCTAAGGATGGAGGGAAAGTGCAAAAGACTTGAAAGTTCTTGAACATGTGCTGGTCTGCATGCAGGAAGGTGCCCAGACAAACACACAGGGCTCTTCTCTGGAAAGCTGTGTTCCCTGGGTCCAGAGCCAGAAGATAAGGCTGGGTCAAGCATGGGGACAGTGCAGAAGAGGTCACTCAGAAACAAGTGGTGCCATTTGCTGAATGTGCACTGTGTGCAGGCAGTGCATTTGCAACTCTGCAGACATGACCTCATTCATCCTTATAGTCCTGTCCTTCATTAAAGAAACACTCAATAAACAGCTTCTGGGCATCACTGTGGGCAGTAGAGATACATAGATGAAAAAAAATGTTAAGTCAACAATGTCCCAGTTCCCATAATGTAGAATCTACATTATGTTGGGTAAAGGACACAGACAATAATTAAGCATATAAACAAGCAAGAGAATAAATGTTGAGTGTTGGTAAGTATAATACAGAATGTAAACAGGGCAAAGAGATAGAGTGTGATAATGGAGTTGATGCTGTTCCGTATGAAAGGGATAGGGATCCCTCTCCAGTAAGAAGACACTTTGGTAGAACTGATTGCAATGGAAAAGACACACAGTCACACAGGAAAATGGAGAATGATGTACTGGATGGGAGAAGAAGTTCAAAGACAGTGAGGCAGGCCTGCAAGTAGTATGCTTGAAAAATAATAACGATGTTATAGTGTAATTACTGTTATTTCCATTTTATAGATAAGAATCAGAGGCACTGTAAGACAAGCAACAGGTCCAAGATCACAGGACTGGTGGCTGGTGAGCTGCCACTTTAATGTGAGTCTTTTACTCCAGACTCTTGGTTCTTTCCATCATACAACCCTTGCTAGTATGGAAGAGAGAGTGGGATGTCCCCAAGCTCGTTATCCTGACTTACTCTCCCAGGAAAGTGTCCTCAATGTGTCCTCCATCCACATGAAGCAGTTTATTATGACCGAGCATCTGCTTTGTGCCCACTTGTGCTGGGCACAAGGAAAACCAGTGTCTGAACCAACTGACTGTCTCTCTGGGAAACAGTCAAGAGAAGGCCAATGTTGGGGCCAGTGAGATGGCTCAGTGGCTTAAGCGCCTGCCCGGCAAGCGCGAGGGCCCGAGTTCGACTCCCGGAACCCACATACGAAAAAGGGGCCGGTGATATCGCTCAGCGGCACGGGCGCCTGCTGGCGTGCGAGGTCCTGAGGTCGACCCCCCGGTACCCACAAAAAAAAAAAAAAAAAAAGAGAAGGCCAATGTCAAGCCTGGGAGACAGTCAGAGGACCAGAGCTCTCTTTTAATCTGTGGAAGGCTTGCAAGAGGAGTAGACCATGGGCAGGATGTGGAAGAGTGCTAAGAGCAGAGCGCTTGGGTCGATGCCTGCTCATGTTTCTCATCATCCTCCCCTGTGGCAGGTAGTATTATTTGTGGACCATTCTGCCTTTTTCTACCTCTCTTGCTGAGTCCTCCCTTTGGGCAAATGTTGTCTGTTCCACTGATTTTGACCCCTGTGACTCACATGGTTGTTGGAATATGGGAGTTGGCAAGTGCCTACCTTGATCTAAAGCTTTTTTCACTACTATATTTTACTGACACCAGGCAGCTGCTGGTCCAAGAATGAGGAGACACGAGGCACCACTGTCTAGGGCCAAGCTCAGCTGATCTCATCAGACCACCAGTGTCACAGCTGACCCATCTTCCTGATAACGGGCACAGGCATTTGTTTGAATAAGTTAATAATGTGCTCTGGACTGTGTCTTAGTCAGCATTTTTACAGAATAATATATATTTGCCCTCCATCATAGGTAAACTATGATTTCCCCTTAACTGCTCTGGAAAACAGTATATGATTGAAATCACTCTGAAAACATAATAGGTGTTCAAGTTGAAAGATTGTACAGTTCAAGATTCTATCTCTGATTTTATACAGATACCAAGGGTTGTGTCTTTGTCCCCCTCACCATCTAGCATGCAGATGTGCACTGCATGGTACATGAGTGTTTTACTTACACTCTTGCTGCTGGACAAAATACCAGACACCCACAAGTTAAAGGAGGAGATGTTTATTTTGGCTCACTGTTTGTAGAAGTTTCAGTCCATAGTCATCTGCCTCCAAGGCATGGCACCATGCCAGAGGGGAATGGCAGAGGAGAAATAGCCCATGGTATGGCAGGCAGGAAGCAGCTAACAGTAAGCCTTCCTTTCTCTTTTTAGCCCTTCCAGGCTACAAGCCTATTGGTTGGTGCCATCCACAACCAGGATGGGCCTTCCCATTATTCACACCCAGAACTACGCTAAACTAATCAGTGGACTAATCCAGTACCACATACCTATGATCCAGCCACTTCCCAAAAGCCCCACCTATGAGTGCATGAGGTTTTGGGGGGACAACTAGATACAAGCCATAACAAGAAGGAATATAAAAATTGATTCCTGCATCCCACTAGATGGATGTTCCTCCCAGTGGTAGATACTGATTGTATTCTCCAGAACCTAGAAGCTCTACAAGTGCTGCTGAGGGGCCAGCCACACTACCAGGAGGACATTAAGAAAGGAATTCTAGACTCGTACTCATACCATATTTCATGAGCTTGCATTTTTATTTGTTGCATATGATCCAGTTTCTTGTAAGATTTTGTTTGGAGTTAAAACTCAGTACTTAAGAATGTATGGGAATGGTACATGAGAAGCCCCAACTCCACACCTAGTATTTAAAAATCTCCACAACCTCTCCATGCCTTCTGTCCAATGGGTAACACCATTGTCCCTTCGGCTCTGTGCTTAACACCAATGTCCCACCTCCTCCCTCTGTGTCAAAGGCATAATTGGCTCCTCAAGGCCCACCTTCAGTGACAGAGACAGACCCTTGGAAGAGCAGAGTCCAGCCTCTGTAACATGTAATGTTCAGTGCTACTCATAAACGCCAACATCTCTGGGTGTCTAATAAAGACAGGCACTGTAAAAGAGAAGCATTCATATAAAAATTCATATAAAAATAAGCCTTTTACATGGGTCAGCTCAATGAACCCTACAATATTTTGAGCTGCTGTATTATTATTCTTCTCATTTTACAGGTGAGAAACCAAAGCCGAGAGAGGTTGAGTAACTCACTCGAGGTTGCACACCAGAACTCAGTGTATTGATCATACCTGACTTTACATGGGCTCCAGATCTGCATTTTAACCTTCAACAGTATTTTTTCTTTTTTTTTTTTTCAGAGACAGGGTTTCACTATGTAGTCCAGGCTGGCCTTGAACTCACTATGGAGCCCAGGCTGGCCTCAAACTCTCAATGATCCTCCTGCCTCAGCCTCCTGAGTGCTGGGATTACAGGCATGCATCACCATGCCTGGCCCTTTTACAGTATTATCTGCTGCAGATGAACAAGGTGTGAGTTTTTACAGGTGAACAAGCTGTGAGTAGAAAGAAACTTGCTTCTGGTCACGCAGCTGGTTTATGGTGACATAGCTCAGGTTTGTGGTGCCAGCTTACAGGAACCTGGGAAGCAGCGCCTCATGCCCACTGGTCTTGTGTGTGCGTTTCCTCTGAGTTTTCCTCTTGCTCACAAGTTTCACCTCATTGCTTATGGAGTTGCAGCTACAGACAGAAGGAGTCTTGGAGCTCCTCCAGGACAGAGACATCAACCTGACAGCCTTAACCTCATATGGGTTAAGTGCTTTAAAAATACCGCTAAGCCGCACTCTCAAAGATTCTGAGTGCCTGTGTGGGATTTGGAGCCCGACATGGGTATTTTTCATACAGTTCTAGGTGGTTCCAAACTGTAGCCAGAGTTGAGATGCTCTGCCATGCCCCAACATTCTGCCACCCTGCTCTATTCCATAGACACAGAAAAGGCCGGTGTGAGTCTTCACATGGTCTAAACTAAGCTGAGCTCGGAAGTTAAACGCCTCTCATTCTAAAGCTTATATATATATATATATTTAAGTGCACCTCCACAGTACATAATGTTTACATTCCTTGTGTGGAGTTGGTACATGGACATAACACATGCTAATCCATTTTTTCATCCCTTTTCCTTCCCCTGTCTACCCTTTCCTCTATCTCTTTGTCCCTTCCCACTTGAGAAAGATCTTTCTCCCTACTTCCTATTAACTATCTTTTATTTCTTACTTTATTTCTATATTGAATTTCTCATATAAAAGAAACTATGTGATATTTAAGCTTGTGTGTCTGATTTATTTCACTTAACATTATGGTCTCAAGGTGCATCCATTTTCCTACAAATGACACAAATATATCCTTCTTTGTGGCAGAATAGTGCTCCATTGTGTTTAGTTTTTTTTCTTTCAGTTTTTATTTTTTATTAGTACATATGTTCTGTACATAATGATTTCATTCCTTGTTGGGAGTTGGTCCATGTACATAACACCTCTTAATATTTTTTTATCTCCCTCCCCTTCCTCCCTTCTCCCTCCATCTCTTGGTCCCCTTCTCTTTTGCAAAAGATTTATCCTGCTTTTTCCTATTATCTATCTTTTGCCTTGCTCTTTATTTAAAATTTGGGCTTCTCATATAAAAGAAACCATGCAATACTTAAGCATGTGTGTCTGATTTATTTCACTTAACATTATGGTCTCAAGGTGCTTTCATTTTCCTACAAATGACTTTAGTTTATCCTTCTCTATGGTAGAATAGTACTCCATTGTGCATATATACCACATTTTCTTTATCCATTCATCTGTTGATGGACATATAGGCAGCTTTCAAGACTTAGTTGCTATGAATTGTGCTGCTAAAATCGTGGGTATGCATGTATCACTGTAATCTGATGTCTTTTAACTCTTTCAAGAAGATAGCTAGTAGGGGAATAGCTGGGTCAAATGGAATTTCTATTTTTAGTTTTTTTGAGGAATGCCTCATATTGATTTCCATAGTGATTGTACTAGTTTACATTCCCACCAATAGTGTGAAAGTGTTCATTTTTCCCCACAGCCTCACCAGCATTTGTTATTGCTTGATTCCTTTTTTAAAATTGAATTGTTTATTGCTACAATTTAGGTATATGCAATGATCATATTCATCATAGGGAATTTGCACCTGTACATGATATACCTTGATTTTTTATGGATGGACACTGAGATCATACTCTTAAGTGAAATAAATGGGACACACATGTGTAAATATCACATTATCTCTGGTGTGAGAAACTGAATGTGTCGATAAGAACCAAATTGTACAATAGATATTGTGAAATAAGAAATTGTTCCAAAGAAATGGGAACTAGGGAGGGGGAAGGAGAAAAGAAAGAAAGGGAAAGAAAAAATGAGAAAAGAAGGATAAAATGGAAACAAAGCTTTGTAAACAAGAAGGGGAAGAGGGGCTGAAGGGAGGGGAGGGGAATGGGAGGAAAAAATACAAATCTATTGTGTTTAAATACCACATTCTTTTTATACTCTTACCCACAAAAAGGAGTCTTACCTAATCACTATGTGCTACCTCTTCCTTGGTATGAGCTCAGAACAGAGCCAATAAAAGCCTCACTTGGGTAGAATAGAAAACTTAAAAAGGAGCTTAGGTATTCTCTTAGTATGTTGGGGTGCTACCACATAGTTCCATAGACTGAGGGCACATATACAACGTAAATTATTTCTATCAGGTCCAGAGCCTGGAAATCTGGGATTATAACGCCAGCAGGGTGAGTGCCTTCTTCCAGGTTTCAGACTGGTGATTACTTGGATGCTAACCTGGTGGCAAGATCAGTCCTTAAATCTCTGGCTTCATATAAAAGCCCTAACCTCATTCATGCATTCATGAGGACTTCTGCCCTCATAGCCTAACCGCATGCCAGAGGCCCCATCTCCAAATGCCATCATATTAAGATTTGGGTTTCTTCCATAAAGAAGAATAAGTCATTTGTAGGAAAATGGATGCATCCTGAGATCATAATCTTAAGTGAAATAAATCAGGCACACAAGCTTAAATAGCACATGGTTTCTCTAATACGAGAAACCCAAAGTATAAATAATTCAAAGAGCAAAATAAAGGATGGGCAATAGGAAACAGGGAGATAGATCATTTGCACATAGGAAAGGGACCTAGAGATGGCAGGAGGGGGAGGGAGGGGATGTGAAAAGGATTGAGACGTGTTATGTGCATGTATCAACTCCCCATGATGAATGTGATCACTGTGTACTGCAAACATGTACAATAAAAAGACTAGGGTTTCAGTATAAGAACTGGAGGGTACACATTCAGCCTGTTTGCTGTCATAGAACCTCAGCTTCCTGGAAGTGATACAGTCAAGTTGTTGAGGATCAGAAAATTTCCATAGCACTTGTGTCACTTCAGAGCTCATCTCCCCTCTCCACTCCCTGTTCCCTGCCCACCTGCACCCTGGACCATCCCAGGTCTGTTCATTTCCCATGGGACGTAGGATGAGATGTGGCCACCAGAATCACCCCACCCACACTACTCACCCCACATGTCAGATGGAGCTCACCGTAAATAATGACTTTCAGAAATATAGTCGGAGAATTCCTAAACAGCACCATACTTTCTTTGCTCAAAGGACTTTAAAATCTGTCATGCCACTTCAAAACAAACAAACAAACAAATGAACAGAATGAAAGAAATTATATGAGGATGGGCGTTCCAGTCTAAGTGGAAGTTTAAAATATCCTCACTTTTCCAGCCTCTGGCTCTGTCGTCCCTGGTGACTCTTCTGCCTTTCTCCACAGAGACCACTCTGGACCCAGTAACCATGGTGATGGGAGATGATGTGAGCAGATGTGAGCCCTCCTTCCAGAATTTAAACATCCGCATGCTGGGGGCAGCTAGGAAGGACTGAGGGAAGGAGAGTCAAGAGATCTAAGAGGGGAGAAAGGAGTTACGAAGTGCTGAGCCCATGATGGATTGTGGGACAAACAACAAGGCGTGTTTTTGTCATCAAACCAAGCTCTTCTTGTTGGCCTCAGTAATGATCTATGCCCTCCTGGTCTCCTTGCAGTCAGAGCCTTCTAGACAACAGCATTTCTAGGGAAACGGGGAAAAAGTCTCTGGCACCATGCTGGCATTTAAACATACTCAAGCATATCGCATTAATAAATTCTTTATGATGTGTTAATTCAGACAGCAAGAGTCAGAGACTGTGGATTTAGATATAGGATAATTCTGACATTTGAGGGTATGAGATAGGACTGTGAGCCTCCCTCTGTTACTCATTGGAAAGCCTGGAGCCTCTCCCTGCTCCTAGAAGCCTGACTGCTATCCGTAAATTTCTCTGAGATAATCTATGAGCTCTGGAATTACATAAAACATATTAAATAATAAACAGAGATATTTTGTATCAATTTTTGCTGAGGCTTCAAAGGAGGACATCAAAATATAGGTGACAGACAGTCCTGGAGGGCATAAGAAGACACTGCAAAATTGGTTTTCCCTTCCTTAGTTTAAAGGAAGGTAGAGGTGTGGACAAGAAAGATTTCTTTACAGAGAGTTGTGTTTTGCTGAGTATCGCTCCTAGCTCATGGGAGAGAGGACAGAACAACTTTTTCCCATCATCCACCTAAAACCAAGGGACCACAGCATTTATAAACCCACTTGAAGCACTTGGCTCTCTTCCTGTGGAATGTGGGGAAACCGTAACTGGTGCCTGATTGGAAGTGAAGGTAGTGGTGGATACTGCAGCCTCCAGCGCAGGTAGCTAGGTGGGGTGTGGTAGATTCAGGGAGGAGAAAGAAAGCAGAGAGGAAGAGACACCCTAACTGTACCAAGAGTCTGGGGCCTTACTTCAGACTGAACTAGACTTTTTATTTATTTATTCTTTTCATTAGCATATGTTTGTGATTCATAGTGTTTACATGCAGCTTCGGGGTTAGCTATATATACATATTTCATTCTTTGTTGTTGTTTTGGTTTTTGAGACAGGGTCTCACTTTGTAGTGCCAGCTGGCCTTGAACTCATTCATACTGAATCTTGATTGTTTTTCTCCGCAGCCTTCCCTCCCCTGCCTTCTCCCTCCTTCCCCACATCCTCAGAGTGAAAGTTATCCTACTGCAGTGATCTATGCATACCCATATTTAGAGCAGTACAACTCACAATGGTCAAAGCAGGGAAGTGGCCTGTATGACCATCAACAGATGAATGGATAAAGAAAATGTGGTGTATATATGCACAATGAAGTACTCTTCAGCCATAAAGAAGGATAAACTTAAGTCATTTGTAGCAAAATGGATGGATCTTGAGATTATAATTCTAAGTGAAATAAATCAGTCACAAAAGGTTAAATATCACATGGTCTCTCTAATTTGAGAGACCTAAAATTTATTTGGTTTGTCTATTGAGGGAGACTAGAAAATATGAGACCATCCTTACATGTCCTTCAGGAATACTGAAAGAATGAATAGCCATAGATGCTAACTGCCATTCCTCGTTACACTTAATGAGGAAAGATGGAAAGAATGAAGAAGATTTTTCTGCTTGTACCCTGCTGTGCCAGTTCATTCAGTAAACTGGGTATGCAGTATTATTTGATGAGTTGTGTCCCCTAAAATCTCACTGACTGAAGACCTGACCCCAGTATCTCAGAATGTGTATTTGAGATATGGCATTTAACTGGTAATTAAGGTAAAATGAGGACATATCAATGAACCCTAGTCCAATATGAATTGTGACGCTACAAGAGGTGGCCATCTACAAGCCAAGGACAAAGGCCTTGGGAAATACAGCCCTGTGGGTGCATTGATCTCAAACTTCCAGCCTCCAGGACTGTGGAAAGCTTCTGCTGTGTAAGCTGCAATAGAACCTTTTTATGATAGCTCTAGTGAACTCATGTGCTTGCTGTCACGATTTTGGGATTTGGGCAAGTCCCATCCAAGAGTCTCTGCAGAGATACTACTGTATATCTGGAGTCTGAAATGAGATGTGAGCTGTTACCACTTCTTAGATCTTCCCAACTCACTTTCCATCATCTGTTCCTGAATCAGGCCTAGTTAGACGTACCTTTCATTTATTTCTATCATGTGTCCTGGGGTCCTGGCCATTTTGGTACTGTCAGATCAATAGGAATTTCTGGTGCTTTCCCTGGCTCTCAGGACTAGAAGCCCATGTCAAGGCATCCCACAGTGGCAGATGATTCAGGAGGCTGTCTGTGCTGTCATAGTTAGAGTATGTGGCTAAGCCCAGGCCACTACGCCCAACCACAACCGAAGTAAAACTGAACCTAAGCCATAGTCCCTTTGCCACTTGCTCATGGATTCTGAAAATACTTTTCCTGGAGCTTCTTCATTACTCTCCCCAATCTCAGAGCTGGAAAGAGTCACAGAGTCCTCTCTGTCTGTCTCAATGACATATATAACAGATTCCCATTTGTCAATCTACTCATTCAGCTGATAACCTCAAGTAAAGCAATAAACCAGGAGAAGTGCAAATAAATAGAATTTCTATTGCTCTAAGAGCTCTCTCAAGTGACTCCTTCTAGTTCCATATACTGCTTCTTAAAGGAAAGACATTACCAGAACAGATCATCTGTATCCACAAATGGCTGGGTATGAGACTTGGCCTGCCTGATCACAGTGGTATCTCCCTGTGCTGTTTGCTCTGAGATCAGACAGAGTTGAACCTAATTTTCTGCAGACCAATAAGGACCAAGCCCATAACAAACACGGTAGGAGCAGTGGAGCAGAATTCTTCCTTCTGAGTAGTATAACAACAGGCTGCTCTGTCTGCAGCCATGGTGCAGGACACAAAGACACCAAGGTCTCCAGGTGCTGTCCTCTTGGGGACAAAGCCATGGGCAGGAACAGAGACTGAGCCCCTGGCATGGTGAGCCCTTGAGGTCAGAAGGTTCCTTTTTGTCCTCTGTCAATGCAAGAGCCCTGGAAAGTGGGATACAGATGAAGACAGTGTTATTCAGAGAGGGCAAGAAGCCACTCATCAGGTTTTGATGCCATGAGCAAAGCCATTTCTGTAGGTCAACACTTAGAAATACTGCAACTGTTGACAGATTTAGAAATAGGCTCACTCACAACTCCTGGAGGCAAGGCCACACTCTCAGGAGGAGACATACAGAAGATCTCTAAGCAGCTGCTGCCACCACACCTCTCCCACCTCTCCCCATCCCCGGCTGGGCTGCGAGAGTGTAGTCCTCACTGGACCGATGCATCGGACACCTCCTGCCATGTGACTCACCACGGGTTTCTCAGGTTGACTTCTTGCTACTTCTGATGGCCTAGGCATAACTCTTCCTCTTCCAAGTTAACCCTGTTCAGGTCCTGCCCATGCTTAGCTGGAGAGAAGCTGTGAAGGGGTTTCAGGAGGAGATGGAGTGGGAATTTCCTTTCTGCATTTCAGTTTTCCATGGATCCTTTCAAAGGACCTATTTTCTAGCACAAAGACATGTTTGGGTCCCAAATGGAGTTCCTCTTGGGTAGGGCCCACATCTTCACAGTCTCAGTCCTTTTCTTCCAGCAGGCATGGCTTGGCTCATTTAGCTGCAGATCTTGCACCAGGAGCCTCAACAGGATCACTTCTCTTCACATTTCTTATCTAAGCCCAGAGCCACTGTGTCCCTTGTCCACTCTCAGATGTGTCATTTACTCTCTGCTGCCCATATCCTGGTAGAATATCCTACCCTTGCCTCTCCTACCAGACTTTGTCCCTGTGCCTTCAGGACCTTCACATTTCCCTTGATATTCACTGGATATCTCATCTCCTGTAGAAGTGGAAGACTCATTACCTATGAGGACACACACCTGTAGCACCATTTTACTCTTGTTACATCTGCTACCACTCCTCAAATCCATGCATACGGGACAAGGAGGTGAGGTTGCCTCTGTGGTGGATGCTGTCGGTGCCTTTCTTAGATGTCCTTGTTCATGCTGGAGCAGCCAACTCCCAAGTGTTGTGAACATGAGCTGCCAGCCCCTCCCAGCTTCTCACTTCTCTGGAGAATTGCCCTTAACCAAATGGGGCCACCTTTTCCAGTAACCAACAGCAGTCTGGCATGGAGCCACAAAATGCCAACTTCTTGCCTCAAGTGCCAACTGTGCCAGTTTTATGGCACAATTTTTGCTCCAGAGATCCCTCTGGTCAGGCTGAAACTGGTCTTCAGGCAAAATCACCTCCTGCTCAGCATTTTCCCCTGAGAATAACCCTTCCAGAAATCACTTCCACATGACTCCAGGTCCCCAGACTCTGCTTAGGGAAAACACGACTTAAGACAAAAGCCTCCCTGCTCCTTTAGTCTGCTGTTTGTCACCCATTGATACTGCCATCACCTGGAGCTGCTGTCCTTCGGATTCTTAAATTCAAATTCTTAGCCCTCAGCCTCTTATGCTTCTGAAGCCTTGGTTTTCTCCCTGCCCACAAGGCAGGAAATTATCAGTGCCTTGAGCCCTCTGCTCTCTCTTGTCCCCCCTGCTATTTGGGTTTAGATCTAGAATATCCCACTGGGAATCATGGGTTCAGAGTTGCGGTTCTGGGGAGGTGATTGGATCAAGGGGGCAGGGTATTCATTGGTGGGCTCATCCATTGATGAGTCCTCGGTAAATGTCCTGTTCAGAAGTGGGGCCTGGTTGGAAGAGGGGAGTGCTTGGGGGTGCACCTGCCTCCCCAGCTTCTCCCTTTCTCCGCTTTCTGGTTGCCATGACATGAGCAGCTGTCCTCCACCAGACCCTTCCAGCATGCCATATCAGTCAACCATGAACTGAAACCATAAGCTAAAGTGAACCTCCTCTCCTTTAAATTGTGGTTGTTGGGTATTTTGTCCCAGTGATAGGAAAGTGACTAAAACACCTGCTCTGTCCTTGCTTCCTTATTCAACAGGGAATCTTGGGTCCATCCTTTCCATTTTTCCCATGTCCTTCATCTCTCTCCCGGATTTTCCTCAGATATCCCTGACTCTGCATCCAGGTAGCTATCTCAGAGCCTCACAAGGAAAAGGGACACCACAGTGCAGATTGCTGCCTGAGAACATTTATGTTCTCCAACCTAATGCCACCAAGCAATCCTTCTGTTTCCTCAGTTGACACTCTCATCCATAGCAGCTATTTAAAACCTTTGTGATTATTCTCAAAGTTCTATCCCACCACTTCCCACTCCTTCCCTGAAGAAACCATATCCACTACTTCACAGAGAAAATAGGTGGCAGCAGATCCTATCCCCAACTTCCTGCCTTCACGCCTACAAGCTACAGCACCTATGCATATCCCCCTCCCTTCTAAACTCCACTTGAGAGCCAAAAAGAGAGCCCTGCTCTTCCTGTGTGGTACAAGTAACACCTCGAGGGCTGATTCCCTTTCCTTTATGCTTCTTCTTTGCCCCACTGACTAGGCTCTCTGTGGCTCACCTTTGAGTCCTTCTCCTCCCTGGACTTTCTTCTTTAGCTCAAGTTAGTTTCATTTTTTGCCCATTCTGAAAGCAGCCCATCTCTCTTTTCACTTTCACAACCAAAGTTGATGAAAACGTTGCCAGCGTCTTCCATTTGTCACCCCAACTCTCCTCTGAAGCAGAGCTTACTAAGGACTCAGAACGTCTCTAGGCACAGAATCTTAGAGATGTTTCTTGGGATTTCTTCCCTGGCTGCTTTCGTGGTGTCGGTTCCCTCCTAACCCCCTCGCTTCCTTTGTGTTCTCCCCCAGGTTAATCTCAAGCCAGTTGGGTCATCTTTTCTTATGAGCTCTTCATTCCCATCCTGCCTCTAAAGTTTCATTTCTCTTCACCCTAATTCTCCTTTCTTTGTCCAAACAGGTGTTCTCTGGGGCGTTTCCATCCCCTTACTGACGGTGTTTGATTTCCCACCACTGACATACACAAAACTTTAGATTTATCCACCTTCCTGTGAGATCTTTCTATGCAGAAATCTCACAAGCACTTTAATCCTGGCATCACTGAGGCTCATTATAACTGACCAGTACCTCTCTCTCCATCTGTCTTCTCAACCTTGCTTTGTGTAGCAGGTTAAGTGGTACTGTATTTTAAATATGTTTGATGGAATTTGTGAATGTGGCCTTCTTTGGGATAAGGGCCTTTGCAGTTGTAATTCTGTTAAGAATTTGAAGGGGAGATTATCTTGTATGGGAGTGGACCCTAAATCCAATGAGAAAAGTCCTTACAGGGGAAGAGAAGGGGAGAAACCAAGTGAGGATGGAGGTAGAGACTGAAAGTATGACCAAGAGCTGCTGTCAACTCCAACGGCAAGAGAGAGGTCTGAAAGGCTTTCTCCTACAGAAAGAATGGACGCTGACATCACCTTGACCTTGAACTTCTGTTCTTCAGGGCTCTGGGAGGATGGATTGATGCTGCTTTAAGACACCAACATTCTGGGTAGTATGTCAGACCTAGGGATAAATCCAGTTGTTGTTACAAACTCCTCATCCAGTACCAGGCCTGGAAACTGGGTGTCATTTCCACATTCCTCTGTCAGGACTCCACCAAGTCTTTTGGCTCTTTTGGCTTTGCTAATTTTCACTTGCATCTCTCTATCCTTACTCTCTTGATTCCCTACTTCCACACGAGCAGTGTACCACTGCTCAAGGCCATAAGTATAGCTGGAGTGAAGTTTAACAGTTTAGTTAACGTCGCAGTGTTTAGTCTCTTAATCTTTAATATGGGGATAATAATTGGGCTAACATAGGCTGACAATTAGTTAAAATAGGTAATATATGTAAAATGCTTAAGATACTGTGCTTAAACTCATAATAGCTACATGTTGGAAGCAGCCTACAAGCCAATGAACAGAGAAGTAGATAAAGAAAATGTAATGTACATACACAATGGAATACTACTGAGTCATAAAGAAGGATAAATTTGAGTCATTTGTAGGAAAATGGATGTACTTTGAGACCATAGTGCTAAATGAAGTAAATCAGACACAGAACATTAAATATTATATGATTTCTCATCTATGAAAATCCCACAATGCAAATACTTTAAAGAGCAAAATAAAAGATAGATGATAGGAAACAGAGAGGTAGACTTTGAGAACATGAAAGGGGGCTCTGAGGAAGGAGGGAGACAGGAGGGCAGGGAGAGAAAGGGGAAGTAAAGATGATTAAGATGCAATAAGCATAAGTACCGATTCCCCAAGATGAATGTAATTATAATGTATCACAAACGAACAAACAAACAAAAGGAGATGCTATGCTTAGTGTAATAAATGGTTAAACATCTGTAGCTGTTATTACTCTCAGAGGTCTTCTGAATTACAGTTGTGGCCAGCACCTGATCACACTTCCTCTAGCTCAGCCCTGACTAAGATGTGGTCCACAGCTCAATGTGCTAATGTTTTCAAGGAGCCAATAGCTCCCTGTCTTTCAATCATGCACCATGGAGATAAACCTTACCCTTCTTCTGTTGGCGTGCAGGATCCCCATGGTTCAGGTGTTGCTTCTTAGGATCCTCTTAGCATCTCCTCTTATAGTTTGTATGCCAACCAAACTGAGCTGCTGGAGATGGGAAGCCAGGCCTGCATATGCTGTGACCTCTCACCTCTTTCTCTTTATAGAACTCTTCCCCATGCTTCCCTCCTATGTGGGGAACTCTTGAGCTAAACTTGGGAGGCCAGGGAGGGCTTCCAAAAGAAAGCAGAGTAAAGCCGAGACACAATGCTGATTGAGCAACTGGTGAGGTGGCCCCTCCATGGGCCATATCATCTGGGGCCATCATTGTCACAGGTCTTTGTCACACTGCACTGAAATCATTCACTTCCTTGTCTGGACTTCTCATTCTCTTGAAGCCAGGGATTTCTTCTTGTGCATAGATATTTTCTAATAATAACCACACCACCAAGCATATAATTAGATGCTCAATGACCACTTGTTAAATAAATTTATTTATTGAATATTTCTTGAGTGTTGAGCATGGTAACAAGTCCTCAAGTGCTATATCCCTAATTATTAAAACACAAATCTGAAATATCAGTAATCAATTATAGGAGGAGTTTATTTCCCAGTCCTGTGAAGGTAAGGCATGGTGATAGGTTCCATCCAGTTATCTGAGTCTAACCCTAAAGGATATCTATTCTACCATCTTTAAGACTTGGATGATGAGGTTATTGTGGCTATCAACCTCTGGTTGCCATAAAGAGGATCTTTGGTAGCACTGGGATGAAAGGGTCTTTGCACTGAGCTATATCTCTAGTGTTTTTTTTTTAATTTTGTGCAGTATGGTTCTTGCTAAGTTTCCCGGGCTGGCCTTGAACTTTTGACCCTCCTATCTCAGCCTCTAGAGCCACTGGGATTACAGTAGGAAAGAGGATTTTGTGCATCACACTTTAGCATGTGCAGCTTGCCCTCAACCTTATTCTAAAGAAGTACACTCAGTCTCATAGCTTCCCCCGCGATGTAGTGGGGGCTGGAAAATACATCCCATCTTGACTGCCACTTCTCAGCAACGTGCATTTTTGGGGGGCAGCCAGCCACCTCTGCCACATAGCCATTGTCTCATTGAATGTTTCCTGCAACTCTGCAAGGAATATAGTATCGGCACATTTTAGAGGGAAAAAATGGACTCAGAGACGTGAAAGAACTCAGTCAACGTCACTCAGTCATACAAGGTACAACTTGAACAAAGGTCAACTCTTCATAATGCTGTGCCCTGGGCCACTTGTGTTCACTTGCCCTTGTGTTTCAATCTCTGCCCAGTGTTTCCCATGGTGAGCACTGAGAGAAGTTCTGGCTCCTTCTGGAATTTTCTCCAGAGTTCTAGAATATAGTCATGTGATTTCTGGTTAAACAGCTCCTATCATAGATTCAAGACTCTCCTCCCTCGCATTCCCTGAGAGGCAATGGGAATGACTGTGGCTATAGGCCTTGAACATTCCATGATATACCAGCTTCATACCTAACCCTGGAGGTCATGCAGCCCATCTTTATACAGATGGATTTAGGGATTAGAGTTAGGGCTTGGTTCAGTTCCTCACCCAGTTTTTCCTTGCATGTGGTAGAGCACTGTCAAGTCATGGAGTTCATGTCCTCTGTTGTTTTCTGGCAGAAGTGGGCACCAGTGCTAAACTTCTCAGCTTGTAGTCAAGGTCACCCATGATCTTGACTCTGCCCGGACTTTCAATTTTGATTTCTATGTCACTTCTCTTTCCTCTTCCTGGCCAGAGGGAATCATCTATTGCTTTTCAAATGCTAGACTCTTCCCTGCGTCCTTGTCATTCTACCTGCTGCTTCTCTGTCTGCCATGTCTATTAGGGGGTGAAGAAAAATATGGTAAATGTTTAATTTTTTAAAATTCATTACAGTAAAAGACACATTGCCATGAATCTTCTCAAAACCCTTCCCCTCACTTTGAACAAACTCATTCCATCATTCTTGCACTTTCTGGAGCAGCTCTGGAAGTCCTACTTCTTGAGGGTCTGTACCATGTGTGATTAAAGATATGGTGACTGCTACTGCTGAGCGCCATCCAGGAGAAAAGCAGGCTTGTAAAAACATGATGCTGTGTCCTCATCCACCTCAGTCATTGGACCTGGCACCATGTGACTTCTGGCTCTTCCCTACAGTCAAAATGACCATGAAAGGGAAATGTTTTGCTCCATTCAGGACCTCAAGGCAGCCAGGACAGTGCAACTAAAGACCCTCAGGAAAGAGGACTCCAGAGCTGCTGCAGAAATTGCCAAGAACCATAGGATGAGTGTGTTTGAAGTCAGGGGAGGATTTTCAGGGGGATTCTTGGCAATGTGTGTTTTTCTGTAATGTGTTTTAAATTGAAACACACACCATATTTTTTTTTTTATCAAATCTTATATGTGTTACTTGTCTGTGCCCTCATCATCCCTCAGAACTGCACCTGGAGGCTAAGGAACTATTTCAAGTTTGCACAGCTGGTTGACCATAAATTCAGGATATCAGCCAACAGTCTTGACTCCCAACCCATCATGAAGCCCCACTGGGCCCAAAGTAGCTCCTGAATCTGGCCCTTCAAAAGACCATTTTTTCCACTTCTTGTCATATAGCTTTGGTGAACTTTTCTTAGTGGCCTGTGAACATCCCTGGGATCCTGAGGAAAAGAGCCCCAGGTTAGGGGCCAGTCTCAGCACTTTGTCCCTTTCCAAGTTGTGGGCATGGCAACCTCTGAAGTTGCTGCAGAGAGAGCTGGGCACTGCAGTCCCATTCTCCAAGCCAGGCACTGCCTTCCTCCTAGCATGAACCCACTGTGGGAGGAGCAGCTCTGGCATGTGTGATATCTTGTAAAGGCTTCAAGGAACAGATGGATCCACCAGATGTGAGTAGCACAACGTGGGAGCCCTTCTCAAGTATCCAGCAGCTGGCTGGACTCCCTGGTGTCCAAGCTGCCTCTGGAGAGGGTGAGTGTAGGCGGCTTGGAGAATGGATGCAAACAGTAAGTAAAAACAACTGTGAAGTGAAACTGATCCCACGACCCACACTATTTTATAATCATATCTGTTTGCCTTCTGATCCTGGCTTCATCTCTGTGTGTTTTTGATGTTTCACTGATGCCTGAAAGATGGGAAATGATGCGGTATGTACAGCTGAGGTTTGGAGAATCCCAAGTCATATTAAATGATTTCATCAGAAAACACCAGTGAATAAGGAAGGAGGATGACAAGATCTAATATCCTCTGATATTAGCTAGCAAAACAGGCTGATTTACACATAAATTACATCCTGAGGATTGCGTTCCTGTGACTTGGCCAAAAGGGATGATTTTGACCAACTTGGTGGCTTGTTTTTCTTGGCTGACTTCTTGCCATTTGTCCTATCCTGTGGCCACAGCATGGAGTCAGGCTCAGTGGCTTTCTTCACAGCTTCTACCTGTGAGCCTGGCTCAGGTCTGGCCTCATGCAGTCTCCTGTCAGCCTCAGCACCTGTGCAGCCGCATTCTTCTATACTGCCTGACCATGTCCCTCTCCTGCCTACAGGCCTTGGACTGATGGATGTCCATCTTTCTCAGGTGATGCCAAGGTCTTACGTGGCTTACAGCAATCTTACTTGCTGCCTGTCTCTCCAGCCCATCCTTGCCTCTGTTGTAGTTGTCCTTTTTCTTAAATTCAAAGTAACAGCTCTGTTAAAATACTTTCTGCCCTCCAAAACCCAGGCTCTTTCACTGTGGCCCTGGAGCAATGTCTTTGCTAGGAAGACTTGTCCTCTAGTCTTGTCTTTCAGTCTTTACCGTGACACCTGCTCCAGAGCATTTCTGGACAAACCTAGGTCCCTGCCAGAGTTGGAGTGAGCTGCTTTCTGCTAGTTGGACCAGTTGTCTCTCCTTAGCCCCTGTTCCTGACCTGCACAGCCTGTTACCTCTGTCTGTGCACTTCTGTGTCTCACTGCTGGCGGGACTAATAGAAGGCTGAGTCAGCTCCATGTCCTGCAGGCCTGGCAAAGATTAAGGGCTCAGTGAGTGTTTCTTGAATTTGTCAGACTGAGAACGAATCTTGAACGGGACGTACCCTCTTCAGCTCTCCCTACTCCTTGCCTGCCTTCTCTTCTACAGAGACAGCTGCAGGACTCACAGGCTACAGCCCTTGGGTCAGAGAAACAACCATCTTGTGTTTTTTCCAAAAATGAAGATTGCAACATCCTCCTGGCCTGGAGTTCACTGTGGGAGGAGGTTGTACGGGGTGATGCCAGGTCAAGAGGGACTGAGTGAAGATGAAGGGCCAGTGGGCCAGCACAGCCCTAAGGGAGAGGCCAGCCCCACCCCAGCCTCCCAGCCCCCCAGCCCCCCAGCCCCTAAGTTTAGCACTGGCGCCCATTTCTGCCAGAAACCACAGAGGGCATGAACTCCATGTGCCTGCACATGACAGTGCTCCACCAAGGAAAAACTGGGTGAGGAACTGAAACAAGCCCTAATTCCATGCCCTGGAGCCTGGGAGCACAAACTCAGCTAGGAGTCTGTTCTCCTCAGCTCGCTTCAAAGGCTGACTTCTTTTCTGAATCCGGTTGTGTGTTCGTTCCTTTTTGTCTTCTGTGGGCCAGCACCCGGTCTGTAGTAACCATCAGAGTTATCTTTTGGAAGTCATCAAGCTCAGAGACATTCAAAAGCCCTTCCAGTCTGGCGGTGTCTTGGATAGTAGCGCCTCCTGGTGGTTACAGGGAGTTAATCTCACTCTCAGACTGGAGGAAGCAGGGAGTCCACCCTTGCCATGAAGACCAACCTAACCCTGAGTTTCAGAATATGCCTGCTGTCTCTGAGGAAGCTATTCAGTGGGACCAGGGACAAGTGTGAGCATCCATGATTAGAGGCAACGATTGAACACTTATCTTCTGGAGTCTGAGAGCTGCAGAGTGGTTTAGAAACCAATAAAGTCCCACCCACTTGTTTCTTAAATGCGGAAACTGAAGTCCAGAGAGGGGAAGGATGTTACTTAATGCCTTGTGAGTAACAAAGGAGATGCAGAAGCAGGGCCAGAACACAGTTTTCCAGGCTCCTTGTTGGAAATCCCTCCATCCCAGCTCCTCAGAGCCTCTCAAGGCAAATTTTCTTGGAATTGCTTTTTTAGAAGAGAGGAGGCTTATCCTCCAGCCCAGGACCAATCTCTATCCTCTCTTCTAAATTTCTGTATGCTGAATGTGGTGGTGTACACCTGTAATCCTAGCACTTGGGAAGCTGAGACAAGAAGATCACCATGAGTTCAAGGCCAGTCTCGACTGCATAGCGATACCCTGTCTCAAAAACAAAACAAAACAAAACAAAACCTCTATAAATTGGATCCTGATTCCAGTCCTGGTTCCTCTAGAGATTCCTCCCTGAGCAGTTGGAAATCTCTTTTCCAGAGTTCCCAGGCATCCAGTCATGCATCCAATATGTACAGAGGTTAGGATCTGGACACTGTTATACGGCACAAACAAAACCCTGCCCTCAGGAAACTCACATTCATATGGGAGGAGATGAGCAATCGACAGACAAATAGATGCATAGGTTGTGGGCAGATAATTTCAAGTACTGGTATGTGCTTTCAAGGTGATAAATAGGGTAATATGAGAAAAACCTATAGCTAGAATGGTCGGAGAGGATGCTCTGAAAGGGGATTAGCTGCAGAGGGAGAGCATTCCAAGCAGGAAGAAGAGCAGGCATGTAAGTCCTGGGTCCTGGGTCTATGTACTGCTTGCCACCAGAAGTCACTAGAGAGCTTAAGCAAGACAGTGATATGGTATTATTATTAGTAGTATTTATACCTGAGATGGTTTTCAGTTGTGCTTATGCTTAAGAACTCCCACTTTTAACACCTCTTGCAGAAAGTATTTCCTCATGTGCCAAACTGGGGTTCCTCCTCTGTACTGCACTATTAACATATTCATGTTAATCACTGGGCCTGCCACCTTCTTTCCAAAGTAATGTGCAGGTGTCCTTTTACAGTACCAGAAAGTAAACCCCACATTTAGAAAGACAGAGGTGGAGGCCGGTGAGATAGCTCAGTGGCATAAGCGCTTGCCTGGCAAGTGTGAGGTCCTGAGTTCGACTTCCAGTACCCACATAAAGGAAAAAAAGGGCCAGTGATATCGCTCAGTGGCACAAGTGCCTGATGGCAAGTGCGAGGTCCTGAGTTCGACTCCCGGTACCCACATAAAAAAAAAAAAAAAGCAAGGAAGACAGAGACAAAGAGCCCAGAACCAGAACATTGTGCCCAAAGGAAAGGAACCCACACCCAGAATACTGTGCCCAGAGGCAGTGTAAATTTGGGCAACTTTCTCAATGTCTCTATGCTTCAGTGTCTTTATTTGCAAACAGGGTAACAGTACATATGGCATAGGATTATTGTTATTATTAAACAAGTGCCAAAAATTTCCTAGCAACGGCAGACACCAAGAGGCCCCTTTATAAAGAGCAGATGTTTTCCTGGGTATTTTCTCAGGCTGGACCCAGCATCTCACAGGTCCTCTGGCTTGCTGTGCAGTACTCACCAAGTGGCGAGACTCTGGAGGAAGGAGACCCAGGCAAAGCTCAAGGTAAGGGCTTAGCTTGGAGAGCAAAGCTGGAGGAAGTATGAACACAGAAAAGAGGATGATTTGTGTATCTGATTATTCTCTTGGCTGACACGACTGAATAACACAAAATGTCCTGTCATCCTTCAGGGCCTTGGACTGTCCATCTGCACCACGTAGTGGTGAGCACAGCTGAAGTGCCCAGTATCAAAATAAGGGGCGTGTCTGGCAAACAGTGAGGTATCGCTGCCTCTTCATCTTGGAGGCCACAGTGCACAGTACGGTGCTGCTATCTCATTTCTTTGTGGTTCCCTTCTCCGGTGAATATGATACAACTAGCTTGGATTTCAGGCTCAGGCTTGTATCTACACCATGTCTGTGTATATTTAATTCTGGCAATACCTGTCAGCCGTCTTTTTCAGTGCCTTCTTACATTTTTGTCTATTTTAATTTTGTTTTTGAATATTTGGCTTAAGAAGTGGGGCCACTAGGACAAGGGCTGCAGGATGCACAGTAGAAAAAGCATAATGGGAATCGGTGTAAATGTTCACCTGTTTGTCTTTCCTTGCCTCCAAGGCCCAGGTGAGGGCTATCAACTCAGCTCTCTGAGCGGATGTCCCAGGAGGCAGAGCCTCTGACTGCACGGTTTCCTCCAAGGTGACAACTGTTGCTCCCACCCTCTGCACCCCATCGATTACCATGTTGTTGTCATCTGAAAACAGGGTCAGGTCGGGGTTCTGGAGGGGAGTCCTGTAAATCCAGTCGGGCTGAGCAGACCATCTCGATCGCCTCTGCACAGTCATGTTCAGGTGGCTCCAAGGACATGGGCAAAAGGGAGGCTGGGTTGAGAGCCTGAATGGTTTTAATAGTCTGGGATCTTTTAAAAGAACACCTTGATATTGAGCCAGTCTAGTTTTCTTTTTCGTTTTTTTTTTTTTTTTTGTGGGTACCAGGTGTCGACCTCAAAACCTCGCGCGCCAGCAGGTGCCCGTGCCGCTGAGCGATATCACTGGCCCTTTTATTGTATGTGGGTACCGGGAGTCGAACTCAGGACCTTGCGCTTGCTAGGCAAGCACTTACGCCGCAGAGCCATCTCACCGGCCCCCAGTCTAGTTTTCGACAGCCATTTATCATTGGGTCCTCTCAGCAAGGTCTCTACAGCATGAGGAATAAACACATTTAATGATTGTCCCAGAGTCAGTTTATCAACTTTTTATCAGAATGGCAGTGGCTGCAGTAGCCGCAGGCAGGGAGGCCACCCAGCGGCCACAGGAGCTAACCTCTTTGACAGATATGTCCCAAAGTCTGAGTCAGGACACCCCGAGTTACTCCCTCTTATTTATGAACAAACAGCTGGAAAGAGTTGGTAACATTGGGCAGTGCCAGGGCAGGGGTACTCACCGATCTTTTTTAGGACTCTGAAGGCCGTCTGGCGCTCAGGACCCCACTGGAGCAAAGGGGCTGTTTCCTCCCTTTAAGGCCTCATATAGGGGTTTTGCACTGGCTGCAAAACTTGGAACCCAGAGACAGCAGTATCTAATCATTCCCAGGAATTCCCTTAAGTCCTTTCTAGTCGCAGGCTCTTTAGGCCCAAAGGGCCTGGATACATGAGGCTGACAGCACGTGTGTCCCATCTTGTAACACAAACCCTAAAAACTTTACAGTCAGCACACAGATTTGAGCCTTTTAGTCAATTGTCTCTATCTAGCACATAAGCTTTTATCTAACTTGTTGTCTTTTAATAGGACATCACTGAAGAAATGTATGACATTATCTGGACTGTTTAATGTCTAGGCATCTCTAAGTACTGTGGCACGTATATAGCATATACATCACAGGTTTTTGTTAAAAATTACTATTTGACTGGTGACCTCACATTGGCATGAACCTCTCATCATAAATATCTGGAGCACAAGCAAAAGGCAGATGTCTGGATCTGAAAGAAAATATTTATGTCCATAAACAATCCCAGTTTTATACTTTAGAAGACCTGCACATCTGGAAGATACGAATACACTTAATACATTATGAGATTAGCAACACTGAATTGTCATAGCCATATGAAAACTTTTGTTTTTTTTAATTTAGTTTTGCACCAGAGCATCTTACAATCAGCAAACCTCATTGTCCTATTTTAGAAAATTTAACCTGTTGATGATGACCAATGTAAACATATCACAATAATATATTTTGCTTAACAATTTTTGATGACTTATGAATACCAGATTATATCATTTAACACATTATTTTGAACAATAAGAAACTCTCAAATCATAATACAACAATAAACAAAACATGCACTACATTTATAAAACCAATTTTAACATCATTTTGGCCAGCTGGCAACTTTCAGTGGAAGCATATTAGACAAATGTTTTAAAAATCCAAATTCAAAGAAAAGAAAATTTGTTGAGCTCAAATGAAACAGCTGTTTACAGGTTGGGCACACAGAAAACAAAGGACACAGACAAATCTATAATACCAGAGTGCACTCATATATATTGGTCAAATTAAATTATAGTAACTCTTTTATAATTTTAGAAGTCTGTAATTACAAATAGACTACTCAGAATTATTTGTAGGTCAGTAGCAGAGATCTCTTATAAGAATTTGGGAGAAACAAAAAAGAATTCCCTCAAAAATACTCACAACTTTCATGTTTTTCTTTTATGTAGCTTCCAGCTCAGTCATCTCCACACCCTCTGTCACATGCTCAAAACTTTTTTTATTCTATTAGCATTCTCTCTGTAAGAATATCATTTATGTAAATCTCCTTTGATATATCTTTGCCAAAGCTCATTTTGACCCCTTGCTCCTGCTTTGCTATGACTATGCCCAAACAGTTTCCTGCTGGTTGCAAATGCCACAGCCATTTATGATTTAAGAGCAGAGACCCTGTGTGTGTGCAGAGAAAGGGTGGGCGCTGGTGCACTCCAGGCTGACTGAAGCTCAGGACAGGTGAGCTCTGGGACAGAGTTTATAGTCCCCAGGTGCTTTGAGTCAGGGTGCACAGCTTGTGTTTCCCACTGTGGCTTACTGGGCTTGCTCGATGTTTTGTCAAAGCAGGCATTTACATTTCTCTCTTGCCCAGGGGTCTATGAGAAGTGGTGAGAGGAGTGAAAAACAGTGGTTTCTCCCTGTTTTCACGATTTTGGCTTTGAGTTATCCTTTAAAAGCCTGTAGAGGTCTAGATAGACTTCTGCTGGTTTGTTGTTTTCCCAGCCTTGCAGATTAAATTGGTTTATCTTCAAACACCTCTGGCAGTGGTGACTGACTGCCTTTTAAAGACTCTTGTGTCTGGGAAGTTAGGTCTTTCCACAGAGCCTCCTCATCCTTTGTATCTCCTTGAACTCCAGTTGGGATGCAAGCAGGGGTGTCAATGATTTCCCCTTTTGTGGCTGCTTGTCCCCTTAAAACCTCTAAGTTTCTGGATAGAGTCATATGGGATTTTTTTAAAAAGCTCTGGCTCCTGCTGAGGCAGTCCCTTTAAGGACTGCTTTGGGGGCAGGCACCTGGGCTGTGAACTCTTTAGCAGGACAAGACTTTTATCATACAGAATCCTCTCATATCAAAAGTATATCTCTTACATTTATAGCCTTCTTAATATATATTTTTTCTCAAATAGTAATTTTGACTAGTTGCGACTCAGGAGTTTGTAACGCACAAGAAATGTTTTAGGTACATCAATTTAAACTGAAAACCAAAAGTATAATTGCCAATTGCTTAAAATTTATAATTTGATTTCTCCTGTAAAACTTTCCTAGATGCTTGTAGGCAGCACCAGGCTGGTGACGTTAGGGCTGGCTATTGGGGTAGCATTCGCACCACATACAACCAGAAGTTTATATATGGAAACTAATCTCGGTGCCCAGGCTTTCTGGTGACAATTTTTTTATATCCCACTGGTTGCCTGGGGACCAAGCGCTTCATCCGCTGGCCAGCCAACAACAAAAGAAGACCATTTTAACTTACATAGAGTGTGGAGCCTCTTTTGCTTTATCTTTACCCTATAGTCTCCCTTAAACTCATCAGAATTCTTAATCACACATTTCAAAACAGTTCGTTTACTACCAGCAGAACCCATTATATCAGTAGTTTGGACAATACAGTAACCCACAGTCACAATTTATCTAAGTAAGTCCTGTCCCCCCACTCAATCAGAAAAACAAACAAAAATCCGAGACTAGCAAATGGTCTCCTGCCAGCAGGTTGAATTCTTCTGGTCAGAGCCAATGCCAACAGTAGTGCAGACAGCAGGAGAACAGATTTAACAGTGGCTTGGAAACGCAGGTGCAGGGGGATTGACATAAATGCAACACAGGGGAGGACCACACAAAGAACAGACAATCCCAGGAATAATAACCATACCGCTCCCGACCTCAACTTTAGACCAGATTCAGAGGACAACCTCTGACAGACTGGCAAAACACTGCATCCGGTGGCCTAGCTCTCACAGGTTTAAACAGCAAAAACCAGATGCTAGCACAGAACAGATCCCTGGACGAGCCTTGGGCAAATTGTCAAAACAGATACCGAATTATAAGCGTGCTTACCTTGGTCGGAGGTGGGAATTCAGTTGTCTCTGTTTTGTAGCTGGGCGTCCTGTCCTGCAGTTGTCCTGGGAGGCCAGCTGAAGATCAGCTTGTGGCGCCTTGCCGCCCAGAGGTCAGCAGCCAGGCAAGGAGGCACCGAGGCCCCCTCAAATGAGGATCTCCCTATGAGAATCTCGCTGGGGCCTTCAAAAATGTTATGGCAGACGCAAGATATATACCCATGGGAGACCGAGATTTGAGAGACAAATGGATTCTTTTATTAAAGCCGGCCAGAGGACAACAGGTCACTCATAGGAGTTGAATCTGCTGACCCCGATCTTTGTGTTACACTCTTTAAATACACACTTGGGGGTTGTACAAAAGTCCTTGGTTGCCATAGAGACCACATTTTTTACTACATCATTTCTTTGGAATTTCACAAGGTCCTTCTCAAACCTCAGGTTAATTAACACACAGAATGGGGGTAACGGGTACCAGCCTGTGCTAAACCATTTGTTTCTCCTTTTTGACTGCAGGACTGTGATAAAACTATTCATTTGTGATAACACCATTTGTTTCTCCTTTTATAGTTTTATGACTACAGAAAGGGAAGTGGGACTAAAGTTCATCTAAAGGTTTTACCTATTAGTTAAATTTAGAGGCTAAGAAACAAAATGGAAATACTCTTGCCCCAATAATCTCAGGGTTATGAGAAAGTACACACTGTGAGGACTTGAGCTTAGGCTGAGAACTGACACAGCGTAGCTCTTCGCTCTCCTGCCCACGGTGAGACAAAGGCCACTGCTGATTCAAGAGGAGAAGAAACACACCCTGTCTCCTGGAGGAAAGACCCAAAAGGCTACAGCACAAAGGGTTGGGGAAAATTGGGATAATATCCCATCTACCCACTGCAGCATCCAAAAATGAATGAACTTATTCATGTTGCATTCAGAAAATCATAGATTTTCATTATTCACAATCATTATGTTCTATAAACTTGCTGTGAACACTGAACTAGTGAATCCTGAATTGCTGTTCTAAGGTGATATTTGCTTTATGTGGGACCATTCTACAGCGTTCTTAAGAAAAAGTATCACCAGGATTGAAAACCTACTTTCCCAATTAACCCTTTTTCTGTGTGATACTTGTAGGTGTTTTCTAAATTTTTCTGCAGCCTACTGACCAGCAGACTTCACCTGGAAGTTTAACACTTATCATTTTCTGTCTCCATTTGAGTCTCATGAGCTCACTTCCATTAGCCAAGAACAGTTTTAACATTCTCTCGGTGCTGGGTAATATGGCCTCAAATTCTTTGCCTTTTGGCCTCACAATTGTATCCACTGTTTTAAATTGGATGTCATCTCATGACTTCATAAATTTAGTGACTTTTTCAACTTTTCTGAAGTTTCATTGTACACTGTAAATACTACTTTAACAGTTCCTGGAGTGGCCTCATTGTAGTGGAAAATGGGATAACAGAAATCTTCACGTGGCACAAGAAACTGAGTGGGCACTTGAAGAGGTGGAGAAAGCCAGATCCTTTATTGGCTAGCCTGGCTCATAGGAAGTTGTGCTCCAAAAATCTGAGCATTGTGGATAAAGTTACAGGAAGTTTTATAGATTTTAAGGTGGGAAAATGGTGTGCTAAACAAAGACAGTTACTTAAAGGTGACAGGTTTACAACTTTGGCCCTCTGGTCAGTCTATCAGCTAAGGACTCAAACCAGGGGCAAGTGAGGAGGAGAGGGCACTGCAGGTTAGGGAGTGAAGTCCTGTATGGGAGGGGGAAGGAGAAGCGGCTCAGCAGGTTAGGGAGATGTGAAACTGCTTCATTATCACATCAAAGTGTAGCCCTTGCAGGGGAGAAGGGAGGAAGGAATGTGCTCAGCTGAGGGCAGAAACTGCTATGATCCAACAAGGCAGAAGACCAGGGAACTGAGTCCCAAAGTGGACTACTTTTCTGCCTCATCATGCCATCATCACATTTTTCCTTTTCCCTTTTCTGGATGTACCTTGTTATTACTATATTACAGTTTTTGTAGTATATGTCAGATATCGGGCTGGCTGACAGATGAAATGTCCCATTAGTGCCTTTCCCCAGAAGATGGAGCTATATTGGTATATTCGCCAAAGACTTTTGCTAATTGGTTTATGAAAGACAGCTGGAGTTTCTTCTGTGCCCTGTATGACCCCTCACTTTATCATAATTAACAGACTTTATAGTGTCCCTTTTTGTCCCCATCATAAGCGCAGCTAGCAGAGGGGATGGACTTGATTTATTGGCCTGGGGATTGTAAAGAGGAGGTGAAAAAGACCTCCCAGTATCATCAGACAGTCAGAGAGACCCACATTCCCCTGAGACAAATGGGGGTCTCAGAACAGAGTCTTCCAGGATATGTTTTTGTTTCTTGGGGCCCCACTAAGTACCATAATTCTTTTTTTTTTTTTTTTTGTGGGTACCGGGGGGTCGACCTCAGGACCTCGCGCGCCAACAGGCACCCGTGCCGCTGAGCGATATCACCGGCCCCTTTTTCATATGTGGGTTCCGGGAGTCGAACTCGGGCTGTCGCGCTTGCAAGGCAGGCGCTTACGCAGTACCATAATTCTTGAACTTTCCCTTTGATAAAGAATTACAAAAGCCTGCACACAGAACATTTTACTCCACCTTATACGTTCCAAGCAAAAACTCTATAGCTGGAGAATAATCTCACAGTTTAAAGTACCATCCCATACTCATATTGGTGGTTCATATAGGAATTTATTTCTGATGTATCTCTTAGGTTTTGTAAGCAAGTACACAGCTGATGTGAAAATGTTGTTTATTCTAATGCACAATAAATATGAAGAATTTACAACTTTATTTTATTGATGTTTTATGTTCCTGCTAATTACACATTGCATAATATAATAAGAACCTCCTAAAAGAACAGCAAGACCAGCTACATGTCAAGTATGTCCTCAAAAAGGGCAGGAAAGCAAAATACATGTACTGTCAGCATAAATGATACATGTGTATGGAACGTGCTCTTGTCATGTGTGCAGACTGCCTTAGGCGTGATAACTGAAGATATTTTTTTGTAGAGTGCTATTGGTATTTTCATTGTAGTTCATATAGGAATTTATTTCCGTTGTTCTTTTTTAGACTTTGTACACCAAAAACCAGTCAATGTTGAAAATTTTGATCCTTTTTTATAAACACTCAATAAATATTAAAAATACAATATTTTGTGATTTTTTTTCCTGTTAAGCACTCATTGGGTTAGTCATTGTGGAGATTCCTCAAAAAACTAGGATTAGAGGTTCCATTTGATCCAGCTATTCCCCTTCTTGGTATCTCTCTGAAAGAATTAAAAGCATCATACCACAGTGATACATTCACACCCATGTTTATAGCAGCACAGTTTGTAATAGTCAAATCTTGGAAACAGCCCAAATGTCCATCAACCAAGGAATGGATAAAGAAGATATGGTTTTTTTACACAGTGTGCCATAAAGAGGGATAAGCTTGAGACATTTCTACATAAATGGATGCACCTTGAGACTGTAATCTTACATAAAATAAATCACCCACACGTGTAAATGCAGACTGTTTCTCTGATATGAAAAACTGAAATCATAAATAAGGACCAAAATGTGTAATATATATTGTGAAATAGGAAGAAAATGGGAAGGGGAACAAGGGAGAGGGGAAGGGGAAAGGAAGGAAGGGAAAAGTAAAAAGAAATGAGAAAAGAAGGTAAAAATGGAAACAAAGCTTTTGTAAATAAGGAGTGGAAGAGGGTTGAAGGGAGGATAGGGGAACGGGAAAAAGAAAAGAATTATATTACATCATGTACAGGTACAAATTCCCTATGATGAATGTGATCATTTTGTATACCTAAAATGTATCAGTAAAAATCATTTTCTTTGAAAAAAAAAGATGTTAAATGAACTTATATAAAATGAAACATATAAGCATTAATGATCCAATTAATAAAATGATAAATGAACTTAAAGAAAATGCAACTAAAACAGCTGAATGAATTAAGGAAGACAATGCAGGGTATAAATGATCACTTTAGTAAGAATTGAGCTTTTGAAAAGAAATCAAACAGAAAGCCCAGAAAATTTTTTAAAAAATGCAATTGAAAGTTTTGGTAGTAGGCATGGTCAGTAAGAAGGTAGAATATCTGTGTGTGAGGACAAATTCAATGTAGTTGATCATTGCTTTAGTCACTATCTCATTGCAGAGACACAGTACTTAACACCCACATATTAAAGGAGGAGTGGTTATTTTGGCTTGCAGTTTGTATAGGTTTCTGTGCATAGTTCAGTGCCTCCAAGGCAGGACCTCATGGCCAAAGTACATGGTGGAGGACAGCTGAAGAGAGCTGAGGAATGCTGCTCACAGCCTGGTGCTGGGGAGGCAGAGAGAACTTTATAGGAGGAGGCTTGGTGGTAATAAACTCTTCCAAGCCACACCCCCATTGACCTACCTCTTCTTATCAGGCCCCATCTCCTAACAGCAAGTCTGCTCTAAACCCTATAACATAATCCCCTTCCAAAAGCCCCACCTATGAATATATGAGACTCTTGGGGGACATCTAGGTATAAACCACAGCAATCATCAACTCAGCAATACCTCAAAAAAATCAACATCCAGAAGATGATCTGAAACAACATAGATGACTCTAAAGGAGTAATGCAAGGATATTTGGAATTCAAGAGGGGTTAGTGTTAGAATCTGCTGGTATAATAAACTTATTCACCAAAACTATTGTAGAAAACTTTCCAAATCTGGGATTGAGATAAACACCCAGAAAAAAGGCACTTAGAATCCCTAATACATACAACCATAAAAGAACTTCTCTACAACACATAATAGATTTTGACTATCAAAATCCCCACAAATCTCTCTGAAGAAGAAAGAGAGAATACTAAAAGCTATTAGTGAAAATTGCCAAATAACTTATAAAGGCAAACTTATCAGAATAACAGTGGATTTCTCAACAAAACCTTAAAGGTCAGGATAGTTTGAGATGAAAATTACCAAGCCCCAAAAGATAATAATTGTCAACTCAGATTACTAAATCCTGAAAAATGATCCTTCAAAACCGATGGAGAGGGCCGGGGATGTAGCTTAGCAGCACAAGTGTCTGCCTGGCAAGCACAAGGTCCTGAGTGCGATTCCTGGTACCAAAACAACAACAACACCAACACCAACAACAAAGAAACAAACAAACAAAAAGAAAACCGATGGAGAAGTAAAAACTTTCCACAATAAATCAAAACTAAAGACGTACATGGCCCCCAAAGGAGAATTCCTAAAAGTACTTAAATGAATCCTCAACAGAGATGTGGAGGCTAATATCAAAGCGACCAAAGGAAAGAATATTTCCAAGTGTCAATGTAGTAAGAAGAATCAGGCAAAATAATATAATAATAATATAATGACAGGAATAATATATGACAGAAAAATAATATAATGACAGGAATCAGTATACCTTTCAATAGTTGTACTCAATGCAATCAAAAGACATAGACTTCAATCAAAAGACACAGACTAAGACTGGATCAAAAAAACAAAAAACAAAAAACAAAAAACCCAGCTATCTGTTGCCTGCAAGAGACTCATCTCATCCACAAGGAAACACATGGACTAAAAACGAAAGGTTGAAAAATGACATTTCATGCAGTCAGAGTCTGAAACCAAGCAGGAGTAGCTATTTGAATTTGTAACAAATTGACTTCAAATCAAAACTTATCAGAAGAGACAAAGAAGGCCACTATATATTGGTAAAATAAATAATACACTGGGAAGCGATAACAAATGTAAATATATATGCACCAAATGCTGGCACATCTAACTTCAGAAAACAAAAACTATTTGAGATTAAAAAAAACACATACACATCAATACAATCAGAGTAGGGGACTTTAATACACCACTCTCAACTGTAGATAGGCCATCCAGATAAATAAACCAACAAGGAAATGTCAGAGCCAAACCACACTGTAGAACAAATGGACTTAAAATATATCTACAAAGTGTTTCATCCAACATTGGAATATGTAGTCTTTGCAGCACCTCACAGAATTTTTTCCAAAAATAGGCCACATTTCTGGCCATAAATCATGTCTCAATAAATACAAAGGAATTGGAGCTGGGAATGTAGCTCAATAGTAAAGTGATGGCCTAGTATGCATGAGACCCTCAGTTCAATTCCCAGTACCACAAATCAATAGGTTATTTAAAATTGGGAAAGGAATTAAAAACTTTTAGAATCAAATGATGAAAATACAGTATAACAGAATATGTAGGACACAAGGAAAGTAGTGCTAAGAGGAAAGTTTATACCAATGAATACATACATTAAAGAAATGGAGCAATACCCAATACATACCCTGATGATACATTTCAAGGGCCTAGAAAAAAATAAGAACAATGCAAACCAAATCAAATAGAAGAAATTATAGGATTTGAAAACTGTCAGAATAAAAACAGGCTGCAAAACATAGCCTTTCTGGGATTGACAGCAAGCTCACCCTCTGAAGCTGAGCCTCAGAGCCCAACATCAGCTAACCACATCCACAAGAAGGAGCCCAGCTGAGCCCAGCCTAAATTGTTAACCTGTCCATTCAATAAAGCCGGTGGTGCTTGTTATCCCATGGTAGATAACTAAGACCCCAGTAACTGGCAAGGGACCAGGATTAGATGAAATGTTGATGGCCAGTTATTTAGTAAACAGTCAGTGCCCCTATTACCAAGTTCCTTGGATCTCTGTATTAGATAGTGGTTATGTATACAGAAATACATATAGATAAATATGCATATGATTGGTGCTTAAACGCAGGAGAAGGCAAGCACCCAGAGCCTGACCATTAGGTGCAAGGCCAAACACAAAATAAGAAGTTTCCTTTTATTTCAGGGGTCTTGGCTGTGGACAAACAGGAAGACGTGGTGCTTCTGCCTCCTGGGGCCCAATCTTACTTTGTGTAACTGCTTGAACTCTGAGAGGATTATGGCCTGTGCCCAGCAGCAGGTGGGAAGCAGTGGTTTCTGTCTGTGCATTTCTGGTTGGATCACTTCCCAGTGGGTCTCCCTGCTCCCTCTGATTCTGTCTCTACTGTCATTGGACCTGAGGGGAAATATTCGTAAGGATGTGCATTCCCTTACCTCTGGCATGGAGAGAGGGTTCACGCCCTTCCTTCATTCAGGTGAGGGGAGTCAAAGCTCTCCAAATTAGAACATGGCTTCTCTGAGTAGATTTGCTGGAGGCTTTCAGTAGAAAGTGAATTTTGAAGTTGTAGTAGAACAATACAGGCACTTCAGTAATGACTTTATATTGCCTACAAATTACCATGGTGTGTTAGTTACTTTTCTCTCTTGGCTGAGACAAAATACATGCTGCCCAAAATAAAGGAAGGAAAGGTTTATTTAGCTCACAGTTTGTGGAGGTTTCAGTGCATAATCGGCTGGCTCCAAGGCAGGGTGGCATGGCACAATGGGAAACACTTCAATGAAGCAGAAGACAGCAAAAGCAAAAAAAGCAAAAGCGGGGAGGGCAAGCCTCTTTCCCTCCCTTATACTGTAAGCCAGAAACCTCCCCAAGCAGGTGTAGCGCTCACACCATCTCCCTGCCCTCCTCTTTCACAAGATGAAGATATTTACAAAGTGAGGATCCTGGCCCCCTGCTGAGTCACTTAGTAAAACTTAACTTCTCAAGTTGACACAATGTATCAACCATTACAACTGGTAATATTTTGGATATATTGGGTTAAGTTATTACAACCACTTTCACCTGCCTCTTAATTTTTTTGTGGGTGTAGTGGAGATTGAACACAGGACCTCCACACTGAGCTCACCACCAGTTCTTTTTATTTCTTATTTTGACACATGGTCTCACTAAGTCACTAAATTTTCCAGGCTGGACTTCAACTTGGAACTTTACTGCCTTAGCCTCCCACAGAGCTGGGATTACAGGCATAGTCCACCATTCCTGGCTTTTTATTTTTTTACAATGTGAATACTAAAAAGTTAGAAATTACACTTTTCCCTTTTATTTGTACCAGACATTGCTGCTTTATGGGATTGTTTCCTATTTCAAATACCCAGCTTCCTTCTTGCAAGACCAGAAACCATAAAAGTTAAGTGGAATTTAAAAATAATTATTATATTCAACTTTTGAGTAATATATACACACACACGTATAATTAATACTTTGAAATGACTTATTTTTGCCGTATTGGGGGTTAAACGGATGTAGCATTGACCTACACCTCCAACTCTTTATATTGTATTGTTTTGTTTTGAGACAGGGTCTTCCTAAGCCTCAGTATCTCAGAGTGCTGAGTATATAGGCATACGCCATCATGACCAGCTCTGATATGACGTCTTCGAAGCAAATGTCTCCTGGGCAGGCTACATCTTCCCATAAGGAGGAAATTTTACTTTAAAAATAGGCTCAGCCTTGGGGCCTGGTTTCCATCCCCATCAAAATTTAAAAAGAAAATAGCTGCAGCCATGAACCTGCCCTTCTGGCCTCAGTCAACCTTGGGTTGGTGCTATTTCTTGTCTTTCAGGACCCGAGGGGGTGGGACTTGAAGTTCTGTCCAATCAGAGGTGGAGAATCGTCCCCTCGGACGCGCAGCCACAGCGGAAAGGGCGGCCTTTCACGATCCCCTGGGCTTTTGTCTTCCGCTCTGCCGGCTGGAGCGGCCTTGCTGCGTCCACTGTGATCTACGACTTGCGGGTCGGGTCAGCTGGAGACTGTGGAAACCGAAATGGTGAGTTGTGCCGGGTCCTGAGCTGGGCTCTCGGCACTTCCAGGTGCGGGCGGGCGTCAGAGCTAGGCTGCAGCCGGGCCGGGGCGGCGCGGCGCTGAGCCAGGGGCCTGGGGGGCGAAGAGTTCCTTGATTCTGTAGGAGAGCGGGTGGAGCCCAGAGAGGATGCCCCAGCCGGAGGGAAGCGAGGGCCTGGGCTTTGGTTTTGCTGTCTGGCCGGCGGTTGCACTGTCCAGCTGTCCGGCTCTGGGGACAACCGAGGGTTTGAGGACCTTGTCGTGATTTCCTAAGTAGAGCTCGGTGCTCCTGACGTTTAAAACAACAGTCCTTCCGATAGAATTCGTTAACAAGCGTGTTTAGGCTAGCTAGGGTTAATGACCAAGGGGACCAGAAATATATACTTTTTTTTTTTTTTTTTTTTGGTGGGTACCGGGGGGTCGACCTCAGGACCTCGCGCGCCAGCAGGCGCCCGTGCCGCTGAGCCATCTCACCGGCCCAGAAATATATACATTTATGTGTATATATTTTGTACTTAAAAGGGACTCTGACATTACATTAGAACAGGGGAAAGAATGCTGTTCCTTTTTTGATTAGTACATGTTTGCAGTACATTATGATTACATTTATAATGCATCTTTTAAAATTGTTTTGTCCCCTCCTTCTCACCTCCCTCCCTGCATCTTCCAACTCTTGGTCCCCTTCTCGTTTGCAAAAGCTCTGTTTTCGTTTTATCCCCCACCATTACCTTTTCCTCTCTTCTCTCCCCTGTACCTCCATCTCTTGTTCCCTCATCCATTTGAAAAAGATCTCCTTATTGCCTGTTTATCTTTTGTTTTATTTTGCCTCTCTCTCTCCCTCGTAAGAGAAACCATGCGACATTTAAGCTTGTGTGCCAGAAAATGGTATTAAGACGTGACAAGTGGTTAGATCATCTAGTGATATATGCATATTCTTGCAAGTTCCAGAGTTAAAGTTCTGTTACAGACCCATTGCTCAACTGCAGTGTGTCCTTAAAGAAACCATGGTAAAACAACCATGATCCCCCACACTCTCCCTGTGCAGTGAGTGACTTCATCCCGGCCTAGAGCCCTTTGTGGGCAGCTGTGGCCTTGGTTGCCTCTTGCTGTGTGGTGGGGGCTGAGCTACCGCAGGGACCGTGGGTGTCCTGTCCTTGCATAGTGACGCCATATCCTACCTGCATTCCTCTCTGAGTAGCACTGCACTGCAGCCCGCATCTCCCCCAATTTTTGGTGACAGCCTGCAGTATCACTGGGATATCCTGACTCTGTGTGCGGTTAGTGTTAGAGGAGCTGTAGTTCATAAGGAGCCCAGTCCTTTATTTTCCTCTGAGGTTTCTCAATGTATGGGAAGCAGTTTCTCAAATTCTGAGCCCTGCCTCTACCATCTAAGTACCGCCTGGGTTTGGCTACAAATTCTTTAAATTCCAGCCCGCATCTTTATTTTTCTTGGTGAGGATAAAGCCTAGTGCCTTTTACCTTTTGGACACATACTGTATCATCAAGCTGTGTCCCCAGCCCCAAACGCTGCATTTTAATTGCATTAATCCATTTATTTAATGCTATTCTTGAAATGGTTGGATTTATATAGGGCTTTCTTTTGCTCTGAATAAAACAATTGTTACACCTATATGGATTTATCTATGGATATTGCTGGTATAGTGATGCTGTGGTCTTTATTATTGCATTCTTAAAGTTTCATAATATATGTTAGTGTCAGGTAATGATAGCTACCCCTATTACTCTTATAATTCAGAAGTTTCCTGGCTAATTTCATATATAGATATATTTTATTCTTCCAGATGAATTTGAGAATTTTTAGGTCTGGGTCCATTCCATTACAAATTAAGCCTGTTGAATTTTTGTTGGGATGATATAGATTAATTTGGGGGGAAATGGTCAGTTTTGAAATTAGTTTTATCATCTATTCATGACGTATGGAATCAAGTTTTTCTATGAGGTTTTGTGAATAAAAATGTTTTATAAATTCTATGTTTCCTTTTAGAAACATATATACACACGTAATATCACATGTAAGATACATCTATATAAAATTGATTTGGTGTTTTATACAACTTGTTAAGCTGGACATATAAGACCTAGAAGGTGGCTGGCCCAGAGAAGGTGCCCCAAACATTTTTTATGTCTTTCTTCCTAAATATGCCTCCTCTTGTACTTACCCCTCGATTTCACTTGTTAGCGCCCACACTGCTGTGTCCCAGATGCTATCATGGTACCCATGTGCACTGATTTCTGTACATCTATACCTATGTGGCAAATATCAGCTAAACTGTTTCCAAGATGGATAATAACAACTCACGCGGCATATTCAGTTCCTGAGAGTTCAGTTGTTCCATGTCTTTAGCAACAGTTTGTTTATCTGATGTGATTTGACTTTATGTTTCTCTGATTGAACTTTTTGGTGATCATTGAACATGTACTTACAATGTGAATGTTCAAATCTCTTGCCGGCTTTTCTTCTAGAATATCTGTCCTTATCTTTCTTTCTTTTTTTTTTTTATACTCGGGTACCAGGAGTCGAACTCAGGACCTCGCGCTTGCCAGGCAGGCGCTTATGCCGCTGAGCTATATCACTGGCCCTCCTTATCTTTCTTATTTGAACTGTTTAGTCATATGTGAGGCAAATAGTTTCTCCCACTGTGTCACTTCCTTTTGTACTATTTAATGGTTTAATTTGATGAATAGAATTTGTAATTTAATGTAGTTAAATTTGTGAATGTTTTATCTTTAATATTGTTTAATCTTGAAAAGAGTAATTTCCTTTTCTAAAGTAATCTTTGTATATCTTATAATTTGATCCTATATTTAGGTATTTTTCATCTCTGAAAATGATTTATTATTTGGTATGAGGAAAGGGTACACTAACGGTATTTGGCACATAGATGCCCTGTTTCCCTGGCAGCTTTCATTCAGAAGGGAGTCTTTTCTAATCCTGTAGTGTAGTCACTGTCCTTTATGTGTCTAAAAGGAAAGTTGTTTTTTAGTTTAAAAGCTGTATTTATTTATTTCTTTGCCAGGTTTACACTGATTTATCACATACAGTCATGTGCTGCATAGCACATTTTGGTCAATGACGGATTTCTTATACAACGGTGGGTATAACATATAGCCTAGGCTGTGCCTTCTAAGTTTGTGTAAGTATACTCTATGATGTTTGCACAATGAGGAGTCACCTAGCCATGTATTTCCAGAGTGTATCCCCATTGTTAAATGAGCCATGACTGCATATATTCATATGCATTACACTTATATAATACATAGTAAATATATAATTCTTCATTATCAAATTTACCAGAACTTTTTCAGTTTCATTAGCATTTTTTAAAAAAAAACATTTGGCATTGCTGCTACTCTCTGTGGTATGTTCATTTTCATCACAATTAAATTGTGCTCTTTTACTAAGAATTCTCTTTACTCTCCTTGTATAAAATGTCCCCTTTTCTAAATCACTGGACTAATGATTAGCTAATGGATTATTTATCTCTTTTTCATTTTACCTTTTCTTTCCTTTTTAGCCTCAGGTTTACATGCATATTACTTTTTTTTTTAATCAATTTATTATAGAATAATTGACATATAGTAATCTATATATATTTAAGAAATACACGCTTTCTTTTGGTATATGCACACATCATGTGAAGCCAGCATGACAGTCAGTATAATTAACATACCCATAACCAGTATGTTCCCTAGTGTGCTCTAATGAGCCTATCTGCCCCTCCTTGCCACCTTTTATTTAAGTAGGAGCATAACACTGGGTCCAGTGGATCCATCCCTTACTTTTCTAATGTAAATTTGTACTTCAGCATCATAGTAGCAGGCTGTGCATCTCAGTACCTTTCCCTGAGGGATACCAGGAAGCAAGCTATGTGTTTACCCACTTGGTATGATGAACGGCAAGGTGTGTGCATGTGTGCAAAAGTGGCAGAATGAGATTTTTACCCACATTACACTCCATTTAACTGGTTTTATATATGTTTACCTGAGCATCACAGAAAGTCCAGTAGACCCACGTCTCTCCAGGATTTGTTAAAAAAGAAAAAAAGTTTCCTTCTGATTTTTCTGGTAGAAGTAGCCCAATTCAGTTGGCACATGAAAAACCAGATTTGCAAGTTTTGGAGGAGGTCAAAAGTGAATTGTCAGTTTACTCATGCATGGATAATGAAGATGATCCATTATGGTAAAATATATACTTTCATAACAGAAGAGGGGTATGGATGTATGATGATGATGATGACTTTGACTGTCATGTGAGCCAAAGTTCCTGTGACAGTGAAATGGAGCAAGAATCAACTGACACAGACACAGGGAATGCAGACCTCCTTGATTGAGATGACGAAAGAAACAGCAATGTGAGAACATATTTGACTAGTTGAAATGTTGCAAAATGGCCAGGCAAACAAATGGAATGATCCAATGTTAGAACTAGGTCCAAAAATGTAGTGAGGGTCTTGGCAGGGGTGAAATGTACTGGACAGAATGCTGGCACTGTCATTCATTGTTGGAAATTGTAACAGACAAAATGCTACAAGATGCTGTGACATACACAAAGGCTGAAATGCAAGTAAAACATTGTGTGTGCACCAATAGCCATATTAAAAAATGTATTTATTGTGACAGCTCACTAGCTGAACTGAAAACATTCATAGGTCTGCTGTACTTAGCAGGATTTCTCATGGTAATCACAAGAATATAAAAGAGTTACAGAAAAGTGATGGGTCAAAATATGGCATAAAAATATATGCCCTTGTAGATGCGGACTTACTATGCTTTCACTTTAGACATTTATCCTGGAACTCAGCCATCAGGCCCTTATTCATATAGTAATAAACCAAATGATGTTGTGAACAGACTTTTTGCTCCCATCTCCCAAACTAATTGGAATGTGACATTCAACAACTGGTTTACAAGTTTCCTATTGATGTTACATTTGCTAACAGAGCAAGTTGACCAGCGCAGGAACTGTACACAAGAGCAAAGCAGAAATTCCAAATCAAAAGTTGCAATTTCAAACCAGAGAGTTGTATAGTACAATCTTTGGATTTCAGAAATATATAACGTTGGCCTTGTATATGGCAAAGAAAAACAAACTGGTACTTGTGATGTCAGCATTTCACCACAATGGGGAAATATTGATTGGGAAACCTTGACAAAGTGGAAGCCTGAGATGGAAACTTTCTAGTACAAAACCAAAGGTGGAGTAGATGTTGGTGAGTTGTGCAGCAGCTATGATGTCACTTGAAACACAAAGCATTGGTCAATGGTTGTGTTTTACTTAAACCTAAACATCTGTGACATAAATAGTTTGGTAGTTTACAAAGAAAGTAACAAGTGCAAAATATCACGGAGAAATTTTCTTGGAGGATTGGGACTGGAGCGCATAAGAGATCATTTATAGTAGAGGAAAGACAAATGTTTCTGCCCAGGGAACTATGCAAAAAATTGTGGAACACACTGGTGAGCTGACAGGCGAACAGGGAGGCGCAGCATCACAAAAACCTATGACAACAGGAAGACAAAGATGTCAACTGTGCCCTACAGGAAGGGACAGGGAAGGAAAACATATGTGCCATCAGTATAAGTGGTACTTGTGGATGGAACATGCACTTGTCATGTGTGAAGACTGCCTTGGTTATGACAGTTGAAGCAAAGATTATTTCTGTGGTAGACTACTGTTTGTGTTTACATTGTAGTTCCCATAGGTTTTTATTTTTGATGTTATCTTTTAGGTGTAAGCAAGTAAACAGCTGATTTGAAATTGTTGATGTCTGCTCTAGGCACTCATTATATATTTGATATTTTATTGATATCTTACTTCCCTGGTAAGTGTATGTTGTACAATATAGTGGGAAGCTCCTGACAAAACAGGAAGAGAAGAGAGGTGACAAAACTGCCACATAGGAAAGGAAAGCTAAGCACACGTGCTGCCACTGTAAGCAAGACGTGTGCATGGAACATGCAGTTGTCTTGTGTGAAGACTGCCTTGGGCGTGCCAATTGAAGTAAAGCTTTTTTTTGTTGTAGAGTTCTATTGGTGTTTTCATTGTAGTTTACATAGGAATTTATTTATGATGTTATCTTTTAGGTTTTATAAGCAAGTACACAGCTGATGTGAAAATGTTTATTCTAAATGCACAATACATATTAAGAATTTAATAATTCATTGATATTTTATGTTCCTGTTAACTACACACTGTATAATATAATAAGAACCTCCTGACAAAGTACCAAGACCAGCCATATGTTGTACAAAAAGGCCAGGAAAGCAAAACACATGTGCTGTCAGTTAAGTGATACATGTGTATGGCATGCACAGTTGTCACGTGTGCAGACTGCCTTAGTTGTGATAATTGAAGTAAAGATTTTTTTTTGTAAAGTGCTTTGGGTATTTTTATTGTAATTCATAAAAGAATTTATTTGCATTGTTGTTTTTTAGACTTTGTACACCAAAAACCAGTTGATATTGAAAATTTTGATGCTTTTTTATAAACACACAATGAATATTAAAAATTCAATACTTTATTTTTGTGATTTTTTTTCCTGTTAAGTACTCATTGTTTAATAGAATAAAACTCATAAAATTAAAATTAGGAATTCATCAGTAGAAATATTCTAAAGAATAAATGTGAGTCTGACAGACACATGTTTCTGCACCTTTATGACAAAATTAGTGTTTTAATAAATACATTTATTATTATTTTATTGAGCGGGTGAGAAGCAGGGCAGATTTCAAAATCATAGAGATTATCACAAAATGAACATACTACATAACTGCTACCTGGACCAAGAGATGGAACATTACTGATGCTCCAGAAAACCACCAGATGCCCTCTTTTTATCAGTGTGCAGCTTGTTTGGAGTGGTAATTACCAGGTTTCTGTTCTACCTAGTACTGTTAGCATACTCTTGTAGAATCTTCTGGTGCATTTCTCTTCTGCTTGGCAGAATTGATGGTTCAACGGCCATACATGAGAAATTACTACCAAACTGTCTTCTAACGTGGTTCTGCCAGTTTGTACTGCCATGAGAAATGTTCGACAGTTCCAGTCTTCGTGGTTGCCAGTCTGTGGTTTTGTTTTATTGCTCTTTTTTTACCTTTCTGGTGATTATCCAGCAGTATCTGCTGGTTTTAATGTTACCATCTTTATGTTAATATTGATATATTGCGCACACATTGATATATTTGTTTTGCTGCTGGGACCCATCCCAGAGCCACACACATACTAGGCAAGTGCCCTACCACTGAGCTACACCCTCAGTCATGTTAATGTATTTATTTGACTTTTGAATGTCTCTTCCTTTGTGACGTACTAGTTGAATTCTCTTAGCTATAATTTTTTCTGTGGCTGTCAGGCTTTTTTTTCCCTCAGAAATATGTAGTACTTCTTATATTCCACACTACAATCCAGCTCCTTGTGATATTGTTTTCTGACCAGAAAGTCCCAATTGTCAAATTTATTACACTTTTTCTTTAGAATTTATTGTTTTAAAAATGTGAAAATATTTTTCCTAATAAAGTACAAAACTTTTTCTCAAAAATCCCCCCTTGCTTTAAATCTATGGATGTTTTGAATGCTAAGATATAAGGATCAAACTTTTATTTTATTTTTCCAGTATTTTTCATACTGGAATCCATTTGGCCCAGCAACACTGGTTGAGTCAAATGGATATTTGTTGCAGAGTGGAAGAGTCATTTTCAGGGCAGCAAGAATACTCTCTGCCACAAGACTCGGGGGGTGTCTGTTTGGAAAGCAACGTATGAGAAACTCAAATGGGAAATTATCTCAGAGGAAAATGCTGTATTGCCTATCTCCACACACTGAGAGGGCATGACCTGATTTAGTGAGGTCACTGTCAAGTACTGTGGCTGGTGGAGGTAGAAGAGGCACTGCCTGACCATTAAGTAGATTTTTCTAACTCAGTAATTTTAAAATTCTAGGCAGAGTTAATTCTGAGTTCAGTGAATTTTCTTGTAATAGAAATAGAACATGATATAAAATGTACCATAGAGCATCAAATGTTGTACAGAAATGTTTTGTCTAAATTTTATTTTCATTCTTCAAAGGTGTTTACTATGTTGTCATATTGTGTTTCTTACCATGTTCTAATTCCAAGACTATCTGAAATCTTCGTTACTTTTAGTCATCTCACTATGAAATATCTTCAAGTTGCAGCTCGTTAATCTTGACTTAGCACATGTCTGCTTAGTAGAATGGAAAGTGCTGGTTTTAAAATCACTTTTCTTCTTGCACCTGTGTGTATCTGTGTTTGATGTTCTCATGTGTATTCTGTAGTAGTGGGGTCACCACTCCATGGCCCCAGGCCTGGAATAAAGATTTTAGCCCCACTTTACCTGTGGATTTATTCAATTAGAGTTGGTGGGAGTGGAGCTACCGTGAATAAAATTTGATGATGAGGTGACTGACAGAAGACTGAGGTACCTGAGAGTTCAGGGACAACAAGGACCAATTCACATGTCCAACATAGAGTGCTTACTTTATCCATGCGGGGCCTTTCTGTCCTCTTCATTCCAGAGCTCACTCTTTCCTCTCATTTGTTATAGCCCAGTTAAGGGCTCTCTTCTGAAAAAGTAAACCCTGCTCCTTCCTGCCTTCACCACTGGCTTATTCATTGCATGAAGAATTAGGGCTCCAGTAATTGCAGCTGGGTTCAGAAATCCTCATTCAGTGTCTGGTTACTTGCTGTTCTTCATTGTTTTTTTTTTGTTTTTTTTTTTTTTTTTGTGGGTACCGGGGGGACGACCTCAGGACCTCATGCGCCAACAGGCACCCGTGCCACTGAGCGATATCACCGGCCCCTTTTTCGTATGTGGGATCCGGGAGTTGAACTCGGGCCTTCGCGCTTGCAAGGCAGGCGCTTAAGCCGCTGAGCCGTCTCACTGGCCCTCTTCATTGTTTTTTGATTCTTGGACTCTTCATGTGCACATCTTATCACCACACTCCATTTTTCCCTCTTCTTCACTAGAAGAAGAGCTGACTTTTGTCTTATGTACTCTTTAAAATTGTCACATCTCCACAAATTGAAGCTGCATTTACATTACATTAATAAGTACATTCCTGATTAAAGTCCCTCTTTACCAGTTTTATGAATTTCTGGCTTTATCTTTCGCAAGGGATTATTTTACCACCCCTTTTGGTGCCAGGGAAAACACTGCTGATTTGCTTCCAGAAGACAAAGGTCTCCTGCTGTGGGCTGGGTCCATGTTAAGAGTTGAAACCATGATGTTAAACATTGCATTCCATCCTGACATTTCCAAGCCTTTTTGCAGTTAGGCTGGGCCAGAGGACTAGTTATGGTCAATGAATAACTTCCAAGCAGAGCATTTCTAACATATGTTCCCCACTTTGATCGTGGTCCAGATGGAAGAGCTGTAACATGGTGCCACCACCAGTCTAGGTCCTTGAGTTGCTTTGTGGAGCACCATTCACATACTTGGTCTGCCTAAAGATGTCAGTGGGTAATTAGTCTCTGAATCCAGAGAAGTAAGGTCATTATTTTTAGTGGGTCAAATTAGATGAATTTCATAATCATCTCAGCTTTCAAACCACATGGAAGGGAGCATGGAGCCAGAGTGATGAAAGTCAGCTTCCAAGAAGTCTAACCACAGAAAATTGCAGGCCAGGCTCTTGGAGAGGAGGCAGTGACACCCACTGTCACACATACATGCAGAGATAACTGATACGTGTGCGTAACCCAGAGATGTGGGTATGTACATTGCCTCATCCCTGTGGGGGTGGAGTCTAGAGACAAGCAGAGAATGAGCAAAGCTTTAACTGGGATGATCCAGGGCTCCATGGAGCTGGAAAAGCTTCCACAGCTGTAGTAAAACAGGTATGAACCTCTCCCTTGACATGGCTTTTTCCTATGCTCTTCATTTGGATTCAGTCTTTCCAATGAGCTCATTTTGGTTTGGTGATCTCCAAATGTTCTCTGTTCAGGATACCAGGGGTGGTGTCCTGTGGTCTTTCCCATCTCCTCACTCTTGTGGGTCTTCCATCCCCTGCTCCAGGTGATAGGTGAATGGCCCCCTCGTTCTCCTCTGCATGGCGCTGCCCTTTTTCAATCCTGAAAAACCATGTGTGGGCGGGCAAGCTTATTGGAGGATCCAACATTTCTTATGCTGTGTGGCGTCCAGACCCTGTGGAGTTTGAGAGTAGCTCTCTGTTGGGGTACTTTCATCTTCAGTGAGACAGAGTCTGGTGGATCTTAGTTTGAGGGCTCCATCAACACGGAGAAGGGAAACATTTGTGACCACAAATGGATTTTTGGCCACCAGGAGGCTAGACCAGTTCTTTCCTAGAACTTGTAGAGGGTTGTGGCCCTGCTAACACTTGGATGTTAATTCATTGTCAGTGATGTTGGAAATAGGTCCAGAATTGTGAGAGGATAAGTTCCTATTATTTTAACATAGTCAACTTCAGATGACTTCTTTCAGTGGCATTTGAAAATGTGGTTGTCTTGCAATTTAATACGCATTATGCAACTGTAGCTGACATTAAGTGGTAGCTCTCAAAGCTGCACTAATCTACAGGAAATTGTAGTTGAAGTGTTGCTGCCTCTCTTAAAATCAGTGACTGCAGGAACTAAACAAGCAGCTTGTTCAGTGTGAGCAAAGAATTAATATACCGTGATTCTTTCCTTAGCAGCAGCATCCTCTGCATGTGGGGGGTGTGGTATCCCTTGTGGAGCTGTTCCCTTCAAGCTGGGTCAACTTCTTTGCTATAAAATAGTTCTGATAACGTATGTCTTAACAAATCTGTTCTTAAACTCACTGGACATTTTATTTTCAGTTAACAACCCTGTTTTACACAGGGGGAGGGTTTCTATAATCTGTTCTTGAAGATCATAGACTCTACAGCAAATTAATGGGGGCCTCTTTTTTATTATTTAAAATGAGAAAATTAAGCTAAATCATCTGTTTACTTCTAAATTGTTTCTTAAAATGTAAATAAAAACAAATAACAATATTTACAAATAAGTAACAAATTTATAATATAAAAACCAAAGCACAGTTTTGTTATTTTCAGGTAACTTGCATGATTCACAGGACCTCTCTTAAGAAGGACATAATGTTTATAAAAACTTGCGTGACTGAATTTCTTTTGGTGGTATTAAATATGTAATTTAATTATTTCTTTCCTACTCACCAGTATGTTAAAACATTGACTACAGGAGGATTAGAGGTAATAGTGTTTCATACATAATAAATCACAAAAAATTCTGGGTTTAAAATATCATTTTTTTGTGATACTATGAACCAGCACTTTGTGCTGGGTTGAGCTGTTCAGTTCGTTCGCCTCTGTGGTCTGGTACTACAGATGAGTGGTTAGTCATCTTGTGCCTTGAGAGCTTGGCTCTTTGGGGATGAATCCACTCACGTTTGATTTCTGCTGACACCTGGCCAGGCCGCGTATATCCCACTGTTTATCTCCAGGCCCCATCACAAGATATCAGTATGCCAATAAGACAATTTGCTTTGGGAAAATACTTGCCACAAACTATGTTTCAGCTCACTTTTAAATGTCCAGTTGGCCTGAGCAAATGAAATGGCAGAGCTCTGAGTCATTGTGGGAAGGAAATACATGAAGGTGTGGATACCAGGGGACTTGTGATTGGGAACCATTACTTTAAATGCATTCTATAGCAAATGCTCATCATGTACATTTGGCCTAAGGAGTCTTGGGACAACAATGTTAAATAGCAAGATGCATAATTTCTATGAAATTGAAACATTCAAAACCAAGAGGTAGTATAATGGAAATGCCAGTGTGGAGTCCTATATGGCACATCCATATTGACAGAAAGACAGATAATCCTGCTAAATATTCTCTATACTTTAAATTTTAGTGACTACATGGTATATCTTCCTTTGGCATATTTCAGTTTCATTAAAGAGCTATTGCCACAACTTTGTATCTTCACGATAACATTTATTGTTAGTCACGTAAGTCAGTGGCAAATAAACGTCTCCATTAACCTAAGGATTGTTTTATATTTACCAATTAATAGAAATTTCTCTGCTCTTTCAGAAAATTCTCCAATTGTCGTGTTTCTCCACAGAGACAAACATTATTTTCTAGTTGTCCGCCTGTCTCCCAGTTACTGAATAGAGATCTTTGCACAGCAGACTTTAGCAACAAGGCACCAACTCTAGTTTCAGACTCTCCCCATTTACCTTCTCTTTCACCTGTGATTTCAGAGTCCTCTGTGCTTCTCCAAGAGCAAAGAAATGAATCCATCTGTGAATCCTTAGCTTGTTTTACAAAGCAGTTTAGGAACTTTCTTAGCATTCATTAATTAAACTGGGAAAGGAAAAATAAAACATTACACAAAAACAAAGAGTCCGCCAAAAGAATGTATACACTCTTAAGCAGTTTGCCATACTAATAAATGTCTAGAAGTTAATGACCACCTCTCTGAGCACCTCTTGTAACTGTAGTAGCCAGAGGTAACTTGTTTATACCTCATGATGTCTCAATAAATTGAGTGTTAGTATATTTATACAAGTTTTCTTTTTCCTGATTTATACATTTTTTGATGGACTATGTATATGCAAACATGGTAAAATTGGCAGTGATACAGCCATGTTATAAGACCTTATTGTCATCTTAATTTGGTGCAAATTGATCTCGGGTGTTGCTGTTACCATTTGAAAATGACCTATTTGTTATATTGATTGAAGGGTTCCTAAGAGGAGAGTATACTGAATTCTTACAGCACATGAACTCTAAAACAGAGGGCTCATGGGTGACATAGATGATATCACAGAGATTGCTTCACAATCACCCTGGAAATAAACAGCTTACTTGGTTACCTAGTACTAAAACATAAATTGAGTAAAAATATTTTTTTGGATTTTCCAAGCTAGTGTGGTTCCAGAGAGCTTCTGGAAGACACCACTTGAAACATCAAACATGAAACATTTGGAGGAGAGAACTCACATTGCTTAAGTAACTCACATTGCTCTCAGCTTGTCTCTGCAGGTTATAACACAGACTGTTTAACGATGCATTTCTCCAGGAATATTTCAATTGCTCATTTGCACCTTAACCTACTTCCTGTAGCCTTATTTCAGGCTTTCAAAATTTTATGAGGAACTTAAATTACCATCATATCCAAACACTATTCTCTAGCATCTGCTTTACTTGAATCTTCTGCTCTGATCTTCACTTGGGGATTTTTATTTTTATTTTCTGGCATGACATTTCTGATTAATTTTTCCATTTGCCCTTGAATTTTACATTTTTCTTTTTTACATAGACTATTTAAATGTTGTGTCCTGTCCCCCATTCATCTCATTTTGCAATTCTTGTAAATTCTGGTTTGATGATTTATGGATTTTATTTCTGCCTTGGACCTCTCCCCAGATGCAAGCCCATAGTTTCAACTCCCTTGTAGCTCTCCAAAGGGCACCTCAAGCTCCATAAGCCAAAACACCATTCTTTTATTATTTTAAAAAATTATTTATTTTTATTAGTACATGTTTGCAGTACATAATGATCACATTCATCATCGGGGATGTATACATGTACATAACACATCTTCCTTCTTTTCATCCCCTTCGCCTCCCTTCCCTCAACCCTTCTTACCCTCACCATTTACAAAAGCTCTATTTCCATTTTTCCTTGAATTCTTTTTTTCTTAAAATCCATTTTCCCTTCTTTTCCTCCCTCATTCTTCTGTTATATATGCAATTGTATAGTTGGACCCAGATTACTAAAATGAACTTTTCCTGAACTTTTCTCCTCTTTTATATCTAGCATCATCTGTCATACAAAGTCTTTGTTTTCTTTGTTGTTCAATTTTAATTCTAATGCCTACATCTAATGGCTAGAGATAGTGAGGACTTGTTGGTTCTCAAAAACAAATATAGTAAGTTTTATAAAATATTTTTACCAGCATTTGGTAAATCTTGACAAATGGGCCAAAAACGTACATTGGAGAAAAAATACACCTTTTAGCAAACGGTGCTTGAAAAATGGTTATTCACAAGCAGGAGAATGAATCAAACCCATATCTTTCACTCTGTGTACTATAATCAAATCAAAATGGATCAGAGACATAGGTACAAAAACAGAAACACTGAATATGCTGGAAGATAAAAAAGGTAAAACATTTGACAAAAGGGCTAGGCAAGGACTTCGTGAACAGAACCTCAATTGCATAAGAAATAATACCAAGAATCAACATATGAGATTATATCAAATTTAAAAGCTTCTGCACAGCAAAGAAAACAATTAACAGTGATAAGGTAACCCACAAAATGGAAAAAAAATTTGCCAGCTAGTCCTTGGATAGAAGACTAATCTCTAGAATACATAAAGAAATGAAAGAATTAGACCCCCCAAAATGAAAGACTCAATCAAAAAATCGGCAGTTGAAATAAATAAACACTTCTCAAAGAATTACAAATGGCCAGTAAATCCATGAAAATGTACTTAGCAGATTTGGCCATTAGGGAAATGCAAGTCAAAAGAACACTGAGATTCTGTCTTACTCCCAGAAGAATGGCTATCATCAAGAACATGAAAAACGACAAATGGCTGGTGAAGTTATTGGGGAAGAAGAAACCATGCTACATTGTTGGTGGGAGTGTAACCTAGTACAATCACTATAGAAATCAGTATGGAGATTGCTCAAAAAACTGCAACTAGAAATTCCATTTGACCTAGATACCTCATCTGGGTGTCTTCTCCTTAGAAATAAAGACATTACAGTCATCCATGGATACTTATATCTTTATAGGAGTGCCATTTTAATAGCTGATTATGGAAGTGGCCAACAGATAAACAGATAAAAAAAATGTAGTATATGTACACAAAGGAGTACTACTGAGCTCTAAAGAAGAATACATTTAAATGTAAGAAAATGGATGCATTTTGAGACCAATAATGCTAAGTGATACAAATCTGACACAGAAGCTCAACCATGATTGTGGTTTCTCTTACATGAGAAAGTAAAAATATGAATGATTTAAAGAGCAAAATATAAACTATTCTAAGAAACATGAAGGTAGACATTATGGAGGTAGGATGGGAATCAGTGAATGGGAACAGAGAGGAGGGGAAAGGGAAGTAAAAATGTTTAAGACCTGATATGTATGTGTGCCAGTTCTCCATGTTGAATGTAATTATTATGGATCACAAATATAACACTAAGTAACAAAATAAGTTTCTTTTTTTATATTAGGAATGTATTTATTGACAGAACATGAAGGACATATTTGTTCAGTGGTGAGGACGGACCTCTCCTGAGGTTCTCTACATCAGGAACGTGTGGCGCCAGCCTCATGAGTGAGTGGAAGGCAGTGCTCCAGAGTCAGTGCAGCATAGTTTGCGTGAGAGTCATGATAAAGATGCACCGAGAATGAACAGAGATAGGGAGGCAACTTTTGATAATACATGGCTTTTGCATGTATAAATCTATGTCAGTGGTTCTGTCTAGCTTGTACTTGTAAAGAATTCTTTTTCTAGCTTGAAAACTTCTTGATGTGTTTTCAAAGTCTTTAAGATTATATTTACTACTGTTATTTCAGAACATCACTTAGATATTAATGGAGAAAAACAGATTTTTGCATCAGACATCTGTGATTATATATTAGCACTATGATTATTCTCAATTAAAAACAAATTTTTTAGATTTATTTTTTAACTGATGTGTGAAAATGTAAAAATTGGCTCTATTATAGGGGTATTATACAATGTTTCCATTTATTTTGTGATGATTAACCTTGACTGTCAAGTCGAATGGTGTAGCAGATGTCTAGAGATGTGATTGGTTATAAGGGTATGAATCTCATGAAAATTAGTTAAGTTCATGGCTGAATGGGATATTAGCAGTTGGTGCCCAATAGGAGGATGTAGATGACTGGGGACGTGTCCTTGGGTATATTTCTTCTGGGGCTTTTTCCCTTGCTCTTGTCTTCCTGGCTGCCATGGGTTGAGCAGCTTTGCTCTGCCGTGCCCTTCCACCATGAAGTTTCTGCGTTGGAGCTAGTTGACCATTAAATTCTTCCTCCATTACATTGTTGTTCTTAGGCAAAAGCTAATATAGAAAAACCAGCAACAAGAACATGGGGTCCTGTGTGACTGTACCTGATCATGTAGTTAGGATGCCTTAGATCTGGTTTGTGGGAGGAGTTTGACAAATTTAGGAGATGCAGCCTAAAAAACCTTAGAACATTTGAAGTGGAGCGTAATGGGCAGTGGTACTTTTTCATCAGTTTTTTGGTATTCTCTAAGCATCGCTTACTTCTATTTTTAACTCTTTTCTCATGTTTGGGTAATTTCCTACCATGATCTCTGTAAACATTAGTAATTCCATCTATGTTGTCTTCTAGCTTTTCTCTAACTTCATTTAGCATTTGGTTGGTTTTTTTAGTATTGTCTAGTAGCTGCTGGATGCTCTTTCTTTTCTTTCTTCCCACCCCACTGTGGCTTCTTTGACTACTTTCGCTAAATGTACTATTTTGTACTCAATTTCAGTCTGTCTTCACATTGCTCATTTCTAAAAGTTACGAATTTGATACATATATATATATATATTTTTTAATCAGATATTTCTACCTGACATCATTTGGAGGATTCTGTATCCTTCTTGCATGTGTCATTCATGTTTTAATCCATTCTGGTCAGCTTGTCCAATTATGTACTTACTTCCCCTGAATGCACCTTGAGCATGTTGAGTGATAATGCCACACAATTTTGGCTTATTTCCTCTTTGAACTCGTCTAGGTTCTTCATTTCTTCTATAAACTTTGTGTAGAGTTCTGTTGCCTGATACTTGCTTTCCTTTCTGTATGTGCCCCCTTGCTCTGCCTAAGGAGAGTTGGGAGAATTTGGGGTCTTTGATTGACTTGCTTCCCCAAGGTCCTGTGTGTATGTATATCCATTTTTTGTTTATGATCTCTGGGAAATCCAGGTATTGGCATAGAGAGAAAAACAGTTGTTATCCATTAGTATGCTACCTTAGCTATAGTAGTAAATTCAGTGGCATCAATGGCATCAAATGACAAGTGGATATTAACAGACCAAATGAACCATCCACTCATGGACATCCCTTAAACAAAACTAAAAGAACTATGAGTTTATTGATGGGAGGCCAACCATATATTAGCCTGTAATACTTCAGACCACTACTTTACTAGATGTAGGCAGTAGCATCAGAGCTCAGAAGTACCATTAGACTAACTACCTTCTCTTTCAGGACCACCCCTTCTGATGATTTCATCCTCTAAGCCTACCCTCCCTCAACTGAATTCAGGCTCTGTCAATTTTCTGGTGTGATCCCAGGCCTCCCAAGGGATCCTAAGAGATCCCTTTTTAGCTCTGCTTTCTCCAACCCTATCTCTCTTCACCCAGTCTCTGTGGTTGGGTAACACTTCAGTCCTTCAGCAAAACTCTTCTCTTGGGTGTTGTTCTCTTCTACAGTCAGGTGGGGCTATTGGTTGTCACCTCTATTGTCATGTGCTGAGAAGACCCCAGGAGCACACATGGGTGTGCAGCTTTGTGCAGGGTGCTTAGTCAGTGAGTCCTGTGATCCTCCCTGCACTGGGTGTACAAGCCCTAGCATGCAGCTAGAGGTGATGTACTGAGTGGGTGAGTTCCAAGGCTCTCCCTAGGCTGGGCATTAGGGTCACTGTGTGTGTCTGGGAGTGGACACTTGGTCAGTCCCAGCATCCTCCTGGGGATGAGTGTGTGGCCCTAGCCTGTAGCTAGGGGCAGGGCACTCAGTTGATCCATCTCCACATTTCTCTTTCTATTACACCTTAGAAATTTTTATATCTCTGTGACAGGTAAGCATTTCATGTCATTGAGCCATAATATGTCTTCCTTAGTCTAATTGCTTTATTACGTTCTCCAGTAAAAACTAATTTTTTAAATTAGCATTTTAAACTACCTTTCATGAATTTTACTTTGTGTTTAATTACAGTTTTGTCTAGGAAACCAGTTTCAAGTTTCACAATGCTTTCTAAATACAAGCAGGGAAAGAAGGGATCCATTCCCTAAATAAACACTGAAAATAGAGATATTTTATATGATCTGTCAGAGCAAGTCATTAGATATGGGTCTTTTTATCCTGAATCTCATCTAGCAGGCTTCCTCTAGGAACTATTCCTTAGAAATAGTGCAGAAATGAAACTGGGGTTAACCAGCAGTAGAAGCAGTGTTCCCATTCTGCTACTTCTTTAGCAATGAATTACCATTTAGCATCAAAATTCCTGTATGACAAGTGCATGTGGATGGAGAATAAGTGTTGGATGAGCAAGGCTTGAAATAAACATCTGTAGGACTCAGCCTCATTTCAGCTTTTAATGAGTAGCATTGAGATAGTTCATGTTGTGGCTGTCACTCTTCTTCCTGGAAATATACTTCTGATATTTAAAAGGCAGTGACCTTTGAGGATGTGACCATGAACTTCGCAATGGAGGAGTGGACTCTGATGGATCCATCCCAAAAGAAGCTACACAGAGATGTGATATGGGAAAACATTAGGAATGTGGCAGCTATAGATAAAGAAGATATCATTTTCTCATTTATTCAATCAGAGAGCATAGTAAGTATAGCTGGATATATGGAATTTTATACTATAATGGCATTCCCACCAACATTATGGAAAGGTGCCCTATGGTATTTCAGAATATGAATGAACTAGAATGCTTTGGAGGATTGCTCAAAAAAAACTATTATCAAAACTCATTTGTACTTTGAGTACTTCCCCAAAGTTACCAATTTTGCAAATACTGAATATGTATACCACATTTAAATACATATAGCGTTATTTGCATAATTTGTTTGATAAGAAAGTAGTCTTTTGAAAATACATGTATTTGTAATTAGATATCCTGCACTTGGCTGCCAGTCTAAAAACAATTTTTTTATATACATGTATAATCAATGCCTGAATACAATTTCATACAAACTTTTTATAATCTTGATCTGCTTAGCATCATCCAGAAACCCTCTTGATGAACTACCTTGTGCTTAGCTCTGGCTTTGGCTTCAATTGAATACACTCCTCTAAATTACGTGCTGAGTCCTTGACCAACGTCAGTGTAGTACATGGATATGAGGTTTTCAAGATCTGAATAAGTTTCTGCCTATTCAAATATATGGGTCCTTTTATAGTATTAGTCTCTCCTAGGAAGAGGTGAAACAGAGAGAGAAAGAGAGAAAACAATAATCACCAAGAAGATAACATTCACCAGAAAATAAATTTGCACATGCACATACTGAAGTTATTCAATAGCAATATTCTACAAAACAAGAGTAAAAAAAGCCACCTGCTTCACTCTCAGTCACAGGAAAAATCCACATTCAGACAGTTAAACATCTTTCCAATGCAGAGGGCAAGATTGACTTCTGAAATGGTGCACCACAGTGAATAAGATCCTGGTGATGATGCAGCAACAGCTGAAAATATTAACTCTGGGAGTTGACCATAGCCTGCTGTTCCCTTTTCCCAGTGTGAAAATGCAACCTCCTATACCCTAATATTTGCTAGAGGATCACACTTACCTGGAGTCACTTTGAGGTTCTCATTGAAAGTGTGAAATCCACCTCCCCTTTCCCCAGAAACTAAGTAAAGGAATGTATCTCTGAGCCTGACCTTCACAGATTTTTATGTACACAAGTTATAGATGGACTGGAGCAAATTTATGCGTACCAAAATCAAAACTGTGTGTAGGATGTCCAAAGGAAATTAGGGTCACAACCTCAGACAGAAAATAAGCACTCAATGGCTGTAACTTCTTTCTGCATGGCTTCTGCACATAGGTCTTTAGCTTTCCACCACTCTGCAGCTTTTCACTGTCTGTACTCTTTCTGTTGGTGTCATCTCCAGCTGCAGGCCACCTGTAGGGAAGACTGCTACCCAGGAAGCACCAAGGGAAATTCGTCGCTCACATTCATCATCTGCATCACAACATTTATGAATTAAGTAAGATAATAACGTAGAATCATAAAACATTTTCTTTGAAACTGGATCTCACTATGTAGTTTAGGCTGGACTTGAACTCAGTGTGTAGTCCAGACTGGCCTTGAAATCACGGAAGTAGTCCTGTTTCAGCCTCCTGAGTGCTGGGATTACAGGCACGTGCCACCATGCCCAGCTGAATATAAATCTTGGAACAGGACTTTGTGAATCCTTGATTTATATTTTGTTAACTGATGAAGTAGAAAAGGAAAATGCTGACATTTTATGTGGATTTAAAAATGGACAAATAAAAATACCTTTCATTAGGGCAAGAGTATTTCCATTTTGTTTCTTAGCCTCTAAATTTAACTAATAGGTAAAAACCTTTAGATGAACTTTAGTCCCACTGCCCTTTCTGTAGCCATAAAACTATAAAAAGGAGAAACAAATGGTGCTATCATGCTTTTTTATCACTGTCCTGCGGTCATAAAGCCATAAAAGGGGAGCACATGGTTCTAGCACAGGATGGTACCTGTTAGCCCCATGCCCTGTGTTAATTGACCTGATGTTTGAGAAGAACCTTGTAAAATTCCAAAAAAATGATGTAGTAAAGAATGCAGTTTCTATGGCAACCAAGGACTAAGGCCTCCAAATGTGTATTTAAGGAGGGGGACACAAAAGCTCGGGGTCAACTTCTGCTGTCCTTGGCCACCGGCATCAATTAAAGAATTCATTTGTTTCTCGAATCTCGTCTTTCTATGAGTAAATCTTACGATTTTGCTGTAACACTTTGAGAATACAAATAAGTCTACGAGTACTTACGTAAAATCAAACCAGCTTGGGAAACAACTTATTAAGCATGAGCTCTCCCCTGTTCCCTCAGCCTCAGTAGTTCTTTTAAAGTCCCAGGTGGTGTGGAGGGTGATTAATCTGCTGTCTTTCTGTAGATGTCTGTGTTCTCTTTGCCATTTGAAACTATCTCTGTACCCTACCTCCATTTCCACTGACCCACCCAGTCTCTTCTAGATACTAAACATTCTAAAACTGCATTTTCCTTTCAAAAATTTGTGTCTGTTCCAGGTTCATTACTTCTGAGGTTCAGTCAGAAACTATGTGAAATGCAGGTATTTTCCTGGGGCAGAGATAGAAAGTTTTCAACTATCTATTATTTAGAGATGGGAGTGGAAGAGTGTTCTTGGGAGATGTAGATGCTATTTGTCAGTTGGAAAATAGTCATGTGTCTTTTCCAGACAGCTTCTTTTTTTTTCTGTTGTGACAAACCAGACACGTAGGAGTTGTGTACCTCCCTATTATATTAAAAATAGAATAGTGCCCCCTTATCTGAGGGGGATATGATTCCATGTCCCCAGTGTATGCTTCCAACAGTGGATAATAATCACATGCACACACATGCACACATATAGCTTTTTATATACATATATACCTATGAAAAAATTAATTGATAAATTATGCACATAGATTCATAATAGCACTTAATACTGAAATGGTTATAATAAAACATGTAATTGCTGCCGTGTGAATTGCTGTCTTTCTCTGAATGTTGCCTGTGTTATTGTGCTCACCCTTCTTGTCAAGATGTGACATCACACAAGAGCTATGTGATGAGATAAATTGAGATAAACGATGGATCATTTGACATGAGATTTAATCATGCTACTGAAATGGCTTATGATTTGAACCTTGCCAATTTTTATTTCTGGAATTTTTATTATTATTAGAACGTGCTAAACTGGCAGAATTAACATGTAGGTAAAGAGGCACTACAATCATCTTAGCTGGTGCCACATACTACCTACTGGACATGCAGGAGCAGAGATTGTGTCCCCAAACCCAGGCAGTCCTGTATCTTAGTCTTTGGTAGGTGAATCTGATGCTTCAGTTTCCATGCATTGAATTCATATGCTTGTGATCATCACATCATTGTGCAGCACACTGTGGATCTCCATTTCTGGGGTCACAATGTGGCCTCATACATATCATTTGGGATTCTGCTTCTTGGAATCTTAAAGATCATGTCGATTTTCTTCAGAAACGAAGGATGCTGAAAACCTTATAGAGCTACATATTCAGGATGCTGCTATTTATAGATGTTTGACTTTCCTATTGGAGGAAACTTTACCTTTATTAGAAAATAAAAGATCAGTAATTGGAAAATGAGATGGGATGGAAATGGGATGAAGAAATGGAAGGAAGGGATATGAGATTTTCAAGATCCATCTTTACAAATGGAAATGGGCTGAAAAAATGAAAGGGATAGAAAATGGATGGGAAGAGGAAATAAGAGTTCAGATGTGCTGTGTACATGAGCCATGTTCTGACAACAAATGTAAACATTGTACACTGCAAACATATATTAAAAAATTTTTAGTATATGTGTTGCCAAAGTGAGCACTAATAAAAATTTTAAATTATTAAAATTGTTTTGCTTTTGGCTTGTTAATCTTGTCGTCAGCATGACTTGATGGAGACATGCCATGAAAACTGGTAAAGCACACTTCTGTGTGTCTGTGTATGTTCTAGAGAAAATAACTGGTATGTGTCCCATTGACCTCAGTGGGCAACATCAAAAAATCTTTTATAACATGAGAAAGTAGAAAAAGAAACTCTTATATGAATGTATAGACAGATGTTCCACTGTAGTACACTGACTAACAGCACTGAACCCTGGAGAGAATACAGTGAGATTGGTGTTATGTACATCAATAAAGTCGAAGTGCTTACAGATGTTCCTTGAGGTAGAAAGTGGAAATATTTGGTCAACTTAACAAAATTGAAATAAAATACATTGAATAGGCACTTAATACACTGAATCTGATGAATATTATGGCTGCTTCTGCTACATTTACATGCTAATCATGCTTATATTGAAAAATAAGGAATAATAATCTAACAGAGCTTGTTTCATAACAAAATATAAAATACCACATATAATTTATTGAATAGAGTACACCTAATAGTACTTGTTGTTTACCATTGGTATCTGGTGGCTGACAGAACAGGACTCACTGCTGCTACCCAACAGAAAAAGTGAATATTGCTGTGGTAAACAGGAATAAGTATGTATCAAGTATGTATCAGTGAAATGTTATGTCTAGCTGCTTCGGGTAAATGCACACAAGAGGAAGCACTATGTTGAGTGGAATTACTATTTTAGTTTTTAAAATACTTTCTACACTGACTTCCCTAGTGGTTGAGCTAGTTTACATTCCCAATGATGCTGAATGGTCCTTTTTTCCCTTGCAGCTTCATGACCTTTTTTTTTTAGTTCTTAGTGATACATGCTCTTTCTGGAATAAAGAGTCTGTTTCAATTTGCATTTCTCTATTGGGCAAAAATGCTGAACATTTTTTCAGATATTTATTAAGAAGTATGTATTCATTTCACTTGCCTGTTTTTTCCAGATATTAGTACTCTGCAGAGTAGATAGAAACCATTTTCCCATTTTGTAGGTTATTTCTTCACTCTGTTGTTTGCTTCCATGTCCATGCAGTTTTTCAATTTTATATAATTCTTTGTTTGTTGTGTCATCCTATCTTATTTTCTACCAAAAACTGTAGGAACAACACTAAAAAACTATTTTTTTTCCATGTCTTTCCTATATTCAGACCAAGGAATGCCTCTTATTTATGTTTCATTGTTTATGTTTTAATTTATGATGCAGGCATGTATATGGCTGCTGTACAAATGTTAGCATGAAAAGATTATTTCCAGAGCAACAGAAACATGTTTTGCAGTAGTGATATTTTACCCTATCCTAGGTTTTTGTTCTTAACCTATACTTGTTTCTTTCCTTAAAATGCAGACATAAAGAGAACTGTTTCAGTTTGTGAAGGAATCACCTAAATTGCCCCCCACAACCCCAGCTTCAGAGTCACGATCATCTTGTCTCAGCCTCTTCTGACACTGGGACTAAAGGAATACAGCATTGCATTGGGCTTAGATCTTTATACATTAAATGAGAAGAGGACAAACACTGATGTGTAATGATTTGTATTAAAATAATTTTGATACTGGAGAGTAAACCTAGGAGTCCTAAATCACTGAGCTACATCCGCAGAACTTCAACATATATTTTGAAACAGGAGCTCACTAAGTTTAATAGGCTGGCCTCAATTTTGTTTTCCTCTCATCTCTGCCTCCTGAATTGTTGGGATTACAAAAATACATCACAAGGCCCAGCAAGATTTTTTTTTTTTTTCGTAGTAAAATAATGGGAAAGTAAATGTGCTCAGGGTAAAACATCTTGTAGTTTCAATCTTCCATCACAAGCTGGAATAGCAATACACAATGCATATCTTCTGGTTGATGGTAAAAAGCAGAAATTTGTGGCAGGGAAGTTAGGCATAAGTTGTAGGGTGTAAAACTTGACACTACTCTGCAATGTATTATATTTCATGAATTATATCAGATATTTCAGATATAATATTACACAATTGGTGAATAATTTGTGTCTAAGCATAATTAAGACTAGGGGAAGCTATAATAATGTTCACTGCATTATGGGCATCTAAAAATGAATTATTCACTTATGTTTTCATGATACCATAAGTTTGTAACAATGTAACCCCATCAGAAATTGAGCAGTTTTTGTATTTGAGAACACTGTATAAAACATTTTGCAAAGTATTTCAATGTTAAAATGATATTTAAAATACAGGTTATGGGAGACAAACTGGGACTCATGCATACACCTTGAGCCAGTCTTATGTGCTTGAAGGCATTTGTCACATACCTCAAAGGTTAGATGGTGCTCCTGATGAATAATGAAAATTGGCATTGTATAAAATACCAAAAATGGCATTATCTCCAAAAACAGCAAAACAACACTATCTGAATTATAATTTAGTAAAGTCTACTTTTTACAAAACTGGCTATCTCTCATGAGTTAGGTTTTCCTTCATGGCATTATTTCCACTTATTAGGTAAAAATAATGGCCAGACATGGTGGTGCATGCCTGTAATCCCAGCACTTGGGAGGCTGAGGCAGGAAGGTAGCCATGTGTGTGAGCCCAGCCTGGATTACACAGTTCAAGGCCAGGCTGAACTACACAGTGAAACCCCATCTCAAAAAACATGAATACCAAAGACAGAGTGGCATCACAGCATCAGGGAAAGACATTTGCTGCATTACATTCAGTAGCAGTTATTCTCCCCAAAGCAACTTCACTGATGGCCAAAATTACTTCAAAAGTGTTGTTCATGATAAATCATACCATCATTTATAACTTTGGAGAGATTATTATAATTCATGATATCCTTTTGGAGACAACTTATGCCCCTGCTGTTCTATGGCAATCAGAAAATAACAGCAGTTTAAGTTAATTTTGGTATATATGGTAGAAAAATTACCACCAAATTAACTCATTGGAATATAAACAAAAAAGCACAATTTTGATGGTAAGAAAACAAAATTTTACACAAATCATAATATTGGCACTAATATGAAAGAAAAATAGGCAAAATTATGTACAATATATTATACAAAGCAGGTATCTTGTCATATGAGAAACATAATGTGCTAATCTACAAGTTGTACAGAAACAAATCAACTTTGTCAAAAGCACATGTTCACAAGTCTCTGAAAATATCTTAAAATATGGCATCACATTAAAAATATCTCCTGTTACACAGAGTACAGAGTAAACACACCAAAAATTTAAAACAAAGGTAGTGATAAAATCCCCAAAATTAACAAAAAGCTATTAACAAAATGAAGTTTTTTAGTGGCCTATACTTCCCAATTGTAAAGAGTAAACAAAAACTACAGAAATAACAACTCTACTTGAAAGGAAAAAATACATTTCAGTTCACCATGCTTAATTGACACTATGTATTAAGCTCCAGGACCCTTACATAAAAATACCTAGTTATGTCAACTGATTTTTATATTAAATATTGAAGACATGTAACCCAGATATTTAAGTGATTTACTGAAAAAGTATATATACTTTAAGATATTTCTATCTAGGATTGTATTTTCTAGAAATGTTATGGAGAAATATTGACATCAAGATTTTTATACTAATTATTCCTACAGTTCTCCACTACATGAGAAAATTTCACAGGATTTTCAAAATAGGCTTATGAAGTTTCTCTCCAGTGCGATTTCTTTCATTTATTTGACAATAGATCTGTGTAATACCTACATTGCTTCCACACATAAAGTTTCTCCCCACTGTGAGTACTTTTATGTCTGACCAGCTCTAGGCATGCTAAAAGTTTTCCCACAATGTTTTCATACATAGAATTAATGCCAAGTGTGAATACTTTAATGTCTTTTACAATAACAGGCTCTGCTAAAACCATTCCCACATTGCTTACATAAGTAGGGTTTCTCCCCATTTGAAGTTCTTTCATGTATTTTACAAGAACCTTGTCTACTAAAATCTTTCTCACATTGCTTACATACATAGAGCTGGCTTCTCAACAGTGTGAGTCCTTTCATGGCTCTGACAAGCAGAATGCATGCTAAAAGCTTTTCCACATTTCTTACATACATATGGTTTCTCCCCAGTTTGACTTCTTTAATGTATTTTGCAGTAAATTTGTGTAGCAAAAGCTTTCCCACATTGCTTATATACATAGGGTTTCTCCCCAGTATGAGTTCTTTCATGTCTTCGACAATAATCTTGTGTACTAAAAGCTTTACCACATTGCTTACATACATAGGGTCTCTCCCCAGTGTGAGTTCTTTCATGTATTTTATGTCTACTGGGCCTGTCGAAAGTTTTCCCACATTGCGTACATACATAGGGTTTCTTCCCAGTGTGATTTTTTTCATGTATTTTACAGTCACTGTTCCTGCTGAAAGCTTTCCCGCATTGTGTACATATATAGGGTTTCTCCCCAGTATGAGTTCTTTCATGTCTTTGACAAGAATCTTGTGTACTAAAAGCTTTACCACATTGCTTACATATGTAGAGGTTCTCCTCACTGTGAGTTCTTTCATGCATTTTACAATGACCTTGGTTATTAAAAGCTTTCCCACATTGCTTACATACATAGGGTTTCTCCCCTGTGTGAGTTCTTTCATGTGTTTGACAAGTACTATGCATACTGAAAGCTCTCCCACATTGCTTACATACATAGGGTTTCTCCCCAGTGTGAGTTCTTTCATGTATTTTACGTGCACAGGGCCTACTGAAAGCTTTCCCACATTGCTTACATATATAGGGTTTCTCCCCAGTGTGAATTCTTTCATGTATTTTACAGGTACTTGGCCACCTGAAAGTTTTCCCACAGTGCTTACATACACAGGGTTTCTCCCCAGTGTGAGTTCTTTCATGTACTTTACGTGCACTGGGCCAGCTAAAAGCTTTCCCACATTGCTTACATATATAGGGTTTCTCCCTAGTGTGAATAGTTTTATGTATTTTACATTCACTGTGCCTGCTGAAAGCTTTCCCATGTTGCTTACATACATAGGGTCCCCCCTGATTGTGATTTCTTTCATGGATCTGACCTTCATTGGGTGTGTTGGAGCCTTTAAAGTTTTTCTTATATACAAAGGTCTTCTCTCTGAGATAAGTTATTTCATTAAGATCAGGGTAAGATTTCCCTAGTTGACCATATTCATAGGGTTTCTCTCCAGTCTTGGTGCTTGCATCCTTCTGAAAGGACTGGAAATCACTGCAGGATATTACAAGTTCATTACACTTATACAGCTGCTCTTCTGATCCCAAATACTCAGGTGTCTGCAGTCCAGTGTGAGCTATGGTGGGCATATTTAGTGACAAATGCCCCACGAGGGGCTTTCCACAAGTAAGGCCTCCAGCTGGTTTTAAACCAGCTTGTTTCAGGTACACATTAGCATCTGGAGTCCAAAGGAATATTTCTCCATATTGATTCCAGCCTTTATTTGGATAGTATTTCTTAACGTCTTTATTTCTGTAGAGAAAAAAAAAAAACAGTTGTAATAAATTGGGTGTCATATTAATGATTTAGCGCACGTTCTGGTTTGAGGCCTTTTATGAAATTCTGACAATGAATTAACAGAATGCCCTGGAGGATACCATCAAATCAGCCATTCCCAAGAGTGGTATTCTTTTCCGAGTTTTAAAATTGGCATATTTTGCAATAAGGAAAGCTTAGTTTCATTTTGGGCAATTGCTACATATGTATATCACATACTAATCATTTTGATACATTTTCCCCCCATTACTCTTCCCCCTTCTCCTTACCCTGTGTGTCTTCCCAAAAAAATCAGGCTTTCCTTTTTTAATTGCCTCTCTTTTATTTTACTACCTAATTTACATATTTGGTTTCTCATGTAAGAGAAAGCAAGTGACCTTTCACATTCTGTGTCTGACTTATTTAACTTCATACTACAGGATGAAATGACATATCATTCATTTTTGAAGTTCATTATGTAGCACAATTTTTTCTTTCTCTTTTCAGTGCTTGGAATTAAACACAGGTTGTGGCACTGAGTTACATTTCTACCTTTTTATTTCTTATTTTGAGAGAGATTCTCATTGATGATTAAGTTGCTCAGGCTGAGCTTCAACTTGTCATCCTCTTGAATCAGCTTCCCAGAGTGCTGGGAATATAAAACTCATGCTGAATCTATAAAAAATTTCTTTATCCATTTATCCAATGATGGACATCTGTTATATACTGTCCTGCTTTGAGTATGTGTATGAATGTATCAGTATAATGTGATGATTTTAACTCTTTTGGGATTATAACCAGGAGAGGGATTCCTGGATCTAATGAAACTTCTGTTTGTACTTTTTGAGATGTCTGTATTCAGATTATCATACTGGCTATACTTAACATTCAGACCAAAATGTTGAAATGCGCCTCTTAAGAATTTTAAAACATGAATGGACTCAAATATCTGGAAGATGGCTTGAAAAAACTTGTTAATACAACACTAACATTCATATGTACTTTGAATACTGCTTTAAGGTTAGCAATTTTTTAGATACCAAATGTCTCATATTCACATGTATACACTATAGATATGCTGAAGAAGGGTTTCAAAGTTCATTTCTTTTCATATACATGTATACTTAATACTTAACACAATTTCATGCATTTTTATGATGGTGATCATGAAAGAACGTTTTTTATACTTATGTCAGATAGTGTCACTTGTTGCATGATACCAGTACTCAGTTTCCTATATTGGAATATTTCTGTATTCAGTTGCCAGACTATACATACTAAAACTATATATATCTTTGGAGAATATTTGTGATTAAATGTGGAGATTAAATAAATTTGAAAATGGCTGTGTTTCCCTGGTTGTGATATTTCTGTTCATACACTGAATCTTGAAGAATGTTCCTTTTCCTTTTTTTTTGTGGGTACCCGGGGTCAAACTCAGGACCTTGCGCTTGCAAGCAGGTGCTTGTGCCGCTGAGTAATATCAGTGGCCCTTTTTTCCTTTGTATGTGGGTACTGGGAGTCGAACTCAGGACCTCACACTTGCCAGGCAGGTGCTTAGGCCACTGAGCTATCTCACAGCCCTCCTTTTCCTTTTGAGTATAAATTACCTTAGATTTCTCCAGTAAGTTTTGTACTCTTCTTCAACCTCCTGGCTATCCAAGACTCTTCCTGAATTACAGACATAGAAATATAAGGAGACACTGTATTACTACATTAAAATGAATAGATAACAGTTAGATTCATGGTGTAATGTAATCAGGTGTGAGATATTCTCCAAAATGTTTTTTTACCTTCTAATTAATGAAACTGCACTAATGAACAAAAATGTTCTCTACATAAATGAGAAGTAATGTCATCCTTACCTATAGCAGCCATGTTCCTAAAAGTTTCCCTCATCACATCTCTGTAGAGCTTCTTTTGGGGTGGATTAAGCAAAGCCCACTCCTCCATGGTGAAGTTCACAGCCACATCCTCAAAGGTCACTGCCTCCTAAATGATTAAACATATATTTCTTGAAGGAAGGTTGATACAGCCTGGAATATCTCAACTCTTCTCATAAAAAATTGAATTGAAAGTCAGTATGTCAGCATGTCTGTAATTCCAGCACTCAGGAGACTGAGGCAGGAGGATTGCCATGAGTTGGAGACTAGTGTGGGCTACACAGTGAGTTCAAGTCCAGCCTGAACTGCATAGTGAGACCCCATCTGAAAAAACAGAAAAAAAACCCAAAAACCAAAAAAACAAAAACATAAAAACTGAATGGTGGCTGAATCTTTCAAATACTAACTCTGTGTCTTGGTCATCAAATTCATGTGAATGTACATCTTTTCAGAATTCAATTCTGATGCTAGATTGCCACGCATTGTTAAAGCAACAGCAGAGCAGCAAGGGTACATCGCAAGGGTACCTGTGCAGTGTCTCTAAAGCAGAGCTCATAGAGGTAGCCTACGAAATCACCATCCACAAAACACTGGGGCAGATGGATGTCTAATGAATGGTTTTGATAGACCATAGGTAACATCTCTTCTCAAATATTATTATTTATGGATTGAGTCCTTCTTTCTTTGTACTTAGGTGGCATCTTGAAATTTGAATATGGTTTCATAGAAACATGAATATCAAATAAGGTTTATGAATAATAATTAAAATGTTAATGGAAAAATGTTTTATTGGAACAAGTCTATGAACACTGAAAATAGGGAGAGTGGCGTTTTATCTTATAGCTTAGTGTCACCAAATGTTCATAAGAAATTCTAGGGGGATATGAGAGAGTAATGAGGGGAAATAGATAAATAAATTGTATTATATGCATTGAAAACCAATATATCACAAAGTAATTAGGCACAAAAGGAAAACTTTAGCAGGTGTGGTGGTGCATGCTTATAATCCCAACACTTGGGAAGCTGATGCAGGAGGATTGCCATGGAGTTCAAGGCCAGCCTTGGCTACACAGTAAATTCAAGGCCATTCTGAAATACAAGTGACACCCTTCCTCAACTCCCCCCAAAAAAGGATAACTTCAAAAAATTGTCATATAGGAATGACACCTTAGATTTTATAAAAACTTATAGCAAAATCTAACAATACTCAATACCTTTTAAACATGAAGGTTGATAACTAACATAATATACATGAAAGACACTCAAATTCTACCTTTCATGAGGATCTACTATATTAGAGAAACTGACAATGGATCTCAGGAAAGTAAGACAGTCTTCAATGGGTCCACACATATACAGAATATTGATTCATGACAGAGCTGATGCTATGTGTCTCTGGAGAAATCACAGTCTGATTCATTTATGTTCAGGGATAGACAGGTATGTACTTGAAAACCTGGATTATATACTCTTCTATGTACAACAATTAAGTTACATACTGAAATGGGAAGGATAAACTTGAGTGCCTTGAAAATTCATACTGAAATAACTTTTACATGTTAAAAAAAAGTGCCTCCTCAGGAGAAAATCAAGTAACCATCAGAATTAGAAGGATAAATTTAAATATATGAAAATCATGAGAAATAAATAAGAAAATATTTGATATGTACACAGTATAAACATTTTTATAGGGAGTAAGATCAATGAACGCAAATCTCAAAAATGACTGCAACATATCTAACTCAAGAGAAAACAAGAAAAAATATTTTTTGAGAAAATCATTTTTTAAAAAATGGAATTGTGAAAGAACACAATAAGGAAGAAGACATATGCAAAATGGAGAATAAATTGATATGCTCTACACTCATTTCCTTTACTTTGGACTACCAAAATCTGCAGACCACTGACTTTTTCCCATTGTCTAGAGAAAACACCATGCTCCAGGAATACCTGTAGATAGATGTGATTCTTTTCAGGTAAACTTGAAAAATCCTGAACCAATGACCAATGGCATGGACAAGAAAGCACTTTGACCTTGATTCACATATCAGCACTGGTAAACAATATTATCTGGAACAACAATAAACTATGGAAATATTTCTCTTGGCAATTTCTAGAATAATCATTTATTTAAAATTCCAAGGGAGGAAATGAAAAGAACATTGTTCATAGAAAATCACACATGGTGTAATTAGGAAGAGTCACCAGAATGGGAGAGTGGTCATCTATGGGGCAAGAGAGGTCTGAGTCAGGTAGGGTTTCAATCACCTGGATACTCTCATCCATTGCCCAAGGCCCAGTGATGAAACTTTCTGAATATTCCCAGGATACAGTATAACTCCACAAAGTCACAGTTTGGAGTTCATGGCCTCAGTCACTCACAGATTTTTCCTTAGAACCTAATAATTGTTCACAGAAACCCCTGCAATTCTGCAGAAACCACAAATATCCTCCACAGTTGATTTTTGAGGGAGGCTTTTGCAAGTAGCAGTCCAAGGGCATTATTCACTTTTCCTTGCTGATAACTGGCTGCTGTACTGCATGTAGCTGTCTCCAGTGCTCTTGGTTTTGCTCTTCTTAAAGCCCTAAGATGAATAAGATGTTGCCAAAAACCCTGCATCATCAATAGCTTTAAGTATTTTATTAAATTAAATTACATAACTGCAGGACAGATTGAATGTTTAGGGTTTAAATAATGAAAAGATCCCTTTATAGGCATTTTTTTGACCATATCAGAAATTTGTGGTTTTTCACAATACATGGTTGCTCTAGGAACGTAACCCTCCTGAATTTCTGGGGTTCACTGTATTTACATTGTTATTATTGTTAAATCTTATAAAGAATTTTGAAAATAACATGTATTACAAAATATTTAAACACTAAATTACCATGGAGAAAGTACACATTAATTTATATCAGCCTGGGCTACACAGTGAGTTCAAGGCCAGCCTGAACTACATAGTGAAATGTTGGTTTCAAAACAACAACATAATCACTTCTAAATGTTTTTTTACTTCATCAGATGTAATCAATTCTCCACTACATTTTTAACTAGGAAAAGCATAATCTTATGGTTAAATCATGAAAACAAAATTTTAAGTCCTTTAAAATTTTAAGTCCTAATATTTTATAAGAGCAACTTGCTGCAAAAGAAGCAAAAGGGAAGCTGGTTGGGGAAGAAGGCTGCTTCACTGCAGTTCACAAAGGAACCCACACTCAGAAGGGTGAACACACTCCTGAGGATGTACACACTGTCTGTGCCCACGCCCAGGGAGGCTCAATCACAGGGGGTGAGACAGGGAAATAGGGGAAGTCAGGTAATTTAAATCTGGGCCCTCTTCACCTCCTACTTAGCCATCTTCACAGGGTGACATTTCATGTCCCCAGTTTCAATTCTGAGGAGAAACAAATACCTACAGTCAGTTGAGGGTTGACCTTTTTCTTTTCCCAATTTTTCTTTTGAATTCTAATATATATTGCTTGATGAGCACTAAGCAATTCTCCAACAAAAAATGGTGGGCCCCAAATCAGTGCACCACCCAGAGAGACCAAAACTTTGACAGATTCAGAGTGCTCCTATATAGTACACTGCTCCAAGTGAATATTGGTCTCTAAAGCATGTGATGTTGCTCTGCATTCTGAGGCATCATTCTGAAGTTATCAAGGGGTGGCACACTGAGTCACTCCACTAAGAGAAATGAATATACTACTTCAAATTAGCTTATGATAAAATGGGATGGATATTTCTGTTTGAAAAATGATGATAGTCTTAGATTCTCTCCTCCATTTAAAAAAATTTATAGTATATCCATAACCTCAAATTCACAGACACTTATCTAATTGAAGGAAGTTCCAAGGATGTCCTTCAGAATGGCACCAACATTTTCACAGTAGAAAAGTCACAACATTTTTGACATAAAAACAAATAACTCATGATGTTTAATTTAACCAAGCACTGTGATCATGGCATATAGTTGGGCTCTGTGATCCACACCTATGGTCACGTCACTCTGGGAGGCTGAAGCAAGAAGATAAGAGCTTCAAGGTCAAGGTCGTAAGACTTGGTGTGAAATTTAAAATAATAAAAATGTAAAAGGCCTGGATATTCTTCAGAGTGAAGGTCCTGGGCCAAATCCCTACCACCACAAAAAATATCTTGTAAGCATTTCTATTCCTGTGTAACACCTTCTCCATCACATGAAGAAAATGTTGCTCAACCAATTAGTAAGCTAACAACAGAGAAATAAAATTTCCAATTATACCTCAAAATTGATTAGGTGAACTAAGCAGTAACAAAAGAATTATTTATATAACTTTATGTAAATTTCTATCTATCTTTCTTTCAAGCTTAAAATTTTGAAGCACTTTCAAACAGAGCCAGCATAGAGTCCACCCTTTAATTTCATACTGAGAACATTTTCAGAGGAAAAACACTGGTTCAGGAGCTGATTTTGACATCCACCATCATCCCCTGCTTTCCCACATTGTGTCTACTCTACTTAGCTCCTCCTTGCACAGGACATCACCTTATGCCTAATTATTGACATGGTTGCAGCCTGACAGTTGGTGCTTTCCCCCTACTGCAGTATGGCTTTTACTCATTGTCCTACCTCATTTTGCATTTAATTTTTTTTACACAAGGCCTCACTTTGTTGCTCAGACTGGCCTTGAACTCACTATGTAGGCCAGGCTGAACTGAACTCCGGACAATCCTCCTGCCTTAGACCCAAAGTGCTTGGGCATGTGCCACCACACTAGACTAGCATGTAATTTTTTAGACAGTGTCTATAAACTATCCATGGACTATAGCAATTATGTGACAGATGGTGCTTTTCTATCTTTTCACCAATTCACATATCACCTGTGGAGGTTCAAAATTTGGGTTTAACAGTTAGCCCTTTCTGGAAATTGTCCTTTATAGCATTAATTTCATCTTTTCTTCTTTACATTGATAACTTTCTGTCTATATTTTTGCATTCTAAATGACAAGAAATATTTATTTGCTTGTTTGTTTATTTGCTGTAGATATAACACAGTAGTTGAAGCAGGATTGGCCAGGTCCCTAACACTGAGCCTCATCACAGGCAAAGTTAAACATTTCTTCCAATTTTTATATCATTTATAAAAACCCTACAATAACTCTGGAGTGTTTGGAAATTGGAATTTACTGTCATCACAATCAAATCCAGAGTGGAAGACACAACTTGAGTATTTGAGACTCCACACCTAAACTTTTAAGAAATTTAGCACAATTAGGTTGTTTAGCCATTTCCGTTACTGAGATAAAAAACCAAACCCCCACAATGTAGAGAAATTTACATTGGCTCAATTTCAGTTCATATAGTTTTTTTTTTTTTTTTTTTGTATCGGAAATTGAACTCATGAACTCACACTTGCCAGGCAGTGGCACTGTACTGTTGAGCTATATCTGCAGCTCAATTTCAGATCATGGTCTGCTGGATCCGAGGTAGAAACATAATGCCAAGGTGGCATGGTGAAGGAAAAGATACTCATACCATGTAGCCTGGAAGGAGGGAAAGATGGGAGGAGCTGCAAAGAAGAGTACACTTTTCCAGGCCTTGCCTCTAGGGACCCATCTCCAACAAGTCTTCACATCCAAACAGCATATCCAGATACTGAAGTCACCAACGAATGAATTCACTGATGAAGACAGGGCCCACACAAACCAATCAACTTTCAAACTCATGAGACACTTTAGATATAAAGCATAATACCTGGTCTGCTGCTGGGAGAAAAACAGGGCACCCAACACTGCACAGTTTTGCCTACACAGAAACCTCACACATGCATCATGAATCTCCCCACAACCCTCCTGTTCACTGCACAGCATGGAGAAGAGTGGGGCTGCAGGTACTGAGCTGGCAAAGGCCATGGTAAAATCACTTCACTGTGACAGGACAGGACACTTAGGTCCTGGAAGATGTCTCAGCCCCACCCAGAGGGTTATAAAGGACCAAAAATGTGTACCAGTGGCAGTTGACATGTAGGAACCATGATTAATCACCTCACCTAGGGAGGCCCAGATCCTGCTAAGCTGGTCTACTTCGAACCAGATGTTGGGTTTCTACCACAATCCCTACTCTTATGTTGGGCAATTTGGCCTTGATTAACTGACATTTTGAGATTTGAGGGTCTCCCAGCACCTTCCCATGCAGCCACAGTCAGTAAAATTCATAAAGCAAGTCAGGCTAAGCCAGGTTGGGAGTCTCTCTGCAACATACTGGGAATTTCTGACTTGAGTGCTTGATAGAGGATTCTATTTTCTGTCCAGTGTACCTGATTGGACAGTTTATACAACAGAAATTCTTCATGATGCAAGGCTGCTCCATTTTTGCCCACTGAGCCAAGAGGGAGAAGAGAAGCAATACCATAGCTGCTTGAGTAGAGCCCAAATGACACTCTGGGCAAAACCCTTCCCAGCCAAGGCTTCGTCCCTGGACATTGACCTGACCCAGCCTGTTGGATCATTGCATTGATGGAGGATTTGCTTCTAGCTTTGCAGAATTACCTGTGTCTCCTTACTATACTCATGGGCTCTTTCTTTTTTGTTGTCTCTGAATATAGGATCACAACTGTGCCACTGAACTTCCAGAGCCGATGCCACATGGAGAAAACCATTAAACCTAAAGAAGAATCTGGGTCTAGGCAAGGGCAGAACACAATTTAACAGAAGGAAAAGCCTAAGGTTTTCAAGGGGGATAAAATTAAATGAGCCAATAGCTTCATGGCACAGACTTTTTAAAACCTTATCTACACATTTTCAGTAAAGAAAATAAAACCACACAAAAAAGGGATTATAACTATTTAATAAATGAAGAAGCTGGTATAATGTTAAGACTATTACATAAAGGCATCAAGATAAAAGAGATAAATATTTCAAATGCCTCAGACAGAAAACTTACCTATTCCAAGGTCACAAAGAAATCTGAATTCTGAAGACTAATCTTAGCAGGAGGGTCAGAATAATAGTTTCAGTGTAGCACACACTCAATCATTTCTCTGTGATGAGGTAGGAATAACTAAGAGCTTACCACAGTAAATTCTTTATAATGTGCTGGCCCCTCCTCACAGATTGAAACTTCTTCTCTTTTTCAACATATTATTTCCCCACAGTAAAGTTCTCCCCTGGAGTCACGTGATGGATAGACTTCCTGTCAAATGTATTGGCTTGAGAGATGTCTAGGATATTAGTAAAGCACATGTCTGGGGGTGTCTGAGTAAAGCAAGGCAGTATGACCTTAGCAACTGCCTCTGATCCCTGGCTCCTTCATCTCAGGCTCTTTCCCTACTCAAGAATTTCCCATGGAAGGTTGAAGAGTTGGTGCTGGAAGGCTTAAGGAGTTGGAGACCAGCATCCACGGCAATGGCAGATACCAGAGCTCCTCCACAAAAAAAAGGAGAGACTTCTTTTATTCCTTTTTTATTACATCTCAAGCACAAGCTTAGTGATTGGTGCCAACCCCATGCAGGATGGATTTTGTCTGCTTAGTTTATGTCCTACAAGCCAGTCATCCACAGATAAAAGCTTTACTAACTTCCTGGTGTTTCGTACTCATCAAGGGGACATATCACAATTAATGATCACAAAAACCTAAATGAGTCTTTCTCTAAGAATTCTCTTGACAAATATTTTTCATATGTACAAATTTTAGTCTGAAGCCAGTAAATCTTTGCAGGTAAAAAAGCAAACATCTTCTAGTAAAAGGCCTATGGCAGTCAGAGTCACCTCCAAAAAAAGAACAACCCCTTAAACCATCTGTACATAAAACAGCTGCTGAACATGGATTTAAAGCATGAGAATAATTTCTCATTATGAAAAAGCAAAGACACCAAAATTCATCTTTAAATGATAAGATTTATAGAAAAATATGAACTAAATGTGAATTGTCCACTTTTTCCCTTAGCATTGGTAATGTCCTCATCACTCCAGCAATATAGTCCCAACCTTTTCTGTGTCTAATGACTGACGTGTTCAGTTTTAAAGCTATTCAAACCCACACCTCAATTGACACATGTAGTCATGTCTATAATAAATCCTAAGAATCTTAGAAGTTCCTCTCTTTTAAAAAGTATAACTGCTGTACCTTTGAATCTTCTTGAGTTTGAAATACATTACTCAATTTAAATTATTCATTTAAAGCCATGTTAAAGGACATATGATGACATTTTAAGTGTATGCTAGGGACATACTTTTTCTGGCTATTATCAGTGGCCTCTCGCAGCACAGGAACAATGAGAACACACATTGAATACTTTATTGGGCCATATTCTGTGGATTATGAACCAAGAGCTTCTAAGACTAAAGAAGAAATTAAAGAACAGAGGAAAGTGGGAAGTGTGAGAAAGAGAAAGGACAGATGGAAAAGGAGGAAGAAATATGGAGACCATAATGTCAGTATTAACTACACCTCTACAAAAAATACTCTGAGGTAAGAGTTTTATGGCTAAGGCTTTTCTCCATGTTGTTCTGATCCTTGTCCCTGAGGCTGAATATGAGGATATGGACTACAATATGCAGGAATTTTCAAGGAGTCTCTTATTTCCAAAATTGGGATAGAAGTAAATGACAAAGGAAGAGCCAGAGTGCTTTTATAGCTACAGTAAGATAAACTGCACTTGAGGAAAGATATATATACATCTGCTGTCCCTGAGCAGAGTGGATACTTAAAATGGCAGGCACAACAGACACACGAGAACACAATGACAACTAAATAGCCAATGAGATTAGTCACATGGTGAGTAAAATTTCTCACTATAATTTAACATTAATTGGGAAATGTGGCAAAGACAATTTTGAGTTATGTTTAGACACACAAGATGAGGTACAAAACTACTATTGTCACTAATGTGCTATAACTGAACAAATCTGTCTGTGTTACTTTCATACCACAGAGACACAATATCCAACACCCACAGTTTAAAGGATGGAAAGTTTATTTTAGTTCACAGTTTGTAGAGGTTTCAGTTCATAGTTCGCTGGCTCCAAGGCAGGGTGGCTTGGCAGAGGGTCATGGCATGCAGGAAGCTTGCTCATGGCATGGCATTGGGAAGCAGTGAGCCATCGATGGAGGAGTGATATATATACAGAGCTCTAGGCCACACCACCAGTGACCAATCTCTTCCCACCAGGCTTTATCTCCCAACATTATACCCTGCTATAAACCCAACAGTTCTTCCAAAAGCCCCATCTATAAGCACATGATGCTCTGGGAGAACATGTAGATTTAAACCATAACCTACAGTTAAGTACAAAGGAGACAAAGTGGGGAGGGGACAACAGTATAGAAAATTCACTTAGTATATAAAATACATATACAACCCCGCATATGCACGTTCATATATGCATATATACATATATTTCCTTATTTTCTCACCATGTTATTGTTCTAAAATATACATATATCGATTTACTAATTGCTAACTCAGCACTGTGTGTAAGAATCAAATATACATTTCAGAAATAACACCTTGACAGAACAAAGAAGGCCAAAAGGACATTTCCCAAGAATTTTCACATAGGCAATAGAGAAGGTCTATTGGCCAAATAAGGTCCCAGAGCCCAAAATAGCCAGTCAATTTATAACAGCTCTTAAGGGGGAGAGTCCTTTCTTGCCATATAATAAAAGGGGCTAAGAAGAAAGACCCACAGGTGCCAGTTTCAGGCTCCCTACCTTACTCCAACAAGGTAGCTGTCTCTCTCTTCATATTTCTCTCCTTCTAACAGTGATTTTATTTTTCCTTCTTAACTTGTAGCTAATTCTTCATTTATATAAGTTTTTGAATCCCACATTATTAAAATTTACCCTCACAAGATACAATAGGATAGGAAACACTTGTAAATACACTTATCTCCAAAACAAGACTATCTATGCAACAACAGGATATTTCAAAGTGAGTTTAGGTTAGTTGTAAATAGATATGGCTAACACTGGAAATTAGGAAACATTGGGATACAATCTTAATGATTTTCCTAAGAAAAAACAGAAAATAGTACAATATAAAATACCCAACTGAAACAAAGAGGGAGAAAAAAAAACAGAGATTATACACCATTAGAACAAATAAAACAATAGAAAACAGAGAAAAAGCTCTATAAAAATTCTAATATACTTTAAAAAATACCACTGTGAAATACTTTGCTCAGTTTTACCATCTAAAATGTGTAAATGTTTCAAAGTATCAGGCTTTAAATTATAAATATATTAAATTTCCATTTGTAAATGAAAATATGAAACTTTTTTTTCAAATGTAACAAATGTAAGACACATAAAAGTAAATGTAGATTGAATAGATTATTCATTAAGAAAAACTATAAACTACTCTAACATTAATTTAATGAAATCTAGCAAATTTTTACTAGTTTGACAATATTCACTCTGTACCTAAAAGAAAATAAGAGATCATCATGACCAAATGATTATATAAAATTATTTCCTCTATGAAATGCAGAAGAAATGATCTTCTCAAAATCACAAGAAATATTTACCAAGACGAATGAACAGAACAACAGTAAAGAACTTAACATATCCAAAGAAATGAAAATAATATCAAGTAGGCTCTCAAAACATATTGGAATTAAGATGCTTAGAAGAGATTAGGTCACAAATTTTAAATGACATATGTGTCAAAAGAATGGCTTGTTATTAATGGTTTCATAATGTACAATATTGAATGTACATATTATCATTTAGGGGGACTTCCAGATAAAAATTTTCTAAAATGCATGTATTAGAAAAAAACAACAAAATCAAGTTGTTCAAATATTGCACTTTAGAAGCCAGGGAAACATCAGCAAAATAAAAATGAAAATCGCTTAACAAATAATTGCAAATTACATGCTCAATATTCACTTAGGATTATAGAACACAATGAGAATTACTAAAAGTATGTAAAATGGGCTACTGAATAAATTGTCATCCATTACATTAAAAACAAAGAAAGTAATGTATCAGTAGATGCACAGAAAACACAAGGAAGATATAAAAATAAAAAGCTCTGACATTAAAATTGAACACATAAAATTGTGTTCACTTGCATACAGCATCATTGTAGATATGGCCACAATTAAACAACAAAAACTACTATAATTAGTAAGATATTGTAGCATAGTATACATCCCTAACAGTACACAGATGCCTATCATTTAACTATGTACCAACTGTAAACTGAATTAGAAATTCTTGATACAGTATATGCAGCACATAGAAAGACACAGAAAAATTTTACATTAAAAGGCCACATATGAAAAATGCTAAACACTGGATGTAATCACCTAACACTTGATAAAATCATTTAAAAATGATTTAAATCATTTAAAAAATTTAAGCTTAGGAGGAGAAATATAAACAATTTAGATCATTCCAAGTATGGGCAACATACAAGAAGCACCTATACATGAAACATTAAGAGGATGAATTCATATTCCTAAACTTCCTATACATTTTTAATTTTTGCATAATGTGCACACCAGCAGTTTCTCTCATTCTGTCAAAAATCCTAATTCATTATCACTCGAAGAAAATAAATCATATATTTAACAACAACAATAACACTACAAAACTGTTAAAAACCCCAAAGTGGAGTCAGTGGAAAAAGTGAAGCAGATGAAATAACTACTGTAAAAATCTCTGTATAATAGGTTGAGAGAGAGAAACCACAAATAATCATGTCAGCATAATACTACTTTAGCTTCAATTATTAAGATTCAAAATTTCAGAGTTTATGCCAGTAACACTCTTCTTAGTAATGTGATGGTGAAACCACAAAGTGCATCCAAAAATCCACCTTGTGACTATGTTTGGTGTAGTTAGATGAAATCAGAGATGCACTGAAAGAAACCATAATTGTTGTGTTCACCTGCACCATGATTCTATGAATCTTTATGCATATTTGTGTTAAATGTAAAACAAATATTTTACTTGTAATTTTAATTTTTTGCTTCTTCAGATGAAGTATTCTAATTTTCAACCAAGAATATCAAATCTTTATTGTTAAATCGTGATGACAAGTTTTTTAAATTATTGAGGTAACTTCTACTCTTTACACACAACTTGCTGCAAAGAAGCAATAGGGATGCAGGACAGGGAAGAAGCCTGCTTCACTGTAGTTTGAAAGGTAACCCACACCCAGAAGGTTAAACACATTCCTGAGCTTACAAATTACTCTCTTTCTGACTATGCAGCCCAGATATCTGACTCCCAGATGGTGCATGAGGAGGATAAATCTAGGGCTTCCACAAAACCTACTTGAACATCATCCCAGGGTAAAATTGCTTTAATTTCCATTGGCTTAACTTTGAACAGAGACTCATCCACATTCATTTTGAAGACTGACCTATTCCTTTTCCCAATTTCTCCTCTGAATTCAAGTGTCTTGTTTGCTAAGCACCTAACAATTCTCTAAAAGGTGCTAGTATGAGCAAAATTTAACACTCACAGTACCCAGAGTTACAACAATTCTGACAAATTGAGATCCCAGTCTTAGTCTGCTGCTAAAAAACAGATTTCAGGCAAAAACATGAGATGCTGGGTTTCATCATGAGTCATTATTCAGAGGTGTCATGGGATGGCACACTGACCCATTCTATTAACATAAATGAAGATAAATTGTCTAAAAGAGGCTTATAATAAAAAGAGATAGACATTTCTACAGTTCAAAAAATTAAGATAGTTTTAAGGTCGTAGTTCCAGGGCTGGGGATACAGCTCAGTAGCAAAGCACTGGCCTGGTAAGTGTGAGGTCCTGAGTTGGATTCCTGGTACAAGAAAAAAAAAAAAGTCCTAGTTTCAGAATTAGGGGAAAAAGTAATTTTAAAAAATTGTACTACACAACTAATGTAAAATTTACACACTTATCTACAACCAGAAGAATTCAAGGATTTCTTTCAGACTGGCCATTACATATTCTCAACTGGCAAATATTACTGTACAACATTCTGGACATATAGTCATACCCAAAAGACATTTACATGAGGATGGTCCACTTCAAATAGAGCATCAGTTGCTGGTTAACATTCAGTCCCTTTTGGAAAGTTGTCATTTGCAAGATTACTTCATTTTCTCCTTCATAAATCGGTAATTCCTCTTTCAAATTTTTTGACATTCTAAACAGTAATGGATACTTTCTTTTATTCTTATTTCTTTGAATATTGTGGATTTAACAATGAAATTTAGCAAGCTTGATAATTGCTCAACCACTGAAACTCATTGCCAGCAACGGTAAATCTTTTTTTCAGACTTTCTTTGATATTATCAACACCACACATTGACTTTTACAATGTGAAAAAGTAATTAGAAATATAGCCATTTACTGACATCATAATGAAGACCAGGATTGAGGAAACACTTGTGGGTTTGAGACCCTGTATTGCAAACATGTATTACATTTAGCACTAATGGGTGTCTCACCTAATTTCCTGTTCTTGGGACAAAATAACCCATAACCACAAATAAAGGAGAAGATTTTATCACTCACAATTTCAGTCAATGGTTATCTGGGAATAAGGCAGAAAGAGAATGGTAAAAAAGCATGATGGAAGAAAAGGTGACAGTAAGCAGAGAAAGAAGGGAGAAGATGGAGGACAGAATATACTTTTCCAGGTCACACTGCCAGTGACCCACTTCCATCCAGGTTCCCAATCCTAACACCACATTCAGTTACTGAACACATCAATGAATGAATCCACTAATGAGCATGTGTCCCACAAAATCCAAATAACTTACAAACACATGAGACATGTGGGGAACATTTTCAATATAAATTATGACACCAAGTCTGCTGCTGGGAGAAAAGACAGGATACCCAACACATCATAGTTCTATGCATATATTATGAGTCAAGAGTCTCTTTGCAGCACTCCTGACATCACTGCACATTTTGCAAAGCAGGGCTTCAGGCACTGAGCTACCTAAGATAGGGCCATGGCCATCCTGAAGTCACCTCTTTGGAATAGGTTAGGATACTTAAGTCTTGGTTGCTGGCACATCCTTACCCTGAGGGCCAGAAAGCACCAAGGTTGTAGCATCAGCGTTTGACATTTAAGAACAAAGTAACAATAGCTGATAAAGTGAGACCCAAGTCTTGCCAAGGCTGCTTCTCTCTGGACATCAAAATCAATACAAAACAACTAGAAACAGTGCAAAATCAGAATCAGTGAATTAAGTGAGTGAACTGGCTGAAATACAAACCCCTTACAACCCTCTGGGTAATAGCTTGAAGCAAAGAAATGACATAATTTTTTCAGCATATTAATAATCCTACAATAACTTCAATTATTAACTTCTTCAGAATTCCAAAAAGTTGTAACCAAATAACACTCTGCTTAGTGATGTGATAGTAAAGCCACAGAGAGCATCCAAAACTCCATCCTGTGACCTCTGAGTGTAGTTAGATGAAATCAAACAGCTGAACCAGATGTAAACATAGATGATTTGTTCACCAGCATGATTCTATGGAGCTTTATGCATGTTTATGAAAAATGTAAAAGAAATAATGTATGTCTAAATTTGTTTTGCTTCTTCGGATGCAGTCCATGAGTTTCTAAGAATATCAAATCCTTATGGATAAATCATGAAGAAAATTCTAAATCCTTCAGGCAACCTCTCTCACATACTCTCTCTTATTATTTACAAACAACATGCACAAAAAGAAGCATGGGGAAGAAATTCAGAGAATACACACTCAGTTGTGCTCCATGCGCCCAGAGTGTCTCCCTCCCAGGTGGTGAGGAAAATATGCAAAACCAGGAAATTTAAAATGGGAACTTCCACACATGCTTCTTAGCCATCCTCCCAGGGAAAAATGGCTTGCTTTCCACAAGCTTCTAAAAAGATACCACAATTCACCCATTCATTGAAGGTTGACCTATTCCTCTTCTAAATTTCATTTTAAAATTCAAATATGTGTTTTTTGCTGAACACTAAGAAATTCTCCAACAATAACAGGTAGGCCCAAATTTCAATACTCACACTACCTAGTTACTACAGTTCCATCAAATTCAGAGCCCAGTTCTACTACACAGCAACACAATCAGATTCCAAATATAATTGTCTTGGCTCGGTGTGGTGGCACATGACTGTAATCCCGTCACTTGGGAGGCTGAGGAAGAAGGGTCAATGTGAGTTTGAGACCAGCCTGGGCTACTTAGTGAGTTCAAGGTCACCCTAAAATACCCATCGAGATTCTGCCTCTTAAATTGTTTGAAGTGGCATATTATAAGAACAGGCATTTATATTGTTCAGAACATTAAAATAATTTTAGGTTCTTTGTTCTGGATTCTGGGGAAAAGTATTATTTTAAAAAAATTATTACACACACATCACTAGTCTGAAATTTACAGAAACTAATGTTAAATGTGTATGAATCCAAAGATTGATTTTACACTGGTAACTATGCATTTTGCATGGACATGAATTATAATTTTCTAAATATAAAGACAAAGAGTTGATGATGTTTCATTTAACCTTACATTGTGATCTTGTACATAGAAATGCTTATAAACCTCCCACCGTAACTGGGCTTTGTTTTGCACACCTGTGTTCACAATGCTCTCACAGGCCAAGGCAGCAGCATCAAGTTCAACTCCCAGCTTAGACGTTACAGAGACTTGCTACCAAAACTAAATAATACGAAAAAGTGCAAAATGGATGTGATGTAGCTCAGAACAAATGTCCTGAATTCAGTCAGGAATACTCTTCCCATGACACTTGGATAATGCTCTTCACCTAATTTTTTATTCCACAACAAGGCCAGACATAATTTTCTATGTTCCAAGTTTGCCTCATAAGACATTAGGCCAATGGACACTTGTAACAAAGGTCTTATTAGTCTAACTTTAACTAAATTTCTTAGTATTTTTCAGGTTTGTGACTTCTGAATCACATTCAACTCAAGCCATCATTAGGGGACAAAATGGTGAATTATGAAAATTAATCAAGGAAGATACCAAAGAACAAGAGAATACAATCCAGCAGCTACTACACAACACTAAAAAGACCAACCAAAGTATCTTCCCTAAAGAGCTAAAGATATCATGCTATGGCAATTCATGCAAGCCAATGGTTATAGCAGCACAATTCAAAATAGCTAATCCCTGAAATTAGCCTGTACATCTGTCAACAGATGATTGGACAGAGAAATGTGGTATCTATATATTATGGAATATTATTCAGTTATAAAGAGAGAAAAATTTGAGATGTTTGTACAAAAATGGATGCACCTGAAAAATAAAACATTTAGTGAAATAAATCAGGCCCACAAGCTTAAACACCACATAGTCTCTCTCAATTTTGAGTAAGGCACAGTACAAACAAAAAGCACACTAAAGGATAGATAGAAGGAGAGAAGGGGATAGTTTTTTTTTTTTTTTTTTGTGGGTACCGGGGGTTGATCTCAGGACCTCGTGCGCCAGCAGGCGCCCGTGCCGCTCAGCCATATCACTGGCCCTTTTTTCGTATGTGGGTTCCAGGAGTCGAACTTGGGCCCTTGCGCTTGCCAGGCAGGCGCTTATGCCGCTGAGCCATCTCACCAGCCCGGGATAGATCTCTTGCAGATGGGAAGTGGTCCTCAGTACTAACTGTGAGGGGAGAAGGGGAGGGGAAGGTGAAATAAATAGAATACATGCCATGTAAGGGAAGATAAAAACCTCAATGAATGTAAACATTGTCATAAATATAAAATAAGATGAATAAGATTAACAAGAACAAAAATGGGGAAAGGTGATTTAGAGGAGGATAAAAGGAGGTGGGAGGGAAGGGGATTAAAAGTGAATCAAGCTGTATTGTGTATATATACCGCCTCTGCAAGATGATTGTAAAATACCTTTAAACAGGCTAATAAAAATGTATATAGTATGTCCAACTGTGTACTGCAAAATTATTCCCAAATTCTGTCTAGTTAGCATGTCTGTCATCTAACAGAGTTACCTTTTGAGTGTGTGGTGAATATGCTAGAAAATACTCTGCAGTTTCAGTATTATATGAGATACTATATCATTTCCTGTGGGCCTGTGAGATCTCTAGAAGCTGGTTGTACTATACCAGAGAAACACTATCTTTACATAAACACCTTCCAATGTTTAAATGCCCACACATTTCAACCAGCATTAAATTCTCTGCTTTTGTTGAGGATTCTAGGTGCTAAGTACAATGAGATCATGGTGTAATTTTCCATGTTTAGAATTATTAATGATCTCCAGGTTAATCCATGTTGTTATAAATTGTAGGAAATCCTTCTTGTTGAGACTAAATAATACTCCGTAGTATGAATAAAACCCACCATTTCTATGTATTTCAACACTGTTATAGATTCAATATAAAATATCCTCAAAATGCCATGATGTAAAAGCTTCACTGCAAGCTGGCTGGTTGTTTTGAGGTCAAGTGCATAGTGCAGATTCTCATCTTTTCAGATTAATTTATTGATGTACTGGAGGAAGAAGGATACTGGATTATGTTCTAGAATGCTACACTGCTTTCCTCCTTAACCCTTGTCTCTCTCATTCTCACACTCTCCCCTTCTGGGATGAAATGAGGTTGACGTTTTCCTTCACCATGTACTCCTCTGTTCCTTTTTCTGCCTTGTTCCAGGACTATAAGAAATAAATTGACCAAAAAATGAAACTTATGAAAGTGACCCCTAGTAAATCCTTTTTTTCTCTTTAGTTATCTACATCACTTTTCACAGTAAGTGAAAATAAACTAACAGAACCATCAAAGTGGATTTATGCTGTTTTCCTACCTTAGCTATTGAGAATAACTCTATGCACAGGGAAATACAGATATCTCTTCTAGATTCTGAACTTAGCACAATTAAATCTCTATTCAACAATTATTTTTCATTTCTTTTCTTAATTTTTTTGTAACACTGATTTAAACTGGATTTTTACATGTACAGTAATAAAAAGTGATCTCTAACCAAGTTACATCCCAAGGCCTCAGCTCAATTTTTTTTTTTTTTTTTTTGTGGGTACCGGGGGGACGACCTCAGGATCTCGCGCGCCAGCTGGCGCCCGTGCCACTGAGCGATATCACCGGCCCCTTTTTCGTATGTGGGTTCCGGGAGTCGAACTCGGGCCTTCGCGCTTGCAAGGCAGGCGCTTAAGCCGCTGAGCCGTCTCACCGGCCCCTCAGCTCAATTTTTATGAGGGTAGATATGCTAATATTTTCCACCATGTTTCTGTTTTTAAAATTAATTTTATTGGTACATTTTAGATACACATAATAGTCACATTCATCATACAGAATTTGCACCTCTACATATCTTGATTCTTTTTTCCCCGATGACCTCCTCTCCCCACAACCCCCTCCTGTACGGAGCAGCTGAAGCTGGAGATCGATCACACATGCTGTCACACGTGCCTATTGAGAATTAATTCTTCAATGCACATGGGAATTGAGGGATCTATTTTAGATTTATTTAGTTTCATTTTAATACAGTTTCAATTCAATTCTTTTTATTTTCCTTCTAGATTTTTGTGGTAATGGTGTTGAACTCAGATCCTTGCATATCCCAGTGAAGTCTCTGCAAGTAATTGCAGATTCACTTGCACTCAAGTTTTTGGAATGTAAATCTCTTAATATTAAAACAAAACACTATATATTCACGCATATGCTAGCAAAAAGTTGATGCACATTCTGTTTCTTTTGCTAAGCACAAATGTTCAGATTCAGTAAGTAATGAAGAAAATAACTTTACTTTGTCTTACAGAATCATAAGAGCCAGTTAAGCCAATCTCACCAGGGTGCTCCTCCACGGTCTCACACGGGTGTTTCACCTCATACTTTAAAAATAGAACATTTGCAGTGCTGCGTCACTGCATAGATGCTGACATAAATTTCACTCTTGTTTACATTTATGCCTTTGCACAGTTTTAGAGAACACTGGCTTCTTCACTCAATCCCCTGTGGCAATGTATGCTTCTTATCTTCACTCCTTTCAGATTTTATGATAGGTTATTTTGTGCATTTTTCTCTTTCTTTCTAAGTAAAAAATAAAGAAACAGTTAACCAGGCTCATCTCTTATGACCGTTTCTTCATCTTAAAAATAGAACAAATTTTTAACCTTCTTTAGGATGAAGTAATTCAGGTATTTGTAGTTGTTAAAATCATGCTTGTCATGAGGCAAATGTTTTATTATATTACAATAAAATGCCACTAATGCACTACAGTCAGAGAGACATACAATAACAACTGTTGCCAAGAATGTGAGGAAAACTCACCGTTACTGAAAAAACAAGACAGATGGTCATGTTTGACAACAAGCACCCTGACGGTTTCTGTAATTATGAAACATACAGGTATTTTTCAGTCCATTTCTGTTTCTAAACAAAATATTTCATGTTCAGCAAGTAACCAAAAGGTTTACTTTGGCTCAGAGTTTTGGGCTAAGGTGGGAAATTTAAATCTGATGATGGCCTTCTTACTGACAGAGACCAGAGGTCATCACAAAGAGTATCACATGGAGAGTCTAAGAGTGGAGGTAGGTGCTCTCCTCTCACTCTGGGTTTCGATTCCAGTATTCAATCATACGGATTCCAAAAACAAAAACCTCATCTACTTCTAATTGCCTGCTGAGTAACCCTACTGTCTATATTTACTCAGATAATGTTTTCACCTATTAGGATATACCACTGGGTGTTCATCTATTTGTACCACTGGAAATTAGATTTTTTATGAATTTTGAATAGAACAATATGTATATAACCATAATTGTTTCCACATTACACATTAATAACTATCTTAGTTATATACACTCGAGTTATGAAGACCTAAGCCCACACCAGAAATTGTTCATGAATGTTTACATTCCACATTGTTAAGTTAGGTAGAGATTGTCAGGAAGTAGGAAAGGGACCAGGACCAAGATAGAGCCACTTCTGAGATGAGGTGTACTGAGTCTGTAGTTGAGGGCTGAGCTGATAGAAACCAGGTTACAAGATGGAGACGTGATGGCTAGGCCCACAAGACTCAGCACGGATACATAACAGTTCAAAATTGTATTGTAACTAGTTCCATCTGCTCAGGTTAGCCCAAGTAGTGTAACAAACGAGGTGGATGACCAGAACACCCTGACCCTTACTACTACTCCTTTCAGAAATGCCTTTGTTCTTTTTTATTTCTTTTTTGTAGTTACAGATAAACTGAAGTTAATAATTCCTTCTGATGACTATTGCTACATGCCTTGTTTTAATACTAGATCAATATTAGCTAAGCAACTGTACTTGTAACCCAATAGATTGATTTTAGCTTGACCTAAAGTAAAGCTAAAATGTTCTTGTATAAAAAAACAGCAGAAAATTCAATTTTACTACATAAAAAAGTCATAGAGCTTCAGTTGCAACCCACTTTCACTATCCCTTTTGCTCTCAAGAACTTTTTGTTTCATAAACTTTCTAACTTGCCCTCTGCAGCCTCTGTTCCATGCTTTGCTGACATGAAATATGAACCTGGCACAGTAAACAGGTTAGAATGCACATTACAATGACATTTACAACTTAGTGTTCATAAAAGCTAAAAACAGAGACAACTGAAATGTCCAAAAATTGATGAATAACCAAATATTTTAGCTTTCCATATAATTCATTCATAAAAAGAAATATTTTTCTGATAAATGCTACAATATAAATCCATCTTGGAAATGTCATACAAAAAAGAGTGACACAGAAACAGTGTTGAATTATTCACTTATATAAAATGTTCAAACTATGAAAATATATAGAGTACATAGGAGGTTAGCAGTTCATGTGGCTTGGGGAAATAGGAGAAATAAGGAGGTAGGGTTCCTTTAGGAGCTAAGTAAAATATTCTAAATGGACTAGACTGTTGACTATATATTTTTAAGTAAATTATTTTAGTAAAGCTGGCATAAGACGATTTCTACTTGATAATAATTATACAGAGAATTTGGAGAATTGTTTGCAGTACAGTTTATAATAGTAAATGAAGGGAGAAAGGCAGGAAAGAGGGAGAGCTTTGAGAATGAGGCAAATAACAGAAAGCATATGAGAGCAAGAAATGGAAGCCAGGAGGAATAAAAGTGGGGAAAAGAATAAAAAGGGAAGGGACAGAGAAAGGAAGCAAAGAAAGGAAGCAAAGAGGGAATGAAAAAAGGAAATGAAAAAAGAGAATATGGTGGGGAGGGAGGGTGGGAACTAGAGGACAGATGGATAGAATAAAGGGAAGAAACATGGAATCCCATGTGAATCTATTTACTACACCCCAAGCCTCAAAACTCCTAGGTGAGAGTTCGATGGGACAGGCCTTCTTGTTGTTCTGATCCTTGTCCCTAAAGATAAAACTGACAGGGTTGTTGACCTTCTATGTCAGACTCCACAGAGTGTCCTCTGAGACATTTTAGAATTTGGGCTGGAAATAACTGACAAAGGAAAAACCGGAGAGCTTGCCAAACACAGGTAAATTATACCCATAGAGAAGACCATCTGCTGTTCCTCAGCAAAGGAGACCCTGAAGATGGCAGATGAAATGAAGATATAGGAGGACAATGAGGATTAAAAAACTGATGTGACCACATGCACAGTGAGTGTGATTTTGTCTCCATACAGGCCCCTCATGAGGGAAAACGTGGCAGGGAAAATCTTGGATAACATTAGACTCACACAAGGCAACATAAAAATCTAGTATTGTTCCCATAATTGCCAAAACCAAACATCCCAGGATAAAGCCACCAGGTTGACACTATCACAGAAGCTAACGTGCATACTGTAACACGAAGTCAGGCAAACAGACAAATAGTGGGAACAGCCCATAACGATGACCAAGAATCAAGTGTAGTGAAGGGTAAAAAACAAGAACAGCTGGTGAGTCCAGGACATACAAGTAATACAGAAATGGAGGCACAACAGGTTGATCACCACTGATGATGACACTGAGCACAATTCCAAGAAGCCAAAAAGAATAACCTGAGACAAGGTTCACTATTTCTTAACAAGCATGGCTGTGTATCTGATGTGATCCAAAACAGAATGAAGACAAAATGGTGAAATTTAAGTTGTGACACAGACCAAACAGCAATTTAATAAGTCTGATATGGCTAAAGTGACTCCATTTTCTTGTTTTTAGATGCCAGTTTGTCTTCACTTAACCACTAGATGCACTCACTCCCAACCCTGTTAGATATTAAGACACTAACCCATAGATAAACTCACTTCTCAGACCCCTTCCCAGTTAACCATAAAACCCATAAAAGGAGGAACAAACAGCTACAGCAAACAGACCAGATGTTTGGAGAGGGCCTGTGATAAACCTAGTGATGTTCCTGTGAAATTCCAAGAGATGTGGTGTAATGTGCTTACTAAGGTTACGGGGGCAGGGAACTTGTGGGAAACTTATAATGTATGAAAACCCCTGAGAACAAAGACTGGGCAATGATGCCTTAGCTACAGGCTGGGACACCATCTGGCCAGCCAATAAAGCTCATTACATTTTTTTTCCTCATCTATTCAGTTATAACAGCCTTAACATTCACTGTAAAAGTGAGACCCATATATTAATTTCTTAAGCCAAAGTTGAACTATTACCTGTGTTTAGTTAACAATGACTGCAAGAAAAGGCAGGCATTTGGAGCACTGCAATCAGGTATGGGTCATCAGTGTATAATACTTCTTATAGTGAGCATGTTCTAGGAAACACATATTTGATTTGGGTATTTAATAAAATGTCTTTAATAAAATGTATTTAATAAAATGTATTCTTTGAGAGTATTCATGTTTTCATTGACTACTTCAATGTACCTCAGTCACATTGAGCACGCAGTTTACCACTAAACTACACTACTGGTTCATCATGTGGTTTTGATGCAAAATACAGGTTTTTCATTATTTAGACAGGGTCTCACTATGTAGTTCAGGCTGGACTTGAACTTATGAGGGAGCCCAGGCTGGCCTACAACTTGTACTCATCCTCCTGCTTCTTTGTCCCAAGTGCTAGGATTTCAAGCATGAGTCATCATGTCTAGCTGCAAAATACATTATTAAGGGCCGGTGAGATGGCTCAGCGGCATAAGCGCCTGCCTTGCAAGCGTGAGGGCCCGAGTTCAACTCCCGGATCCCACATACGAAAAAGGGGCCGGTGATATCGCTCAGCGGCACGGGTGCCTGTTGGCGCGCGAGGTCCTGAGGTCGACCCCCCGGTACCCACAAAAAAAAAATACATTATTAAAAATACAGTTCAGTAGAAATTCATGAAATAAATTTAGAAATATATAGAATAAGTAATGATTATAGGATATAATGTCAATATTTAGAAAAAACCACTTTCAGTTATGTATATAGCTTTAAAGAAATATATTTAGCAAAATATTTGATCAAAACACTAATGAATAATTTATGAAACAGGAATCAATATATTGGAAAAGAAGCCAGGTATGGTGGCACATGCCTGTAATCCCAGAACGTGGGGGGCTGAGGCAGGAGGATTGCCACAAGTTCGAGGCCAGCCTGGACTCCATAATAAGACCAGAGTGCTTATTTTTTGTCTGTCTCAAAAAACAAACAGAACAAAATTTTTTTTTCATATTCATATACATGAATACATACTGAAGATGCAATAACAAGAGGCAACAGGAAAACACCCTATGCAAATGATAAAACATAAGGATAATGGATAAATTAGTTTCTGAGAAAGAGTCTCACAATGTGACCCACGCTGGGCATCAGCTCTTGCTTCTCTTGTTGAGCACCCTGAATGGTGGCACTGTAGATGTACAGCACTGCCTCTCCGTAAATGGGATGTTATAAAAAAAATAAAAAGTATGTGTAATTTTAATGTAATGAATTATAGGTGGTGGAAAAATTCTCAGAAATGTGTAAAATTACAAATTTGGCAACAGAAGAGGCGGATGTGGAGAACGAAATAAGTTGGGAAGCAACCAAAGTGACAATAAAAAAAATTTCCTTCACAAACTCATCTCCCAGTGGATATTCAAGTGATTCATTGAAACTTTTCTGACATTGATCAAGATGCCATCTGTATATGTACCAATTTTTCAGGATGAATATATGCATTATGTATAGCAAATATATACAAATATGAACACTATAGTAACTATGGTATACTCAGCTGGGCATAGTTTCAAATATTTGCAATCAAGAAAGGAGAAAGAAATCTCTGCAATTTATGTCCCCAGGATAATATAATCTAAACATAAATCCAGTAATCATGTTTATAAGGAAAGGCAAATAGCCCATTACTCGGAAAAGCAGGGCTTGCTGTTAGCTTTGCAGTAAAGCTGCTGTCTCCCCTTCTCTGGGTAGCTGCCTGGAAGAGGGTAAATGCTAGAATGGAACAGGAACCAGCTTTTGCCTCTCTTTTTCACTTCTTCCTGTGCTGAGGCAGTAACTTAGAGCAAGAAAAGCTGTTATGCCTGAAAGTCAAGACTCCCACTTCCATGTGGCCACCAGGGTTTATATCCAGCAACATGTGAAGTGGCTTGAGCTATTCTTTCATAGGTGTGTGGCTGAACTGTCATGATCACAGAATAATGAAGTAAGCTTGACCCCAGTACAAGAATTTCCACTGGTTCCACAGAGCTGATACTCTGCGGAGGCTAAGGTGAGTGCCTAGGTGGGGGAAGTAAGAATGCTGCCATGTTGAAGAGCAGAGACAGAGCCTCCAGGTGATTCGGCCCTACAGCATCAGCAGAGACAGTGCAGGTTGGGATGACATGGCGCATTAGTCCGATGCTTGTTGCTGAGACAGAACACCTGACAACCACAACTTAAAGGAGAGGATTCTTTTGGATCTTAAGTGGCAAGTCAGAAGGGTTTAAACCTAACCCTAAACCTAAACCTAACCCTAAACCTAAACCTAACTCTAACTCTAGTGGAACCCAAAATTATTTCTAGCCTTAGCCTAATCCGAGAAAAAAAGTGAAGACTAACACTAAACCTCAGCCTCAACCTCAACCTAAGCCTAAGCCTGCTGAAATCCAAAAGAAAACCCTAGATCTAAACCTAACCATAAGCATGATGATAACATAGCTCTGGCCATACCCACAGTCCTGTCTCCCTAGCCATAGAAACTAGCCCTAACCCTAACCCTAACACTAGCCCTAACCCTAAACCTAACCCTGGTGGAACCCTAACCCTAAGCATAACCCTAAGCCTAAACCTGGTGGAACCCTAACCCTAAACATAACCCTAACACTAACCCTAACCCTAAACCCATGTCAGTGGACATTGCTGCATCCCCATCCCACCCAAGTGACATAATTTTCACTCCTTCCCATGCCTGGCTGGAGCAGTGAAAATCTCAAATCTCTGAACAGGGCTCTTGGTCTCTCTGAGGGCAACAAGCCATCCTTACCTACTCAGGCTGCGTGCCAGGGAATCGGCAACCCAGGGCTTGCTGTTAGATTTGCAGCAAAGCTGCTGCCTCCACTTCTCTGGGTAGCTGCCTGGAAAAGGGTAAATGCTACAATGGAACAGGAACCAGCTTTTGCCTCTGTTTTTCACTTCTTCCTGTGCTGAGGCAGTAACTTAGAGCAAGAAAATCTTTTATGCCTGAAAGTCAAGACTCCCACTTCCATGTAGCCACCAGGGTTTATCTCCAGCAACATGTGAGGTGGCTTGAGCTACTCTTTCATAGGTGTGCGGCTGAACTGGCATGATCACAGAATAATGAAGTAAGCTTGAACCCAGTATAAGAATTTCCACTGGTTCCACAGAGCTGATACTCTGCGGAGGCTAAGGTGAGTGCCTAGGTCAGGGAAGTAAGAAGGCTGCCCTCTTGAAGAGCAGAGACTGAGCCCCCAGGTGATCCGGCCCTAAAGCATCAGCAGAGACTGTGCATGTTGGGATGACATGGTGCATTAGTCCCGCTCTTGTTGCTGAGACAGAATACCTGACAACAACAACTTAAAGGAGAGGATAATTTTTGCTCTTATGTGGAAAAAAAGAAGGGTTTAAAACTAACCCTAACCCTAACCCCAACCCTAACCCTAACCCTAACCGTAACCCCATGTCAGTGGATATTGCTGCATCCCCATCCCACCCAAGTGACATGATTTTCACTCCCACACATGCCTGGCTGGAGCAGTGAGAATCTCAAATCTCTAAACAGGGCTCTATGTCTCTCTGAGGGCAACAGCCCATCCTCGTCTACTCAGACTGCATGCCAGGGAATCGGAAACCCAGGGCTTGCTGTTAGCTTTGCATTAAAGCTGCTGCCTCCCCTTCTCTAGGTAGCTGCCTGGAAGAGGGTAAATGCTAGAATGGAAAAGGAACCAGCTTTTGCCTCACTTTTTCACTTCTTCCTGTGCTGAGGCAGTACCTTACAGCAAGAAAAGCTGTTATGCATGAAAGGCAAGATTCCCACTTCCATGTGGCCACCAGGGTTTATATCCAACAACATGTGAAGTGGCTTGAGCTACTCTTTCATAGGTGTGTGGCTGAACAGGCATGATCATAGAATATTGAAGTAAACTTGACCCAGTAGAAGAATTACAACTGGTTCTACAGAGCTGATACTCTGCGGAGGCTAAGGTGAGTGCCTAGGTGGGGGAAGTAAGAAGGCTGCCCTCTTGAAGAGCAGAGACAGAGCCCCCAGGTGATCCGGCCCTACAGCATCAGCAGAGAATGTGCAGGTTGGGATGACATGGAGCATTAGTCCCGTTCTTGTTGCTGAGACAGAGTACCTGACAACCACAACTTAAAGGAGAGGATTATTTTGGCCCTTAAGAGGCAAGTCAGAAGGGCTTAACACTAACCCTAACCCAAAACTATTTCTAGCCCTAGCCTAATCCGAGACAAAAACTGAAGCCTAACCCTCAAACTCAGTCTCAACCACAACCTCAACCTAAACCTAAACCTGCTGATATCCAAAATAAAAACGTAGCTCTAAACCTAACCATGAGCATGCTGATACCATAGCTCTGGCCATGCCCCTAGCCCTGTCTCAAGGCCTAGCCCTAGAAACTAACCCTAACAATAACCCTGGTGGAAGCCTAACCCTAACCCTAACCCTAACCCTAACCCTAACCCTAACACTAGCCCTAACCCTAGTCAGCCTGCGTGCCAGGGACTCAGCAACCCAGGCCTTGCTGTTAGCTTTGCAGTAAAGCTGCTGCCTCCCCTTCTCTGGGTAGCTGCCTGGAAAAGGGTAAATGCTAGAATGGAACAGGAACCAGCTTTTGCCTCTCTTTTTCACTTATTCCTGTGCTGAGGCAGTACCTTACAGCAAGAAAAGCTGTTATGCCTGAAAGTCAAGAATCCCACTTCCATGTGGCCACCAGGTTTTATCTCCAGCAACATGTGAAGTGGCTTGAGCTACTCTTTCATAGGTGTGTGGCTGAACTGGCATGATCACAGAATATTAAAGTAAGATTGAACCCAGTACAAGAATTACCACTGTTTCCACAGAGCTGATACTCTGCGGAGGCTAAGGTGAGTGCCTAGGTGGGGGAAGTAAGAATGCTGCCATCTTGAAGAGCAGAGACAGAGCCCCCAGGTAATCTGGCCCTACAGCATCAGCAGAGACTGTGCATGTTGGGATGCCATGGCGCATAAGTCCCGTTCTTGTTGCTGAGACAGAATACCTGACAACCACAACTTAAAGGAGAGGATTATTTTGGCTCTTAAGTGGCAAGTCAGAAGGGCTTAACCCTAACCCTAACCCAAAAATTTTCTAGCCCTAGCCTAATCCGAGACAAAAACTGAAGCCTAACCCTCAACCTCAGTCTCAACCTCAAGCTAAACCTAAGCCTGCTGAAATACAAAAGAGAACTCTAGATCTAAACCTAACCATAAGCATGCTGATACCATAGCTCTGGCCATGCCCCTAGACCTGTCTCAAGCCCTAGCCCTAACCCTAACCCTAACCCTAATCTTGGTGGAACACTACCCATAACCATAACCCTAACCCTAACCCTAACCCTCAACCTCAGTCTCAACCTCAACCTGATCCTAAACCTAAAACTGCTGAAAACCAAAATAAAACCCTAGCTCTAAACCTAACCATAAGCATGCTGATACCATAGCTCTGGCCATGCCCCTAGTCCTGTCGCAAGCCCTAGCCCTAGAAACTAACCCTAACCCTAACCCTAACCCTGGTGAAACCCTAACCCTAAACCTAACCCTAACCCTGACCCTAACCCTAACCCTAAGGCTGCGTGCCAGGGACTCGGCAACGCAGGGCTTGCTGTTAGCTTTGCAGTAAACCTGCTGCCTCCCCTTCTCTGTGTAGCTGCCTGGAAAAGGGTAAATGCTAGAATAGAACATGAACCAGCTTTTGCCTCTCTTTTTCACTTCTTCCTGTGCTTAGGCAGTACATTAGAGCAAGAAAATCTGTTATGCCTGAAAGTCAAGACTCCCACTTCCATGTGGCCACCAGGGTTTATCTCCAGCAACATGTGAAGTGGCTTGAGCTACTCTTTCATGGGTGTGTGTCTGCACTCTCATGATCACAGAATACTGAAGTAAGCTTGACCCCAGTACAAGAATTTCCACTGGTTCCGTAGAGCTGATACTCTGCGGAAGCTAAGGTGAGTGCCTAGGTGGGGGAAGTAAGAAGGCTGCCCTCTTGAAGAGCAGAGACAGAGCCCCCAGGTGATCCGGCCCTAAAGCATCAGCAGAGACTGTGCATGTTGGGATGACATGGCGCATTAGTCCCATTCTTGTTGCTGAGATAGAATACCTGACAACCACAACTTAAAGGAGAGGGCAATTTTTGCTCTTATGAGGAAAAAAAGAAGGGTTTAAAACTAACCCTAACCCTAACCCCAACCCTAAACCTAACCCTAACCCTAACTGTGGTGGAACCCTAACACTGACCTTAACCCTAACCCTAACCATGGTGGAAACCTAACCCTAAACCTAACCCAAAACCTAACCCTAACCCTAACCCTAACCCTAACCCTGGTGGAAACCTAACCCTAACCCTAACCCTAACCCTAACCGTAACCCCATGTCAGTGGACATTGCTGCATCCCCATCCCACCCAAGTGACATGATTTTCACTCCCTCCCATGCCTGGCTTGAGCAGTGAGAGTCTCAAATCTCTAAACAGGGCTCTATATCTCTCAGAGGGCAACAGCCGCTCCTCGTCTACACAGACTGCATGCCAGGGAATCGGCAACCCAGGGCTTGCTGTTAGCTTTGCAGTAAAGCTGCTGCCTCCCCTTCTCTGGGTAGCTGCCTGGAAAAGGGTAAATGCTAGAATGGAACAGAAACCAGCTTTTGCCTCTCTTTTTCACTTCTTCCTGTGCTGAGGCAGTACCTTAGAGCAAGAAAAGCTGTTATACCTGAAAGTCAAGACTCCCACTTCCATGTGGCCACCAGGGTTTATCTCCAGCAACATGTGAAGTGGCTTGAGCTACTCTTTCATAGGTGTGTGGCTGAACTGGCATGATCACAGAATACTGAAGTAAGCTTGACCCCAGTACAAGAATTTCCACTGGTTCCACAGAGCTGATACTCTGCGGAGGTTAAGGTGAGTGCCTAGGTGGGGGAAGTAAGAATGCTGCCCTCTTGAAGAGCAGAGACAGAGCCCCCAGGTGATCCGGCCCTACAGCATCAGCAGAGACTGTGCATGTTGGGATGACATGGCGCATTAGTCCCGTTCTTGTTGCTGAGACAGAATACCTGACAACCACAACTTAAAGGAGAGGATTATTTTGGCTCTTAAGTGGCAAGTCAGAAGGGCTTAACCCTAACCCTAACCCAAAACTATTTCTAGCCCTAGCCTAATCCGAGACAAAAACTGAAGCCTAACCCTCAACCTCAGTCTCAACCTCAACCTCAACCTAAACCTAAACCTGCTGAAATCCAAAATAAAAACCTAGCTCTAAACCTAACCATGAGCATGCTGATACCATAGCTCTGGCCATGCCCCTAGTCCTGTCTCAAGCCCTAGCCCTAGAAACTAACCCTAACCCTAACACTAACCCTAACCCTAACCCTGGTGGAACCCTAACCCTAACCCTAACCCTAGACCCTAACCCTAACCCTAACCCTAACCCTTGTCAGCCTGCGTGCCAGGGACTCGGCAACCCAGGCCTTGCTGTTAGCTTTGCAGTAAAGCTGCTGCCTCCCCTTCTCTGGGTAGCTGCCTGGAAAAGGGTAAATGCTAGAATGGAACAGGAACCAGCTTTTGCCTCTCTTTTTCACTTCTTCCTGTGCTGAGGCAGTACCTTACAGCAAGAAAAGCTGTTATGCCTGAAAGTCAAGAATCCCACTTCCATGTGGCCACCAGGTTTTATCTCCAGCAACATGTGAAGTGGCTTGAGCTACTCTTTCATAGGTGTGTGGCTGAACTGGCATGATCACAGAATATTAAAGTAAGCTTGAACCCAGTACAAGAATTACCACTGTTTCCACACAGCTGATACTCTGCGGAGGCTAAGGTGAGTGCCTAGGTGGGGGAAGTAAGAATGCTGCCATCTTGAAGAGCAGAGACAGAGCCCCCAGGTGATCTGGCCCTACAGCATCAGCGGAGACTGTGCATGTTGGGATGCCATGGCGCATAAGTCCCGTTCTTGTTGCTGAGACAGAATACCTGACAACCACAACTTAAAGGAGAGGATTATTTTGGCTCTTAAGTGGCAAGTCAGAAGGGCTTAACCCTAACCGTAACCCAAAAATTTTCTAGCCCTAGCCTAATCCGAGACAAAAACTGAAGCCTAACCCTCAACCTCAGTCTCAACCTCAACCTAAACCTAAGCCTGCTGAAATACAAAAGAGAACTCTAGATCTAAACCTAACCATAAGCATGCTGATACCATAGCTCTGGCCATGAACCTAGACCTGTCTCAAGCCCTAGCTGTAGAAAATAACACTAACCCTAACTCTAACCCTAATCTTCGTCCAACCCTAACCATAACCCTAACCCTAACCCTAACCCTCAACCTCAGTCTCAACCTCAACCTGATCCTAAACCTAAAACTGCTGAAAACCAAAATAAAACCCTAGCTCTAAACCTAACCATAAGCATGCTGATACCATAGCTCTGGCCATGCCCCTAGTCCTGTCGCAAGCCCTAGCCCTAGAAACTAACCCTAACCCTAACCCTAACCCTGGTGAAACCCTAACCCTAACCCTAACCCTAACCCTAACCCTGACACTAACATTAACCCTAAGGCTGCGTGCCAGGGACTCGGCAACCCAGGGCTTGCTGTTAGCTTTGCAGGAAAGCTGCTGCCTCCCCTTCTCTGTGTAGCTGCCTGGAAATGGGTAAATGCTAGAATGGAACATGAACCAGCTTTTGCCTCTCTTTCTCACTTCTTCCTGTGCTTAGGCAGTACATTAGAGCAAGAAAAGCTTTTATGCCTGAAAGTCAAGACCCCCACTTCCATGTGGCCACCAGGGTTTATCTCCAGCAACATGTGAAGTGGCTTGAGCTACTCTTTCATGGGTGTGTGTCTGCACTGGCATGATTACAGAATACTGAAGTAAGCTTGACCCCAGTACAAGAATTTCCATTGGTTCCACAGAGCTGATACTCTGCGGAAGCTAAGGTGAGTGCCTAGGTGGGGGAAGTAAGAAGGCTGCCCTCTTGAAGAGCAGAGACAGAGCCCCCAGGTGATCCGGCCCTACAGCATCAGCAGAGACTGTGCATGTTGGGATGACATGGCGCATTAGTCCCATTCTTGTTGCTGAGATAGAATACCTGACAACCACAACTTAAAGGAGAGGGCAATTTTTGCTCTTATGAGGAAAAAAAGAAGGGTTTAAAACTAACCCTAACCCTAACCCCAACCCTAAACCTAACCCTAACCCTAACTGTGGTGGAACCCTAACACTGACCTTAACCCTAACCCTAACCATGGTGGAAACCTAACCCTAAACCTAACCCAAAACCTAACCCTAACCCTAACCCTAACCCTAACCCTGGTGGAAACCTAACCCTAACCCTAACCCTAACCCTAACCGTAACCCCATGTCAGTGGACATTGCTGCATCCCCATCCCACCCAAGTGACATGATTTTCACTCCCTCCCATGCCTGGCTTGAGCAGTGAGAGTCTCAAATCTCTAAACAGGGCTCTATATCTCTCAGAGGGCAACAGCCGCTCCTCGTCTACACAGACTGCATGCCAGGGAATCGGCAACCCAGGGCTTGCTGTTAGCTTTGCAGTAAAGCTGCTGCCTCCCCTTCTCTGGGTAGCTGCCTGGAAAAGGGTAAATGCTAGAATGGAAGAGAAACCAGTTTTTGCCTCTCTTTTTCACTTCTTCCTGTGCTGAGGCAGTACCTTAGAGCAAGAAAAGCTGTTATACCTGAAAGTCAAGACTCCCACTTCCATGTGGCCACCAGGGTTTATCTCCAGCAACATGTGAAGTGGCTTGAGCTACTCTTTCATAGGTGTGTGGCTGAACTGGCATGATCACAGAATACTGAAGTAAGCTTGACCCCAGTACAAGAATTTCCACTGGTTCCACAGAGCTGATACTCTGCGGAGGTTAAGGTGAGTGCCTAGGTGGGGGAAGTAAGAAGGCTGCCCTCTTGAAGAGCAGAGACAGAGCCCCCAGTTGATCCGGCCCTACAGCATCAGCAGAGAATGTGCAGGTTGGGATGACATGGAGCATTAGTCCCGTTCTTGTTGCTGAGACAGAGTACCTGACAACCACAACTTAAAGGAGAGGATTATTTTGGCTCTTAAGTGGCAAGTCAGAAGGGCTTAACCCTAACCGTAACCCAAAACTATTTCTAGCCCTTGCATAATCCGAGACAAAAACTGAAGCCTAACCCTCAACCTCAGTCTCAACCACAACCTCAACCTAAACCTAAACCTGCTGATATCCAAAATAAAAACGTAGCTCTAAACCTAACCATGAGCATGCTGATACCATAGCTCTGGCCATGCCCGTAGTCCTGTCTCAAGGCCTAGCCCTAGAAACTAACCCTAACCCTAACCCTAACCCCAGTGGAAGCCTAACCCTAACCCTAACCCTAAACCTAACCCTAACCCTGACCCTAACCCTAACCCTGGTCAGCCTGCGTGCCAGGGACTCGGCAACCCAGGCCTTGCTGTTAGCTTTGCAGTAAAGCTGCTGCCTCCCCTTCTCTGGGTAGCTGCCTGGAAAAGGGTAAATGCTAGAATGGAACAGGAACCAGCTTTTGCCTCTCTTTTTCACTTCTTCCTGTGCTGAGGCAGTACCTTACAGCAAGAAAAGCTGTTATGCCTGAAAGTCAAGACTCCCACTTCCATGTGGCCACCAGGTTTTATCTCCAGCAACATGTGAAGTGGCTTGAGCTACTCTTTCATAGGTGTGTGGCTGAACTGGCATGATCACAGAATATTAAAGTAAGCTTGAACCCAGTACAAGAATTACCACTGTTTCCACAGAGCTGATACTCTGCGGAGGCTAAGGTGAGTGCCTAGGTGGGGGAAGTAAGAATGCTGCCATCTTGAAGAGCAGAGACAGAGCCCCCATGTGATATGGCCCTACAGCATCAGAGGAGACTGTGCATGTTGGGATGCCATGGCGCATAAGTCCCGTTCTTGTTGCTGAGACAGAATACCTGACAACCACAACTTAAAGGAGAGGATTATTTTGGCTCTTAAGTGGCAAGTCAGAAGGGCTTAACCCTAACCCTAACCCAAAACTTTTTCTAGCCCTAGCCTAATCCGAGACAAAAACTGAAGCCTAACCCTCAACCTCAGTCTCAACCTCAACCTAAACCTAAGCCTGCTGAAATCCAAAAGAAAACCCTAGATCTAAACCTAACCATAAGCATGCTGATACCATAGCTCTGGCCATGACCCTAGACCTGTCTCAAGCCCTAGCCGTAGAAAATAACCCTATCCCTAACCCTAACCCTGATCTTGGTGGAACCCTAACCATAACCCTAACCCTAACCCTAACCCTCAACCTCAGTCTCAACCTCAACCTGATCCTAAACCTAAAACTGCTGAAAACCAAAATAAAACCCTAGCTCTAAACCTAACCATAAGCATGCTGATACCATAGCTCTGGCCATGCCCCTAGTCCTGTCGCAAGCCCTAGCCCTAGAAACTAAGCCTAACCCTAACCCTAACCCTGGTGAAACCCTAACCCTAACCCTAACCCTGACACTAACATTAACCCTAAGGCTGCGTGCCAGGGACTCGGCAACCCAGGGCTTGCTGTTAGCTTTGCAGGAAAGCTGCTGCCTCCCCTTCTCTGTGTAGCTGCCTGGAAATGGGTAAATGCTAGAATGGAACATGAACCAGCTTTTGCCTCTCTTTCTCACTTCTTCCTGTGCTTAGGCAGTACATTAGAGCAAGAAAAGCTTTTATGCCCGAAAGTCAAGACCCCCACTTCCATGTGGCCACCAGGGTTTATCTCCAGCAACATGTGAAGTGGCTTGAGCTACTCTTTCATGGGTGTGTGTCTGCACTGGCATGATTACAGAATACTGAAGTAAGCTTGACCCCAGTACAAGAATTTCCATTGGTTCCACAGAGCTGATACTCTGCGGAAGCTAAGGTGAGTGCCTAGGTGGGGGAGGTAAGAAGGCTGCCCTCTTGAAGAGCAGAGACAGAGCCCCCAGGTGATCTGGCCCTAAAGCATCAGCAGAGACTGTGCATGTTGGGATGACATGGCGCATTAGTCCCATTCTTGTTGCTGAGATAGAATACCTGACAACCACAACTTAAAGGAGAGGGTAATTTTTGCTCTTATGTGGAAAAAAAGAAGGGTTTAAAACTAACCCTAACCCTAACCCCAACCCTAACCCTAACCCTAACCCTAACTGTGGTGGAACCCTAACACTGACCTTAACCCTAACCCTAACCATGGTGGAACCCTAACCCTAAACCTAACCCAAAACCTAACCCTAACCCTAACCCTAACCCTGGTGGAAACCTAACCCTAACCCTAACCCTAACCGTAAACCCATGTCAGTGGACATTGCTGCATCCCCATCCCACCCAAGTGACATGATTTTCACTCCCTCCCATGCCTGGCTGGAGCAGTGAGAATCTCAAATCTCTAAACAGGGCTCTATATCTCTCAGAGGGCAACAGCCGCTCCTCGTCTACACAGACTGCATGCCAGGGAATCGGCAACCCAGGGCTTGCTGTTAGCTTTGCAGTAAAGCTGCTGCCTCCCCTTCTCTGGGTAGCTGCCTGGAAAAGGGTAAATGCTAGAATGGAAGAGAAACCAGTTTTTGCCTCTCTTTTTCACTTCTTCCTGTGCTGAGGGAGTACCTTACAGCAAGAAAAGCTCTTATACCTGAAAGTCAAGACTCCCACTTCCATGTGGTCACCAGGGTTTATCTCCAGCAACATGTGAAGTGGCTTGAGCTACTCTTTCATAGGTGTGTGGCGGAACTGGCATGATCACAGAATACTGAAGTAAGCTTTACCCCAGTACAAGAATTTCCACTGGTTCCACAGAGCTCATACTCTGCGGAGGCTAAGGTGAGTGCCTAGGTGGGGGAAGTACGAAGGCTGCCCTCTTGAAGAGCAGAGACAGAGGCCCCAGGTGATCCGGCCCTACAGCATCAGCAGAGACTGTGCAGGTTGGGATGACATGGCGCATTAGTCCCGTTCTTGTTGCTGAGACAGATTACCTGACAACCACAATTGAAAGAGAGGATTATTTTGGCTCTTACGTGGCAAGTGAGAAGGGCTTAACCCTAACCCTAAACCAAAACTATTTCTAGGCCAATCCTAATCCGAGACAAAAACTGAAGCCTAACCCTCAACCTCAGTCTCAACCACAACCTCAACCTAAACCTAAACCTGCTGAAATCCAAAATAAAAACCTAGCTCTAAACCTAACCATGAGCATGCTGATACCATAGCTCTGACCATGTCCCTAGTCCTGTCTCAAGCCCTAGCCCTAGAAACTAACCCTAACCCTAACCCTAACCCTGGTGGAAGCCTAACCCTAACCCTAACCCTAGACCTAACCCAAACCCTAACCCTAACCCTGGTCAGCCTGCGTGCCAGAGACTCGGAAACCCAGGCCTTGCTGTTAGCTTTGCAGTAAAGCTGCTGCCTCCCCTTCTCTGGGTAGCTGCCTGGAAAAGGGTAAATGCTAGAATGGAACAGGAACCAGCTTTTGCCTCTCTTTTTCACTTCTTCCTGTGCTGAGGCAGTACCTTACAGCAAGAAAAGCTGTTATGCCTGAAAGTCAAGAATCCCACTTCCATGTGGCCACCAGGTTTTATCTCCAGCAACATGTGAAGTGGCTTGAGCTACTCTTTCATAGGTGTGTGCCTGAACTGGCATGATCACAGAATATTAAAGTAAGCTTGAACCCAGTACAAGAATTACCACTGTTTCCACAGAGCTGATACTCTGCGGAGGCTAAGGTGAGTGCCTAGGTGGGGGAAGTAAGAATGCTGCCATCTTGAAGAGCAGAGACAGAGCCCCCAGGTAATCTGGCCTTACAGCATCAGCGGAGACTGTGCATATTGGGATGCCATGGCGCATAAGTCCCGTTCTTGTTGCTGAGACAGAATACCTGACAACCACAACTTAAAGGAGAGGATTATTTTGGCTCTTAAGTGGCAAGTCAGAAGGGCTTAACCCTAACCCTAACCCAAAAATTTTCTAGCCCTAGCCTAATCCGAGACAAAAACTGAAGCCTAACCCTCAACCTCAGTCTCAACCTCAAGCTAAACCTAAGCCTGCTGAAATCCAAAAGAGAACCCTAGATCTAAACCTAACCATAAGCATGCTGATACCATAGCTCTGGCCATGAACCTAGACCTGTCTCAAGCCCTAGCTGTAGAAAATAACACTAACCCTAACTCTAACCCTAATCTTCGTCCAACCCTAACCATAACCCTAACCCTAACCCTAACCCTCAACCTCAGTCTCAACCTCAACCTGATCCTAAACCTAAAACTGCTGAAAACCAAAATAAAACCCTAGCTCTAAACCTAACCATAAGCATGCTGATACCATAGCTCTGGCCATGCCCCTAGTCCTGTCGCAAGCCCTAGCCCTAGAAACTAAGCCTAACCCTAACCCTAACCCTGGTGAAACCCTAACCCTAACCCTAACCCTGACCCTAACCCTAACCCTAAGGCTGCGTGCCAGGGACTCGGCAACGCAGGGCTTGCTGTTAGCTTTGCAGTAAACCTGCTGCCTCCCCTTCTCTGTGTAGCTGCCTGGAAAAGGGTAAATGCTAGAATAGAACATGAACCAGCTTTTGCCTCTCTTTCTCACTTCTTCCTGTGCTTAGGCAGTACATTAGAGCAAGAAAAGCTTTTATGCCTGAAAGTCAAGACCCCCACTTCCATGTGGCCACCAGGGTTTATCTCCAGCAACATGTGAAGTGGCTTGAGCTACTCTTTCATGGGTGTGTGTCTGCACTGGCATGATTACAGAATACTGAAGTAAGCTTGACCCCAGTACAAGAGTTTCCATTGGTTCCACAGAGCTGATACTCTGCGGAAGCTAAGGTGAGTGCCTAGGTGGGGGAAGTAAGAAGGCTGCCCTCTTGAAGAGCAGAGACAGAGCCCCCAGGTGATCTGGCCCTAAAGCATCAGCAGAGACTGTGCATGTTGGGATGACATGGCGCATTAGTCCCATTCTTGTTGCTGAGATAGAATACCTGACAACCACAACTTAAAGGAGAGGGTAATTTTTGCTCTTATGTGGAAAAAAAGAAGGTTTTTAAAACTAACCCTAACCCTAACCCCAACCCTAACCCTAACCCTAACCCTAACTGTGGTGGAACCCTAACACTGACCTTAACCCTAACCCTAACCATGGTGGAACCCTAACCCTAAACCTAACCCAAAACCTAACCCTAACAATAACCCTAACCCTGGTGGAAACCTAACCCTAACCCTAACCCTAACCGTGAACCCATGTCAGTGGACATTGCTGCATCCCCATCCCACCCAAGTGACATGATTTTCACTCCCTCCCATGCCTGGCTGGAGCAGTGAGAATCTCAAATCTCTAAACAGGGCTCTATATCTCTCAGAGGGCAACAGCCGCTCCTCGTCTACACAGACTGCATGCCAGGGAATCGGCAACCCAGGGCTTGCTGTTAGCTTTGCAGTAAAGCTGCTGCCTCCCCTTCTCTGGGTAGCTGCCTGGAAAAGGGTAAATGCTAGAATGGAAGAGAAACCAGTTTTTGCCTCTCTTTTTCACTTCTTCCTGTGCTGAGGGAGTACCTTACAGCAAGAAAAGCTCTTATACCTGAAAGTCAAGATTCCCACTTCCATGTGGTCACCAGGGTTTATCTCCAGCAACATGTGAAGTGGCTTGAGCTACTCTTTCATAGGTGTGTGGCGGAACTGGCATGATCACAGAATACTGAAGTAAGCTTTACCCCAGTACAAGAATTTCCACTGGTTCCACAGAGCTCATACTCTGCGGAGGCTAAGGTGAGTGCCTAGGTGGGGGAAGTACGAAGGCTGCCCTCTTGAAGAGCAGAGACAGAGGCCCCAGGTGATCCGGCCCTACAGCATCAGCAGAGACTGTGCAGGTTGGGATGACATGGCGCATTAGTCCCGTTCTTGTTGCTGAGACAGATTACCTGACAACCACA